>CM057165.1:10016896-10139396 GCA_029962745.1 Echinometra lucunter | reverse complement strand
CTAATAACCCTAACCTAAACGTACATACCAATCCTGGCGAGTCCTCCCCGCCCCCCCCCCCCCCCCCCCCCCCCCCCCTCTCTCTCTCTCTCCCCCCAGTTCGAGTATCTGGCCGGCCGGCCGGTTATCCGACAAGCCAAACGCGATATCCAACTGATAAGCTTGGTGTAGGCCTAGCCTAAAAACGGCTTAAGATAAAACTTACTGAATTGATCATACAGATTATGAGTGGAAATCTCTAGACTCTATATCTAGGATCAGATATCTGGTAGGATGCCCACACGAATCTTTAGAATGCCCGGAAATACCGATGATAAAATCAGGAAACGAGTAAAACAGGAAGAGTACCCTGCGCAGCAGAGTGGAGCAGGAGATGAGCGTACCGAGGGAGAATCACCCCAGGTGGAGGCGGCTAGAACTTTCAGTACAGATGGCACGAAGTGCGTGACTTTTGCAACACGACAAACGACATTTACTTTTACAGTAAACATCAATGTTTTGATCACATTTCTTACATGTGTGTCTATTGTTACACGATTTTGGAGACTGGAAGAACCAAGGGGCGTTGTGTAAGTATTCTACCAGTCAACAACAACAACAAAAAGACTAAAAGTCTGACTTCGAGTTTGAGTCCGAGTTATGCATAACTCAGTCTGACTCATTTCTTTTTTGGTGGTTAGGAGTATTATTTAAATCCATAACTTTCAGTAAATCTAGTAACGTTAGGCCTATAACTTATTAGTTAAAAAAAAAACTTGTCAGTATCTTACAAAAACTTTTCTATCTGTCTAAATACCATCATGAGTAATCCTGGGGGGACTAGACTAGTCATATATAACTGATGACCAGAAAAACGTGAAAAGAGATTTTGCCAGTTAAGGCGCTTGACATATTAACAGTGCTAAAAAGGTCCCCCAAATGGCAAAAGTTTAACTAAGGTCCGGGGTTCGAATCCCTGCCACGGCACTAATGTCCTTTGGCAAGATATGAATCTACATTTGCCACGTCTTTCGGATGGTGACGTTAAAGGTCGGTCCCAGATGTTAATAATCATATTTGATACACGTCAGTAAAATCCCAATTGAATAACAGCAACAACTGGGAAATGAGGGTCAAATTAAGGGATTATTGATACTAAAATGAAATGTTAATTTTTACGCTGTTTTTTTCCAACAATTGTACTTTTTTAAAATTCTCACAATGGGATTAAGAATACATGTTGTGTTTGTTCTTGATGGTTTTCCAGGTTTGACGAGACTCACTTTGGTCTGTTCACAAGCTTCTATCTCCAAGGTGTATTTTTCTTTGATGTGCACCCGCCTCTGGGCAAGCTGCTACTAGCTGCAGTGGGCTACTTAGCTGGATTCAAAGGAAATTTCTTATTTGAAAAGATAGGTCAAGGTGGGCAACATATAACGTGTGATATTTATGGTGATTGGGGAAGGCTATAAAAGATCAACATGGATATTTATCACATACTACAGTACTTACTGCAATGAAAAGGGGAGGGAAAATCAGAGATTTCTTCACTCATTGGATTCATAATTTTCCTTTAGTTATTGCCGAGACATGAAATCCTCTGTTAACCTGCCTTAAAGGCCATACCTGGTTGCAGAGGAACTTCTGATTTTTATATTTTTCAAGATGCTTCAACACAGACGTTTCATCATGATAGTGTTATAGACAAAGATTCCTTCAAACAAACACTGAAACATGCTATATATTGCCTTACAACATGGTTTCTTTTGTTGTTATTTGACAGAATACCCTTGTGAGATGCCAATATGGCACTTACGATTCCTACCAGCTTTATGTGGATCTCTGCTTACCCCTCTGAGTTTCTACATCTTAGAAGGCTTGGGTTTCAGTCAATGGACAGCAGCTATTGGAGCCTTCTTGGTAGTGTGTGGTAAGTCAGTTATGGCATTGACAGACTGTCGTTTCATAGCACATTAATGGGAGTTTCTATAGGGAATCGCATAGTATGATAGCTTCTCTACACTATTCTGTGACAAATAACTTTCATTTCTTTACATGTAATGCATTCTCAGGCTTAAACCCCCATGTTATATGATCACTGCTCACATACGGCACATTTCTACATGGAATTTAACATATTATCAAAGTGTGACTATAGAAGCACAACAAACTCTTAACTTATGCAGCTACCAGATTTGAAATAATACACTGTAGGTCTGGAAAATGGATATTGGATTAATGGTAAGCCATTTCGCCACATGATCGTCAGGGTATTCTTAATGGAAAGGTTTCTAAAGGGCTGGAACATAAAGCATACCTAGGCTTGGAGAGACCGGTATGACTTTCCAATATGTTAAGAGTTAAATCAGAGTAAGGTGTGTTTCTACAAAAGACTGCTCCCTGGCATTAGACCTAGAAAAAAAAATCATTGTGTGGAAATCCATCAAATGACAGTGTGTATTACATTGTTAAAAGTATGATCAGTTTAGTAACTCTTTTAGTGTCATATTTGTTATATAGGATATTTTGAAGAAAACAAGATTTCATATTTTATCATATTTGTTGACAAAGGAATGCTTTTCTTTCTTCTTGAAACTCAAACCTGGTCGTGAGTCATAAATTTATAATAAAGAGAAAGTTTTCATCCAGACAAACATGGAGAAAGACACTATGATTTAGAACTTGTGAACCAACATATCATTGGCATATTCTTGTTCACTTAATAGCATTGCATGATTTATGGTGCTATCTTTTCAGTAAAATGTCTCAGTATTAACACATTAAAGTAAAGGATCAACTATTCTCATTTGGTGGCAGATAACTCTTTACTGACACAATCTCGATTCATCTTGTTGGATACCATACTGCTTTGTTTCATCTTGATGGCTTTCCTTGCTTTGCTCAGGTTCAGACAACTCAAAAATAGGTAAACATTCATCTCAGTCATTGACTTGTCATGAATCATGATTTTGTAATTTTTATATATTTGTAGGATAGGTGGATACGAATGTGAAGGTAAATGGAGACAAAGTTAGAAAAGTGTTATGGATGTACATTGTAAATTTATTAACAAAGATGACTATCTTGGTAATTTCTAGAGGGGAAATATTGTTAAAAACACTCTTTCACTGACAGTAATTCTGTTTTTTCCTGTATCTATTTGAAGGTATTCATTATTTAGTTCTGGTCCTGATAAAAAGTAAAGTACAGGGATATGATTCAGCCATATTGGAGAAACCATAAAAAATGCTATTATTTAACTGTGAATTACTTACCATAGTGCACTGAGTCACTTGCTGAAATTAAATCATTTCCCTCAAATGCTTTTTCATCCATATTAAAAAGGAAAAAAAAAAAGAGACAAAAAATTACCCTGTTCTGTCCTCTTTTAAGTATTCAGGCAGTAACTTTTATGTTTTTACTTGCCTCTATTGCATTATTTCTATAATTCAAGTGTGTGTTGTAGAGGTTACTGAAAGAGAGACAACAAAACTGACTTAGATAATTCTATCTTCTTTTTGTTTGTTGTATATTTCAGGCCTTTTAGTATCCAGTGGTGGGCATGGCTTACATGCTTGGGAATCTTCCTTACATGTTCTGTCGGGTAAGTGATCAAGAGCAATATCTGATATGTTATCTTTCTTCATTTACATGTACATGTACATACTACATGATGATAGTTTTACAGGCATGTGTCCGAAGGAAGATAACCTGAGACGGGTGTTTGTTTATGCTTACCCTTTCCACTGTTGATCTTTAGTAATGAAACAGTTGTCTGTGACCCCGTTCTCATTACAAGAGAAAGCACAATCCAGCATGCGCTAGATCACGCCAGCTCTAAGGTGAGAACATGGCGACATCATTTTATTGCGATCCAGGGAGGTCCACAGCGATTCCAAACCGGACCGCCTCTAAGGACGGTCCTTCGGAGATAACGCAATCCAGAGCACGCCAATCCTCAGTTTACTGTGCAGAGAGTACCAAGACAGATCATGCTACTCTCTGCAGGTGTGAACCTGTGGCATGCCAGTGGACCTCCCTGGCACGCGCCATGGGTCGCCCCATGATAGCATGATCTTATTACCAATCTCGTAATGAGAATGGGGTCTGTTATTGCCCGACCTTGTTTTGAATTTATTAAGAAAGACACATTTTTCCATCGTAAGTGACCCCCCCCCCCAAAAAAAAAAAAAATAAATAAATAAATAAATAAATAAATAAAATTATTTCAGAACAAATTTTTGGCAGTATGAATTATTGTATTGATATGCATACTTTAAGTTGTCATGTTCCAGCTTGAATGATGTATCTGTTTTAAGACTGTAGCCTGTTATCCAAAATTTCAAGTAAAATGGGATATAAGGTTCATAAGGTTCATAAGGTTAATTTATTGTCCATAGAATAAAATGGGTAACTTTCAGTTGGAGAATTAAGGAAGGAGATGCATATATGAATTAATGTAGCTGATGTGATGTCATTTTCCTCAGTACTAGTGTAAGTTTTTAATGCAGATGTAAATGTGGTTTGCTGCATAACTAAGCAGTTGAATAATTTCATTCCAGACTCTTCAAATTTCATGTGGAAAATTATCATAAAATTTAATTTCAATAAGGCCTACATATTATGATCATTCACTTGTGTGGGAATAGTATGAGCAAAAGTCTAAATTTTTTGTGCAGTTATGTTGATTCCTGGTATCAAATACAATTGCTTGTAACATGTATCAAAGGACTTTACTTAAATTTTCTAAATATTTATTTTACAGTGTAAAATATTCTGGTTTGTTTACATCGTTGGTGATTCTTGGAGTTATTGTGGCTGACTATTGGATGCTAGTTGGAGATCATAACATCTCAAATGTAAGCATTAATCTAATATTCCTAAGGTAGCTTAGCATAAGAAAAAAGATGCATTCGGGATGCAAACAATACAGATTACATTGTACGTTTTGCATTCTTTAAGCATCTTTCCGCACATCTCTGTTGTGCTAACCTAACTAAATGAATAGTTGCTTGGTACTGCAAAATCTGAATATAGCATTGAACACGGACATACTTGAGCTTTTCGACATGCACTCATCATAGTAAAATCGCATGAATGACAGAGAGCCAAGAATCAAAACTATATATCTATAGACCATTCACTCATTTCCATCTATAGATATATTGTCTCGATACTCGGCTTTCTGTCATTCATGTGATTTTACTCTGAATAATGCATGTGGAAAAGCTGAAGTACACTGTATGTCCGTGTTCAATGTTAACTAAGATACAATTATGTAAATCTACATGTCTAGATGGAATTGATTGGAAATGTAAATGAAAACAAAATAAATTATGTTGAACTAAGTTGAAATTCATGACATTCACTTGACCAAGAATCTTTTTTCCCCAACATGACAGAATCTTCTCTCAATACTTGTAAGGCGTAGAAAGATGCTGATATAGATACAACTTGAGAAATACGTGTACCTGCCATGGATGGATACTGCCTGGCATAATTAAGACAGAAATTACAATTCTGAAAGAAAACACTGTGAATGAAAAAAAAAAACAGACCTCTGTATTTCCCCATGTCCATAAGGAGAAGTAAAAAAATTCACTTTTATTTTTGCTCAGTCCCACCTATTCAAAGAGACGTTAGCAAGAGGAGTACTTCTGATTGTTGTGCCTGTGCTGCTATACCTGTCTTTCTTCTATGTTCACCTGACTGTTCTCTATCGGAGTGGTCCTCATGATGGACGAATGTCCAGTGCATTCCAAGCCTCTCTAGAAGGAGGATTAGCAAAGGTCACTAAGGGTCAGCCCATGGATGTAGCCTTTGGTTCACAGGTTAGTATAAAATTGATTATTTTGTCTACTGTCTTTCAAGCCTAAGTACATGTAGATGTAGTGTGGGGATTCATATTAAACCATCCTGTTTTGTTTCACATGATATGATTATCTAACTTTAATAAAGAATCCTTTCAACAATTCTTCTCTTAGAGTCAGTTTATAAGCAGTATTTGAACACAAACACCATTAGTTTAAATAGTGCCCGCCTTATACCGGATACAGTTTACTTCTATTCATTTAGTGTGTAGGGTTGCTGAATTTGAAAGATAGAAGTGGTATTCTAAAACTAGTAATTAAGGGAAAGGTACATGTATCATTACATTGATTCATTATTGGTAAATGTCTGGGAATAGTTGGCACATGAAATGTATAGAGAGACATTCAGACTTTTCATTGCTATTTCAAATCATCATGAAAGTTGACATTGCTTCCATTCTTCTACTATCATAAACTTTCCAAAGGGCAGCTTACTCTTGCCTTTAAAATTTGTGCAATTCTGAAGCATGCATATGTAGAGGTTAACATGGCTTGTTGTGCAATGGCAGGGTAACTGTTATGATTATTTACTTCTAATTCCTAGATAACTCTGCGACATACACACAATGCTGTTTGCTGGCTCCATTCTCACCCACATCTGTACCCATTGAGATACTCAGAAACCAGAGGGAGCAGCCTACAGCAGCAGGTTACATGCTATACATTCAAGGTATATGTATGACAATGATCACAAGTGATCTATTCACTAGAGATGATACAGTCATTAGTGTTACCATAGTGATGCATGGCATCAAACTCTCACAAAGCTCAGTATGAATTCAAAGCTTATTTTTCTATTACCTTTCCCAAAGTATTCATTTGTACGTCTCCAATTAAGTATTGTTTATATTTATTGATGATAGCGTCAGTTCCTTTTTTGTTTAAAGACTAAAATTTCATTGATGTGTTTTCCAGTGTGTCTGGTTTTGTGCCATTAGGAACTACCCTGTAACCTACAGCAAGAACTCATTGTCTACTCCTAAAAGGATAACTCTTTGAAAATAGTTTGCCATGATAGGCTTATGTGTGAAAAAGCCACTGAAAATTTTGTAATCCTTTCCCTGGTTAAAAAAACAACAAAAAACAAATGAACATTTTTCACGGGATGTTCTCTTCCAGATTTAGAATCTTTGTTTCTCCACTGGTATTTCCCCAAGTGCTCTTATTTTTTAACTTTTTTTTAAAAAACTTATTCTGCTTATTTACAGGATGTGAATAATTGGTGGATAGTAAAAGATCCAGAGAAAGAAGAACTTGCCGTTGAGAGTCCTCCAAGGCCTGTGAAAGATGGTGACATTATCCAGCTAATACATGGGACTACAGGTCGTAGACTCAACAGGTATTTGTCCTTGATTCGTAAAAGGTTATAAGCATCACTTGAAAATGTAAATGTACATGTAGTGTCTAGTGTCTAATCTAAGGATTACCATATTTCATTGTTCTTGAGTAACAAAAAGTAGTTCATTTCTTATAACTTCATTCCCGTTTGAATATTACATACCCCAGTAGATAATGAAACAGAGTCAAAATAGGTATACACTGTATACTACACAATTGAAGTAAAAATTATTAACCTGTTGAATACTATGCTTGAGATCACATGGGCTGGAATCTATGGAAAATATGTGTTATACCCAAATCAAATCATGCTCAACAAGCCAATATTGTTACAGTACAGAAAAGGCAAAGTAAATTGAATTTAACCATATTCTGGAGTTTATTGTGTAGTGTGTCATCATAGTTATAGTGCTGTCATATAGTTATAGTTATAGTTATAGGGGGCTGTCCACTGGACTATCGGTGCATGCACACAAAGTCAAACAATTTTTTTTTTTTTTTTTTGTTTTTATATATAATAAGGTATGTTAATTTTTCTCTGTACATAAAAGTCAGTATGTCTTAATTCTGATGCCTAAATCGAATGAAAAGAAAATATTTTTTAAGTTTAAGCAAACAGTAGATCCATGTTTAGACTTTAGATAATCCATATTTCATTTTAAAGAACTATTCAAATATTTGAATTTGAAGATACAGAATAATTCCTTAGGATTTATGAATATAAATGAAGTTTTCACACATTTTATATTTGTATACATACATACAAGCCATAAATACATGATTTATGGCTTGTATGGCATGTATGTTAATTTGCTAAATCACTCCTATTTGGCGCAAAGATTTTTTTTTTTTTTTAATTTGGTTCCTTTCATTCGTTCATGTTCTAAAATAACTTTGATTAAGAAAGTCTGAAACAGCTCGATTGTTACATGTAGGACTTCAATAAGTGAAGTGATTTAAACCATGTTGTATTTCTCTGTGTTTCAGTCATGATGTAGCTGCTCCTATGTCACCTCAGTTCATGGAAGTTTCATGTTACATTGATTACAACATTTCCTATCCATCTCAGGACCTTTGGAAAGTGGTAAGTCATCAATGATATGAGATAGTAGCATTTGAAAGAGACTCTAAAGGATTAGCCACGTTCCTACGGGGGTTCTCTCACTCTCGTGACTTACATTTATTTCAAGTACAGTGTATGTAGTCATCAGTGAAGTAAATGTAATAATCTTACCATCTGGATCAGCGTAGGAATTAATTTTTTTTTTTAGGGGCTATTTTTTTTTTTACATTGGGGCTACAACTGAATATCTTGGGGCTATTTTTCTTATTAAGGGGCTACTTTTTGTCGCACATCTGTAACTTTTTTAAGTATCCGTTGGCATTCTTAGACTCACTATAATGCATAAAAGCAGAGAACATTTATAACTGTAAACTGTATTAGATTGGGGATTTGTACTATCAAATGTGTAAAGTAACTCAAAGTGATCAGTGAATGATATGTTAGGATCACACGCCCGGCCACACTAGAAATATCTGCGGTCACAGACATGAACATTCACAGCAGGGAGTCAGAAAGCCCTCATTGCAAGGCAATCTTTTGTGAAAAAACAACTAGTTTTCATATTCTAGAATACACCTTCATTCCACAAAAGCTAAAAGAGAAAGCCAAATATCACATTTAAAGTAAGTTCTAAACATATAAATACCTTTTCAGATACTTTTGGGGCGATATTACTTGTTGAATTTTGATCATCTCACAACCGACTCGAAAGACTATGTGTGGGATTGAACTCAGAAATATAGCAGTTTTTGAGATTTCAGACTGATTTTGAGGTGATAAATTTCTTGAACTGAATATACAGAGGCATCTGACACTATCTCTTGACTAAATATCATCACTGAAAAAACTGCGGGATGGCATATTGGTGGGATTCTAGGATGATATTTTGCAGGAGCTGAATGGAAACTGTGTGGTAGTAGATGTTAGGCTAGACTTGCGATATCGCGAGGTAAGGTAGCATTCATAGCGACTGACACTCCTCGATTCGTATCAATCGGACACAAAACCGCGATGCTTGTGAAGGTATTATACTTTCATGAAATCATAAATGTTTACTCGCGCAGAAAAACTGTTAAGACTTTCAAAAGGGGCATATACATTGGGGCGACTCTGAAATAAATAGTCGCTCCAAAGCATTAGATTTTGAGAATTTTAGGGGTGATTTGGGCTGTCATGAGGGCCAAATCGCCCGTCGCCGTCATGTTTTTCGGACTCTGATCTGGATTATATCCCCACCCCCACCCGTACCCCACTCTTTAATGTTGGATCCAATTTGTTTTGATTTATCTCTTTTCCTTTTTTTACATTTAGGAAATAGTGAATAAAGATATCCAAGGTGATGTATGGAAAGCCATTCATTCACACATCAGACTGGTTCATGTTAATACATCACAAGCAGTGAAGGTAAGATGTATGGCAAGCTATGAAGCAATGAAGGTAATTGCAGCCCATTTCCCTATTGTTCTAGTAGTTGACTAAAGTCACTTGTGGATTAACACGCAACGCATGCTTCATATAGCCCTGGGGGGGGGGGGCACTCACACATTATGTCACACAGGTATGTGCCGCTGTGACGACCCCCATTTTCAACCTTCTCAGGTCGCTCTCATGATATGCGATTTTAACTAACGCACCTCGATTCACTTCCGACTCGCTCCATAGATATGCGAAAACAGTGCACACCGCCCACTGCATGCCCAGGAATGCTCGCTCCCTACCTCCTAGCGGGGCCTAGCGAAACGCTCAGCTCAGCCGTCGAAACTTTGGAAGACCTGACTCGGGCCCGGACCCGTGCTTATCGATCGGGGCTAGCTGGTGATATTGCCTAGCCTCGCCTGCCCGCGCCAGCTCAGTCATGACAGTTTGCACCGTATACCAAAGATAAATAGATTATAAAAGCGCACGGAGGAGTGACGTGTTTGCACCTCTATGGTTTGCACGCATGCGATCTACTCAAGAGCGCTGCGACCGGTGACGCAGCTCAGCACTGCAGTATTTTAGCTCCTTAGATCCTCCAAATTAGCTCTGCCCGTGAGCTCTTTAGCTCCCTAGACCCTCAATTAGCCATTTAGCTCCTTAGCCCCCTGTTTTGAGAGTGGCAGAGGCACACCCACATCCAAAAAAAATTTGAGTGCCCCCCCGGCATATAACCACCTGAATTGGAATTAAACTTACAATCTTTGTATCGACAGACAGTAGGGCCAGGTAGGCACTTTGCCAACTGAGCCAAGTCACATTCATAATTTTCTTGTATTTATTAAGATTAGGACATCCAGTATTGTTATCTTAGCTCTTTATCGATGTGATATTTAATTCTAATATTTGCATGGGGTTTCTACTAATATTAAGTCTCTGCATATTGCATGATGTCTCAAATTTCTGATGTCTTTCATAGTTGTCATATTATTATCACACTCATTAGTGTGATTCCTCTATCTTTTAAGATTATGTTATGTTCATTACTTCTATAGCTGACTGTTCAGCAGCTCCCTGATTGGGGTTTCTACCAGTATGAGGTAGCTACAGATCATGTCATGGCTCAAGATTCTGATGTCTTTATTATCACATTCATTAGTTTGATTCCTCTATCTTTAAAGATTATGTTATGTTCATTTCTTCTGTAGCTGACTGGTCAGTAGCTCCCTGATTGGGGTTTCTACCAGTATGAGGTAGCTACAGGTCATGTCATGGCTCAAGATTCTGATGTCTTTATTATCACATTCATTAGTTTGATTCCTCTATCTTTAAAGATTATGTTATGTTCATTTCTTCCGTAGCTGACTGGTCAGTAGCTCCCTGATTGGGGTTTCTACCAGTATGAGGTAGCTACAGGTCATGTCATGGCTCAAGATTCTGATGTCTTTATTATCACATTCATTAATTTGATTCCTCTATGTTCCAAGATTGTGTTATGTTCATTACTTCTATAGCTGACTGGTCAGCAGCTCCCTGATTGGGGTTTCTACCAGTATGAGGTAGCGACAGACAGGGTTATGGCTCAAGATTCTAACATTTGGAATGTGGAGGAAAACAAATATTCTGTTGGTAGGTAAAATAACCTCCTTAGTAAAGCCCTTCACACATCGAACACAGTCCGGGCCACGGAATGGAACGGGACCCGGTCCATTACAACGGTTACAAAAACGTTAGAAATGAATCGGTTGTGTACTATTCCATGTACTCTTCCATTGCGACTGTTCACACCAAACAAGCACTGTGCCATGGTAACCGGAACATTTTTTATGCAATCACTCTGGGAGCAATTTGATACAGTTTGGGATACGGTGGCCTAGACTAGATTTGGTGTGACGGAGCCTTAATATTCTGTGTTATTACATTGATTTAGTCTTACACAGGGTGATTATCATGACAAACTAATATTTAATATGTAACATCTTACAATGCAATCAAGCTTTCAGATGGACTAGAGAGTGTCATTTCTTAGGAGGTCAGTTTATAAGGTTCATAAAGTTAATTTATTGTCTATAAGATGAAATGGAAATTTGTGGCATTAACATAGTACATTTTCAGACATACATGTATACATTGATACATTCATTCAAAACATACAAATCACTAAGCATATTGCTGAAAACATAAGACTTGTCAAGTATGGATAGCAATTTATTTTAAAACATCTTGATATAAAAAAAAAAATAAATACTTAAATTGTGTAAACATATGAAATAAATCATCATCATTATTTACTGCCAACATTGTTACTACAGCCTTATGACCATTATTATTATTACTGTGATATATCTTGAATGGTAGGAAAGAAGATTTGAGGTAAGAAATATGAGATCCGTGAAATACATTAAATTTGAAATCATTGTTCTTTTATATATTCTCCTCCAATAGTCTAGACTTATTCTTTAGAGGTGAAATTTGTAAAGCATTGGGACTAAGCCAGAGATACGGGTACATGTAATTGCTTAGAAATACATGTTTACTTGATAATAACCATTTGATAATGCTTTAACACATATTTTCTAAAGACATCAGCTTACCTCAGGCTTGGAATTCTGTAGATTAAATGAGAATAAAACCTTTCCATTGAATTAATTTGACAATTGAATTTTGACATCATTGATATCTGCAGACAAAGATGATGAGTTCTGGGATGAGACAAAGGAATTGAGTTTCTTCAGTAAATTCTGGGAATTACAGGTGAGATTCCTTTCTTATTCTCAGCCCTTTCTCTCCTTTCTCTGGTAATTGAAGTGTCAAGAATCATTTCCAGTGTTTTCATAATTCTGGGAATTACAGGTGAGATTCCTTTCTTATTCTTAGCCCCTTCTCTCCTTCCTCAGGTAATTGAAGTGTCAAGAATCATTTCCAGTGTTTTCATAATTCTGGGAATTACAGGTGAGATTCCTTTCTTATTCTTAGCCCCTTCTCTCCTTCCTCAGGTAATTGAAGTGTCAAGAATCATTTCCAGTGTTTTCATAATTCTGGGAATTACAGGTGAGATTCCTTTCTTATTCTTAGCCCCTTCTCTCCTTCCTCTGGTAATTGAAGTGTCAAGAATCATTTCCAGTGTTTTCATAATTCTGGGAATTACAGGTGAGATTCCTTTCTTATTCTCAGCCCTTTCTCTCCTTCCTCTGGTAATTGAAGTGTCAAGAATCATTTCCAGTGTTTTCATAATTCTGGGAATTACAGGTGAGATTCCTTTCTTATTCTTAGCCCCTTCTCTCCTTCCTCTGGTAATTGAAGTGTCAAGAATCATTTCCAGTGTTTTCATAATTCTGGGAATTACAGGTGAGATTCCTTTCTTATTCTTAGCCCCTTCTCTCCTTCCTCTGGTAATTGAAGTGTCAAGAATCATTTCCAGTGTTTTCATAATTCTGGGAATTACAGGTGAGATTCCTTTCTTATTCTTAGCCCCTTCTCTCCTTCCTCTGGTTATTGAAGTGTCAAGAATCATTTCGGGTGTTTTCATTTGATTGTCTGAACATGCATGAAATCTTTTTCTTTAGAATATATTTCAGATATTGTATACCAGTATCTGTTTCTGTTTGACATAGATTGACAGCCTAGCGTATACTTCAAAGAAACTAAAACATGAATGTATGGCATAAATAAAAGCAATATTTTTGGGGGAAAGTGAATAAAAATCTCTCTAAGTCATGGAAATTTATCATGGTTGTGGGTCATGTGTGGCTATGGTTGTGATGGGGAAGTGAAGGCCATCACAATCATACAAGAAATATAAGCATTACTGTGTGGTATTCATACACCACTGGGATGTCACACCCAACACCCATATTATATCCGTCCGTCTGTCCATCCCGTTTTTGTTCTCACGATAACTTAAAAACCGTTCGTCGGATCAACTTCAAACTTGGCTCATGTATGCATATGGGAGGGACAATGATCTGATTAGATTTTGGGGTCTCAAGGTGAAAGGTCATAGAGGTCATTATGTACATAGAAATGGTCTGTTCTCATGATAACTCAACAACCATTTGACAGATCAACTTTAAACTTGGTTCATCTATGCATATTGGAGGGACAATGATCTGATTAGAGTTTAGGGTCTCAAGGTCAAAGGTCAAAAGTCATAGAGGTCATTATGTACATGGAAATGGTTCATTCTCACAATAACTCAACAACCATTTGATGGATCAACTTCAAACTTGGTTCATGTATGCATATGGGAAGGACAATGATATGATTAGATTTTAGGGTATCAAGGTCAAAGGTCATAGAGGTCATTATGTACCTAGAAATAGTCCGTTCTTGCGATAACTCAACCATTTGACTGAACAGCTTCATATTTGGCACATGTATGCATATGGGAGGGACAGTGATCTGATTAGATTCTTGGGTCTCAAGGTTAAAGGTCAAAGGTCATAGAGGTCATTATATACATTAAAATCGCTTGTTATTGCAATAGCTTAACAACTCTGTGACGGTTCAACTTCAGACTTTGCTCATGTATGCATATGGAAGGTCTCATAATGGTCTCATTAGATTTGGGGGTCACAAGGTCAAAGGTCAAGGTCAGAGATATTGTATGATGAAAATAAAAAAATCAACATGAATGTGCCATATATTTGCGATCTGGCAATTTCGGAGGCATAGATTTCAACCATGCTCGATCGAGGATTCATCTTTTTTTTTTTCTTCTTTTTTTTTTTCTTTTTTTTTTTGTTTGTTTGTTTGTTTGTGTGTTTTTTGGGGTGTAAATGTCCTTCTTGAGATCTTAAGAGTTCTTATCAGTTTTAACAAGATAAAAATGATTTGTAATGGAAAAGACCCACATATCAAACGAACTTCTATATTTATCTTAAATGCAGAGAGATTTTATTTCTAAAGCACTCCAAGTTTTGCCAGCATTACACATTGCCACTAATAAACCTTACTCCCTAAAAGTGGAGGAACTGTTTCTAAATGTACTTTGATCATGTTATTTAATCCGTTTAGAATAAAACATCATTTCATGGGTAGAATTTAAGATTCACATGATATTCACATGGTAATGATTCCTATAATGTTTTTTATACAGTGGAAGATGTTTGAAGCCAATAAATATATCAAAGAGGATCACAAGTACCAATCTGACCCTTTAGAGTGGCCTCTTATGGAACGTGGTATTGCATACTGGATGAATCCCACTACTAATGTAAGTTACATTTCATCATTTCTACTTTATTTTGTAAGGTGCTATGTCTGCTTGACCTCATAAATGCTCAATTCAAAGAGAAAAATGCAAATGACAGGCTTATCCACACATTCACTAAACACAAGGAAGGATGTTGTTGTCATTCTTTTTGATAATATACTCTTGTTGGGACATTGCATTAGGTTTTTCTTGTGCAAGTTACATGTATCAATTATAAAACAGAAGCAATCATGCTTAATGATTACTCATTATTTTGTTGACAAAAGAAAACAACCAGATAGTAAATGAGTCATTTATTGTATTTTTACATCGCAGCATGAACATGCCATGTAACAAAAAGTGATAAACACAGATATGGGATAAATCTGTTTTTGTAAAAAGTGGCTCAGAACTTGTTTGTTGATATACTATATTCTCAGTCAGATAGTGGTCTCCTTCACAAAGCTATAAGAAGCATTTGGCTTGACATTTTATTTTATATTCTTGTGCTTTTTGGAGGATCCAAATCTGTATTGAGAGTAATTTATTCCTTTAAGCATTGGATATTGTTCTATAACTATTCAAACAAGTGTTTTCTACCTAATCAGCTATTATTCTGTTTGAATTGTATTCAACATCAGGCCCAAATTCATCTTCTTGGTAATACTATCATCTGGTGGTCAGCTGACCTAGGCATCCTTGTATATTTGGTTGTCATGGTAATCTACATCATACGACATCAGAGAGCTTGCAATGATCTCACAAAAGGTAGGATATTTTAGGGTAGGGGTGTTTTACCCTCTTATTTACCTCAGTCTGTAGATACAGAAGTATTTGCTTTTAAAGATGATCTCTAATTTTGGTAGTGAACTGGAAACATGTTTGCCATTTCATTACTCCATAATATAGTCAAATCCTCTTGACTGAGTGGTAAAGCAAGTAAATGCTTGTATCTTTCCAAAGGTCCTAACAGAATAAGTTCTGTCCATAAGACCTTGACATGTAATGTTGATTCCTAACACAGTATCAGTGGTGTAATTTTGGTTTGTTTCATGTTTCCCTGTTCCATGGCAATCTCTCTATCCACTCTGTTATCTAACCTTGCAATTTCTATCCTAATTCAGATGAATGGAATCGTCTTCTCTTAACTGGCACCCTCTTTATATCATGGTTTGTGAACTATCTGCCATATTTCATGATGGATCGTACTCTGTTCTTACATCACTATCTACCAGCTTGTCTCATAAAGATTCTACTTTTAGCTTCTACAACAGAGATCATTTACTCTCATGTCTTGCAGTAAGTTATTATCTATCTTTTATTCATAACAGAGTTACACTCAGCTCAAGTTCTAGATGATAATCTTATTTTGGAAAATTATCAACCTTTCTACTCTGTCTTGATTACTGTAATTTTGTAACAAAATGATTAAAGAAGGGAGTTAAATAATAAATTCAAGTTATGATAAACTTTAATTTTGTTTCTTAATGCAGAAATAGAGATGGGGTGGATTTATGATTTTGCACTTGGTGCTCTGTAGATCAGTGAACTTACTGCCTCAAATATTGCTTCTATATAATATGGGCCTTCATTATGATTTCTATTTGTAGTCATGGGTGTGACCATATGAAAATATATGCATTTGAACTTTTTGAAAAGTATTTACATGTACCTGTAATTGTATACTCCGTTTGGAGAAGTCTGAATTCTTAATTCTTTTTAATGTTAGGACTGCCACTCAGCGTAGCCTTTTCACCAGTCTTCTCATTGTTTGGTTGACATCTATCTTCCTGGTGTTCAGAAGTTTCTTACCACTGTGCTATGGAAATAAAGATTTCACAGAGGAGGAGGTGGAATCTCTAAGATGGATGGAAAGCTGGGGTCTTCTTGTACAGGGGAAAATGATTGCATAAAATGAGGGATTAGAGAAGGTCATTAAGTTTCTTACTACTGTGCTATGGAAACAAAGATTTCACAGAGGAGGAGGTGGAGTCTTTAAGATGGATGGAAAGCTGGGGTCTTCTTATACAGGGGAAAATGATTGCATAAAATGAGGGATTAGAGAAGGTCATTAAGTTTAATTTTAGAGGGAAGGACTTTGAGCTTTCTATTTTTTTTAAATGTTTGCATTAGATGGGGAATGGGAAGAGGTCACTAGATGGAAATATGAGAGATTCTGTCCAAGGGGTAAAGGATTGGATGAGATCATGAAAGGAAGAGGGTCAGATTCAGTAGGGATATATCATAGAGAATTAGGGATCAGGTTAGCATACCTGCCAACTGTCCCTTTGTGAGGAGAAAAGGAAAGAGAAATTTTCATCCTTGATGACCTTGTGCCCCTATTGTAAAAATTTGTCTATAGTTTCAAATGTATAGGAAATTCAGGAATGTCCCTATTTTTTAGTTTTTTAATCATTTGTCCGTACTTCTTGACTTGCAGGCTTGACAGGTTTGGGTTAGGTTACAGATTGCAGCAAAGGAGAAAAAGGGTCATTGAATTTCATTTCAGGTGGAAGACTTTGGAGTTTTGTATAATTGAAAATGATTGCATAAGATGAGGATCAGAGAAGGTCTTTCAGTTATTGTTTGGAGTGTATTAGGTGGACAAATTAAAGGTTCTGTTGTAGGAGAAATTGGTTGCATAAATAATGAATGGGGTAATATAGCGGAACAGCTTGGATATTATCGTGCAATTGAAATTGATTGCATACAAGCAAGTTCACTATAACTGAACTAAATTGTACTGAAAGCCCCATGAGAATGTGGAGATAGATAGAAAGTCAATAGACACCTATGGCCTTATTTTTTTTTTTTTTTCATTCTTTCATTGTACTCTGTGGTTTTGGACTTGATAGATATTATCTTACACCTGCCATGAGATGATTATGGCAAGGTGATGTAGATCCCCAGGTGAACATCTAGGGATCTCTGAAACAAGATGGTTGGTTGCAAAAACATCATAGTTGATGAGAGAAAAAGATATCTGTAGTTGGTATGATGTTACTTGTTAGTGTAGTAACTCTCTGGGCCTTAGTTTGTCTTTATCTCAATATTTGTTTGTTTTTGTATGTGTATATTAGTGCTCTCTGTAAATAGTAAACACTTGTCTTTCATTCATCATAAGGGTACGTGTATGTCTTGTATTGTATACCATTCACTACATAATACCTTACATAGCAATGAAGTGATCAGGGTTGGCGATTTTTTTATATTTTTTTTTAAAAATAAAAAAAATCGGATTTTTTTTATTTAAATCAGATTTTTTTTATTTAAATCGGATTTTTTTTTTTTTTTTTTTTTTTAAAGTTCATTCGAAAAAAAGTTTAATTACCAAAAGACCTCACCCTACAATGACATGAATTTTAATGTTATCATACATTTCACTCCTAATATTTTTCTTAACCATAATGATTTGTAATTAAATATAGTCAAAATGGGCAAATAAAAATCAATTTGAGGAATCATGTATATGAACTTAATTCTATCATACATACATGTAGGGCTATGAAGGAAACTTCCATAAGGAATTCCCAGTGAGTAGAGAATATTCCCCTCTGAATTTTCACTCAGTATTTAAAAAAAATCCCAGAGGAAAATCTCCAGACACTCCTCAGTGAAAATTGTATCTAAATGTGCACTCAACAGCTTTGTGACAGTTTTACAAATTGGTATAAAAGCTCATCCATTGCTACAGACAGAGATGCAAAACTGTCAGTGTTGGAGACCAATATAAGAGACAGCTTAGTCAAAGGGTGACTACACTACATTATGTTACTGTGATTTTTACATTAATCTACAATTCTTATTCACATGTTCTCTAAAAATCTATTTGATACATGAAGTAGGAAAAAAAAAACTTTTGACCCTATACAACTGTAAGTTTGACTTCAAGGATAAAATCAGCAAAACTGCTGATATTACAACATATGTATTACAAAAAGAAGTATTGTATTTTAAATCAGACACAACTTACAACTGTAATTAATTGTAACTTTCATGTACATGTAAGTATGTGTACCTACATCTTAAGATTTAAATGTAGTTTTAAAAGTTTATTTTGAGTTTTGCAAATTGTTTTTATAGATCCTCTTTCCATTGCTACATACAAAT
The DNA here is from genome assembly GCA_029962745.1 of Echinometra lucunter. Lineage (NCBI taxonomy): Eukaryota > Metazoa > Echinodermata > Echinoidea > Camarodonta > Echinometridae > Echinometra > Echinometra lucunter. The sequence continues at coordinate 10,120,426 of CM057165.1, read as the reverse complement.
ACAAAACTTCCATAGCACTGAACATAAAATGAGCTAGTGACTTAAAAGGTATATGAGAAAGCTTTTTTCAACAGTCAAATTGTGACTGTACTACATTATGTGAATTGTATGATGAATGTAACAAGAAGGAAATAAGCATGTGGAATCTGTTGATTAGATGATTTTTTTTTTAATTTCACATGATAGAAGTATAACTGTGAAGGATCAAAACTGGAAAACTGCCAACAACCTTTTGTCATTAACTTTTACATATTATATTTTTTACACTACTGCTCTCTGAAAAGTATTGGACTGTATGATAAATGATAAGAAATAAATAAGAAACTTGTTTCACTATTAATAACTGTCAAAGAATGTAAAATTTCAGAAGAAAAACTTGACATTTACAAAAAATGGGGTAACTGTTGACACAAATCTCTAAGTTTTAAGGAATCAGCTGATTTTATTGACTTGATTTTGATTTGTTTTAAGTAGATAGGAAAGATTTGTTGATTTTTTGTTGATATACAGTTAATTCAAAGTTTTTCAGTTGATTTGAATTATTAAAATTGCCTTGAACAAACAATTTGTCAATGATTTGTACATGTTTCAATGGAAGTGATTTAAATCAATGATTTTTTTTTTAAAATCATGGTGATTTAAATCGCGATTTAAATCATGATTTAAATCAACGTGATTTAAATCCGCCAACCCTGGAAGTGATATAGACATTCATAAGAGTGCATGTATGTCATGCATTGTATACCATTCACTGTATAATACCTTACATAGCAATGAAGTGATACAGACATTCATGAACAGTGTACCAATATGTTTGTTCACTTCAGTTTTATGTAATGTAAAATGCTATTGTGGAAGTTCCTTTGTTAAGTAGCTTATTGAAATGGCATGGAGCAAAATGATGCGTAAAGAATGCTGTTTGCATTACAGGTGCATCTTTTGGCACCAATTCCTTACAGTGTTAAAGTTACCTTATCTTAAAGATAGTGTATAGTTTTGGGTAATTTAAAGACAAAGTATCTTTCACTATTTGAATTCATTGCCAGATGATGTGAAAGATTGATCTTACAACTACTATGATGTGAAGGATATTAAATAAAAGCTCATTTTTAATAAGTAGGTGTATTTTAAATGTCAACACTTACGTTTTGGTCCCCAATATGGCAAGTCAACAGTGTTGATGTGCATCACACAGTGGCTGCACACATGTAAAAGCAATGGGAGTTCATGTGAACAAGCACAATGAAATGATGTGAACATTGTGTAGGGTTCATGGTGTAAGGGAGAGCATAACTGTTTTATTTCTTAGTGTATTAAAGGAAGAGTGTTTTTCCTTTAGTAACTGCAGGGTAAGCAACATAATAACTGAATTTATATCATTTTGAGATTATTTTTTTTTTTGATATATACCTGTAAAATAACATGAATGTTTTGGGGCTAATTGCATTTTCAGTGATGCTTGTCAAGTATTCGAAATTCATCTAAAACTACATAAGTATATTTGTTAATGTTTTGAAATGTATATGTAAATATTTCTCAGTAATAGGCCATTATTGGCTAATTTATCAACTCATATTTAATTAAACATTTTTTCATCTCTGTATGCATACATGGAGATTATTTATTATCTTTTCAACTATTGTTCAAGACCTTAGATTCTTGAAAATGATCAATTAACCTGCATGATCATATATGTTCGTGGATGTTCTTGACAGGATCAATAGATATGATCAGCCCAGAAGATCAGTACATCAATCAAGATCAATAGATCAAAAAAGATGAATAGATATGATCAATAGATCACTCAGGATCAATAGATACATGGTCATTAGATTAGTCAAGATGAATAGATATGATCAATAGATCAAACAGATCAGTGGATGTATCATGATATGGAACATCACTTCCAAGTTGGGTAGAGGTATACTGTCTGACATAGGATTAACAATGACAAACTTACTGAAATAATAAGCTTGTCATTATTTACTTAAGTATTTAAGGTGCCATAGTTATTCATTGTGTTAAAGCTGAATTATCTTCAGGTTTTTTTCTTTTCTCTTTTCACTTTATTTTTTATTAAGCATCATTGTTTTGGCTATGTGTATGTTGCACAGCATTTATTTTCTGAAACAAATAAACTATGATTGGATACAAATCCATGTGTAATCTTATGTTTGTTTTATAGGGTATAATCACAAAAGAATGAGGAAGAGATGGTGTGTTGAAGGAAGATAAAAACAAAGTATATGAGTTATAGGGGTGGAGGTGGTGGTGGTGGGGGAGGGGGTAATGATGGACATGACAAGCAATACAAGACAGGAAGAGACGAAAAATGCAGACCAAGACATCTATAACAGGAAATGCATTACAATCAACAGGATCAACTACAATCAATATTGTAATGCTTAAGACACAAGATGGCGCTTGACCCCATCCAAATGCAGTCCAAACGCAGGGCTCTGTCTAACGATGCAGATTTCTGATTATTCTTGTGAATCACGTTTACCCAAAACTCTTTTTTTTCTTCCTCTTCCTCTTCTTTTTTTTTTTTTTTTTCGTATTTTCTTGACAATACCTGTCTCTGGAAACATTTAGTCGGGAGATCTAAGCTCAAACCACGATTAAATATTATTTTTTCAGTGCTTCCAACCAAGTACTAAACTAGTACGTTTAAATGTTCTTTTTTTCCTTTCTTTCTTTCTTCTTGAATGCCTACCCGATAGTACGATCATAGACTCAGAGAATTAAAGCTCACACTGAGATATATTACGAGATTGACCGTAAAAATATTGCCACATGAACTTCATCACAGTATTGCAGTGCATTCACAAAGACTTTGGCGGATAGGACAAAAGAATTTCGCTATTTACATAATCCAGGAAGACACATTAATATTTTATTCAAGCTGTGATACTCGAGTGTATACGCCGGTTGCTCGGTAAAATGCGCATGAATTTTAATACATCATTAAGAATTAGATGGAGGGCTCAATGTCTTTAAGAAGGGATCACAGGCTACAAAATATTACAAGTCAAGTTAATTAGAAATAATAGTAGCATATAATCATCATTCTGTTGAGAGACGGAAGGACGTCAGCTCATATTCATTTCGTATACAGCCAACAACCAGTGTTGAAAGTAGTAGCTAAGCCTATAGAGAATGGGATGGCTTTTAATCAAACATACACATAATGACTGATGGTACTGTATCATCTCTTGAGGGACAGAGAATACACGTGAAAGTTCTTAAAAGATCCATAAACCTAGCTCCAAAGAAACAGAAAACTCATTATTTCCACGTTGATACTGTCACATTCAGGCACGCCGGAAGGGTCCCAGCTTGGGGGGGGGGGGGGGGGGGGGGCAAACACTCTTGGGGGCCAACATACAACGTACCCTACACCTCCCCCCCCCCCCCCCCCGAACAGGCACATTTCTCCAATTTTATACATATTTCTTAATATATGGAATGAAAAGTTTAGAATGTTTTTTAATTAAGAAAATACAGTTATCAAAAATTGTTTCCGATCATCTCTCATCATTAGTACTCAAATATGATTATTTGTTCACCGCTTGTAGTATGTTAGGATGGCGCGAGAAACTAGAGACCGGGCATGGCAATGGGAGGGTTACGAATGGCATACTGGTAAATTTTGGCGATGGGGCCGACACCCTTTGCCCGAGAATCAACTATTCAGTTTCACAACTTTGTCCGCGCTCGCTTCGCTCGAGCGCAATTTTTTTATAGTTTTGGTGGTGAAAACGTACAGAAATTTCATATGCCGGCATTGTCCAAATATAAAAAAATACGGGGTCCCTTATGCCTATATAAGAGGATATCGAGGAAGAGAGGGGCAAAATAATCCCTCGAATGAAGCCCCTTTTCCATAGATGATAGACGGAATTTCTAAATACTGAGAAACGTTGCTTCTAATCACTGTACGAGGGAGCGTAGCGACCAATAAGTAAGAAAATTTTGATTTTTGAATGCTGAAAGTTTGCATTTTAGAGCACTAATCATGTCAATATGCTTATTTTACATAGTTGTATATGATCCTTTTTTTTTTCTTCCGAGGGGGGCCCCTGGGGGAGGGGGCAAATATCGATTTTGCCCCTCCTCTCGAATGATTGGGGGGTTATCCCCCCCCCCCCCCCCCCCCGCTTCCGGCGCCTAAGGTCACATTATAAGGCAGTGGAGCACGAGGCAGGAGAGCTCTGTCCCAACCTCTAGTGGTCCCTGAAGTTCTTAAAAGAAAGTGAGGACATTTACAAATCACTCACTACTTTTGCTCACAATTACCATGATTGTGTTACATATCACAATTTTGTTGACATGTATGGGATCAACCCTCAATATTATCGTCTTATCCATTCTGTCTTAGTGATGATTTTGTGCATATAACCGGATAATTTCGACTACAATATTATATTTTCTCAAATGTAAATGCATTGAAGTTATTGCCTAGACAGAAAATGGCATTGCACATCAATTGGCTCGCAAAAGAATAAAGGACCATTACACAAAGCTGCAACGTACCGTAACCATGCTAAACGTAGTAGTAGTAGTAGTAGTAGTAGTATTAGTAGGCCTACTTATACCGTGCTTTTCCTATATAGGACAAAAGCACTTATAATGAATGACAATTACATGTACATGAATAAAAAATGTAGTAAAACAAAACAATCTTTAAAAGTCTGCAAACTGAAAAAAGTGTATTCAAGGCCGTTCTGAAGCTAATAACTGATGAAGACTGTCTAATTCTAAGTGGTAGATCATTCCAGTATTTTGAAGCAGATACTGTTTCTGTCCCGCGGAGACAGAGAGGATCATTGGCTGACCTCAATGACCCGGTAGGTGTAAATAAAATTATTGAAGCAGGTATCTAAATTATTGAGTATTTTGTAGACAAACAAGAGTATTTTGAAATTATTGTTTGCTTCAAAGGATCTACTGGCAACTAGTGTATCCAAGCTACATTTTTCGCAACATATGGCAAACGTGTACTTATCTTAATTACAGACCTGGCCTATTTAGGTCTACAAAAGGTTCTGACAATCCGCTTTCCGCTGCGTCCGCTGCTGTCATAAGTAGAACACATTATCATCATCTCTGACGTAAGGAAATTAGCATATATATTCTTTTATTACGGCTGATTCCATCTGAACGCTTTATGTGCAAGTATAATGTATTGACACTTACAAACGATAAGGGCGAAGCAATTAGTCATTTTGCTGTCTCATACCAAGTACACTGGATTTATGAATATCAGTTGAGGTAAACTGTGTTATTTCACTTGACATTAAATTTTCAAGCGTTACGAAAGTGATATGAAGCATGGACTTACCCATTAAGCCCGAATAATGGCAAACGTCCTGAATTATCCCGGTCACTCTTTGTCGATAGGTTTTGTCAATCAAACACAACAGACATGGCTTCTTCTGAACTATATTGTCACATCGAAGGACAAAGAGCCATCGGTGAGGTCGTAGGGGGTCTACCAATCCAAGATCCAAGAAGGTATCACCAGCAGAGCAAACGCAAAGAGACGAGAAGATTTCTGAGGAAGGTCGCAGAAATCAAGATTCCATGTACAACAAATTCTAATGCAAAATAGGAGCAACATTGAAACGATTCGCTTCTTATTGTACAGATCAATTTTCACCTCGGCCTAGAGTCTACACGGGCAGTTTAACTTCTCGAAATAGTATCTCTGCTCCAATATTCAAAATACCCTTGGGTTGTTCAGGAGTAAATCGGTTGAGATAAAGGCCGACTGCATATTTGAAGGACATACTGGGCGTTAAACCTGTTTTGTATGGAGGGCAAGTGAATGATTGCATGAGAACAATAGCTCCATTAATGTGCAACGAAGCGTTGCTATGTTGGGAACTTGAACAATTCTACGTGGTCCCATCACTATGAACATGGCGGACAAAGAAAGCGGACAAAATAAACCTCTCATTCTACCCTTCACAATGGTTCTGGTAGTCAAAACAATATCCCTTCACAGCTATTATGTTTAATCATGTAGTTCCAGGTGAATATGCACGTGACACCAGTTCCACATATTTTAGACAATAGCAGTGAAGGGATGCTCTTTTGACTACCAGAACCATTGTGAAGGGTAGAATGAGGGATTGTTTATTTTGTCCGCTTTCTTTGTCTGTCATGTTCATAGTGCATGCTTCCGTACTCATTCTACAATTAAATAGTGTTTCATTCGTCCCCATACATTTCTGAACGGAGTGATTCGATCATGCCGCTGATGACAAAATAACTCATGACTGACTTATCCGATTCTGCTTTTACCTCGTAACTGCAATAAATGTAATATGCTTTCAAACAGGCTCCAATACATCGAGCAAAGGTGGAAAATTGGCGGCTTTTCTTCTCTGATAAATAAAAGTAATAAGCTAATATCACAGGAGCTTCAAATCAATTCTTATGCACGATTACTGGACAGCTAGAAGCCGCCACTGATAACACATCCAGCTTGAACAAGAATGTCCAACTACTTACACTATGAACATGACGGACAAAGAAAGCGGACAAAGTAAACAACCCCTCATTGTACCCTTCACAATAGTTCTGGTAGTCAAAAGAACATCCCTTCATTACTATTGTCTAAAATATGTGGAACAGGTGTCACATGCATATTCACCTGGAACTACATGATTAAACATAATAGCTGTGAAGGGATCGATGTTCTTTTGACTACCAGAACCATTGTGAAGGGTAGAATGAGAGGTTGTTTATTTTGTCCGCTTTCTTTGTCCGCCATGTTCATATAGTGTTAATGCATATCAGCTGCGCGCCTCGGGGAAAATATAACCCCACAGGAAAAATATACCTCCCTTCGCCGGTCCAAAGAATGTTACATTACACACCCGACCAGTCAATATATGTTTATTACTGAACAGTATGGAAGTTTGAAATGAAATATCTCATCATCTGTCTGTGAATATCATATGAAATTACTTATACTCGCGGGTGATACACGTTCAAGATTTAGTTCTCTAGATGCACTTCTACCTTACCATGCATATACACTGTAATATAATTATATGACTGTTTTGAAGATTCACATGAATGATGAGAGATGGTAACATTCTTTCTCCCTAATGAACTTCTGTCGCTATTTTGAAGTGGTCTAGCGCCATCTCTTGTCTCGAGCATTACAATTCGACTTGTCGAATTTCTTTTTCTGATTAGTTTTCTCCGTTTCTTTCTATGAAAAAATGAATGATATCCAGCAAGTCCTTGAAACTGTTATATTTCAGCCTGCTAATTTTTTTTCCTGTCTTTATTTCTATATTTCTATATTACCTTAGCCTTTCTTTCAGTCTTGTCTCTCCATTCTTCTGGGGGGGGGGGGTTGTTTGTTTGTTTGTTTGTTTGTTTGTTTGTTGTTTTTAATTCCTCACACTCCTTATACATGTATCTTTCCCAACGGTACTCGGTTAGATCTCTGTCTAGGATTTGACACACAGGATTTGACTAACACCAACAACGTTACAATTCATATAACCCAAACACAATTGCAGTAAATGGACACCACTAGAATGAAGTGCATTTTTCTTTTATTTCAAAGAACTTGGTTATAAATATTTACAAAGTTTTCAAACATCATACATACAACAAAGTTGTGACCAACAGACTAAAAATTGATTTCAATTCTTCCTACTGTGCGCTCTACTAGGTTAACATACACTGAAAACCATTGCACAGTGTACATACATGTAATGTTTTCTACCCTTTCTATTATAACATATCAAGGTAAAAAGATCATAGTTTTACTTTACCATTTGTGCAAATTTAGGAAATAGAAACAAAAAAAGATGTGAATAATACCTACTGACTGAAAAACAGAAAAACATTTCAATAAACAACGAGTACATAACATCAAACAGTTTCATTACTACAAAGGTACAGTGCAACAAAAAAACAATTGATTCTTGAACTGTTCAGTGGTAGACTTCACAGCATAAAATGATATTTGTGCCAGCATATTAACACTGAGGTCTAAAAGCTCATTTTAGTTCGGGTGATGGCATTACATTAAAAGAGAAATTGTCTTTAGGTTGAATGTACTGGATGAAACATCTGAAGACTCTGAACCAATAAATATCAAAATAACATAACAAAAGGTTATAGAAATGAAACTGACATAAAATCATAACTCCTTGTAAGGAGACCATGGGACAGGACTTCTCTTCACCATCAGCACTGTTCTTCACTTACTACACAACTTTATCATAAATTTTCTACCAGAACCATTAAGAGGATATAATACCATAGCCTACAGGAACCAAGTGGTCCCTGTATTAACTCTACGGTAGTTTAATAATTCAGTTCATTAATCATCAACAGGTTAAACATTTAGGGTAAGTTTTATGAAATTCTTTAAAAATGCATTTTCCTGTTATCATAAGAAATCAAAGATTACCATTCTTTTAATCTCACAAGTACTGAAATTAAAATCATTTTCTTTTGATTAGATACCTATTAATCTTCCAAGGTGTATTTCATAATTTCACTCTTCAATCACTTTTGAAAGCATTAAAAAAATCTCATTGATATTTAAACAAATTTGCCTCCTTACATTACAAGCACATTACTAGGGTATATTCTCCAGGGATATTTTCAACTTTTAACCCGTTATATACTAAGCCTAAGATAACATGGTTTGCAGTCCATGGAAAATGTGTGTCTCATGTGAAAATTACATTGAATCAAATGGGTAAGGAACATGCATCAAATTAAACATAAATGTGATATTAAAATCAATAGAGAACATTTAAAGCAAACAATATCTTGATCAAAATCTCTCTAAATCTAAACACATCTCTATAATAAATAATCACAATAGTCTCTTTTCATCACAATGTAGACATCCATATAATCTATAATCTTCTATAAAATACATAACATTATAAAGTACTCTATACTATCACCATATATCCATAATGATATATGAACACACCATACAGTGATTATGTGCAATGTAATAATGAAAAGAGTTCGGCACTTTGAAATGGAAGATGTGAACATTAAAACACACAGTGAGTTCTAAGCCAACTACATGTACCAAAAATCTAAACAGTCCACGACATAACATATAGCCTCCGAATATATTTCATACATGATATAACAACAATTACAACATGAAATCAATTCAAGCCAGGAAGTTCCCTCTTCAAAACATTTATATCTCTGACATATTAATACATGCATTTTGTAAAATGCAACTAACACCTAGACTTTGATCTGTAATCTCTTTATTTTGAAGGTGACAGAATCTCAACAACGAACCTGTTTTGGTAGATTGTTTACTGTACTCAACTGCTACTGATGCAAGTATGCATAAGATCTATGGCTTCAAGTCATATACCATGTATGCCAAACAGCTTGTTCACTGTACTCAACTGCTACTGACGCAAGTAAGCATAAGATCTATGGCTTCAAGTCATATACCATGTATGCCAAACAGCTTGTTCACTGTACTCAACTGCTACTGACGCAAGTAAGCATAAGATCTATGGCTTCAAGTCATATACCATGTATGCCAAACAGCTTGTTCACTGTACTCAACTGCTACTGACCCAAGTATGCATAAGATCTATGGCTTCAAGTCATATACCATGTATGCCAAACAGCTTGTTCACTGTACTCAACTGCTACTGACGCAAGTAAGCATAAGATCTATGGCTTCAAGTCATATACCATGTATGCCAAACAGCTTGTTCACTGTACTCAACTGCTACTGACGTAAGTATGCATAAGATCTATGGCTTCAAGTCATATACCATGTATGCCAAACAGCTTGTTCACTGTACTCAACTGCTACTGACGCAAGTAAGCATAAGATCTATGGCTTCAAGTCATATACCATGTATGCCAAACAGCTTTTTTTTCCCTGAAAAACTGAAATAAAAGCCAGGACTTAACAATCTATGGAGTCTGGTACATAAACCCTGCAAAAAATTCATGTAAAATGGGGCTGTATTCAATTTAATACAGAGAATAAGGCAGTATTTAACTCGGTACTTATTTGATATGGCTAAATAAAATGGCTTTACTGGTATATTATACATACTTTTTTTACTCCAGCAAGCCAAACTACTTACTAATTACTATATATTGTGATGTCATAAAGTCCAACCCAAATAATTAAAATAATTCAAATAATTTAATAAAGCGTCACATTGTATGAGCTTGTATTAACTTGAAATCAAAGTTGGCTAAGTACTCCACTTTAGCAGAAAAAAAACTGAGTAAAATCCTTAGAATTCTGATTCAAGTATCAAATCAAATACCGGCAATGGTACACACAACACACCCAGTTCTTCACAACTACACCGAAAAAAGAGAAAAATGTTGGTACAAATAGTAGCTTTCACGTTATATAGAACTAACAACAAGGCAAACGCCAAGCGTTGTCTCGCCTGCATATTGCAGTCATGAAGAGACTGCATGTCAAAACTATGCTATATGACTTCTGAGGCTGTCAGCAGTTTAGGGGGTGAATTGTGGTTCTGACAGTTTACATATGCAATAATGGTATAGGCCTACTTTATCCCTAGGAAATCAGATAACACTAAAAATGCTGTTAATACTATGAAGCTATAATTATTTCCATGCAAGTAAGGAAATGAATGTTAGTGAAAAAGAATGTAACTGATAATAATGTGAGTAAAATTGTAAAATTAAATTAATTATTAAGGTGTTATGGCAAACTTCTTGTTTGAAAAATGGTATGAATTTGGTGATTCCACGTCAAAGCTATAGAAAGTTATTAGGTGTACAACATAGCACAGTGCCAGTTATGAAAAGTTCATTGACCTTTGACCTTTGACCTTAATCAAATTCAACTCACATTCGAACTTGACCTGCACCTTCAAGAGATGGACCTCTCATATGAATTTGGCAATCCTACCTCAAAGGTATAGAAAGTTATTGTGTGTACAACATAGCACAGTGCCAGTCATGGAAAGTTCATTGACCTTTGACCTCTGACCTTATTCAAATTCAACTCATACTCAAACTTGACCTGTGCCTTCAAGAGATGTACCTCTGGTATAAATTTGGTGATCCCACCTCGAAGCTATAGAAAGTTATTGTGTGTACAACACAGCACAGTGCCAGTCATGGAAAGTTCATTGACCTTTGACCTTTGACCTTAATCAAATTCAACTCACATTCGAACTTGACCTGCACCTTCAAGAGATGGACCTCTTGTATGAATTTGGCAATCCTACCTCGAAGGTATAAAAAGTTATTGTGTGTACAATATAGCACAGTGCCAGTCATGGAAAGTTCATTGACCTTTGACCTCTGACCTTATTCAAATTCAACTCATACTCAAACTTGACCTGTGCCTTCAAGAGATGTACCTCTGGTATAAATTTGGTGATCCCACCTCGAAGCTATAGAAAGTTATTGTGTGTACAACACAGCACAGTGCCAGTCATGGAAAGTTCATTGACCTTTGACCTTTGACCTTAATCAAATTCAACTCACATTCGAACTTGACCTGCACCTTCAAGAGATGGACCTCTTGTATGAATTTGGCAATCCTACCTCGAAGGTATAAAAAGTTATTGTGTGTACAATATAGCACAGTGCCAGTCATGGAAAGTTCATTGACCTTTGACCTTTGACCATAATCAAATTCGACTCATATTCGAACTTGACCTGCGCCTTCAAGAGATGGACCTCTGGTATGAATTTGGTGATTCCACGTCAAAGCTATAGAAAGTTATTAGGTGTACAACATAGCACAGTGCCAGTTATGAAAAGTTCATTGACCTTTGACCTTTGACCTTAATCAAATTCAACTCACATTCGAACTTGACCTGCACCTTCAAGAGATGGACCTCTCATATGAATTTGGCAATCCTACCTCGAAGGTATAGAAAGTTATTGTGTGTACAACACAGCACAGTGCCAGTCATGGAAAGTTCATTGACCTTTGACCTCTGACCTTATTCAAATTCAACTCATACTCAAACTTGACCTGTGCCTTCAAGAGATGTATCTCTGGTATAAATTTGGTGATCCCACCTCGAAGCTATAGAAAGTTGTGTGTACAACACAGCACAGTGCCAGTCATGGAAAGTTCATTGACCTTTGACCTTTGACCTTAATCAAATTCAACTCACATTCGAACTTGACCTGAACCTTCAAGAGATGGACCTCTTGTATGAATTTGGCAATCCTACCTCGAAGGTATAAAAAGTTATTGTGTGTACAATATAGCACAGTGCCAGTCATGGAAAGTTCATTGACCTTTGACCTTTGACCTTATTCAAATTCGACTCATATTCGAACTTGACCTGCGCCTTCAAGAGATGGACCTCTGGTATGAATTTGGTTATCCCACCTTAAAGCTATAGAAAGTTATTGGGTGTACAACACAATTGTTGACGACGACGCCGCCGACGACGCCGACGACGCCGACGACGCCGACACCGGAAATAGTGATACCTATGTCTCGCTCCGCTACGCAGGCGAGACAAAAATGAGGAGTTCACTTCATTTTAAAGAGACAAATTGCTTTTAAGTCATCTAAACTTAACCATCCTACATTTTTTAAGATGTATGTGCAGTATGAATTAACAGCTACTATTGTACAACGCCTACTCAGCTTGCTGTACGCAAGTCTATGGGAGCTGAACGCGCGATATTCGTACCATTGCACTCGTACCATCCAAAATGTACCATTGCACGGTTAGCGTGACGTCACAGTAGATGTTCCCACAAATTACTTCTTTTATTTCTTTTGTGATGTCACAAGTAGCTAGCGTTGTAGACCCTATATGCGTATTGATTTTTGCATGCTCAGCTCAGGCTATGCCAGCAGCTCAGCAAGTCGCGTTTGCGCACTGCTACAGATACGCGCACGCGCACAGACTGGCACCATGTACGTACCAGCTAGCTGCATTTTGCAGTCGGAACTTCTTTCCCTGCTTTATAAACATTGATTTCTTAACCAAAATGTGACTGTTTTTCTTGATTTTCATCAATTTCTTAGACTTCTGAGGCGTTGTACAATACAAATAGCAAATATTCTAATTCGTGCAATGGTACGAGATTTCGCATTCGGTGAAAGATCGCGACGTAACTTCTATTCAACTCGGCTTCGCCTCGTTGAATAGAAGGTCGCTCTTTCACCTCATGCGAAATCTCGTACCATCGCACTCATGTCTATTCGCTATTTGTATACTGTAGCAGGTACACAACAATTCATCATTCTTGAGTTGTAATTAATATCTATGAATATAAATGAAAGTGATGTAACTCCCACAGCTTAAGATCATATATGCATGATCTCTATATACTCAATTCTAAAGTTGCAGCAAATCTTATCTCCAATGAAGCTTTTTAATTATTGGTCTTTAATCACTTTCTACAGAATTAGGCTACATCTCATCACTGAGATCAAAGAAAATCCACAGGTCAAACCTTCAAGATCTTCTATTCAACCTTGTAACAGTTATGGCTAAAACTAAGGGTTGTGAAAGTACCGAGTTGTTCAAAACAATTTTCACTATGAAATATGATTATGTGACACATGCTCTATTGACAATTACTTATGTTCATCCAATTCTAATACAGGAGCTACACATATCTTACAAATTAATGACAGTTTTAGAATCTTCAAAAGCAGACAACTTGTGCATATGAATACAAATTGTCTATCTGATTTCAGATGTTAGTAAGTCTTGTTCCTTTACACAAAATGAAACAATTCCATTGCAACAAAAGGTTTCCTTCAATTTTGCTTCAAGTATTCAAATCTCTTCCCTCATTGACCAATAGAACTCCATGCAGTTTCTGGTTGAACTGGAGTCATATAACTCCAAAACCAACCCTCACAAAATGCTTCATTTTAACCTTGTATCTACATGTACATACAATACATGAAATTTGTGACATCCTCGTATTCATCTTAGACTCATTCTGGTATTTCACATATGCTGAGTAAACTGCCTTTTAAAAAATTGTGCAGTTTTTGTGTGTACTATTAAATGAATTGCAAGGAGTTACATGTATAAAAGAGTAATGGAACACCAATACCATACCCACTTATTTATGTGTTATAAGATAGAGATGTGGTGCCTTTGAAAAAGAACATTATGTTATAAACAAGTTTACTGCTGTATTCATGAGCAAACCTATGTCTTATCCTCAACAAAGATTTAATATACATGAACAAAGTACACGTGAAGTGGCTGTTGTATTTACAAGATGTCATTTAAAAATGCAATACCACCTAAAAGCAATTATAAGAAACATGTTTCTTACCAAGAAATAACAGGCAACTCCATATTACTCTCTTATAAAAGTGAATTTCCTTGCAATCATCAGAAGGTACCTTTAATACTTGGCTATATATACAAGTAACTTTACTTACATATGTAATATTGAAGAAAATTTGAATTTTAAATTCAGATGAAAATGTGCAACATAAAAGTAGACATGAACATTAATCAATCTTTAACATCCTCAGAAATATTCAATATTATTGAAACTTGCAATGTTATCTCACTTAGCGGTAGTGATTCCAAATTTTTTTATCACAACCAAACTAGATTTTAAAAAAAAGATAGCCCACAATTGAACAGAACATTTGTTTCTTTGTATTTCTTTCCTGCGCCAGCAGGAGTTGGTCTAGCAGTAACGTCCACAGTCAGCTCTTTGTCTTTGCCTACAAACTAACTCTGATTGGACGCAGGTTCGAGTCTGAGTCACGTCTTTCAAATGGTGACGTAAAAGGTCGGTCCCAGATGTAAATAAATTTGATTGATACACGTCTGCAAAAACCCAATTCAACGACAATTGGCCATAGTTGCATGCACTTTGAAATAACTGCAGTACACAGACTCAACAAATATTAATGATTGAACATATGTATTTTGAAAACACTTGCTAGATATCTTAATAAAATTGTAATATCAAAACATTGGATTGCCATGTGTTCACTTTTCATAGTCTAGCAAATCTCTTTGAGAAATATAAGACAAGTATGACTCAAAATCACATTTATTCCTTATTTTACACCTAATTTCCACAGGATTTTCAAATCCCTCTTTTCATATACAGCACTTGTTTGGGGGGGAAAATATCTAAACTTAATCATGCTACTACTAATCAAAGTATTTAGAGATTCATACACATTGGAGCAAGTCTTTATGAATCTAACATATCTTCTTTGTGACATAATTCAAAATGTTTAATTGAATACTTTACAATAATTCATGTCATCATCATTTCTATGACACACAAAAAAAGTTAAAGTGTGCCACCATGACTCTATATGTTAGTTCTCTATAATTTCTTTCCTTTCCAAAAATTAGAATTGTCAAATTTCAAAACAACTTTAAAAAGTCAAAATACTTACAAAAGTAATTACTTAATTATTTCATTATCAAATGATAAATTCACTCAATATCTTAAATTCATATCTGAAATATCAAACCACTCTTAATTGAAAACAAACAGACAATAGCCTGCATCATACTTTGGTAAAAAACCAAATGAGCAACAAGCAATTATTTGAACAGACATACACAATGACACAAAGAGGATATCTGTGGAATGGGCGATGACATACTTACAACACAATGGACATTGAGATTGCACTCGCCGGACATGGCTTCATACACTGCAGATGAACAAATAGAGGGTGAGAGAGAGAAAGAAAGAAAGAGAGGTAGATAGAGGGAGGGTGGAGAGAGAGAGAGAGAGAAGGAGTAATAAAGAAACATGTTCCAATTAAAAATAAGCCTAAACATAGAGGATGCATAATATATATAGCACACTATTTAGAATTACAAGCACAGACGGATAGACAAACCAACTGAGGTTTTTAGTACCTCATCTACAGGTGCGCGTACACTTTTGCCACATTTCCGAAAGCCAAAGGATTGCCCATGTAGACAGAAGTTTTGTTTGGTTCATTCAACAACTATATTTCTGAAGTCCATCCTCACACGTCTGCCAGCACTGTGGGATCTTTTTTTTTGGGGGGGGGAGGGGGTGGGGTCACTCAAGCTATTGATTTAATTTCGCTCTGTTATTACACAAGCTGGGGTTAAAAGAGTTTGTGAATGACAATAAAACCCACCAAAAATTAAATCAATAACTTAACCATCAGAAGCACATAAAAATCCCCCCTCCTGTAGTATTTCAGGATTGAAGAGTTAACTAACTGAGAAATCCCCCCTCCTGTAGTATTTCAGGATTAAAGAGTTAACTAAATGAGAAATCCCCCCTCCTGTAGTATTTCAGGATTAAAGAGTTAACTAAATGAGAAATCCCCCCTCCTGTAGTATTTCAGGATTAAAGAGTTAACTAAATGAGAAATCCCCCCTCCTGTAGTATTTCAGGATTAAAGAGTTAACTAAATGAGAAATCCCCCCTCCTGTAGTATTTCAGGATTAAAGAGTTAACTAAATGAGAAATCCCCCTCTTGTAGTATTTCAGGATTAAAGAGTTAACTAAATGAGAAATCCCCCCTCCTGTAGTATTTCAGGATTAAAGAGTTAACTAAATGAGAAATCCCCCCTCCTGTAGTATTTCAGGATTAAAGAGTTAACTAAATGAGAAATCCCCCTCTTGTAGTATTTCAGGATTGAAGAGTTAACTAACTGAGAAATCCCCTCTCCTGTAGTATTTCAGGATTAAAGAGTTAACTAAATGAGAAATCCCCCCTCCTGTAGTATTTCAGGATTAAAAAGTTAACTAAATGAGAAATCCCCCCTCCTGTAGTATTTCAGGATTAAAGAGTTAACTAAATGAGAAATCCCCCCTCCTGTAGTATTTCAGGATTAAAAAGTTAACTAAATGAGAAATCCCCCCTCCTGTAGTATTTCAGGATTAAAGAGTTAGCTAAATGAGAAATTCCCCCTCCTGTAGTATTTCAGGATTAAAGAGTTAACTAAATGAGAAATCCCCCTCTTGTAGTATTTCAGGATTAAAGAGTTAACTAAATGAGAAATCCCCCCTCCTGTAGTATTTCAGGATTAAAGAGTTAACTAAATGAGAAATCCCCCCTCCTGTAGTATTTCAGGATTAAAGAGTTAACTCAATGAGAAATCCCCCTCCTGTAGTATTTCAGGATTAAGAGTTAACTAAATGAGAAATCCCCCCTCCTGTAGTATTTCAGGATTAAAGAGTTAACTAAATGAGAAATCCCCCCCTCCTGTAGTATTTCAGGATTAAAGAGTTAACTAAATGAGAAATCCCCCTCCTGTAGTATTTCAGGATTAAAGAGTTAACTACATGAGCACGATGTGATTTCAGTATAACATTCAATGGGCCGTATCAATAAAACTAGCAAACGCCTAATAAATACTTCGTCTAACCTTTTGCTTTCATCTTCAAACAGCCCAAGTCAGTAATTGCTAGTAAGAAGCTTGTATCCCAGGGAGCACTCTCTTCCACGACTATAACATTCTTATTTAATTTTACTCAGAATCAATTGAAATGTTTTGTTCTTGTACTCAAAGGCTTACATGAATAGGTAATGCCTTCATGAAAGGAGGAATTTTTCTTCTTCAAATAACATTTGCTAGATTTTTGCAAGCTCCTCTCCGAGTACCGTAGCTTACATGATGGAAATGACCAGTCTTATTTTATAAATTCAAAATGCCCTCTCTTTCGAAAGCTAGTGGTAAGCTAATATATGTATTTCTCTTCCATTACAAAATTTGTTATAAAAATTGAATTCTAAAGCCTTTTTTATTACATTGAAAAGCAGTACGTCAAAACGTTCTCTGCAGCAAACTTGTAAAATGAATGGGGAGAAAACTTTGACCCAGGCTTACACCTCTCAGCAGAAATTGCCTTTGTACTATTTTCCTGATGGCATTTTGATCTGATGTTGGAGTGCATAACCCTATTGTCAACTTTCAAAGAATACCACTGAAAAACCACATACCTGGCATAGTAGGGGCCTAAGAAATATCATCCACTTTGATAACTTTTTTATGAGAGCTCAAGAAGATTCCAGCTTCAAGTATTTGGTCCATTCAGAGCAATTTTTGAACCATTAAGCTTTGCTCAATCTATAGCTCTCAAGCCCAGAAAACAGTCGGGCGCAAGTCATTGCATGAGATTTACTTGAGAATATAAGCTTTCACTAGGTAGCTTTAGATTCCAAGCAAATGCTACTTTTATTGATAAGGCCCATTGACCCCAGCACAAGTTATTTTGGGCTTAATGTTTGACAGGTTAAAGAACACAAGGGGACCCACTCTGTAATTAACTAGCTGTTAACCTTCAATGCTTGTGTACAGATGTCTAAACAAGCCACTTTCATCTTTATTTAAAGGGTTTTTCAAACTTCAAAAAAGCTTGGTATAGAAGTAATATATTATGCTGATACTTTTAAAATAGTATAAGGGCACAGAATTCCCAAATGAAAAAGAAAATATATTTAATATTTTTCTAGGGATTAAGAAAAAGAATCTAGTCTTGATAGATAAGTCACCTTAGTCTATGGTGTATTAACTGTGGTGAGATTTCTTGGATGATATCCAAGTTCATCAGTAGGTACATAGTTGGAAGGTCTAGCTAGAGGTTGTCTTGTGGCTGCATCACTATGCTGTGGAGTTGCTGATGGATGATGGTAAGTTGTCTTGTTGTTATCAACTGGGTGAGGAGTAGATGTATGTTCCTTCACATGTACAACTTTAGTATCAACTACTTCACAATCTATCTGCATCATGGAAATATGATCCTTTGGTGTGTTCCACATGGACTCTATAAACAGCAAACAAGCAGTCAAATGGAACATAATATTACATTAAATGACCCTATCATTTATAACCTCAGATATATTGCATCTAAAATCACATCAGTCCACACACCCACGAGGCAAGGAATCAACATAATAGCTGAGGCATGAACCTGAGTGTCTCTACAAAGCACTCATGAAAACTGAAATAAATCTGCTTCAAGAAAAAAAGTGTGAGAATGATGGAGAGAGAGATAGAGAGAAAAAAAAAGAGAAAGAATAGAGAGGAAGAGGGGGAAGAAAGAGGTAAGGAGGGAGAAAAAAAGATGATTCCATTAAAGCCGGTCTCTAGTTTTGGTAAAACTCATGAAAGTATCCTTCACTATTTCAAATTCATTGCCAAATGAGATGAAAGACTGTATCATAAAACCTCTACAATATATTGGATACCGAACAAAAACTCATTTGTGTGGGTGTATTCTTAAGTCACAATGTCGAAACTTTAGTTTTCAGACAAAAAGAAATGGTCAATGCAGCATCACACAATGCCCACACACATGTAAATATATGGGAATTCCATTTGCTGCATACACACAATGAATCGCTGTGTGTTTTACGCCGAGCTCGTTGGCATGGAGGCGTCAGAGCTTACAGTTGAGTTTGACCGTTTTTTGCGTTCCTCTCAGATATTTACACTAAAATTCGCTGGAATTCATGGAAGGAATATTACATAATCTCACACACATTTCTTTTTATGCAAGATATACTTGATCAGTTTGATGCCAATTCTCCTTTTGCTACCAAAACTAGAGACTGGCTTTAAAAGGAGAATCTAGATCATATTGATGATAGCACACAAACACAATCTTCTTTTGATTAAAGAGTATATGTGGCTTCATGTTTAATATTCTTAAGAAAGAGCAAGACTTCTTTTTATTTCATTCTGCTTTTTATTTCATTCTGTTTTATTTCTTACGAAAAAGGGCCCAGGATCGCCATCTTTGAACATAACAAATTTGAAAACTGTAAATATTAAATGAGAAAGCGCTTACCATTAGCAGTGACTGTTGGCATGACAAGAGACATCTTAGGTCTGTGGGTGTTATTATGGGTTGTAGCAGGCAATAGTAAATGATCCTACCAAGAAAAAAACAAAGGGTCATTAGGTAAACATGGCAACTAATACAATACAAGAACAAGTCTATGGAAACAGAGGATGAGGAGAATTTATTTGTAAAAAACAAAAAAAAATTGAGAGTAACTTGAAGAAGTGGGAGGTTATCTACATAATGATCTTGGAAATTATGAAACAAACATCTTCTCAAGGTGATCAAATAACAACATAATTGCTCTTAAAATAAAAACAACAAATATGCTATAAAAACATGTTGTTTTCTCAACCTTACTATTTGACAATGAAAAAAAGCGAAATCAATCTACACCTAAAAACCTTCTGCAAGATTATTTCTAATAACTTTTTTATTCAAAACACCTTCATAATTTCAAAATATGTATCTTGCAATTCCAATTAATTGAAGTCGCATGATTCTTTTTTCTCAATAAACAAGTTTGGAAAGGACTCTATCAATAGAGAAATAGATATGAATTAGTAAATTGTATTCTGCTCATCAAATCAACAGGTTAACCCGTTGAGCACAATCTGATTTCAGTATAACACACATTTTCCATAGACCTAGCTCAAGATAATTCAGGCTTAGTATTCAAAGGGGTTTAGACATGTCTCCATAATCAGTATCAGTTTCTTACAAAGCTCTTTAACAGTATATAAACTGACCACCTCTGATGAAAATGCCCTCAAATGGTAGAGTACTTTCAAAAATGAATTTCTGAATTAAAGTCATTTGAAACCAATCGTGGAGTCAGTGCTTACATTTCTAAAAGACACCACATAGAAGGTATCATCTCTTCTATTAAGAGCCTCAAGCAGATTATCGTATGTCTTCTGGAAAAAATGATCATAAATCTGAAGTGCCCTCTCATCTGACTCTACATGGAGTGGTGGCCCTGAGCGCAAACGTCTGTATTGAGCCTGACGAATCTTCTTCTTCTTCTTCAACTAGAAAGAATGAAATATTAAATAAAAATAAGATATATTGAATATCTTGTTATTAAACAAATTTTGTTTAACAAATATCTTATTATTCTTGTTATTAAACAAATTTTGTACAAAAAGGGGTGATAAAAAAAAAGAGTTTACTGTAAAATGGTGATAGCAGTTCACTAAAGGTGAATTGAAAATTCAAAATATAGCAGCTCCTATCACTAGGGCTGGATCATTTAGATTGTTTTGTAAACCAGGGATCGATGGCTTTGCTCCAGTCAAACATTGGTTCACCTATAAATTGATAAACATTGAAATCAAAGAAAGTAATGACTAACTAGGCATCAATTTCACCTCAGACCCAACAGGACAGCCCCCAGTGCCTTTGTGACTTGTCATCTAGAGTTTTGTACACCACTCTCACGGCCTGGGGTGGTATTCTGAGGCTGTTTTAACTCTGTTTTAAGTCTGTTTTAGCAAATCGGTATTCTGAACACCATTTTATCTCTGTTTTAAGTTTTGTTTTAAGTTTTGTTTTAAGTTTTGTTTTAAGTTTTGTTTTAAGTTTTGTTTTATCTTTCTAACCGCGCATCTTACTTTGCATGCCTGGCGCAAGTCGTGCGCAAGCGCGTAAAAATACCATATGTAATAACACGGTATTCTGAAGACCGTTTTATCTCCTGTTTCAACTCTTTCCGCTTGACATTTCATGCTCATGAGATAAAACAGGGTGGGAGGTGTTTTAACTTTGCATGCGGTATATCATGGCGGCAATTTTTCTCGCTCATAAATGTTTTTGGTTGGAATGAGGGGGATAACGAGATCCAATAAACCTTGCTTTTATTCCCGAAACAATATTTCGAAAGAATTTTTGCCTCGGGTGGAGAAATTTGGCAATTGTCTGCGATAACATCAGAGATGATTTGCACAACTAATTCTGTCACATCATCACATCTGAATTAAAGCAAGAAACTAAGCGCAAACTAATGCACTCATTACAATGAGAATAAATAAGTTCACGCACCCTTTCCCCAGGGAGCGATCTTATTGGCTGAGTCAAGCTTAGACTCATCTCTAACGACTTTCCCCATTGGATAATATCTTTGTGGTGGGTGTGGCTTTGATGACTTACAACACCGTTAAAACAGTTCTCAGAATACCATTTAAAGACTGTTTTAACGGTGTTGTAAATCAATGACTTAAAACAGAAGTTATAACAGAACTTAAAATACAGTTAAAACGGTGTTCAGAATACCACCTCTGGTTGTTATCCAGTGTATGCTACCAACTTGTTATTCCCTGGACAGACAACACCAAGAATTTCAAACCTAGCTCCTTTCACTAATCATCTTCTCACAGTTTTTACACCAAGAACTATCACTGAACTGAAAAGCTAACATGCATACTTGAAAACTGGTCATTATTCTTGACCACATCATTGTTAACAAAGAATGACTCCTATACACCTAGAACACTGGACTTGCTAAATACCTTCTTTTGCAGTTCTTCCTCTTTCTTGGACTTCTTCTGCTCCACATTTTGTTTCTTAGCCCAGAACTGAAGGACATCCGTTAGCCTGTTAATAAAAAATAAATCATGGTCACTTCATGACATCTCACCTTAGCTTTACCACCATGCATTTCAGAAAATTCATTGAACATCAACATATTTAAGAAATTAATGACTACTGGATACCCAGATGAATATTTTGAAATACCTAAAAAAACATCTTAATACGATTATCACTAAGACAAAATCCATAAATATAGCATAACAACAAACTGTGACATTCCATTTGTTGACTTTTTTTGCCATGTGTCAATTAATTTTTGAGACAAAACTTACAAAAAGTGAAACATTTTTTAGGTTACACAATTCATATCAGTAAAAATTAATACAATGCTATATAATTCAATTCATTTGATTCAGTGCAATTCAACTTAATGCAAATGCAATGCAATGTAATGCATTTCATTTCAATTCAATTCAGTTCAGTTCAATTTAATTAAATTCAATGTAAATGCAATGCAATGCATTTTAAATTCATTTCAGTGGAAATGTACTTCAATTCATTTCAATTCAGTTCAATTCAATTCACCTGATGGTATCTGTTATGTTCATCTGATGAGGGCAAGATTTATTCCCCTGAGGTAAGAGATAGCGGATCTCTTTCATAGTTGCTATGGCAACATCTGAAGCTGACTGATTAGCGATGCTCTCCCATAGATGTACATCTTCCATGATATCGTGAATGGAGGAATGTTTAGGAATGGCTTGATTTGATTGGCTATACAGCTTAGAGGCATTCTCATTTGATTTCTCAGAGAATCCAAGCAAAGCACGACCAGCGTGATTACTTGTTTGATAGTCTGATGCTACACCATTGTTTGGACTGAAAAGGCTAGAAGAGAAGAAAACATGTATCTTTAGTCACAAATAATGATAAAAATAACTGAATTCACATAGTGCATTATGAGAATACTTTACAATGTTACTATCATTACCCCTGATCACTGTATCTAAAGAAAATATGAGGCAAGCATGAGGAAGCATTACAGAGTGACATGGTGTTGAACATAAAACCACAATTTTTCTAACAAAGGACTGTATCTAGAAAATGGACATGATTACATAGATATTTTGCCACATACATGGGCATACAGGGAAATCTCGACATAACGAGGTCGGCTATAACGAGATAACGGCTATAACGAGGGTTTTGTCAGGGTCCCAAATTTACTTGTAAGTCTATGGCGGCATGAACCCGTTATAACGAGGTCGGCTATAACGAAATATCGGATATAATGAGCTAAATCTCAAGCCCCTTAAACAAAGAAAAACATTGATAATCATTCCCGTTATAACGAACAAGCAAATTTCACTGCACCTTAATGGACAAAAAACAGCTGAGGAAGCACGAACGCCCGGCAGCAACCACACACAATTCTGGCCAGTGATAATGCATCATGCGGAATGCGTGTTTTTATCTGTATCATAGTACAGCCCTCAACACCGAGCCTGACTTTTTTTCATACCCCCAGCGAAGGGCGACCACGGAGCTAGGTCTGCGCTGTGACCGCTGTCAAACTAGTAGCGCTCGCGCCATAGCATTCGACTGGCTTCCATATCAATATTCATAAGCTCACAGGTGTAAAGGACTTAGTCGTAATTGGTAACTTTGGCATCTGAAATTAGTACTTTTAACACATTTTCCGATATAATCCACAATTTTATTAGCTAGATCAGAGAATGAAATTACTATCAATGCCTTTGCAGCTGTCTAGTGAGTTTATAAACGGTGGCAAGAGACCTCTGCACATTCATTAGTGTACATGTAGTCCCATATGTGCATTTTTTTGTGTGTTCTGGTAACGGCTATAACGAGGAAAAGCCTTGGGTCCTGACGGCCCTCGTTATACTGAGTTTCCCCTGTATAAAATAAACATTTATATGGAAGACTACATCTTGTAAGCCATGTATTATCATTTAGACTAAGAAAGTGATAGATTAGGGAAAAAGAATGTTGATGGGCAAGATATGTTCACTGGTAAGAAACTGCCATTTTAGTTGCCACAACATTTCACTAAGGTAGTGTACCTTAACATTAGCATATGTAGTTTACTACATGATATACAGACAAATGTCACATCACAGAAAAATCATTTTATTAGATAACACTGCATAAATCATTACACAGATTTAAAATTGTAGCAATAAAACCTCTTTAATGACAGCACCCATGATTTCATGATTTAATCATTTCATTTCATATTACCTCAATGGAGAAAGGTTGAATCCAATAATTAGAACTATTCCTAGCAGATAGGTAGCTGTCCTCCCAGGCGATGAAAAAACAGAAGAATGCATTTTCTTTAGAGTTGTGTTCTGTGGAAAAAGAATACAGGAAATTAAAGCAAATCACTAGCCACATTACTGTTCCTAATACAACTTGAATAAGTGCACCATACCCTATGACCTTATAACAAAATAACTTTTGCCATAACCAAATCATTAAAAACGTTTGCTCTATATGGCTGGGATTGTCATAAGAATTTGGAATAAACCATAAATCATTCTATAAGAGACTTTTCAGTAGAGTGAATATTACTTAAGAACAAGATTTCAAATCATGCAGTCACAATCCGCATTTAATGCTAAGAAAAAAGAGATCAATTCCTATGAAAATTTTTAGGTAACAATTAAAAAGAAAATAGAAAAAGTCATTCAATTTTTGAGCTAATTTAACCAAAAAAAGAAGGCTATTTTTGAGTAGTGAGGACTTGGGGGGGGGGGGCTTAAGGGCCCCCACTCAATATCTTGGGGCAACATGACAGATTGCCGCGAAATTATGCACAGACCTAGAGAATCACATTAAGAGCACAAATCCATCATTATTTTTTGTAAATCTTGATTGTTTTTATTAATTACTCTCTTGCCAATTCTCTTTTTGCTACCAAAACTGTACAGGAACCTTTACAGATGAAAATCATGACAAGGGTCCATAATGGATTCCATTTTCTTCCACTGATCATTCATGGCATTTTTCATTTAAAAACATGTACTTAAAGTTGGTTAGCCCGGTCTTCCTTGAATCAATACTAGGCAAGAACAGAGTGGATTTATACAGAGAGTGCCGTCACGCGCATGTACAAGCTATGAGGCGTGCGGTCAAAGGTCAAACATGGGGATCAAAATAGTTCCCTCCCAGTCTGTTGCGTCGTCTGCTAACTACATGAACAGAACGAAAGTGCCTTGCTGCCAGCTTGCAAGACGATATTTCATTGTATCCACTTTTTACTGACAGCATGTATAAAGCTTCCCGAATGAAGGAAATGCAGCATAAACTCTCAATATTTGATTCCGATGAAAAAGTCCTCTGTTTTGAGCCAGAATGGCATTTACTTATCATTCCCCTGCAGCTGTTCGTTACCACTACTGTTTTCAAATTCTTTTATTCATAATTCCAAATTTTGTCAGCATACACTATACTGATATGCTCAAATCCATTTCCTTGTGTATCTGATCATCCCTCTCTCTTTCAGTTTTCTTTTTGATAAGGGTTAATATAAACTCATTTGATAATCATTTTGAGCAAAATCTATTCTTGCAGACGGCAGTTCATCCCAAGGGGGGGGGGGGGGTACTCGAATTTGTTTCCGACGGTGGTGTGCCGCAGAAGCCTTCATCCGTACCCAATCTTTAAGGGTCATTTTGGTAGAAAAGGGCACCCATTATTAGGGATTTTGCACCTCGAATGTTTAGGCCTACTCTAAAGAACAGAATTACTCATAAATTGAGGGGCATGTTTTTAAGGATTTGCCGACTTTTGGATTTATACTCTAAACAACAGATTTTGCTCATTTTTAAAAAGTGAGGGGCATGTTTAGGGATTTTCCGACTCAAAACTATACCTCATGTTTAGGGATTTCTTCCAAAAGAGGGACCCATTCTCAGCGGCACACCCCCGTATATCATATTAGGCGCGTGCCTCCCCCCCACCCTGGGCAGTTCATTTCCTCAATATTTGGTGTCAGTTGGTTGGTTTTATCTGCATTCGTATAGTATTAAGTAATTTTTTTAAAATGATTTCAATAGCTTTGTTCCTCTTACTCTCTATCATTCAACTTAATTAAACTCTCCACGTTTTTTTTTCCTTTTCTCTCTTTTTTATATCTATCACTACGTCTACACTTTCTTCAGATCATCCTTTTTCTCTCTCTCGCATTTTGCCAATTTCCGATTTTCTGGACGTAACACTGGCGCTAAATGTCCCCCTCCCCAATCCTAAATATGTGTTGAAAGACACACCCCTCTTCACAAAGCATTCTTGAAATATATAACAAACTTTTAACTAGCAGGGGTTTTTTTTGTACATAATATGACAGAATCACTTATTCTAGTGAAATTCTTAAAATGCTAAATCTAATTCAATGTCTCTAATCAAATGCATGTTCTATTAACCACCCCCCCCCCCCCAAATAATAAATGGGGAAGGGAAAATCAACATTTGCATTAGTGCAGAAATCCCAAGGTGGGGGGGGCATGTCCTCACAATCGTGTCCTCACAATTTGGAAGATGGAGGCATTTTATCAAATGTAGCTCCCTCCTAAGCCCATTTTTTTTTGGTGGGGGGTGAGCTTTAATATTTTTTCTGCTTTTCAGTGAAAGTTTCAGATACAAGGTGACACCTGTTGGAATTTCTTATGCTTCCCCCTCACCTTTCAAGACAGATTTCCATCCATGAGTGCAGTACCTAGTTTTCGCAACGTTTACGAAAATCAGCTTGGATACTGCTCACATACTGACCACTGACCACTAATGATAAACTGCTACTTTCTAAGTCAATTACTGAGGATAAACGATCCGATTGTATTAGTGTTCACAGCACTTTAATATCGGCTTCCACCTCAAAGGGGAAGTTTATCTTCATTTTGTTATAATAGAAGATGAATGTGAGTAACATATCAGTGGAAGTTTGACCAACACCTATTACAGCAAGAAAGGTCATAATTCATTTTCAAGTATACTGCTTGGATTTCAATGATACTGAAAATAATTGATTTTTCTGTTCATGCCATCAAAGCAAGAAATTTTTTCACTTGGCCGAGGGCAAAAAGTGAGATGAGTACATGGCCGTATGCAAACATTTTCCGGGGAGGGGGGGCAAGACATGTGAAAAAATTTGAAAAAAACTTGACAGCTAGAGAACAAAGCGAGCGAGCTGGTCATGAGGATACTTTAGTATAAAGTGAAACTGAAGGATTTGGTAGATTTGAGAAAATTTTCAGTAAAAATATGTAAGCTTTCAAAATTCCTGTTTTCAAAATCCCCCCCCCCCCCCCCACCTTCCCCCTGCTGCATACGGCCATGGATGAGTATGAAATAACTTCGTATACTTTAAAATAACATGCAACAAAAATTACTGCATTTGGCAACAAAATTTCTGTACCTATGAATTACATAGTTATGTCATATGGAAAATCAAAATTCTCATAGCAAAAAAAATGAAATAATAAGGAAAAAAATGCATGTATTCTACACATAACAAAAAATCATTTCAGGTAATTTCTTAGTTTCACCAGAGACCCTAATATCTCTTTATAGGCAGTAGCCCACATTTGCAAGTATCAACCAATCTGCCACAAAAGCTTTACTTTATATTTCTTTAAGCCACAGTAAGACACCTGTAAAGTTTTAGATCCCAGTACATTTCCATTTAGGATAAAGAAGGAAAAATTTACACAACTTTTCTTTTATTTTCTTTGTTTGGTAAAGGTGTCTGCCTGATGCTTTAAGAGTAAAACTATTCATTTTTCACTTATTCTTTGGAATATTGTTGTAAATTTGACAACATGATGGTTTTACATAAATATAGTCATTTAAAATCGAAATTAGCTAATTTCTCTTCAAATTCTTAAACAATGTAGTGCAAATGCTTAAACATAATCAGTACGTATTGAACATTACATAAAAACACTCAGCTCAATGCCCCTACCTTTCTTTGAAATATTTTATGGCTTGATGCCAAAAGTTTGAAGATGTAATTGACTTGCTTAATGTCAAATTTTAAACTATAATGAATCCAAATCAGATTCACAATTTGGAGAGGGCATCTCCTATTTGCTCTAGACAATACCCCTTTTTGGTGACAAATGAACATGGGGGGGGGGGAGAACAGAGACTACTCATTTGAAACAAAGTGCAAGCACCACACAAATAATAATAATGATTATAATAATAACAATAATAAATGAACATCTTTTAAATTGTTCTGGAATTTTTGAAGAACTTTGACCCAATGATTTTCACTGACAAATTTGTTCTCAACAGATGCAAGGTTTCAGCAGCTTATGACAGTTGTCAGTGAAAATAAGACTCTTCATTACAGGCTGCCCTGACTTCTTATATTCACCATATGGCATATTCACAGGAAGAAATCTGTACTGAAACTCAAAAAGGGGAAAAACTCAAAGGAAAGAGAATGTAATGGAAGGAGATAAGAGTCCTTTAACTCCAGAATTCTTTGTCAACCAGAAGAAGCAAAAAAGGGGGAGATATGGGAATATTTCCCCTTCCCCTTTCGAAATTTCTGTCTATGCCAAAGCTCAATTTTAGGCTAATGCCATGGACACTGGCTGCCTGAAATTCCACCACTTATTTGGGCTGGAGCTGGCAGTTTGCATTGTATCTCTGCTCAGTCTGTGTTTGGTCTATTTTCTTGCCCTCTGCAGATATGAATCGCTGCCTGTTTCTCTGTCTTTTCCAAAGATTGTGATGTGATGATTCCCTGTAGCATGCATCATTTCGATTTTGATCTGCAAAAGAAAAAAATGAATAAAAAGGAGAAAGAAAAGAAAGGCAGGAGATGGAGAGAGAGAGAGGGAGAGAGAGAGAGGGAGAGAGAGAGAGGGAGAGAGAGAGAGAGAGAGAGAGAGGGCAGAGAAAGATAGAATGATAAGGGGAGGGCAGAGGAAATAAAAGGAAGACAAAGAAGTTTATATCATCAAATTATTCATGCTTTCAGCTCCTTTCATTACTGAAAACATGATATGTTAATCAACCTATTTAAATTTCTGTACACTAGTATTTTTTAAAACAACTGATAATGAAATAACTAAGCAGATTAATCTAGTTAACCCATAATTAATGGAAAAGAAATAATTTGAACATTCAAATATTAAAAGAAATTTAGCCAAGGTAATGTAAGGTTTCACACACTATAAATTGATCTTACGATGCTGGTCACATATTCATCAGAAAGAGATTGTTATACTCATGATATGATCTGTGCTTTAAGAAAGAAGCTTAATAGTGCAATATCAGTCTGCAAAATTACCTCCGAATGCTGAAGTCAAACTAACAAAGCTAACATGACATCTGCCAACCTTTCTTTCATGGCATATCCTGCCTCTCATGAAGCGAAGTTCTGTATTTAAGTTCTGTATATTCAGTCTGTGTCTGCTCCATTGTCCAGCATCTTGTAAAATAATAAATATCAAATAGTAGTTAGTACATAATTAAAAGTGGATAAAACTATACCAGTCAGTGGAGGAATAATGGAATGTTATCAAATTTATGTTTCCTTCATCATGAATTTATGTATAAAAACTGATGAACATGCATTCCAATACATGCAATTTAAGTGTAAATTTAAGTGTAGACAACCCCCCCCCCAAAAAAAAAAAAAATTAAATTATTTTTTTTTTAAAGTAACAATGACAATGAAGTTTATTCCCATAGTCTAAATCATCCATATGCACTATGTGAGGTTTTGAGTCTTATAATTACTAGTAACTACTAACGTAGATACCAGTGGATCTGTGGTCCAGTGCACTGTCCTAAATCATAAATGATGGTTAAATTACATCAATCCTGCCAAAGGACTCGTTTTTTCCCCTATAGCCTGATGTAGTTAATCAAGAATCTCAAACTTTTTATTTTGTAACAAAGTAAGAGAGGCAAAAATTTCACTTGACGATTCATTTGTGTAATGTTTTTTTCTTACGCAGGCATAAGCAAGTGTGCACATGAAATAAGCATGACTAGAAGCACATTACTGGAGTATACAGATTCTGCATGCGAAATTGTAACAATTTCTGACTTTGATTCAGTTTTGGTCAACCAAGTTATTGAACAAACACTGAAATTCAGTTGATCTTCAGTAGATCTGGAACTAGTTGAACAGAGCTTAGATATCTAACTGTTAGTCTTCTAGAGACTAGAGGTCTAGATCCAGGTCTAACGTTGTTAGGACTAAAACTCTTTTCTTGGCCTTGGGCCTGGCCTTGCCCTTGCTTGGCCTGGACTAGGTTAGGCAATGCTTGGGATTTTGATTTAAATATTAACTAATTTAGATCTTTACTTTAGTTTTATACGGCAAACTGAAATTATCATCATTACAAGAGCAGGCTCAAGAAATGAAAATAAAATTTGAAATGTGTGCACGAAGCCCCAAATTTCAGCATGGGCCGTGGCTCCTGCCCTAGCTAGGGCCTATGGCTAGGCTAGGCTAGCCCTAGGCTGCCCGCCAAGGCTTTGCCCGAGTTGGCCGTGCCGTGGGCGGCGCTAGCCACAAAATCAAATTAGTTCCCTTAACCCATTCGTGACAGAGGTCCACATTTTGTGGTTTGGCCTAATATCTTTTGATGCAAAGCCCTAAAAATCATACCAAATACATGAGGAGAAAGAGCAAAAAATTCTACACAAACTGTGCCCATTTTTGTTGCGTCAATATTCGTTGCTTGATGCTGAAATTTTTTAAAAGGAAAATAAGCACTTAAATCCTTAAATTGGCAATGTGATAGAAGGTTTAAAATCACCGTTTTCCCCTGCATATTGGAAACTTTTTGACTTCTCATCATAATTTCTGTCAATTTATATTCATTTCAGATACATGACGTTTTATAAGAAAAATGTAGCAATAAAATAAGAATGTTGGTGTTGCCATTTTGAAGAATAAAAGCTGATCAAATAAGGCTTTAAATAATTCCTGTCACGAATGGGTTAATATTCCAGTGGTCCCTCATGCAGTATTTCCATGTCTGGTTTTTGTCTAAATTTACGCTATTTTCGTCAAAAATAACGAAACTCAAAATATGGCAACCTTAAAAATATTATGAAAATTTTTTTCCAAACACATTATAACCATCAGTGCTGACAGAAAATGCGAAAATAAAGTTTAATCGTCATTTTTCTCCCTAAAAGAACATGAAAATTGGATTTGTTAAACCGGCATTAATTTACATTGGAAAAACATTACGCAAACTACACAGGATCAGACTTAATCGATATAAAAGTTATACCACTGTCCTAGAAAAATATTTTTTCAGGGAAAATGTGGTATCAGAACCAGAAAACGAAAAGAGAAAATTCGACTTACCGGAATTTCAGTACATGTATCATATCACCACAGACACTGTTGGAGTAGTAAATCAGCCGAGGGAACTATTTTGAGCTCCATGAAATAACTGACCAATCAGAAACGACTTCCGTTTGCGTCATTCTCTCTATAAATCCACTCTGGGCAAGAAGCCATACTGCCATTCTTTGACAAAAGGAAGCAACTGACTTATCAACAAAATTTGAGTATTTTCTAGTATGCTCTTTTCTTCTATTTCATGCATGAACACTCATCCTGCTACGAGATAAGTTAGGCCAAAAAAAAAAAAAAAAAATTGTTGTATTGGCGTAACCCGCCCGAGCCTAAAAATATCCCCGACCCTAGGTTGGTTTTTTTTTTTTATTTAGTGCTATTGATATTGCATATGATCGTGCTGCCTTCGCGATTGAATTTGCTGAGTAGAAAACCCAGAAGTGTTGCGGACAGAACAGCTATTTTCCCACCGTAAAATATGTGTTTCGAGCGGCTTCGGCGAGAGTAAACCTCTTTTTCTTTGTGAGCACGCCCAATGCCGCTTGTTTGGGCGATATCCTCGGCCATATCGCTCAACATAGCGCTAGCTCGCTAGCTGTGTACCTCAACATGGCGTCGTACGCTGTGAATGTAACGGGTAAACTTGGGCCTAAAACTCTAGTTTTAATAGTGTTCTCTGAAAGCTTGACATGAATGCTGTAATAGGTGAAATATTGCAAGAAATAGCCGACAATAGTGAATATACATAGCTGACAAAGTGAATGCATTAACTGGCATCTTGGTCTGTTGTGTAACCTGTTGGAGACGGTATATCTCAGGCTGGGGTCTATAGGAAACCAGTTTATATAGCAAAATGAACCCATCTTCAGTGGGTTGTATGTTTGTATGTATGCATGTACACGTATGGGTGTGCATATTGGGTGTATGTGTGTATAAAAATAGTGGTATCATATATGCAGATTGGAAGGGGGGATTTTTTTTTTTTTTTTAAACTGCCCTACCTACCCTATTTTTCAGTGACCCGTTACTCCAATACAACAATTTTTTTTTTTTTTTGCCTTAGGCAAGACATCATGGTATTGCATTGACATAAGTGTTGATGACAGATACGTTTTGCTCTTTTACAGGAAATGTCACTTTTGTCACTTGCTCCCTTTTGCCAAAGTAGGACAGCATAGCCATGAGTAATTATCACCTTTCCTGTTTTTAATAATATTTTTAATGATGATGGGTATAATGTGGGGGTGTGTTTCTACGTCTGTCATAAAGGAGGTTCCTAGAACATGGAACAGATACATCACAGTCTTGAAGGTGAAACATCGTCAGCATAAACACATTAATAAGGAACTCCTAGAAAATATTTTTTGTTTGTCTTCCTTCTTTTCTTAAACAAAAATTGGACTGGTAAAAAAATTGATGCTCACTTACATCACTATGTTTCAAACACAAAAAAAACACCCACTGCTTTGACATCTTAACTGAATAAAATTGCGGATCAATAAACATATTAATAAGGAACTCCTAGAAAATATTTTTTGTTTGTCTTCCTTCTTTTCTTAAACAAAAACTGGACTGGTAAAAAAATTGATGCTCACTTACATCACTATGTTTCAAAACACAAAAAAAACACCCACTGCTTTGGCATCTTAACTGAATAAAATTGCGGATCAAACTACCATCACCACTTTCAATTTTTGTTTTTCATATTTTTTTTGGGGGGGGGGTTTGTAAAATATCATTTCTGGGGGGTGTAACATAAAAAATACAATCAATCTTAAGATTGATATTAATTGTAAGTCTATGGCAAACCATGTACTAAAGAGATACAATTGATTGTAAGATTGATTGAGCTCTTTATGTTACACCCCCCAGGTCTTCTTTATTTCCTCATAATAACGTATACATTTTCACATCCTTACCACTTTCAAATTGGTTATCTTAACAATACACATTTTCATTTACAAATTGGATAAAAAATCTCAAGTTATGAGGAGTTTTAAGGGAGAAGAAAGTGTTGCTTGAACTGCTACATAGGGCAATTGATGTTTGAATGAAGTCATTAGATTTCAGTTAATTTAACTTGATAAGTATAAG
This sequence comes from Echinometra lucunter, assembly GCA_029962745.1. Lineage (NCBI taxonomy): Eukaryota > Metazoa > Echinodermata > Echinoidea > Camarodonta > Echinometridae > Echinometra > Echinometra lucunter. Next base: position 10,086,654 of record CM057165.1, on the reverse strand, counting down.
AGGCAACTCAAACCAATCTGTAAATAAGAAGCCTGGAAAAAAAACAAAACAAAGAGGTTATTTTGCCTAGAATAAGGCAAAAGCTTGAAGACAACTCTCCCACACTACATACTCCCTGAATCAGGAAAACTGGTTCGGTAAATCAACAATGCTTGAGATATGACTTGTCAAGGCTTACCTCTTTCACCAATGATTCAACCTTGCTTCTCAGAGAAAGGTTTTCTGATCTCAATCGCTTGATTTCTTTCTCCATGCTCTGTGCTTTACATTCTAACTCTTGTACATACTGATATGATAAGAGAGAAACAAAGAGGGAAAGAGAAATGAGTGCCAGAGGGGTGGGAGGAAACACTTTTTATTGTTGTGTATTCTCCCTTTAAGAAAAGGAGAAAAATTCACTAAAACTGTCAAACTTACAAAATATGAGAGCAGTTTATTATTTCCAAATTGGACTAGTGAAATGAAATGAAATATAATGAATACACTGATAAGATAAGGTCTAATGAAAGATAACTTCTTGCATTGGTCAAAATGAAAACATCCAATAGCATCATGATCAACTTAGAAATAAAAAAAATGCAAGAAAACTGTCTATTAAGAGTATGGGAGAACTGCTTGTTAGACCAACTTTGTGCATTTTCTCAAATGCCTGAATCACCACAAGGGCACTTTTTAAAATCTTCTTGGGACCGTGTTAGGCATTATACAGTATTGTACAATTTCATTTCATTACAAATATGGCCATGGGTAGAGGTACATTAGGTGTGTCTGTCTCAGAAACGGATTTGGAATGCAACACTTTCAGTTGCTTCCTATTTACTGATGATGAATGCCATGGACTAACCTGCTTATCTGATATTTCAAAAGATAGCCCTTTGCCTGTAGGATAGCAGGTTTTAAGACGCTTTTAGGTTCTTTCTTCATAAACATCAACTCAGAACAACAGAATATGCATCTCTACCAATATCCAAGTATAGGTCTGGCATTCAAGGGTCACTGACATGATTGGGGTAGGGGAGAAGTCTCATGTGAATAAAGATTATTATTTTACCTCTTTTTTCTTCTTCCTAGACAGACATGCAGATTCTCTATTCTTGATCATTCTTTGCTGCCTCTTCCATGCTTTTACCTATGAAATAAAACAGTGAATGTCAATGGAGTATTGGTCTTCAGATCTCTTCACACTCATATCATGACTTTTACAGCAATCATCTTCACATTTCACAACAGCAATATTAAAAGTTACATTGCTATCTAAAATGAACAGGTATGTCAAGGTATCAGGTACATGTATCATCACCATCACCAAAATCATCATCATCACCACTAAGGTTGCGTTCAAGTGACCATTTTTCACCCTAGAATCACGGTTTTCAAAGACGTTTAGTTTAACCACGGATGCGTTCAATCAGTTTTTCGCTGGTAGTAAAAACATGCGTCTTTCAAAACACAAACATGAAACGCTGAAAAAAGTGCGTTTCGAATCATGATTCTGCAGAACCACGGTCGCTAAAAATCGACTGAACGCAACGGAGATCTTAATCATTATTCTATGAAGTCATTATCATGGTCTGTTTCCTGTTTGGGAGCAAAGCAAATTCAGAAAGCATGTGCCTAAGTTGAACTATACTTCCTGGGTCAAACTGGGCAGTACGATGCGCAGTGAGTGGGCTTGAAATGAGCGAGAATCAGCGTTGATGAAAAATTGCTTGAACGCTCTCCCGTAGTAGCCGTGTTTTGTAACAGCGTTTTGATTTGTGATTCATGTTTGTAATTCTAGCTTCAAAAAATCACTTGAACGCATCCTAAGACATGTTGTATGTTTCTCCTTCTCATAATCATCAGCATCAGACTTTTTCATCAATATCACCACCACCACCATCATCATCATCATAACTAATACGTGTTGCATGTTTCTCCTTCTCCCCTTTATCATCATCACCATCAGACTTTTTCATCATTATCACCATCATCATCATCATCATCATCATCATCATAATCATCATTACAGTCATTAGTCATTCTAACGACTTACATCCACATCAGGAGGGCAAGTCTGAGTGATAACTGCTACAGGTTGTGTGGGTGATGGAATGTTATTTGGACTGGATACCGGTATAATTTTGGCTTGTTTGGCTGGGGGAGGAGCACAGGAACCACGCCCTGTTGACAACGGGGATGTAGAACTCTGCTTGACAACTATCGCTGGTCTTACAGCAGCTTTACAACAGAAAGATAACAAGAGAGACAAATGGTTACACTGTAACTTACATGAAAACAGTTGAAAATATGCTACCAAACTATGGTTAACACCTTTGGGGAATACTAAAAGTTTATTCTGTGAAGATAGAAGGCTACACAATGCATCAGAATACTAACCGTATGTAGTTAAATATTTCTTATACTGAACATTATATGCCTCTAGAGATTATCATGCTCATTCCAATTTTGTTGAACAAATACATCATCTGAAAAATTAGTAAAGGCTCCACCACTGATCAGCTTCAAAAGCTGTTTACATGAACAATCACCGATGATAGAAATGAGTTTCTACCAGTAGAAATACTCCTGGGAATATCAGAAAAAGTACTGAAGGGGCAAGGGAGTATACAGGAGAATGCAAAATGAAGAGAGATGGAGAAAGAGAGAGAGAGCTGGTATCTGTTTAATAGTAACCCTGATGGATAGAAGTGGATGATATTACCAAACACTTTTCATAAATTCAATCATATGAAATAAAATATTCAGTGGATATTTATTGAACTAACATAATGAATAATCAAAATTCTACAGAAATCAAAGATGTAAAATTTTTGCAATACAAGTAATCTTTGATATAATATATTCTTCTGATCATACCCTCTTCACATATGCAGTGCTTTGGTGACCTAAAAAGGGCATTGTATTACCGAACATGTGTTTCTATGGGAAAAGGTATGAAATCGGCAGTTGTTTTTTCAATCATTGCTTATATACGAAAAAATAATACTGCCAAAGTGTTTTGCCTCTTTTTTGTTCATTTTTCTTTCGAAATTCCCTGTTGAGCATGTACCATAGTTCTAAGCGTAGGAAATTAATCTAAGATGCGTAAATGCGCGCGTTTCATGATACCATGCTGTTCAGTATTACAATACATGACTATATATGCTACAAGATTCTCACCTGGTATCTGTTTGATAGTAACTGTTGGCTTGGTAGATGAATGAATGGATGTCTTTGAGACCACTGGTTCCCGCTTAGGAGTGAGGGGTAAGTTGATGGCACCATTGGTAGGCTTGGGTGCAATGGCTACACCCTTCTTGGCACCATTTATGACCCCGCTTGCAAGGGACTTGGTGACCTTATTTGGCAAGTTTCCATTGGCAATAGTGAAGAATGTTTGTTGACAGGTGATTGGAGGAGATGGAGAGTCTATGCTGGAATCTCGAGGAGGTGTGAGGGGTGGGGATTCTAGCTTGATGTTAACATGCGATATATTACCATTCTGCAAAGTCTAATAAACAAACAAGAATACAGTCAGATGTACCATTAATGAAAAAAAATAGTGGGGTGAACAAGAATTATTGTGCAGTCATGGTTGGTAATCTTCAACATATCCCCCTCCCCTTCCCCGGGCCATTTCTGAATCTGCAATCAATTGTAAAGTTAGGAATGATTTTATTTTAATGACATTACATTTAAAACAAAATTTTGAAATCAATTAAAATTTATCTTGTAACAAATAAAGAAAACAATTATTTACTGTACCTGGCTAAATACTATGCAGGATATTATCAAAATAATGCAATGAAACTTCATTCTTTCAGTTATCTCTTTATGGTCTATGACTGTACAAGTGACACTTGATACATTTTACCAATAAATCATCTTAACAGAATTATCATTTTTATGATAAATTTACCTGTGAAGCTTGGCTAGATTCACTAGAGGAATCTGAAGAATCAGAAGATGGAGGGGGTGAAAGAGGCTCATTCTTTATTGTTAAATTAACACCTGTATGAAGAAATACATGGAAAGAAAAAGAATAGAAAACTACGATTAAATGTACGTAACAAATCACTGTTTAATGAATGCTTACATGTATATGTTGTTCCATATTCAGAAATACACATTCCTATTCAAAAACAAAAAAGCAAACAAAAGTTCCAGAATACAATTTGCTGTTTGAGGAACTACATCACACATTGTGTTTGTTTGTTTATACAGTATGTTCCTGTAGGTTGAATAAAGATAGGGAAAAAATAAAAACAATTTTGAGAAAAAAAAATGCAAAGCACATGTAGTAAAAAATAAATATTTCAACATCAGGAAAAGAGATAGCAAAATACAGGATGAGAAATAAATACAAAGAAAGGGCTATATACTGTGTGCCAAAAAAAAAATACAGTTGGCAAAAGTCATCCTACGCTACCTAAATATTTCAAAACATTTAAAGCAAATGTGCATACCTATAAAAACCAACGGTGTCTTCTATTAAATGACACCAAAAAAATCATAAAACATTTTACGTTTGAGTGAGCAAAAGTAACTTTTGTGAAAGGGTGCAAAATTCAGTCACGACAAGAATTTCTAATTGTTCTTGTTGGTATATCAGCAAAGTTGAGAGAAGTGTAATCTCTGAAGGCTTAGAAATTTTTACTTACTGATGAGACTTCTTAAAAATTTACTTTTAATTTCAAAACTTTGGGTAAAGTCAAGAAACCCCCACCAAGCCCTAGTTACATGTAGAGCAATCAGAATCAAAACTGGCCAAGAAATAATGGAGAAGAAGCAAATTTATCATTTTAAGCACAGACAGACACAAGCACACACACACACACACACCCCCACACATATGTACGGAGCAAAATAGTCAAAATAGTCCCCTCACGAACTTTGTTCAGCTTGGACAAAAAAGGAGTCCATATTGGTTCTCCATTTGATTTATTCCTCCACATGCCTTTTCTCACGAAAAAGAAAAATAGTGTAAGTATTAAAAACGGAGCAAAACGATAATGAGCAAAATTAATAATATACTACAAAACAAATTATGTTGATTTAACTTTGTAAAGCCCAGATCAATATGTCTCCTAACCACCATGTCAGAGTAAACAATATAATGGTCCTTTGTTTACAATAGAGTATCATGTAAAAGAAGGCCTGTTGTAATTCTAGTGAATAGAAAGCAGTGTAAAAGTACACATCAGTAGTGTACAGTGTTAAAAGCTCAAGAGAGCTACAGAATGAAAGCTCTAACTGTACAACTGCATAGTGTAGTCTCAAATGAAAGAAGATTTTTATATTGTAGTTCCCATGAACAAAGAGGTATTTTCACCAGTAGCAGGCTTTGAAAAAGGATAATTTATCACACATGGGGAACTACAATGAACAGCTAAATGGTTTCCATCATGTTTTAATTCATCACAACATACAGTATTATGAACACTTATCAATTAGTACAATACAAGAGCACTTATACATTGTATAGCAACCGACAGTATGTTTCATAATTTCTATCTCCTTGTTAAGTGGCTATAAATCTTCTGTTTATGCTGAAAACAAATCATTATTAAAGGGGAGGATCACCCTGATATAATATAGTATATCAGGCAACAGATCACTGTTCAAGGTTTATAACAAATTCTGATTCAATAACAATACATAACAGCCACTAAAATGAATGTGAACAAACAAATCATCTTCAAATTAGCAAGGCACAAATGAATACAATGTTCAGTATTTAAAGCAATTGTTTTGCACAATGACATTAAGCATCATTCATTACCTTTTAGTTACTGTATACATGTACATACATGTCCTGTTCTAATGCAGGGTGGGAAGTTATAACAACAAAAGATTAAATCATTCCAATTCAAAAAGCTATTAAAGGAAGGTCAATTTTAGTGATCTGGCTTATTTGTTTCGGGTAATTTAAGACAGCTTTCAGCAAAACAAAGGGTCATAAAGACACTTTGCCTAAAAGTGAGTTTTCAAAGGAAAATCATGTTTGCACAGAGGGGGAACCGTGTGTGGATTATTTTCTAGTGAGAACCCTGTGTATTGTAATCTTACTGGTACACCAATCAAATTAAATAACTGGTTAAACTGTCTTGTTTTCATCAAAGCACAAACATTTCTGGAGGCATTGAAAATTATGATTTTTGGCATGTTAACATTTTCTGTAGACTTGCCTGAATGATTAATTCAACAGTATAAAATCATCTCATCTTTTTTAATGACTAAACCTACCATCTGATTGATGCTCTTCATCAGCTATACCAAGCCATGTTTTAGTCAGGTCAACATTCAGGTCACCATAGGTCATGCCCCCTATGAAGGAACTACTTGATAGAAGGTCACTCGATCTGGACAGAGCATCCTGGGGAAAAAATAATTTTTTTTAAGTCTACATTATAATTTCTATGCTCATTAAATTTTTACATAGAAAACTTTACTCACAAGTGTACATGTAAGCATGGCTTGAAAGAAGCAGTTCCCTCTTGGCAATATATAAAATATCACTAAATTGCAATATCGACTGATTCCTTTATTTCTTTAACGCTGCCCTCTAAGAACAATGTCTACCCTTTTCATGGCATTCATTGGAAATTTGCTGGAATCTCGATCTGAAAACCAATCATTTTGAAATTATGACATAGAAAACAGTACTCACAAGTGTAAGCATGGCTTGAAAGAAGCAGTTCCCTCTTGGCAAATATATAAAATATCACTGAATTGCAATATCGACTGATTCCCTTATTTCTTTAACGCTGCCCTCTAAGAACAATGTCTACCCTTTTTCATGGCATTCATTGGAAATTTGCTGGAATCTTTAATCTGAAAACCAATCATTTTGAAAGACGTAACATTAGGAAATTATCACACTGAAGGCTTGTTCAAATATCAGCAAAATGCTCCAAAATTCAGCTGGTTTTTTTAGTGTACTAAAAAAAAAGTCGGAAGTGAGTATGCATGTATTGTATACATTCTTGTAGTGGTCACATTTGCTGTGTTACAAGCATTTCCTTTGTATAAAAACCAAAAGAAAAAAAAATTCTTCCTTTAAGGGGTTTCCTTAATTCAACAAGCCTTGAAATGGAATTAAATTTGTTATATGTTTTTAGTTGAAAATATCTACTACATTCTTCAAATAAAAATGAAAGTATAGCAAGATGCATGAAACAAAAGTGAGAGGAAGATGAAATACATGTACATACATGCAAGATAAGCTCTGCTAGCAAGGAAAAGAGGGGAGCTCCAAGATATAATCATGGTTCTCGCCAGTACATAACACCCATGGTTCCAATACCATGCGTAAAGGGTTTCAGACAAGGAAGAACCATGTGTGAAATTGCTGCACCATGCGTGGCAACAAGGGTAAAAAAAATATTGGAGTATATATTCCTAACAATAGTGATAAATGTCACAGATTGTTTTGCCTTTTGGCAATGTATTTTTACTTTTATGCCATTAGTAGACAACTCATCCTATTACTATAGCATATACTGCCGCCACACCTAACTTTAGGCGTTATTCCGTAAAACTTCCGAAACTTCCACGCTTTTCGCAGAGTGGGAACCGTGTGTGGATTTTTTTCTAGTGAGAACCCTGGATATAATATACATGTATTACAAAGTAGAAAGTAACAAAATATAATGTAGCAAGTAGCAAGTAAAAAAACAAGTGGAACGCCCCTGGCGGTCTCGCCTGCATCGCGCAACTTTTAATGGCAGCATTCTTAACTAGTAACATACATGTTTATGTATCAGGAGGTGGGTATTAAAATGGCCAGAATGTAATAATAATAATAATAATAATAATAATAACAATATAATGCACTTTTATTGCGCCATCTATCTAGTAATACTATTACTGAGGTGTAAAGAATACGATACATAGATCCTAAAAAATATATTAAATTTGATCTTCTGATAATATTTTCATCAAAACAGACCTTTCACCTCAACTTTGTAAACTAAAATTGTCCCACATTATTCCTGATACTTGATGACCCTTGTAGGCAAATTTTATGGAATTTGAACAAATACTTTTGAAATGAAGGTGAAAATCAAAAACTTAACCTTTAGGTGAAGTTTACAAAACATAATTTTAATCAATTGATCTCAGATGACCTTTGACCTTGACTTAATGACCTGAAATTCATTCCACATGATCTTTGATACTCAATAAGCCTTGTGTACCAGTTTCATGAAAACTGAACAAACAATTTTGAAATGAGGGGGAAGTTTTTGAAACATGGTTTAAGTTTACTGACCTCAAATGACCTTTGACTTTGACTTTGTGACCTAAAGTTCCTTCCAATGATCTTCGATTCTTGATAAGCCTTGTGTACCAGTTTCATGAAAATTGAACAAATTCTATTGAAATGAAGGGGGAAAAATAACAAAACTTAACCTTGCGGTAAAGTTTTTGCAGCATAATTTAAGTTTATTGACCTCAAATGACCTTTGACCTTGACTTTGCGACCTGAAATTCCTTCCACACGACCTTTGATACTTGATAAGCCCTGTGTACAAGTTTCATGAAAATTGAACAAAAACTTTTGGAATGAGAGTGTTGTTGACGCCACCGTCGGAAAAGGGGCGCCTATATCTCGCTGTTGCTACGCAGGCGAGACAAAAACCAGAGAGAGAGAGAATTTTATTTTCATTACTTACCTCCTCATCCAGTCCAGAATTAAAAGCTAAGTCTTCAACACTTAAATCTTCAGAAAAATGTTGTACATGATTTCCATTGCAGAACCCAGGATCACCTGCAGATAATAGAATGTATTAAATGTAAAGGTGCGTTCACATATGATGAGACCTTGTCCCGCCACATTTTTTGTGTTCATATATGGCGCAACATTGTGGTGCCACATATGCTAATGAACGCACATTAACACATCAACTCTCAAATAAGAGAGAACTTTGTCAAAACTTGCGCGAACAATTTGATTGGTGTGCATTTTTTTGCAGCCAGGCAGCAAACAAAAATGTGTCCTGCCTCGGCCACATTTTTTTGTCGCCTGATACCCCATAGGCTTGTACACAAAAAATTTTGCGGCACAATATGGCAGCACAAAGTCACATCATATCTGAATGCACCTTAACATTTGTTAACTAGCCAAAGGTTGTGCTTCATTGGATTCCTTGTTCTTATACATTACTTTATAAGGTCCATGATGAGTAAGTGACAGAAGTAGCAAAAGTGTTTTTCACTTTGCTCAGCTGTTTGTTTAATTTTACCTTAGTTTTCTTTTAAGGACTTTGATTGCAATACCAATATTTTTATCATACATTATAGGATATTGCTGGACTAGCATGAGATGATTTGATAGCTCATGGACCTGATGAGAATTTTACAATTCTGACAGTCTTCTCAATTTGCTTTCCTCCCTGTTGTGAATACCAACCATCAAGTTCATTCATTCATTACCTATCAAGACTATTGACTACACTCATTATTGTCCATTATATATCTGTCATGTTGTGAATACCAACCATCAAGTTCACTCATTCATTACCTATCAAAGACTATTGACTACACTCATTATTCTCCATTATATATCTGTCATGTTGTGAATACCAACCATCAAGTTCACTCATTCATTACCTATCAAAGACTATTGACTACACTCATTATTGTCCATTATATATCTGACATGTTGTGAATACCAACCATCAAGTTCACTCATTCATTACCTATCAAGACTATTGACTACACTCATTATTGTCCATTATATAACTGTCATAACTATAATCTGTACAGCTGAATGCGCATCATCCCCTCTCAAGAAAATAGTCGCCTTTGCCTCATTTCAAGTACCAGTTCCAACCAGACACTTTCACGGCTGTATATATTTATTTATTTATCACTGCAAAATGAAATTTCTCTCTTTAGTCATCACTGTTCTGAGCATTAAACTAATTGCTCAATCCAGACAGAACATAATGGAACAATAACTTTCACTCATTCCAATAAGGGATTTACTTCCAAGGAACATGGGCCCTGCTTTCATTTACTTCTTGCAGGGTAGAATTTCTAATTATAATGGCTTGATTCTAAATTCCAGTCTGCTTTGAGCAATGGCTCAGTTATTTATGCTCAATTTTCACCCAGTTTCGAGTATGCTGTAGCTGAGAAATATCTCTACCTTAAATGTGACCTTCAGTTTGTAATCAGATATTGAGATCATACCAAAATTTTAAATGTGATATGAGAATCCCATTTTCGTCTACATCTATCCTTGATAATATTACACCAGCTCCCTTCATCGGCAGACGAGACCACCCCCTTAAGCTCACCATACCTGATGCTTCCGTGGATGCTTTTAAGTACTCCTTCTATCCTTGTACTGTGAGAATCTGAAATACACTACCCTATGCAGCTATCAACACACCTTCCCTTACTCTTTTCCAGGCAGCTGCCTTCCCAGCAATCACAAGTTTGCAACCACCTGCTGGACTTCGGACTATAAACCAAAATGGCCATGTTTTTACTTGCACCTTCCACTTTTTATTGTAAATACCCGGTACTCTCCAACGTAATTGTCATCCACTGACTGCACAAGCACCCCATCCCAGTTTAGCTTCTAGAATGAGCTGCAAAGGGATTAATTCTTCAAGGTTCAAGGTTCTATGGGCTATATTCTGGTCTATCGGTAAAGCACTTGCCTCCTATGCTACAGAGCTGGGTTCGAGTCCGGGCGGGTCCAATTTTTTTGTGTGTGTGCATTTTTTTTACCTGTCATTTGACCATATTCTTTGAGTATTTTTACATACATGTATACAATCAGTCACAAACAATAATAATACATGTAATAATAAACTGCATTATTTTGCCCGTTATGTCAATTGGAATATTGTGTAGTAGTTATGAACAACTCTACTGGAAATCTGCTTCACTGACGTGTATCAAACATTTAAGGTTAACTTTACATTTCGTCTCATTTTTATGATGCAAGTCTCCTTCCCAAAATTTTATATTTTTTAGTTCATCCGGTCATCGTGACGTCTTCCAGGTAGCATTTTGTGAAAATCGTATCATGGTCATACCTCCATAAAGGAAATTCATTTCTCATTCATATTCGGCATGGTTAGTTGGCTACTGTTAATTATTGCCCAATTACTTCACAAACGTTAGACGCTCAGAACTGTGTCAAGTTCTTTTTTACATGCTTCCACCCATTACAAGCATTTCCCTTTTTACAATGTATGTACTGCTATCTACACTTTTTAATCTCTATCATTATGGTCATTATCATTTTCATGCTCATCATTATCATCACTGTCCTAATTATTTCTTGTCATGATGATGTTGATAATGGTGATGATCATATGATTGTTATGATTATGATGATGCTGATGATGATAATGGTGAATAGTGTCATTGTCCTAAACCTTCTCTTAAAGGCATTGGCTAACTTTGTGAGCAGCCGATTTAAACAATTATCAAACTAAGATGAAACATGTGTATGAGTACTTGTATTTGAACTAAAAAACCCTGAAACCAACCATTATAATTTGGAATGAAAAACTGTTAATAAGATGCAAATTGCGATTTTATTATTTTGGGGCTCAGAGACAGGACCGCTTTGCTGGAGTTCAAACAAACCGTCACTCTGCATCCCTTCGCATAATACATGTACGCTACACACACTACGGTCCGGTGAGCCATGTGCGCATGCGCATTCCTTACGTCTAATCTGTGCAACCAACCCGATATATTTTTCAAACATTGGTTCACATTATTTATTTTAAAATACCTCCTGTGGAAATCATACTTTGAAACTTTCAGAATGGTATTTTTACACTATAACCCTTATGTTTATCCCATTTTCAAGTAGCAAAATGAGGGGTTTTTTTTAATTACAATGTATAACAATAACCAATGCCTTTAATAATGGGAATTTATTCTGTAGTCTAATGATGATTGCACATAACGATGACCATTATAATATAATGGTCATCGTTATGCACAATACAATATATTATACTCTTGACGACCATGATGATGAGATGGTGATGCTGTTGACCGATAATAACGATGATGATAATTAGAGTGATGAATATAACGGCCAACTATCATTACTTTTAACAGTCATCAATGTCATGTTTACTATCATCATCCCTATCTATGATCATCACTATCATCATGTTTATCAACTTTATGTTAAACTTACGTTTTATAGAAACTTATCGCAAATTGCCAACCTAACATGATATGATCTTATTATTTAGAATTTGAGTTGTTTGTTAATTTGTTTGACAATATAGTTAATTATTCATTAGAAACAAGTGAACCATTTGATTGGCCCACTGGAGCTCTCAGTGAGGGTCTGTGCCCAGCATATCTATTGATTTCATAAATGTCTTGTGAGGCTATTGTTCACTTTTGCACTATATACAAAAACAACAAAAAAAGGAAAGGGACGATGGGATTGCAAAGGGAGCAATAGCGCCGCTGTGGTCTGAATGCGACCATGCGAAACGCTAGCAGCCTACAGTGTAGTGTATTATATTTTTATATTCATGAACAAAGGGGAAAAATAAATGATTTGAGGTAGTTTTCTCGTTGTGCTGCCCAGCACAATGAGATTGCACGCACAACGCTTCAGTCTCTAAAAAGGAGGAGTGCCGACCATTTGAAATCTAAAACTTTGCTTTGCCTTTGGTGTCATTTAAATCAGAATAATTTTTGGTAAAAATTGAGAAATTATGGATCAAAAATTGCCTTCATTAAAAAATTAAAATGTGCGCGAACTACACTGTATGGTCCCCCCTAGACCAAAGTGTTCTGTCTCTAACAGTCGTCGTTAGCCTCGTATTTTGGTAGGGTCGGCACTCCTCCTTTATAGAGACAGAAGCGCCCCGGTGCATTGTCCATTCAATCTCATTGTCATGAGCACGACAATGAAAAACTACCTCAAATCATCGATTTTCCCCTTTTTTCATGGATATAAAACATATCATAATACGCCAGGGCTTGCCCTTAACTTTTTTTTATAGTGGCCAGCAGGGCCACTTGACTAGGAGATCCAGGTGGCCAAATGTAATCTCGGGTGGCCCGGATATTATCCTACTATGAGTACGCGTTAGGGCTCAACTCCAGTGAAATGAATATTAACGCGATTGCAAATAAAAATAAGTGGAGTAAAAAACTGCAACTCTGTACTCCACTTATTTTTTATTGTAGTCATGGCCTTTAGCTTATGACAAATCAATGCATTCACAAGCCTAAATCACATTTGGTCAATAATCATCCCAAATCAGACAACATCAAAAATTCTAAATTAGCAGTAAGAAGAGTTGGCATAGATAGAGCGATCTGAAGTCATTTCTTGTTTTCCTCAACAATATTTTAATGCACTGCATGTTTTCTAAGCGCTGGCAGTAATATGTATACATCAATAATTTTAGCTGTGAGATAAACTGAATTAACAAAAGCAAGGTTTCATGATTTGCCTTTGTTGTTCTGGCAAAAAAATAATGATTTTCTGAGGTATTCTTTGAGTTTACTTAATAATAACACAGGAAAACACATGGACTCACTAGTACCAGCAGAAGAAGATGAATTGATTTTAGGTCAAAATAAAAGATGAAACAACTCAATAAAGTTTTCAAGGTAATATAGGTTTTCCTATCTTTTTGCATAAATAAAAAATCACTCCAATGCATTGTCCAGAGAGTCTGCAACACACACACACACACATGATGGCCTTTAGGCTAGCTGCCCAACCCAGGCAGAGATGAATTGGTAAGTCTTGGCAAGAAAAGCTTATTATATTCAAGGTCATTTCTCAAAAAGAACAGAAAGAGACATAATGAATAAGATTCTGTTAAAATAAAATATAACTTCACTTCCTTTTTTTTTTGCATTAAATTATTGATAAAAAGGTATTCCACTGTGGTGGATGTTTCTGTACTGCACAATTCCTAAAAACATCATGGGCTACCTGCCCTTTCCCATTCGCAACAATGGTTTTCTAAAAATGGATTACGAAGGCCACTCTTCGAGACGGCAACTTTTTTGGCAACAAACCAGCCCGATCTCATTCATAAGTCTTGGGACACGATTAAGCCTGAGTCGATTCGATACGAAAACCGGTGCTTAGTCGTCGCTATTGAGCCCCGGTCCAGTTTGGGCTAGGCCGGCGCATCGATATGAAATAAAAAAATACATAAAAAAATGACAGAGTCAAAAGACTTTAAAATTTAAGCGGTTTAAGACCTTTTTTTTTTTAGAATCACATGATACTATGTTTTAAACCTTAAATCAATGAAAGTGATGAAACTTTCATCCCCCCAAAGATTAAAAAGCTCGGCGGTAAGGAAATGAGGACGCACTGTCTTCCGTCTCCGCTGATTTTAGCATTAGCTCTTGTGTGTAGATGAGCATGTTGTATGTGCACGTGTGTATGAAGAGGCATGTTTGACGGGAAAACCAACAATCTTAGCTCGCCGAGACAATGCCTAATAGGCATACATAACGTGGATGCGTGAGTGGTATAGTGACTTTGTCATAATATCGCGATCATGAGTGTAATGAAAAATAGGCATGACGCTTTTAAAAACCCATTTCTGAGAATCAGAATTTATATTTGACTGTTAGTAGACGTTAGCAGCCTGTGCAATAACCCCAACCAACATAATATTTCCATTAAATACTGGACGATAAGGCAAGTAAAAGAACGGTAGCCTATATTGTTTGTATAGATGATATGATTCAAAATTATTCCCTCCTACCTCTTTCCGTGAGAACAGAACAAAAATCCAGGTCAAATAAAGTGAAAGTAATTCCAAATTGCTTGCCATTCTCAGATAACTTTTTCATGCCATTTGTTGTCATGAATTTGTTAACTCAGGAATAAATCAGTCGCCAAAAGATGGCGCTAAACCCTGAAGCGCTAAAACCCGGAAGTGTACCGACATAGTACACAAAACCGTTCCCATTACGAATACCATATGTAAGCGTGGCACGGAGCATACAGTCTTGATTCAAAATCGACCTTGGCCTGAATGATTTCATTCCCTCCACAAAATTTAGTCAGAAGGGCACTAACAAACAAGGTCTTGCTTGCTTTATGAATGTTTCTGTTTTAATAATGTTCGTTCGTTTTTTTTTATTTATTTCTTTCTTCAAAATATCTTGTCAAGGCTTGTCATACTTTTTAGAGCTTCCGTTCATTGTTCTTCCTGATTACGTGAGTAAGCTCCTTCTTTCATAAGTAGAGTGACGTCATGATCAGGGCTGAACGATTTAATTCCCACCAAAATTTAGTCAGAAGGGCACTAATGAACAAGCTTTTGCTTGCTGTATGAATGTTTATTTTTGTAATAATGTCAGTTCATTTTTCATTTATTTCTTTCTTTAAAAATATTTTGTCAAGACATGTCGTACTTTTTAGAGCTTCAGTTCATTTTTCTTCATGATTACGTAGGTAGCTCCTTCGCTCTTAAGTACAGTTACGTCTAAGCTGAAATAGTACAATGGCCTCGAGCAGTTTTCACCAACGTCCGCATACAGTGCTTATAGATGTGTTTCTTGCCTTGGCTGTTTCATTTATCATAGCAAAAGTCAATCGGAACGGAACAGAAGTAACTCAGTTTGTTGCTCATACTTGATGATCAAAAGCGATAGTCTGGGGTGAATTCTAGGCATTTTCAGCGTAATAATTGACATCACCATACCTTCAAACTTTAAAATGTAAAAATAATTCATGATTTCAGCCATAATTAAACATTTGGGAGAGTAATTCATGAGTTGAAGTTATGTTTCCGAGTAATTTAGTCTGTGGAAATTTTAACATTCGTGCAGACTACAGACCTTATCGAACGACTTCCACAACTTCAAAACCATTTCCTTTTTTTTTGAGTGGCCAGCCGGGCCACTGTTCCGACCTTTTTGGGTGGCCCGACGCCGTTTCAGGTGGCCATTGGCACCCGGGCCACCGCTAAGCGCGAGCCCTGTACGCTATAGAGTACACAGCTTACAGTTTTCATGATTGATTCATTTTAACTCTCCATTTTCAGGTAAATCCAGGGTCCTAAAGTTAGGTCCTCTCGGTTGAAAATCTTGCAGCAGCCAACCTCTATCTCTGTTCACCTCCGCGCTTTTCGCAGGGAGATCAGCGAATTTGCGACTCCTCGCATTTCAATTCAACCGCCCGTATTCAAACGATCGACCACGCACGTTTGGGCATACATGTATACGTACGAACGATGATGTTGTTGTTGTTGTTGTTGTTCCGTATTGGTCGTTCGTTCGAATATACTGTTGAAATGCGAGAGTCGCAAAGTCGCTGATCTCCCTGTGAAAAGCGCGGAGGTGAACAGAGATAGAGGTTGGCTGCTGCAAGATTTTCAACCGAGAGGACCTAACGTTAGGACCCTGGATTTACCTGAAAATGGAGAGTTAAAATGAATCAATCATGAAGACGGTAATCCTGGGTTTTAGGGGTATAAATTATTTGCACTTATATTTAATCGCTAACTTCAGCACACCATATACAACACAGACTGTCGTGTGGATTATGGTTAGGATAGGGTTAGGATTAGGATTAGGATTAAGTATATAGTACCGAAGTGTGACGTCATCAAATTTTGTTTTTTTGCATTTGAGCATTTTCATGACTATATTACGGCAGAGCATGATGAAAAACCTCCACACACCAAATTTGACGTGAATCGGTTTACAGTGGCCCAAGGTATGGCCACATGAATGCCTAATTATCCCCACTGAAATCAGTGTAAACTGGCCTGAATCATAACTCTTTAGAACCAGGCCAATTTACACTGATTTCAGTGGGGCTAAGTAGGTATTCATGTGACCTCATATCGGGTCTCCATGAGCCGATTCCCATAAAATTTGGGCTGTGGATGTTTTTCCAGCATCATGCTCCATCGAGACTTTGGTATCCGAAATTCTGAAATTCCCAAAAAGTTTTTTGTGACGAACATGTATATCGCCTCGGTGCTCCATAGGGTTGGGCCCCGGGGGGATATGTCTCATTGAAGCCTGTACATCATCCGTGTAAACAAAAACAAAAAAAAGGGGTCGTTTTTCAGCACCGGACAGGGAACCCGGGGATCCAGTTAACCCATTCATGACAGAGAGTCCACATTTTGTGGTTTGGCCTAATATCTTTTGATGCAGAGCCTTAAAAATCATACCAAATACAAGAGTAGAAAGAGCAGAATATTCTACACAAACTGTGCCCATTTTGGTTGCGTCAGTATTTGTTGCGTGATGCTGACAATCTTTTAAAGGAAAATAAGCATTAAAATCCTTAAATTGGCAATGCGATGGAAAGTTTAAAATCACTGTTTTCTCAGCAAATTGGCAACATTTTGACTTTTCATCATACTTTCCGTCAATTTATATTCATTTCAGATACATCATGTTTTATGAGAAAAATGTAGCAATAAAATAAAATTGTTGATGTTGCCAATTTGAAGAATAAAAGCTGATCAAATTAGGGTCTAAATAATTCCTGTCACGAATGGGTTAAGGGTATCAAAAACAGGTAAAATCAGAAAAAAGGGTATCAAAATCAGGAAAATCCGGGAAAATGTTACTTAATTAGGAGATAATGATTCAATCCTTGCATAAAATCCCCGTTAAGGGTAAAAAAATCATTATTTCCGTCCTACTTTAATCCCCGTTTAGGGTGCTTTTCAGGAACTGATTTATCGCGGATGATGTGCAGGCCTCAATGAGACATATCCCCCTGGGAGTTGGGCCGGGTCAGGATAGGGGTCAGCTGGGTTGTCAGGAAGAGGTGTGCTGAAGTTAGCGATCGAATGTAAGTGCAAATAATTTATACCCCTAAAACCCAGGATCACCATGAAAACGGTAAGCTGTATACTCTATAGCGTATAATATGATATGTTTTATATCCATGAAAAAAGGGGAAAATCGATGATTTGAGGTAGTTTTTCATTGTCGTGCTCATGACAATGAGATTGCATGGACAATGCACCGGGGCGGCGGGGCTATTCTGTCTCTATAAAGGAGGAGTGCCGACCCTACCAAAATACGAGGCTAACGACCAGATCCAGACTGTTGACAGAACACTTCGGTCTAGCATGTCTAGGTCCCCCCATCATACTTAAATTACCAACATCAATTCAAATGCAAATTTTAAGGTGCTGGCTCGTCAGGAACCGGAGAAGTAAGTTACATCAGATTCCACATGATTACCCAGTTTAATGTAATATCAGATATAATACAACATCAAGTTCATACAGCGATAAAACACTGGTCACTCCACTCCAGCTCCAGATCCTTCAAACCGAGAAGTCGGCAGGGTCAACTTGCTGCTGCTGCATGCATTACAGAACAGAGCAACGTGCACAATTAGCAAGGCCAAGCCAACCCAAGCTCGAAGACGAAGCCGCTGCTCGGCCTCGGCCGGCTAGATGGGGAGATCGGAGGAACACAAGTGCTATCGCACGACATAAAAAAATAAGATTCATCAGTCATATTCACAGATGTTATCCCATCAAATAGAGTCCATACTCACCCCAGTCCTCAGATGATAGAAGGTTATCTTCTAGAAATTTATCATCTGTATTCGATACAAATTGCAAGGCCATCTTTTCCAATAATAGGAACTGTGTGTAGATATATACAAATTAAAAGGCTGGCTGATTTAAAATGAAGTATGGGGGTAATTATTTAAGTTGATGGTTGTAGTGTTTTAATACAAAAGATCAAATATACGATTAAAATCCTTTTATAATATGAAATGAATTCATTCTCTAATATAAATGTATCGACTATAATTTCATAAGAATCGTTTCGTAGCTTAAGATTCACAGACTTAATGATAAAATATTAACACCCCTTTTTCAAGTAGTCTTACCCAGAGAAACGCTTTAAATGGTGTATTACCACATGAGGGCAGCAAACCCAAAGTCAAGCCTGTGTGCTACGTTGCATTATTGTGTGCATTCACGTGGATTATGATTGCCACCAAAATCAATATAGACCTCATTTCATCAATCAACAGTGGCGTAACAGCCGGGGGGGCAGGGGGGCACTCTGCCCCCCTGAAGGATTTCAGCGGGAAAATCCACCAAACCACCGGGAAAAAATGAAAAGGAGGGAAAGGAAGAAAAAGGAAGGGAGAAAGGGAAAGGAAGAAAAAGAAAGGAAAAGAAAGAAGAAGAAAGGAAAAGAAAGAAGGAGAAAGGGAAAGAAAGAAGGAGAAAGGGAAAGGAAGAAGGAGAACGGGAAAGAAAGAAGGAGAAGGGAGAAAGAAGAAGGGAGAGAGGGAAAAGAGGGAAAGGGGGAAAAAGAAGAAAGCAAAGGGAAAAAAAAAAAAATGAGGGAAAATTTAGTACCAAACCCGGAGTTTCCCGGTGCTCCACTCCCTGGACAACCGCAGTGGCTTCCCTGTAGACCCCCATCAGGGGCCCTAAGCCAGAACCCTGGGCCCCACCCGCTAAAGGCTTCGAAACAAGCAACTCGCGGTGCGGGCTTATCTCCGCATATTCTATTTCTAGACTTAGTTACCGGGAAATTTTCGGCTCTGCCCCCCCCCCCCCCGATAACAGGCAGAAAATGTATGAGACCGATTACAGACAACGAACAATTCAAAGAAACGTCAGAGCTTCCGCCCTTCGCGCGGGAGGAGAAAATCACCATCCCTCCACCCTTCCCCTAGCATGCCTAGGGATTGCGCTTTGCACTAACGTTTTCCTAAAAGAAAATCCTAGCTACACCACTGATTCTAAACTTAATTACCGGGAAATTTTTGACTATGCGTATGCCCCCTCCCCCCCCCCCCCCCCCCTCGAAAACAGGCAGAGAGCGTAAGAAGAGCGGGAACTGACAGCGAAAAAACGTCGGAGCTTCCGCGCTTTGCGCGGCAGGGGGGAAACTCCCCCCTCCCTGCACCCTCCCTCCTAGGGAGCACTATCGTCCTCCTAAAATGAAATCCTCCTACCGACAACTAACAATGCAGAGAAACTTCGGAGCTTCCGCGCTTCGCGCGGGAGGGGGGGAAACTCCTTTAATTATTAATCAGTTAGTAAAAATTCTGAATATATATCTGTCATAAACAATTATCATATTTTAGAATTTCTATTTGAAAATGCTACTGAAAACAAAAAAGTGGTTATTTTTGGCTCGCTCGCTCCGCTCGCTCGTCAAAATCTTAGGATTTCCATCCAAAAATGCGATTAAAATCGAGAAAAGTGGTTATTTTTGGCTCGCTCGCATCGCTCTTTCATCATATTTTTGGATTTTTATTCGAAAATGCGATTCAAAAGCAAAAAAGTGATTATTTTCGGCTCGCTCGCTCGCAAAATAGATATCAAAATGTCTGTGACAGGGAAAAAAAAATCGTTAAAAAAGTTTTTAATCCCCCACTCCTCAAATTAGATTTACGCCGATGAGCACTACCGTCCTTCTAAAAATGCAGTCCTAGCTACGCCACAGATTCTAGACATAGACTAGTTACCGGGAAATTTTTAGGCTCTGCCCCCCCCCCCCTGATAACAGGTACCTGTTACGCCCCTGTCAATCAATCAATCAATCAATCAATCAATCAATCAATCAATCAATCAATCAAATCAAATCAATTCAATTTCAGTTCAAAACAACATTTATTTCTTTCCAAATAACTTTTAAGCATTTTACAAAGTATTCAGAATATGAACACATAATAACAATGCATACTATTGAGGTACGTGTATCATAAACAAGGAAGGAGGCGTAAAGCAACGAATTCAGACAGTGTTGTGTCAGATGATTTCTAAAATGCTTATACTGAAATTCGTTTGCACGAGAGGGTTTATATAAAAACTGTTTTTTAACCTATTTTATGTTTTACTGAATTAAGCAACCATCAGTCATCCAAGGTTTTAACTTATCTCTCTTTCGTCTTGGATTACAAAAAGGGAAACTGGTGTCGTATAACAAATACAATTTTGATTCGAACGGCTACATCTCATTAGGATCTAGCAATCCAAAACATCATTCCACTCAGACTATATCTTGTAGTACATTTCTAAAATGTAAGATTTTTTCAGAGCTGACCAATCTATATGCTGAAATGGGGCGAGATTTAGATTGACAGTTAGAGCTTGATGTTGAGATGAGAAACACAGGCAAATGGTCAGTAATGTCACAATACAACACCCCATTGGTTTGTTATGATACTAGAGTGTAGCGCTGGTCTTCGTTATTCGAGTGGGCCTAGTAATTTAGGGGAAAAGAGAATTACTAAACAATGTGCTAATAAAATTTTGGGACGTAGGATTTATATCAGATTGAAGAATATCAATTTAAAATCTTCCATTATATAAAAATGGATTTGTTATCTCTATTCAAGGAGACAAGGGTGCATGCTCAAAAGCTTCTGTAAAAACATCAGGGGTACGCTAGGGGGTTTATAAATTATACCAACAATAGTATTCTTACCGCTATCATTGTAAATTTCGACAAAAAGAAAATCTATCATTACTTAAGATAATATCATTCAATTAATTACAAATTGATAGATAGATGGATGGATGGATGGATTGATGGATAGATAGATAAATAGATAGATGCATTGATAGATAGACAGAAAGATAGATAGATATATAGATAGATAGATAGATAGATAGATAGATAGATAGATGGATAGATAGATAGATAGGGATGATATTTACAACAGTCTTCATTATCATCTACAAAATTAAACTTTTAATTCTCAGTATGGCTTCTAACATAATATTGTTCATGTGACTCGGCTTTTCGGTTGCCATTTTATCAGTAACTAAACTTCCTTATTTTGGAATACATGGTGTTTTCTAGATTGGTTCAAAGACAGGGCGGTGCCAGGGTATTTTGATAGAGGACAAAATGAACCACGGGTTGGGTATAGTCGCATGACCCTCCCCGGGGCCTAATACTCTTCTTTCTTTCTTTCTTTTCTTTTTTTCCCCTTTTTTATGATAGGGCGTCCCCATCCCCCGTCCTGTTAAAGATTAATTATATAATCGGTTCCAGTACACATCTTACAATTCCCGCGATTCTAAAGTTGTTTTAAATAGGTTCTCATTTTTTAAATCAAATTGCTAAGTTGGGGAGGAGCGATCAGGCTTTCGTGCCAGCTACTCCACAACTGATCATGTATATTGATCAGTTGTGGAATAATCTCCCACAAGATATTCATAATCTATCCTCTCTAAGTAATTTCAAGACCTCACTAAAATCTTGGTTCTTTAGACAATTAGCTTTTCATTAATGTAACCTCTCTCTTTTTTTCACATTTGTATTTTTGTTTTCTGTCTCCTTTTTACTGCGCCATGCATGAGCATCTACTCATGATGGATACCGGCGCATTACAAGTGTTCATAATTATTGTTACTGAAGTGTATTAATTTGATGTTTATTTGCGACAGAAATTGAACGTCGCTTTGTAGTGGAATCGAATATTTTTATTGTCCAAAACGCAATTCCTTTACACTGGATAGAATTAAATGTTCAAGTGAAAATACAGAAAAAGATACAAATTGAGAAGTGAGGAGTTGCCGCAGTCGGAAAATCGGGTACAAAACTCCTTATTTTAGGATTAACCATTTGTGTTATAATTAAGTAGCCACCATGACGGCAGAAGCTCACTGAAGCATGGAGTAAGTGGACAAGTGATCATAAACCTGTATGCAAATAAGTCATGCGTAAATGTGAAGGAAAGTTTACCAGAACCTTTATTTGAGTGGTGTATGATTAGGTGTAACCTCTCTCCATTGCTGTTTTCAATTTATTTGAATGATTCTGTAAGCAGACTCAGGCGAGAAAATCGGCAAAAGCAAAAAGGCTACCTATCAATAATACACAGTGTGAATTTTTATATCGGATGATTTTACTGATGGCTGTGAAGTCTGGGACTATATGAAGATATCGCTCAAATTGAAATTGTTCACAGAAGTTTTTAGAACCATTTTACGTGTAGATAAGTTTACTCCAGATGTCATGGCAAATGGATAAATCGGACACACTGTTCTATTATAGGCCATATTAGAATTTTGGCTTATAAATAGCAAAGGGAAGAAAAGCTCCTTTCTTTGCATATGGGCAATTCCAGCGTAACGGACATGACAATCAGATTTTTGTACTTTCAGAGCATTACACTTTAGAATGTGAAGTATCCACACAGTCCTTGCTGAGTTTATCAGACACATAAAACTATCAGTTACATACATGATGAATTTCACAAAATTTTATTGAACAAATGTTGAGAAAATGCACTTGTTGTGAGCGTAACGAACATGACATGAAATGGACAAGGCTTTTTGACCTCTTTTTAATTTTGAAAATTCCTGTGAACTATGGGATACACTGTACCTGGATTTGGCAAAAATCAAACCATTAGGTCTTACTTAAATCATAAAGTACAATTTTAGAACAGTTTTGAATTCAATTCTTTCTGGAGAGGTCAATATGTAGCGTAACGAAAATGACAGTTTTGTCCACTTTTTTTTTAGTTGACATAAAACTGCTATTACAAATTATGGCAGATGTTTTGTTGTTCACATTGTAAGATTAAATTATAAGCTTACACATCATCACTGGTATTATGTAATATCTAGCATATTTTTGTAATTTTAAAGCGGTAAATTTTCTTCAGTATTTACAAAACAAAATAAAGTTTTAAAATCTTGTTTCTGCCCCAATTAACCACAGTTCACAAGAAATTTCTTGTTGCAGCTATCCATCCTACCAAAACAGAACACATTATAAGTTGATTCTATGGTGATTTATATTTGTTTGGTTGAATCTTGACAAATAGTATTACGTAACGGACATGACACCTTGTGAAATAAACCATGTACTAAATGATTTGTTTTCAAAGTATAACAAAACAAAGCAAATGAAAACTAGAACCATGTAGTACTACACTGTACTACCTAATGTTCTTGAACAAGATGTCTAAAGTTTTATATTACATGTTCTAGTGATCTACACTACATGCTTTAAGTACCACTTCAAACTCATAAAAAGGTCATATACGTGGGGAAACTGTTCACTTGCTCTGATGTCAAAATAAAATCATGTTGAAGGTGTAGAATCGTGGGTTTATGAGTTATTGTATAGTATGTAGAAATAATCTATTGTTCTCAACTAGTTGCAAGCAATCATCAATCTGTTATACTGAGCCACACAACTAGAAGTGGTATAAGGGAAAATAGTTTTAACACAGGCAAGGGGATTGAATTCTAACATAGAAAACGGATTTTCATTAACTTAATACCAATTTCCTGTTAGTTATGAAAACTTATAGTAAAAAAAAAACGTAACGGACATGACACTAGAAATGTTAAAGAAATCGTGCGACTTTGAGGACTAATAGCACAGAAATTCAGTTACGATTTGAAAATTTATTGTGGCTTTATGTTGATGTATACTCTGAACTCCTAAGGAGATCACCAAGATATTTTTGGCATTTGTTAGAGACAGGGATAATAAACTCTTGAAAAAGGGCCACATTTTTGTGATAGTGAGGTACATTAAACAACAATCTGACTGGTAGAAAAAAGTACCTAATGCTGTCATTATCATGATGCGTCTTTTGGAACATGAAAAATTATACATTACTCTTTAGGAATATTTGAGAGCTGAAGTGCATTTTGAAACTTTTTTTTTCACTAGAATGAACATCTTCAATGGAATTGCCTTTATAGTTATTTATTATGCACAATATTTTTAATATAAACTTCCCTTCAAAATGGATAAACTATACCGAGGATGCAGTACAAAAACGGGTTTTGGAACTATCCCCGGGGGAGGAGGGAGGGGGGTATTTCTCTATATCTGCGTATATGAAAAAGGGGTATTCAGCATCAGGCACGTATTAATGTTACACGTGGTGGTGAGAAATGGTATGCTGCAGTCCTTGAATTGGGTGCCCTCGGGTGTAAATATAAAATCCCTGTTAGGGGCATCAAAATTGATGGTTAGACAGGACTCCCTGTGTAGGGTTTCAAAACCCGGGTCAAAACCACTCCTACTTCAATCCTCGTATAAAGTGCTTTTCAGAAAGTGATTTGATGTACAGGCCTCAATGAGACATAGCCCCCCCCCCCCCCCCGCGCCCTCCTCCGGGAAATGTTTTTGTTGCGAGGGAACGGAATCGGAAATGATTGGCTTCTCAGTGCCTCCGAATAGCCTGATTCAGATTTTAAAAAAGAGTGCATGCTGATGCGACATGGTCAAATCGTATAAATCATATGATGTTTTAAAATATAACTTGGAATTTGAGACATTTTTCATATAGTTTTAAGTGATACCGATATATTGATGAAGATGCAGGTCTCACAGGTTACCTGTCAATGATAATCGTTTTCCTCTGGATTTAATGAATGATGATTTATGACGTTACGTTCATTAGGGAAGTTGGAGATAAATTCCAATGTTTATTTGTTTCCTCCTTTGTAGTAAAGAAAAAAAGGTGAATATACCAAAAGATTAAACTGAGTAGATTCTATGATACAGATATTTTAAAAAAAAACATTGTTTAGTTTATAAAAACATGATTATGCTGTACATGTATTTTCCTCAAATCACTGCAATATTGAAGAAAGGATGATTTTTTTTTTTTTTATAATTATGGTACATAACAACGAAAAGTAGTATTAAACAATCAACGAGTCTTAGACTGTAATTATTTTGTTCAAGTTTAACACAATTTTATCATTTTAATGTTGTACTGTACGGCTATTAGGAGCTTTCGCAAACACGACGGAAAGTTTGGGGGATTTGAGCATGCGCAGTACAAAATTTTGCACACGACACGTAAAATTAACGTTCCCGTCGTGTTTGCGAAAGCTCCATAAGGATTTTGCACGGTCGGTTGCCGAGTGGGCTTACCAACAGTTTGTCGGGTCGCCTGTTAACCAGCTGGTAAAATGATTCTGAGAGTGTGTCTTTGATTTCACTTGTTAACTTTGCATTATTTTGCGTATTTTATATAAATATGAATATTGTAAATATGTTCATGCTGAGACCTTCATACCTCTATCAGGGGTCAACAGAGTTTGATAAATCTCATCTGTCTATAAAACTGAAAACAACAAGATCACAAACGACGTTTGAGCTAAAACAGCAAACTATGGGCGAAAAAAATCACAAACAACAAGAAGAGAACGCGATCCATATTCTCATTAAGCAATAGCACATTTTAATTGATATCAAGTTTCGGTCATTATGATTAAATCATTATAGTTTCTAAAATGAAACAGCAGCATTCATGCGCTTGTAATTATGTTCACTATGGTGTGAAATGACGGCTTAGCAACGTTTCTTTGTCATTGTACACTGTTGGTCATAAAGTTGGAAAAAATTGTTTAAATCCATTAATGAAATGATTTTGACAATGATTTCTTCCTATGTACATTCCCAGATTATAATGAAATGTTATGAGTGAGTATATGTCTCGCGTGACTCCTAAAACATGTATGCTTGTAAATACGAAATCAATTCTTTGCAAACTAGGGCACTCATCGATATGGTTTTGAACTAGGGATCCTGGTAACGATTGTAACTGCTTCAGCATGTCCGTACGCAGCTGGGCATGGGTTAGGGACCGCCCTCAGAAATTTCATGAAAAACAAAGAAAATTTTTTAAAAATTATTTTCAGTATCGCATTGCATTTTTATGCCCGCTCCGACTGAAAAATCCCTCTGTACGGTCACGCATTGGACCACAATACCTCTGTATTCCTCCTGGAAGATTCATTAATCATGAATGAATCATAATGTCTCAATCAATTGGTGAGTGAAACATTCTGAGGAAAGTAGAAAACATTATTCCAGCTTTATGAGCTTTCTTTCATCCCTTTTCTCTTCTCGCTCGAGCTGTTTTGGGGGCGTTTGGGGGTGACCGCCCCACCTCCCCCTGGCTATGTGAGTGGTGCTTACACCAGTATTTCAAAGCAATGTTAGCACCGATTCTGTTCTTCGTTTTACTCCCAGTACAACATCACTCTATGGAACGTCGGATCACCCGCGTAGGCAAGGGTGGCGGTAGGGGCGCACCTCCCCCCCCCCCCCAGCCCCCCCCCCCCCAAAAAAAAAAGGAAAAAGGAAGAAAAAGGCGTGAGCGAGAAAAGAAAAAGGTAAGAGAGCGTAAGAAGAGCGAGAGCAGACAAGAAACAATTGAAAGAAACGTCGGAGCTTCCCTCCCTGCTCTCTCCCCCTAGGGAGCGCGCTTGGCGTCTGTGCTTCGCGTGCTACCCCCCCCCCAAAAAAAAAAATAAATAAATAAAAGAGTAAAATCCTAGCTACGCCACTGCGTCGGATTCCACGTCAATGGTTGACGCAGTCCACCTTCAGGTAAAGGAGTCCATAGTCAGGTAAAGGACGTCTCAATTGAAACAGACATTACAGTGGAATCCCATCCTACTGTCCATACTCTGTCAGACGACTCAGTACTGAAAGAAACATGCGTCGGACTTTCACGGTGTTTATAAAGTCCAAATACGCTACCTTGTGCTGGTTGGATGAATGGGAGTCGGTGAGATGATATCCCTAATAGTAATTTTTTCAATGGAATTTGTACCAATTTGCTCTAGAATAAGCATACTTAGGAAATCAGGGTCCTGTTTCATTAAACTTGTTATCAATGGCAAGTTGCAATAACTGTTAAAAGCTACTAAAATCCTGGCATCTGAATGGCTGAGAGCAAATTTGCCATAGGAATTTGGCAGCTGTTACTGAGATTCTGATAATCCGGGCCCTGTTTCGCTTCCTTAATGTTTTGCAACTATATTATATTCATAATGGAGGCGGGGTGGCCATGTACATGATATATATGGATGCGCAGCATTTTGGTTTTTTTTTACAACAGAGCCATTCAGTTTTGGCATATACCAGGGCCGTGCGCAGAAATTTTTTCCGGGGGGGGGGCAAGATGGGTAGAAATTTTGGAAGAAAAACTCGAAAGCGAGTGAGTGAAGCGATCGAGATGGTCATGAGGGCGCTTTTGATTTTTGAACGTGAAATTGAAGGATTTGGTGCACGCTTTTGGTGAATTTTGTGAAAATTTGCAGTAAAAAAATGTACGTTTTCAAAATTTCGGGGGGGGGGCAACTGCCCCCCCCCCCCCCCCCGCTGTGTACGGCCATGGCTGATTAAGCATCATCACAACAGTGCCCTTCTCATACAAAATTATTTGCACTTTAATACCTTTCAGAGATTTCATTAAGATAATTTGTCAAATAATCATTCCGTTTCTAAATTTTCTTCGTGGAGGATTAAGGAGATGGTGAGGTTGTAGGGCATGTATTTTCTTCTTTGTATTTCTCGAATTCATTGGTCCAGTCTACCATGTCAGTATCCCGCCATAGCTCATAGTTTTTCACCCAGTCTTCGTACACCTCTTCGATTGGAGCTGTGTAGAGAAAATTATATGAAAATTTTTATGAGTTACATGGGACTTCGGAATCAAATTGCTCGGCTCATGGAATCGGAAAAACAAAGTGATATCAATAATTTAATATAGTCATAGTCCTAATAAAAAAAAAATCCTTTTTCCTTAATGCAATTGACATTGGCGTAAATCCCGGGGGATGGGGATATATCCCCCCCCCCCCTATTTTCCGAGAGGGGGGAATGGCGTGTACAAATATCCCCCACACACATTTTCTTAAAGAAAAAATGATATTTGAATAAATCAGTTAGTAATTTTTTTTGATAATCTGTCATAAACGACCATATATTTTAGAATTTCTATTTGAAAATGCGATTAAAAACCAGAAAAGTGGTTATTTTTGGCTCGCTAGCTTCGCTCGCTCGCAAAATAAGAATTAAAATGTGTGTAAGGGGGTATTTGCGGGTGGGTGAGGGTGTGTGTTTATGCTTCAGTGTGAGTTCGACAGAAAAAAAAAAATTGGCAGAAAAGTCGATCATCCCCCCACTACTCAAATTGGATTTACGCCAGTGGCAACTGATATTAAACCCTATTACAGCAGTGCCGACGGTAGGTTTACGTTTGAACGAGAGGAACATCATCACATCTTCAGAAAGTTTGGCAACTGCAGATATCATCTCACATTCACAAAATCATACCCCTCCTCTGGATAAAGCAAAATTTTATAGTCTACATTGTAGTCAATAATAAAGAGTCTAGCTATACATACGACCAAGTAAAGCGAGCAAGACAGAAATCGACGTTTTGTAAGATATGGGTATCGTTCAGGAAAGCCTACTTCTTAATATACATTTATTTGTAGGTTTTAAAGGTTAATTAGGTGTTTATGTTTATATTTTGTTTACACGGAGTTCATTTAGTTTTATTCACTAAGAGAATTAAAACATTGCTCTTCTGTGATCGAAAGGCCACTTCTCGTCAACAGATTTTCCATGAATTCAAAGGGCTACTGCATGCTGGATATGCGCATAGAATGAAATGCCACAATCCACACTAACAAAGTAATAAATGAAACATATTTGGTCAGTTTTCATTCATGATTGACACATTCTACGCCAACATAATATCTGCATTAACAGACACACATCTCGACGTTTAAACACACCGTTTGCCAACAAGCAAAATGTGAAAGGTAAACGGACAGAAAAAAAAACAACGCGACACTCTAGAAAAGCTATCTTGGGATTAGTTGCAACGTTGTTTGACAAAACTGCTCTGGAATAAGGTTAATGAAAAGACATTTCCATCTTTGTTGACTTACACAGTGAAGGTACTTTACATGGTTTCTACACCGGTTTCACGATTTCGTTCACAATGCTCTTTCCTGGTACATTCTGGCAAGAGCAATTCCGCAAAGGTGTCTATTATCATTAGTGGACATTACCTAAAAGATGTAAGTTTTAAAGCATTATGGTGTTTTATACCAGTATCAAGGAGATAATACATTTCGTGGCTTCAGCTGCGGACTGGGGAAGGGGAGATGATAATACTTCGTCCGCACAGACCGCTCGATAAGACCGGTCGATGTGTGGTCTGATAAAAGGTTGCATGACTTGTGTCTATAATCAATATCCCAACCAGATTACAATCCCCGTCCGTCCTTAGCTCCTTACCCGTCTGAAGGTGTAATCCTGACATGTAGTTCAACCAGAAAGAACATGATGCCGCCCTCATCGCTCGACCATTTGTCATATTGAGGGAAAGTTTCTTGTATTGTTGGTCAGGCATGATGTATCTTGGCCACTCGAGGTAGTCGATGCTCGTCATCGGTTCATTAGGATTGCTACAATTGGAAGTAAGAATCACAAGCAATAAATTAGTCATAGTGATTGCAGGCCTGCAACAAACAGTTACTGGTATAGGTCTATCAGAACCCACTATGCAGAAAACGAATTACACTCTTGTAAGTAAAGGCCTATAATGTTTCTTGTTATAAATCCAGTCTTCTATCTTGATGTTAATATCAGTCATCACTTACGTTTACTTTCCTCATACATTTTTCTATTTCACACAATTATTCTTAAAAGAGGATTTTTATCGATCAGTTCGTTAGAGGCAAAAAATTATTAGGTAACACAATTTATCACGTGCGTGTCATGAAGTCATGTTTTTTTATGAGATTCAAGAAAAATTGCGTTTGCGATTATTTCAACAGTAGACTGGGTGTTGTCCATATCGTAAAGGATCAAAATTTGCAAAATACGCGTATTCATCATGCTATTTCTGCCCAGTATTTCACTTTGTTTTCCCATAGGCCTATCTACTTGTCATCATGTGAAGGAAGAATGTTTAATTGTTTTGTTTTCTTTTTCTTTCTTTCTTTCTCGGCAGCGGATTTGGAAGAGTGAGCTTTCGTGAAGTGATTTACTACAGCTAGAAAGCATTCGACTTAATTAATCATATCTTACCCTGATTTCACAAAGTTTGTCCAGTACCGCATAAACTCAATGGACATGAGTTTCTCATCATCAGTCTGTCCAACTACGCCACTGATAGGTGTGTTCAACCCCCAAGCAAAGACATACTGTAGATCTTCTGCATGGGAAGCACCCGTCCATTCCGGAATTCCTGCGTAAACTGACCATGCAGGATCATGGGTCATCTCGTAGCGGTACACTTCCGCTCCCGCCGCCTCCAGGGCGCGTGCGTAGTATTCAGTAGGGCAAGCGAAAGTTTGATCGGTTACAAGTCGTATCAGACCATCCAACTGACTGGCTGCAGCGTCGTCTGCTATGGTCCAGTCTATATAGTGCTGTTCAACTGCAGCTATCTCGGTGGCTGAATCTGCGTAGTAGACAAGTCTTGGAAGAAGAGATCTGAAGAAAGAGATGTTGACGATTGGAGGTTCTCTCAAGGACTCAGGAAGATCAAGAAACGCAAAATTGATAGCAGATTCATCTTCGTTGCTTCCAAGCAAGGAAGGTAGGACCTTGAACTGTCGTCGTTTGACCATCTCGACCGGATCTTCAGGTAGGAAGACTCCATCCACAACAGGAGCAGAGATAGCGCCACTCCCTTCCTGACCAGGATGATAAGATATAAAGACGTTCCAATGAGAGCCTATACGAGCATAATGATAGGCTTGTTATTCTACTCCATTCCATTTTCATTTCTTTCATTTCCACAGTAACAGGATATAAAATTTTACTAAGACTTTCACTTTTCAAAATCATTATGAGCATGGAAAGCCAAAGGTTAAGACTGGTGCAAAATTTGGACACGAATTCAGAATTAAATGATAAATATATAAATCAATAAATGTATTGTACAGGGAACCTTGGAATCAAAGTTCGTAATTGTCTCCCTTATTATGTATATTTATATATTTTCATTTATTTCATGTCCTAGAGAGGGATAAGGCTGAAATAAAGCGCGGGGAGAAGGATAAACCGTTAAACAGAGTGGTGAAAATATAAATGGGGATTGACTTCAATGACTTACCAGAAAGGAAAGTCTAGTGAGATCATTCTCATCTATTTCACGCATGCAGGATGCCATATCATTGCTATCATCTGTGGGACACTCGGCTGCTTCGGCGAGGTTGCGATGTGCTTCTACTGCTCGCTCCATTGTAGCCCAAGCCCAAGGACACACAGCATTACCGCTCTGTAGAATGGAAAGAAAAACATCTAGCTTCACACAAGTATATTCAAAGGTTCTTTGTTTTTCATTATTGCATCATTTGCTTAGCTACAACTATCATGCTATATAAATGCAGTAATTAGGCCTCCACTACTACCATGACTATTATACACCATACTTATAACTAATACTATTACTACTACTACTACTACTACTACTACTACTACTACTACTACTACTACTACTACATGTACTACTACTACTACTATACCACTATACTACTTCATGTCCTACTGCTACTATTATTCTACTTCATGTAATAGCAGTTCTGATATGATGATGATGGTGATGATTATGATCTCAAATTTTCACAACTTCTGCTAATGTTACTATTTTCCATTCTCCTGCCTGTTTATTGACTTTGTGCGTGTCATCGATATTTGGGAGAGAATTATAGCATATAATGTTGGATTGTTACCTGTTTATTGACTTTGTGTGTGTCATCGATATTTGGAAAAAGAATTATAGCATATAATGTTGGATTGTTACCTGTTTATTGTCTTTGTGTGTGTCATCGATATTTAGAAGAGAATTATAGCATATAATGTTGCATCGTTACCTGTGCATGCTGTGAATGTATTACCTGCATGATAGTTTTATGAAAGAGTCCCTCTGAAAGCGGAGACAGCATGTGAAGACTCACACTACCTCCACCAGCACTTTCTCCTGCTATTGTCACTTGATTGCGATCACCACCAAAATCTAAACATAAAGAAAAAGAAGAAGCAATGACTAACAGTACGCCCTGAGGGTTGAAACAATGACGTACGCCTAGGTATTAACTCATATAGGGAATTTAAAAATCTGATTTATCTCCTTAAATCACTATTATTCTGTAACTATAGATAACTGGATATCAATAAAATTTCATTAATGGTATTTCTCATTTTTATTTTGTGACAGGCATGATTAAGAAAATTAATTGTTTTAAAAATTCGAGCCAATAAGCTCCATATTAATAAACGGTGTCAAAAGACTGATACATGTTTTATTACTCCGCATATATCATGGATAACTATTGTTATTATAATGTGACACTAACATGTAAAACTTACGCACATCATTTCTTATTCACGTTATTATGAATGTTACAAATTTCATATTTCTTATTATGTTCTTGGAGTTTAATCTATATAAAAATATCTTCATTAAACCGATAGTGAATAACACAAAAAGAACCAACGATTTTTCCAAATAAGGATAAAGCGGAGAAAGGAACTATAAAATGTCAGTCTCGGCGTAGTGCTTTTTAGTTGTTGTTTTTTTGTTTGTTTGTTTTGTTGTTTTGTAATTAACTTTTTAAAAAAAATTATATTGTCTGCAGGCAGGTAGCACATGAATACGAGTTTAAAAACTGGTAAGTGATCACATTAGAAATATATACTGTCACTTTACCTGTTGCCACAAATATATCAAACGTATAAAACAACTAATATTAATTTTAGGGCGATGTTTATTGAAGGACTACTCCCGACAAATAATGTTATGGTATAATTTTCACATACTTTCCCGCCAAAACATCTCTACTCCACCAAAACAAACGAGTATCCACATAATGATCAATAAAACAATGATAATGAAGAAATGAATGAATCACTGAAAAGGGAATATATGCATCTGTAAAGCACTGGATATGTTTCATGGCATTCTTTTATTCAAGCTACTTCTCAAGTGTTGAGCTATATACAGTCATGAATCCGTTTATTATATGAGAGGCGTTCGTACCTTCAATGTTATCCTGAACCCATTGGAGAGCAAGAACTTGATCCATCATACCGTAATTCCCCGTTGCAACATCGTCCCCTGGAAACACATCAAAGGACTTTTTAATAAAGTACAAATAGTTTCAGAATCCTTTGATGGTAGAGATCATATACAGAATTAATTGATATTAGAAATCATATAAGGCACCTGAACGACGATGAAAGTCATATAACAGACAGTAAGTATACACTCATTCAAAAGTAACAAAATAAAATAATAAACCAAAAAATCAAAAGAATTATCTACGACCAAAGGATTTACACAACGTGAAATAGTTTATTGCTTCTCATTTCATACTGTATCATCCAATTGAACATTTGATTTTTTTTTTCTTTCTTTTTTAGCACCTCTTTGATGTCGGTGGTGAGTTACCGGCCGAGAAAAAGAAGGTTTGATTACCACCTTTATACCCGTTCGCAAAATATTGAAGGAAGTTCAACCCTGCAGTCCATTTCCAAATTAATATTCTTATAAAACGTGACGAAGGTTGCAACTAACCCTCCTTTCAAAAGGGGATGGTTGGCGGCCAACTTTTCCCCAAGGAAAATCCTTCTATGGACCTCAAGTCTACAGTTCGTAATCTCTAGTTCATTTTCATTATGTTAATATTATCAATGATAATAGTCACTTATTATTTAAGTGTCATTCAAATTACAACCTTCTGCCACAGTATTTCTGATAGAGATTTACCAAAGATCTTCAGGTTTATTTTACAGTTTTCAGTCTACAGGTGATAAAGGGATTATCAGCAGGGGAGCTAATTAAAACAGTAAGTAAAGTGGAAATTCTTTAGTACTCTTGGCAAACGAAAGATTAATAAGAATGCTTATTGATCCAGTTAAAGGGTTCCATAATCGTTTGCCACTATGGTTTCGTATGTTAGTATCTTAATATACTCAACTAGATCGCTCAAGTACTTGAACATTAGCCTCGTCGAGTTTGGACTCTTCTCCTTGAACATTGTGGAAACAAACCCTAAATCAGCATTTTCTTATCTGATTGGATAAACAATAACTGAATAAACAAAACATGGTTGTTGTTTTTTTTTCTTTCAATGCTGTGTGACGAGAGGAGTAGGGGGTAAAAAATGTTTATCTGCTCTTTTCTCTTTTGTATTAACATATTTCGCTATTATTTTTTCAGTATTTTGGGCCAACTGTCTTAGACAGTTGTGAAGACTGTGAGACTATTCTAAAGATCGATTCTAAAGAATGGTGGACCTTTTTTGTTTGGTGTTGTGTAATGATGCTTCTAACGAGTGTCTAAAGAAAAAACTGACAGTTTCGAAAAAAAAAGTCTTCCAAATAATAGAATGAGGAACATTATTGGGAAATTTTCATGTTTATATATGTAGATGGCTGAAAGTCTCTTCTATCGTATGACACCAAAATGTCTATAAATATTTTATGCCTTGGTGAGCATTCGCCACTTTTGTAAAGGATATGAAAAATAAGATTGCACAGGAATTGGTTGTCCATTTTGGCTGAGATGAGAAGTCCCCTAGCTTAGAAATTTCTGGTGGTCTGATGAATTTATGATAAGTAATCGTGGATATGGGTTTGTGCTGTGTATGACGTGGTTCATTTTATCCAAAAAATATGCATGAGGGAGCATGCGTTACATTATTACTTGAATTAGATTGTCCATGTTTTAGTACAGGGTTAGCGTGTGAGTGTGTGTAAGGGTGTGCCCGTGTTTATGTGTGTGTATGTTTGGTGTGTAAACTAATTGATTCACGCTTTCGTCCCTCCCAACCACATCCAAACCCTATTCAATTATTCCGCCTTTTTTGGTGTCATGTGATAGAAGAGACATTCTGTATAAATGTATATGAAAAATTTCCGAAAATGTTCGGGGGAGGGGTGTTTTAAAATTGTCACTCTTTTGGAGACACTCGGTAAAGTGCTCCGAGTTATAAATCCACTTACAATTATTTCACGAAATGAGCATATTTTCTTAAATCTGTTTCACTTATGAACCAACTGACAAAGTAATTTAAGCAGTTGGTTCTACATGTATGAATACACGTCTAAATATTCAGTAACTTTCCTTACCCGTGGTAAAAAAACCAAAGACCCCTAATCGATAATTAACATTGACGACGATGATGTCTGCAAAAGCCACAATGGGTACGGGATCATAGATAATCTCGGAGCCTCCTCCGATTGCATAACCACCTCCATGTATCCATACCAGTACTGGAACCGGACTAGAAGGCTGTTTGCAGGAGAATGGTAAGGAGGGTAGATGCCCCGATGAATGGAGACAGGTGGTAGAAAACCCGGGTAAAGAGGTGATGTGCAGGGATAGACCAGAAATGGGCATGGTGTGTGTGAAGGAGAATAAAAATATAGCAGTAATAATGTTTAGTCTGAAAAAATTTGAGCACACAGAAAGGGATGAATAAGGTCAGAATCAAAACAAAAAAAAAACAAAAAAAACTTTTATCCTGCACCAGTCACGAGTTTTCATGCATGACTGGAGTGCAGTAGTTGAAAGCACTGGTGTAGCTAAAGGGGGCACAAGGGGCCATGCCCCCCCCCCCTGTTGATCGGCGAGCAAAAGGAAAAAAAAAGAAGAAAAAGAAAAAAATTCTATTCCACTTCACATTAACTTACCCTACCCCTACCCTAAAAAAATGAAAGTAAAACGTAATTATGTCACTTCTCATTTAAGTCACTCCTAATACTGAATTTCAGTGTGCAGAAAACGCCATTTTCATGCACGAATTTTCAAAAATCTCCCTACCGTGGGAGGGGGATACCCCCCTCCCACACCCTCCCTCGCTTTACTCCCCCCCCCCCCCCCCCCCCATTATGCCACTTCTCATATAAGTTACCCCTAATACTGAATTTTAGTGTCCAGAAAATGCCATTTTTCCTGCACGATTTTTCAAAAATCTCCCTACCGTGGGAGGGGGAATACCCCCTCCCACACCCTCCCCCCCCCCCGCTTAGTCGCTTCGCTCCCTCGCCTTGCCCCCCCCCCCGGTGAAAATTCCTGGCTACGCCAGTGTAAAGGACCACAATAAATTCCGCAAATCTGTATGTAACTCTTTTGATTTATGTACTATACCTGATGTGAAATTTTAAAAATTGTCTGGACTTAATTCCCCTTTAATATGGACAATATATTTTATGAACCGGTCACATAATGAAAACTAAACAGCGTGAAAGAGCATAAGTAGAGAGCGAGAGAGGGGGGAGGGTATACCAATATAATGAAGTATAACTTTTAAAGTAATTGGAAAGGTGACAAGCTATTGTGTCTCCCCCATGCATGTTTCCAACCTTTGGTGATGGGGTATAGATGCTAAGGTAGAGGCAATCCTCGCTAATCTTCCGCCTTGGGATCGGACCTGGTAGCGTTGGTATTGGCAATGGCCCTGGTTTCCAATCATCCAAGGGACTTATTTGAGGACACTCAGCTTTGTCCTCTGTAGCATTGTACTCTCCTTGGATAACCAGTGCTTCAGGGTCGGTAAATCTTCGCTCTCCCACTGGAGGTTCAGCAAAAGGCACTCCAAGATAGGCATCTATGGTTTTATTCAAACCCGTGTACTCCGGTTCATCGAAACGAATCGTGATACCTGTAAGTATGGCATTGCTGAGCTCTACAGTAGGATTCCCAATAACATCTACAGCTCTAGAGTAGGATCCCAACAGACACAACGTGACAACACTAGTAAAGTATAACCGAAGCATCGCTGATTTATTAATTGAAGGACAAAAAAGAATGGAGGTCTGCTTTACAATGTTTCTATAACGGAATATCAATTCCTAGCTGCAATGCAACCCAGTTTCGCAGTCTTACTGTTTATCGCATGATCTTGTCCTAATTTAGCAATCAACCGACCTATTGGCTACTGAAACCAAATGGCCCATGTATTAAGTCTATGGGAATAGAATAATTCCATAGTCAACGGTTAAGTGGGTTCATTATCATCAAAACCTCGATACGAAGGTCAAGTTGATGGTATGATGCCAGATCATACAGTCTCAGCGTAGAAATATTGGGTGAGTAGGCGTGAGAGAATTTAGAGAAACGTTATATTGAAGTAACAAGCTGAAGTGATTTATAAACCTGATAAAGGAAAACAAAGGAAAATGTGGTTTTATAACTTTTTTGATGTGACAACCCTCCTACATCCTTCCTTGATTTTCTTGCACCAACCAAACCCCTCCCCTCCCCTTTTCGGGCTTTAAACATGACGTCATTCAACCTGTAGTCTTGAGTTATCCTTGAATTTTGACCCAATCATTCTGGATGTTATCAAGTCTCCAAGAGGAGATTTTATTTTTACATTCGACTTGCCCTGTATACTTTGAATGCCTTCCAATATAATGGTCCATTCCGAAAGAAGACAAAAGGCTTAAGAGTCTTTCGATGCAGATTCTCCAAGTGAAGTTTGCACCGACAGGGTCGGACTGGCGATGTGCCATGGGAACTTCAGGGAATTTGCCCAACAGCCGATCAACATTCTGGTTTTAAAAAGTGATATGGAGAGATTATCAAGCGGATTTGACTCCTATCAAATCTTATAAAATTATCATCACCACAAAAAAAGCCTGTCTTACCCCAAAAAGGGTCGATTAACAATAAAGAGGGCCTGTCATAAGAAGACCTGTCATAAATAGCAACGAAGGATGAAACAAAGTAGGCCTAGCTTTTTTTTTTCAAACATTTTAAGTTTTAAAAAAAGAATGCAGAGGAAATCTTTGAGGAAAAAATAGTACGTCAAGAAGTAGAATGCTTAAAATTGTCTGAAAGAAGTTTTACCTCTATTTATAGACAATCATGTTTTTGTTCACTCGCTCCACTCGCCCACAAATTGAAAATTGTTTCGGGAGCGTAAGATGTCACGTTGCCAAAATTGCGGACCTCGTATGGCACGATAACGAGAATTATCCATTTCAATTTCAAATAAACATTTATTTTCTTTCAGTTAATTTCAGGATGTAGCAATCATTTCTTTTTCTCAAAGCGTTTATATGCTGTAACATATTTTACTTTCCATGATCATGAATTTTTTCTTAATGAAACAGTTAAGATCATGTGATTTTAATTTCTTCATCATCATGACTGTATAGCATAAAAAAGTACTCCAAATATTAAAAAACAAAAAACTAAAAATAGAGTCAGTTTGAAAAATAAATCAGAGTTGCTTCCTTTTGTCATTGGACGGTAGTGTAGAGAAGACAGGTTTGGGAAATTGTAGTCTTTTAAACTCTACTTCCATCCGCTCTAGCCATGCTAGCTGTGCTAATCAGTAATAACAGTGGAGCGCTATAGGAGTGAACGCACTCATTATGATGATGGTGAGCACCATTATAAGATCGTTGAGAAATAAATGAATAGCTTCAATTGCCTCGTAGTTGCTCCCCCCCCCCCCCCTCTCTCTCTCTCTCTCTCTCTCTCTCTCCCTCTCTCTCTCTCTCCTGACGACCGTTATGAACGAGAAACGGCACGCCAACCATAAGCGACGACCAACCCATGTTTTCAGTTTTCACGTGCACCTAGGATTAGAAAAAACTTTCATTAATTAGATAATTCGTTTTTCTGACATGATTCTCACCATACACTTTCATTAACATGAAATGCAAGCCTGTAATCTCTGAAATAAGAAAAGGAGGGATGGATACGTTAGGAAGAACTTTTCTTTCTGCACGTATTAAATGAATTTGATTACTCTTCAAATAATGGAATAATAAATTCATTTCTTTGGTTATTATCATTACCTGAACGAAAGTATAAAAATATATATATTATAGCCTGTATAGAATATGTACATCACAGAATCATTGTTTTGAACATAAATCTGCAGAGGGGGTTACTGTTGAGCGGTGAAAACCTAGAAATTATTACAATGACATGATTTCATTTTCCCCACTTTCTAGCAAACAATGGTCAAACAAATTCCTCTAAAAATCTTTGTAAGCCATATTTATGTAACGCTCCTACATTAAAAGGAGATCTAGTCATCTGTAAACGTACTTACCAATTACCTGATGTTAGTGTTAAAGATATTGCAAAAAAAAATTCGTTTACCGTTTCAAGAAATGAATATCAAGGTACCTACCATTTCAGCAGAGATCATTTGGTATTATGACATTATTTAGTGAAATATGGGAATTGTATTTGCCAAATTAACAGAATTTTATGCATTTCCTTGATTTTTGTGACTTCTATCAATCATAATATTTGGAGATGATTTCCTTACTTGACAAAGTGCCTTGATTTCACGTTTCTTCCAATCAACCGTGGATGAAAGCAAGACACAGTAAAGGTCTTGACAGGAGCAATTAGTGTTGTAATTACCAAGAAGAGATTTTGTATTTTCTGCTGATATATTAGATCTTGCAAAAAGGGTCCTTTTTACTTTCTACATACCCAGTGGGATTAGAAATGTTGCTTGTGTGCGTATGTATTTGTGTGTGCTCGTCGAGGGTGTGCGTTGTGTGCCTGTATCTTCGAAGTGTGTAAAAGGCGTCTAAATCTATGGCGTTCATCGAACTTGCTTATGGTGTTGAATGTACACGATTCACACGTACTAACATGTGAAACTTGACTGTGAGATGATAGAGGAGTACATGTCTTGATCCGTTGAGAGAACGGTGGTGATGAACTTCACCATCAGAAGTTGATAAAATGACATCTCAGGAATCTTGACTGTTTTTCCGTTGTCTACAATCGTAGTTGTTTACCTGTAATCTACCATTCTTCTCTATTGTAACTAAACAGATTGGTTCGGACGTTCAGAGTTATTCCTCTTCCGGCTTAGAGGTAAGAAAGATAAGATTTATTTATTCTGCTACTAATATCTTTTTTACTCCCTTGACCAAACAGTTTCATCTGTTTTTTAATTATCATGAGCATAATTATTTCACATTTTGAAAACTAGAATTACTCACAGTCTAGACTTAATATTGAACAATTTTTAATTCAACAATATGGAACAAAAGTTGATGTTGTTCGATTGAGGACCTTTGATAAAGTTTTTGTAGAAAATAATCATTACCATTATGAATCAAGCTATTTTAATCTATGTTATTCCCGACACCTTGTAGAATGATATGGAATTTATTGATAAATGTTAGTTGTCAAATGCCAAATGTCAAAGACAGACTCGTGACGTCATATTTTTCGCTAAATCTATATGAATTTAGTTGGTCCACACCTTTTTGCCACCAGGAGGCAAATAAAGATGCTTTTGCCTCTGCTGTTTGTTTGTTTGTTTGTTTATTTTTGGCACCTCTAATCCCATTTATTTACGCGCAAAAACAAAAAATGAAAACAAAAACATTCGAGGGTTTACCTCGAGGGTTTACCTCGGAGGTTTATGTGGACAAGCCCTAAAGGATCCCTTTTGTAAAGGTCCAACATATCAGTGTTACGAATGGGTACTGAAATTGCCTTTGACTGCCCATTATGCCAAAAGGATACCAACTCACAGAATATTCATAAATTCTTATGAAGTACTCAGTAAAATACCGTTTTCTTGAATTTTCTAAGTATCTTAGACATTTTGTTTTGATTTGGCAACTATTAGATAAGATTCATTTTTCTTAATTTGCTTGATCACTAAGCATTCTAACAAAATTTGAAGAAACAAATGGCTTTAATATGTAATGTTCATGATCATGTCTTCGATACCTCCAGAAAGAACAGAAAATGTTTTTGTTTAATGATGCCATATCCTCATGACCCTAAGAAATAAATGATGCCTTCCTTTATCAATTTAGCCACAAAACTTAGTTTTCCTCTTTAGGTTTACAATGTATTGATCCAATCAAGCCCTTTAATGAATAGGTATGCATTTCTGTATGCAGAGGGTTTTTCGTGTGAGGGTGTATGGGAGTGTGCGGGCGCGGGTGAGTGTGTGTGGTGTTTTTGTTGTTGTCGGGTTTTTTTACGATGACTGAATAAGAGATAAATATATTATATTCTATCAGAAAATATTTCTTGGCTACTTCTTCTCAATACAATTTCTATCCTTTCCTTTTTTCCGTTTGAGCTTTTTCTCTCCGATCCACCCCCCCCCCCTCTCTCTCTCTCTCTCTCTCTCTCTCTCTCTCTCTCTCTCTATTTTATCCACACAAGCTGGGCACGTGGACCAAAAGCTAAAATCCACGAGTGAGAAGCATAACATTCTATATTCTCCTTCTTCTTCTTCTTCTTTTTCTTTTTCTTCTTTCACTTTTGTAAACCAAGGGATTTTTTTTTAAGGAATGAAAAAAAAAAGAAACAGTAATTTTCACTGGAATATAAATTAGTTTTGATCACGAACAATCGTCAATATTCCTCTTTAATCATAATGTTCAACCACCAGGAAAGAAATACGCGTTCTTAATCCTTTCGACAAAATTTTACTGTACATTTATCCTTGATTCCCTATAATCTAATAATTACACATGAACTGGAATCAGTCGTCTTCTTACTTTAAAAAAGATAAATGAATAACTGTACCGATGGGAGAAGAGTATGTTTCCGTATTGTAGGTCGTGGTATTAGTCTGAATTACCCTTCCAGCATTTCCAGGGTTCTGTGTGTCTTTTTTGATACCATGGTATTTTGACTGATGGCTTCCCTGAAGGAATACCTTTAAAAAATCCTAGAAAGAGCTACACCCACACAATCATTAATCTTATTGCAGAGCCAAACAAAAGGCAATGTCTTACGCAACTGATCAAATTATACTGTTAATGCGAAGGTGGCGAATTTGAGAAAAACTGATGATTTGTCACTGACCCAGTTTCCTGGGAAAAATTTTAGAAGTAAGGTTTCATTTGATCTGCACCAAAAAGTAAAGCCCGGATTGATACATTTAGGTGAAAAGTGATTAAAAAATTAGTCTGTTTGCCTTTGATTATCTGTCATGATGTTGCACTTTGATTAGTCTAAAACAGCTTGTTTCATATTAAGCATGTTCTATTCAACTTGTTAATGACATTAGATTTGAAGAAAAAAAAACACACACACAGATATTGAATTCATTTTAGAGTAAACTATGCTCTGTGTATGGATATCTTAATTTGTTGTCATGGTGAAACAGGGTTCTTAGAAACAGTTTCAGTTAGCCCTGAAACAACGAATATTGGTCAAAGACATGTGTTAAGGAAAAAAAAAATAATTTATAAGCTCATTTGCGTTTTATTCTTGTTCAAATTGTTTTGATTTAAATTATCTTGGTTTTCAATACCTTGACTTATTCTTTCTTTCTGAAAGTTAATCATAGCCCATCCTAAATTAACTTTAATTTCCTGCTATATGCCTCATGTCCCAAGAAGTTTCCCTGCCTGAAACCCTCTGCTTGTTTGGGTTTGGGGGGAGGGGACCTGAGGGTTTTGCCTGGTTATCCATGGCAATGATAACAGTAAATGTAAGAATAATGAAAAGAAATAACAAAATTTATATTCATATTTTTGTGCGAATGTTATGAATAACAAATGTTATTCCTTTCAACAGACGGAGAAACAAATGGAACCGAAAGAATAATGAAGCTCCACTCATAATTTTGTTTTAAATTATAGGGGATCATAATCCGCTTTTAGTAGTAAGATTAATGTTAAAATACATGTTATATGCTTTCCCCTTTGAAATGATTACAGAACGTTTCTCAGAAAAGAGGAAATGAAAGAAGAATGAAGAGCAAGGGCGTCCTTCCGTTTTCTTTTTTTTTTTCCTTCTTTTTGTATTTGATTTTGAATAATATGTTTGTTTAATTCTTTATATATACATTGTGTTTGTGATTCTTTTGTATATATTATGTTTGTTTTTTTCTTGAATTCGAAGAATAAAGTTAATCAAAACAATCAAAGAAAGCATGATCTGTGAACCGCAACAGACGAGGTCTACCTAAGCTACTGAATGGAAATATTGAACTTCAAATTTTAGGGTTTTCTAAGGTCTTATTTTTCTCTTTTCTCTTTAAGATCTTGTCCAAACCGATTAAATTTACTAAGGTTGACTGGCAGGTTTCATCTTTGCTGCACCAGACAAGAGTCGCCTAGGGGACGTTTACATTTGGGGAGAATCACCATTTGTTAAATTGGATGGACATATCTTGTTGCGAAATGTTTTCAGGGGCCCTCTAAAGAAACCTCTTCCCGGGCGAAGGGCTAGCCTCGTCATCTTATCTTGTTTCACTTCACTTCATGTCAATCCACTATCCTAAGTTTTCATATCTTAGATAATCAGAAGGCGTATTACTTCTTTGTGAGACCTCATTTCATCTGAGAGGTCGTTTTCTGCAAATCATTTCATTCAATAATTAACAAGTCTGGAACAACTCAATTAACCTTGCTTGATAGACTACATTTTAATGCATTTCACACCAGTCGACAGCATGCTTCATAATTAAAGTGAAGAAGTAGCATGGGTTCGCTTGAAGGCATACATGCACGTGACACAAAAACATGTTGCCTTTTTTTTTTTTTTTTTTTTGTTAATACAGCCTATTATTTGAAAAAACCACATTACTGAATATACATCAAAATGTTGAAACGAAGCAAGGCTGGACATTCAATATTATTATCTATACGAGGCGTTTTTCCGTGGCAATTATTTCC
Source organism: Echinometra lucunter (assembly GCA_029962745.1). Classification (NCBI taxonomy): domain Eukaryota; kingdom Metazoa; phylum Echinodermata; class Echinoidea; order Camarodonta; family Echinometridae; genus Echinometra; species Echinometra lucunter. The sequence continues at coordinate 10,042,275 of CM057165.1, read as the reverse complement.
ATATTTTGCGTTCTCTGATTTGGCAGCGGTCAATATCATACCATATTTTCTCTCTTCCGGGTTTTCCAATTGACTTTGCGTGTAAATTGAGCAGCGGGCAATATTCACGAAATCCGGTTTGAACCGGTGTGAGAAGCAACGCAAGCCATGCAGTGCGCAAAAACAAAGATACGCAACATGCAATGCGCGAATGCATAGATGATATAAAAAAAAAAGGGTATAAGCCGTACTTGTGTGATTAGAATCAATGCATACATGTCAAATGAGTAGTAAGAGGGATTTTTTTTTTAAATTGAATTTTACATTACTTTACTGTGGGGTATAGATAATAATAATAATATTGACTGCATTGAATGATATACAACCTATATTGCCTGATCTGAATCCAATATTGCCCGCGCCTTCGGCTTGGGCAATATTGGATTCAGATCAGGCAATATAGGTTGGTATCTCATTCTATGCCAGTCAATATTATATAAATATAGTGACTTTCCATAATTTCGCTGCAGTTTATGAGAAAAAATGCATAAATTCCTACAATCACACACTACTAGGCCTGGTTTCAATGTTTGGGGTTTTGTTTTGTTTTGTTTTGTTTTTTGTTATATCTTTGATAGTTTCGTAACAGCGCTTAGGATAGCCCAGTATAGCAGGACTAATTATGTTATTTGACAAGACAATAATCGATGCTGACTTTTTGGACCCAGTTGTAAATGGATGGACGTCATGGAGATATTCCTTGATTGCTGTGAATTCTGTAACTAGAGTCCTAAAAATTATTTGAATTAAATGTGTAAATGTTTAGTTCAGTTGGATAATTTTGTTTTAAATAAATCTGGGGTTCGTCCCCCCCCCCCCCCCCCGTTAGAAACCATTATTCATATCACCATATTCAATTAACACGATAAAAATTATTTTTAAAAAATCAACTTTTGGCAACTTCAATAGCCCTGTCTATCACCTTAAAAATGTACTGACTTTACAATGGCTTATTACATCAAACATGATTTGTATGGGCAGTACAATAGGCTTTCGAAACTGCCCCCGAGTTGAATTTTCAAAAGTAGTTCTTATCGTGTTAATTAATGACTCTGACCCCCCCCCCCCCCCCCTCTCTCCTCTCTCTCTCTCTCTCTCTCTCTCTGTACTTTTTAGGAAATACCTGTTTTGAAGGTTTTTTATTAAGTCATTTAGATATTATACATTAAACATGCCAAATACATCATAACAATGAAATACGGCCTCAAATATGTTTCATCAGGCTCGAACAAAAAATCAACCTAGTAAAATTGCAATAGCTTTTTCCTTTGCACTCTAATGGGCCAACATTATGAAATATATACGTAATCCAAGCCTGTTTTCGTGGGATATTCGTCAGAGTATTGAACGTGCCCTTAGTTTGACTTTTCGAAATGTTTTCGATCGTGTTATGATTAAATTCAAGTCGATTAATTTTGAAAAACAAAGACTCAAATACAGTCAGCCTTGATCTTAAGGGAAAGATATTTCTAGACCATCATGGAGCCTGATGAAACATATCATTGCTTTCAAGATTATCAACCTGATACGGATTACCTCGACCTGCATCAGACTTTCCACTATATTCCATAGATTAATGAAATACTGTGCACAATGATTGTGTAGGCTTGCGAATTCTTGCCTGCAGGCTGATCCACCTTCAAAGTTTTTTTTTCAAGTTAAAATCATTAGGGAGAGCAATTCCCGTAGGCCGGTAAGCTCTTATGATAATGATGATGAATCGATGTAATACACAGGAGAATGAATGAACTCTTTGTGATAAACACGTGAAAAGAAAACATGCGTATGAAAAAGAACTACTTTAAAGGGTTTGTCAAGTGATTCACTTGCAGTTTGAACTACACTGGTATGAGAATTTCATTTTTAAATGAACTGCTTAGAAACTATAAGTTTGATAATCCTCGATGTAATGATATTAGTGTATTGTGAAGAATTGTAACCGTAACACTGTATTTTCTACATAACACGAGTACACAAGTACTATTGCCTGATAGATTTTTTTTTAATGTGAATGTTAAATGTTCTGATATTTCGATTTTTTATTTTGTTGTATATATTATCAAATGATTTCTTATCATTGTACATTCAATGTGATTCAGTCTTTGGCTGCTACTTTCATTCTTTTTTATAAATTCACCTGAATGAAATAAGGTAAGTGGGACTACACGAAAACATTGCCAAAATATGAAGAATTAAGTTTCATTAATCAAACAGAAATAAAGGACAACAAACTTTTCGAGGGTTTTCAATCTTGTGTTTCAGTGATAAGAAGGTGAGATAGCTTTATCTTTTACTTTATTGTAAGAAGGTCAATAAAAGCCAAGACTCCCTTTAAAAAGAAGCAGGTGGATTTCATTCCAAATCCCGTGAGCACTAGGTCGATGAGAACCCTGAACAAAGCGATCTGGGCTTTCATGAAATTAAGCGAACGTGAAAAACAACCTCCTTTAAATGCTTTTGTCATGTTCATGTCAAGTCAGTCTTATTGAAGGAAAATGATGAAAATGGTATTTCTTGAAGTATAAGCTGAAGTTACAAAAGCCGGAATATTCAAGTTGTATAAACAAAAGATAAATATGGACCTTCAGAATTATGTAACCTTAGTCATTGTTTGAAATATCTGGTTTACGAACCACATTTCGTTTTCGGAAGTACGACTCCATTTTTATGTCAGGAATTATAAACCTTCGTAATCACGATTCTTCACAGTAACGAATCTTCGATGGACCTTCAGAACTGTAAACCTTTGAAATATTGAACCTTCGGGGGAGATTTTGAGTAATAAACTTTCGGAATTATAAAACATCGGAATAAAGAGCCATCGTAAAAACAAACCTCTGAATCATCATGAATGTTTTTGACATAATGAACCCTCGAAAAAAAAACACCTTTGGATTTATAAACCTTTGGAATGATGAACCTTTCGAAAAGCAAACCTTTAGAATGATAAATCTTCGGAAAGAGGCATGTTACCCATGGGAATAAGTTTGGAAAGGCCCTACATCTTCTTTGAACTTTGACTCGCTCTTCTCCCTTTCTTGAATTTCCTATCTATTCCCCCTCCCCCCCCCCTCCTTTATTCGCTGTCCGTTGAGGGCACGTGTCCCATTATCCACGCCATCACCCTCCCACATAAACCACCCACACACTCTCTAGACATGCATCGCATATACGCATGCATGCTGTCTTGACAGGTTAATACGTAGAATTTCACATGAAAAGGAAAACCGGTGTACTTAGTTTATTCGTCTTGTATTGAATCCCTCATCAGTAGGCGACCATCTCAGAGAGTGAATTTAAAACGTCCAGATTTTACTTTGGGTGTCAAGCTACACCAAGTCATTGCATATGACCAATCCCTGGAGAGAAGAGGTTTACTAGTAAGATAGAAAGAAATTACAAAAGAGAGAGATAGACAGAGACAGATCCCTGAGAACGAGAGAGTGAAAGAGATGGGGAGAGAAAAATGGGATAAGATCCATACAAAATGGAAAAGGGAGATATTTTTTGAAGTTCGTCGTAAACTAAACAAAAAAGAAAAGAAGATCTTCAAGAAGATAAAAGAACAATCTTATATGATTTCGTTCTTTATGTTAACGTAAGATTTATGTTTCAAGTAGAACACATACAAATTTACGAGACATCAAAGAAACTTCTTCTGGAAATGTGCTCAATGATAAAACGAACGAGGAAGAGGTAATGGGCTAATATTCATGTACTTCACTTTCATTTAGAATAGAGACGTTTCCATGGAGATTATCCTACTAACGTCAAAAGTTCATTACATAATAGACGTCAAACCAGGCAAAGTAAAAGCGCATAATTACCCATGTTATCTGACAATAAGATGCATGTGGCACGTATTACATACAGAGGTGGATTCAGAATTGATAGGATGAGGAGACAAATACTGTGTGAAGAAAAGCAATGGACTATTATCAATAATACATTTTTTTAAATACATCTTTCACAAATAGCTAAACACAACTAAAAATTAAAATAAAATTAATGTGCAATAGAGTCAAACTGAAATGATCACCTCGAAATTAAAAATTCAAGTGAAGTATTACAAAAAATCCCTACCTTCCACTATAATTATGTGTATTGTTTCGCAAATTACATTGTTCCACCAAGAAATGTTCCAAATGAACAGTACCCACTCCCCTGGCTAGCGTCCGTGGAATTTTCCAGGGGTACTGCTGGTTTGACTATATTTTGTTTCAAAGAGTGTTGCTCTTTTTGTATCGTTCCTTATATTTTCACGAAAGATGCAATGTATGAAAATGTTTAATGTAAGCATGTCCAGGCGCTTACTATTGTATTTAAGAACATAAGAAGAAAAGCATCAGTCCGTTGTTACAATTACACAAATATTCTGTCTCCTACGCTGCTCATTTATTTATGTGGATATCGGGACGTGGGGATTACTCCCGGAATTAATTCTGAGAGTCGGCAGTTCTGATTTTTATGAAAAATTAAATTTGGGACTCTTCAGTAAACGTTTTCGGCAAAATAATGACACCCCTGACCTATTTAGCAATTCCTTGGACGTAATTGCACGTTTTGGAAAATATGATACCGAATTTAAAAATTGTTTGTTGTTATACAATGAATTAACATAATATCATTTGATATATTTTAAAAGTAAGCAAGAGAGAAAGAACTTCATATCTATGACATCAGTAAGATAGGCCTACTTTCCTTAGCTACCAAGCGTATACACTATAGTGACTATACCTTCGGCAAAAATTCTCATTGCTAAAATGAAGCTACCTTACACTAAATGAGTAACAAAATATGATTAAATCCCGGTGGTCTGATATCTCATCTTAGCTCTTTAAATAAATAAATGCCTTACAGTAGGGTCTCAATATCAACTAAGTTCATTTTTCACGGTTATAACGCACGATCTTAACTCTCCAAGAGTTAAGGAATAAGCGCACAATGCATGCTCATTGTTGTATTGGCGTTTTCCAAGCCGGTTTATTTTCCACAGGGCATTTTTTTAATGCATATAACTATCCATCATGTTACAGTCATTTGAATAAAAAAAACTTTCCTTATTTTCTTTGGGTCGTTTAACTGTTTAATAACCTATAAAAGACGTACCTACCGGATCCTAAACATTATTTAGCAGTAATCTATCCCTGACTGAGTGGGGAGTACCATTAAAATAACGCTAATCGCCGGATGACTTAAACACATGAACTTTTTATCTTTAGCACACATATCTAACTATTCTAAGAACAGTTCAAACTAATCCTAGCGATTTAAGAGAAATGTCCATACATTCCATTTACTTAGTATGTCCGTACATTCCATTTACTAGTTACCATGGTTACCACCTCCGTACTTTAATAATCACAATAATGAATAAGTAATGACACCCTGGATTAGTTTTTCCTCCTTTAAAGAGATTTGTGGTTTACCATGTTTTGTGTTCTTCTGTGCAAAACATTCCATTTCTCATCTTTATTCACTTTACCATCATGATCATCTCGAAGCCTTATCCCTGATTAAAATAGCCATCTAGGCCTGGGACTGTAAGCTACAATCTACAAATAACTTTTGCTTCTTTACCGTCTGCTTGCTGTTCTCTTTATTAGATATTATTTGATCATGATTATCTTCTTACAGAGATTGTCTGACCTAATATGGTAAATAACTGAATGATTATTAAATGATTATGAAAAAATACGTAATATTACACAAAAGCTATCTAAATTTAACTTGTCTCAAGCCATCACATAATTAATAAAGTGAAATAACTCTCCCAGAGGGCATATAATGATATGGCATCCACTATTGTCAGCAGCCTGACAGCTTCAAGTATAATTTATATCAATGATGATCAGAGTGGTTTCGTTATTACATTGTTACTGCCATACATATTTTGACTTGAACTGATGTGATGACCACTGATTGCAGGGGGTAATCATGACAATAAAGACGTCGACATTTTTGTTGATATAACACAAGTTTAAAGCATAAATATCTATTCTATTATTAAGCAAACTTAATGTCCAATGAAAAAATCCTGTATTCTTTCACCTTTTACAATCAGTCTTAAAGCATTTTCTCAAGCGCCATGAATTTATTGACGACATGAAAATTGTGGCTATAAATGAAAAGGCCTTTGAATGTAAACTCGTTATTCAAATTATACGTATGCAAACCCATTCATTTCCAATAATTTCTTGTAATGTCTTTCACACAATCAACTCATCATTGTACCTGGATCCTCATTTGAATAAGAGCAAAACAAGGTGAAAATGAGTCGGTTATTAAGCTCGAAGAAAGAGACAAACAAGGTTTAAACATGGGCAGAATCGGCGAGAGCAAACTAGCGAGTTAAAAGTCAAGTGTGCTTCAACTAGTGGGAAAATAGGAATACTCATTCTGTTTCTCAGAAAAGACGAGTAACTCTATACAGCCGTCTTTAAACATGATTACGACTGAGATATAGGGCTCCTTTGGACAGGCATATAGGCGGACCTCACTACAGAAAATCCTGGCCTCCACCCGTCCCTGTATACGTTACTTTCCTGTAATAGGAGATGTGTTTTAGGCTAGCACTTGGATAAGCCTCTGGACTGGGAAGTTCAAGGTACCGCACAGAGACGAGATGTCATTATGATATGAAGAGTTCCTTTACAAAAGGAGTTAGGTCCACTTTGGGACATTCTGAGAATATTTCTCTAAGTTGGCACAACTGATTGAAGATTCAATAATCATTCTAGTCTTTAAAAGAGTATCTTATTGAAAATATAAAATGACTCTATAAAAAAATCTAGTAGGCTTTTGTTATTTTTAATGAATTTTACATGTATTTTTGTTTTTACCTAATCCCATTCGGAACAAAATTTTGCACCCAGGTATGATATTGCTCAATAAATAATTCTAATTTATGCGAGATAAAAGTTTATTTTCATGAATTCTCTGAGATTTGCCAGAAATGTAGGGACACCTACTGGCTGGACACCTTAGACACAATAAAATTTGTTTAAGAAAGGGCAGCTTGCGATCATGTATCACTGAAGAAAAATTATGGTCTTGCATTTTTGTGAAACAGACAAAAACAGCGTGCACTTGCGCTGAATTAATGAGAGATATTTCATCTCTCTCTCTCTCTCTCTCTCTCTCTCTCTTCTTTTCTTATGTTATTTTTCAGTAGGCCTGTGTCTGTCTTCTGAGAAATCATATCCGGATATAGTGCTCCGTAGACGTTAAGTCATCATGCTATTCTAGGAGATTATTTTGCTGAAATAGAAAGAAATACTGGTACAGCTACACATTATTCATATGTCAAAAAAAACCAAAGCTAATGCCTTCGGCATTATGCTTAGACAGTCCTCTTAAGATATGAAATCAAGGGCGATAATTTTGACCCCAGGACATGTTGATATAACTAAAAGAACTCATAATTCGATGCTGGGAGTACTCCGTAAACTAAGCATATGCAGAAAAGTTGTGCTTGACGGCTAACATGCTGCGTTAGACAAGTAGCACTCGATCGAGTCTTGATCAAGGAATACAAGGGAAGGAGTCGGAGCTTTGGGCAACTTTAGACGTTGTTTTCTCTTATATGTCATCTTGTCTTGAACAAGGAATACAAGGGAAGGAGTCGGAGCTTTGGGCAACTTTAGACGTTGTTTTCTCTTATATGTCATCTTGTCTTGAACAAGGAATACAAGGGAAGGAGTCGGAGCTTTGGGCAACTTTAGACGTTGTTTTCTCTTATATGTCATCTTGTCTTGAACAAGGAATACAAGGGAAGGAGTCGGAGCTTTGGGCAACTTTAGACGTTGTTTTCTCTTATATGTCATCTTGTCTTGAACAAGGAATACAAGGGAAGGAGTCGGAGCTTTGGGCAACTTTAGACGTTGTTTTCTCTTATATGTCATCTTGTCTTGAACAAGGAATACAAGGGAAGGAGTCGGAGCTTTGGGCAACTTTAGACGTTGTTTTCTCTTATATGTCATCTTGTCTTGAACAAGGAATACAAGGGAAGGAGTCGGAGCTTTGGGCAACTTTAGACGTTGTTTTCTCTTCTATGTCATCTTGTCTTGAACAAGGAATACAAGGGAAGGAGTCGGAGCTTTGGGCAACTTTAGACGTTGTTTTCTCTTATATGTCATCTTGTCTTGAACAAGGAATACAAGGAGAGGAGTCGGAGCTTTGGGCAACTTTAGACGTTGTTTTCTCTTATATGTCATCTTGTCTTGAACAAGGAATACAAGGGAAGGAGTCGGAGCTTTGGGCAACTTTAGACGTTGTTTTCTCTTATATGTCATCTTGTCTTGAACAAGGAATACAAGGGAAGGAGTCGGAGCTTTGGGCAACTTTAGACGTTGTTTTCTCTTATATGTCATCTTGTCTTGAACAAGGAATACAAGGGAAGGAGTCGGAGCTTTGGGCAACTTTAGACGTTGTTTTCTCTTCTATGTCATCTTGTCTTGAACAAGGAATACAAGGGAAGGAGTCGGAGCTTTGGGCAACTTTAGACGTTGTTTTCTCTTATATGTCATCTTGTCTTGAACAAGGAATACAAGGAGAGGAGTCGGAGCTTTGGGCAACTTTAGACGTTGTTTTCTCTTATATGTCATCTTGTCTTGAACAAGGAATACAAGGGAAGGAGTCGGAGCTTTGGGCAACTTTAGACGTTGTTTTCTCTTATATGTCATCTTGTCTTGAACAAGGAATACAAGGAGAGGAGTCGGAGCTTTGGGCAACTTTAGACGTTGTTTTCTCTTATATGTCATCTTGTCTTGAACAAGGAATACAAGGGAAGGAGTCGGAGCTTTGGGCAACTTTAGACGTTGTTTTCTCTTATATGTCATCTTGTCTTGAACAAGGAATACAAGGGAAGGAGTCGGAGCTTTGGGCAACTTTAGACGTTGTTTTCTCTTATATGTCATCTTGTCTTGAACAAGGAATACAAGGGAAGGAGTCGGAGCTTTGGGCAACTTTAGACGTTGTTTTCTCTTATATGTCATCTTGTCTTGAACAAGGAATACAAGGGAAGGAGTCGGAGCTTTGGGCAACTTTAGACGTTGTTTTCTCTTATATGTCATCTTGTCTTGAACAAGGAATACAAGGGAAGGAGTCGGAGCTTTGGGCAACTTTAGACGTTGTTTTCTCTTATATGTCATCTTGTCTTGAACAAGGAATACAAGGGAAGGAGTCGGAGCTTTGGGCAACTTTAGACGTTGTTTTCTCTTATATGTCATCTTGTCTTGAACAAGGAATACAAGGGAAGGAGTCGGAGCTTTGGGCAACTTTAGACGTTGTTTTCTCTTATATGTCATCTTGTCTTGAACAAGGAATACAAGGGAAAGAGTCGGAGCTTTGGGCAACTTTAGACGTTGTTTTCCCTTCTATGTCAAGCAAGTGAGGAGGGTAGGTATTCTCTACAAGCTCATTCATTTTATGTACATCAACCTTTGGTTCAACAGCTGTTTGTAAGCCTTTTGGAGCAATCTTACGACACGATTTAGCCGGTTTGTCTTTACCTAGAATGGACAAGTTTTACAATCCGCCTTTAATAGGTAAGCACAAGATATTAAATATTTAGCATTAATTTATGAAAGATTTATAATCTAAAAAAACTTTAAATCTTACGTTACTGACGACAGTTAAAAATCATACAATAGCTTGACTGTTGTAGCTGCCTGTTCTTACAAATTGCTCTGGTGCAAAATATACCTTCGTAGACCTATATCTACAGCTCATTCTAACCTCTTAACGCAATGTCTTCATATTATATGCAGGGATCATAGCCTCGATATAATTAGTAACCACTGGGGTTTAATGAGTGTCGATTTAACAGGAAGTCTGGATCAAATTCTACATGTTCTAGAGACGTCATTTTAGAGCGAGTTTTAGCCCAAACTTGTTACTACGGGAAATCTTTGGTAGATATGAAACCAACAGATGATTTCTAATTAATTTTATCAGTAACTTAACCAGCAGCGTAATCGCTAAAGAATGTGTCTAGAAGATGGATCTTATGGGTTGGACCCTCAATAATCATTAAACCGTTACAGCTTTGTCATTGTTATTAGATAGACCGGCAACGGATTATTATCAGTGTCATGAGTGTCGGGAAGCTTGAATTTGTACATTTTATATCAAAACTCTTCCCCCCCCCATCTTTCAGTTTCTCTCAGCCCCCTCCCCCCCTTTCTCTTTCTCTCTCTCTCTCTCTCTCTCTCTCTCCCTCTCTCTTTATATACTTGGATCAAATGCCTTTTGGCAAAGGTCAAGTGATCCCTTATGACGTCATAAATCACAATAATTATCCAGTTTCCCACGGCAACGAAAACCAAGCCAAGATCGCCTCACTTATTGCGCGATTTTGAAACACAACCTGTTAGACAAGAAGACAGTCTCTGATAATCTTCTTCAGTATTATATCGACCCGTCTTATTTGGTTGCAAATAGATACTTGAGATTCTTCCTTTCTGTTTTATAGGTCTTTCAGTTTCAGTGGCTATGACGCAAAGTCTGTCCAAATTCTTAAAGGCAGATAACAAGAAACCCCAAAAGAAAAAACAGCAGAATCTACATTTTGTAGGTCGTGAAATCTTTTATTCTAAATTATTTTTTTTTACGAATTTTGCTGGTTTTCATGATTCTTGTTTTTTTTTTTGGGGGGGGGGAGGAGGGTATGCATCTTAGATGACGAAACAAAGAAGAATTGGGCTTATAATCACTATAGTCAAATATTTTCATATTAGTTTCAGCATATCAAGAAATTTATGCAATACTCTAAGGCAAGTCAAATAGAAATGAAACTTATGAAAATCATTTTAAACCATATATATTTATATAAACTGGATATAACATCTTTCTACATCTATCATTGTCATAGATGGAATATATAACAAAAGAAGTATTAGTAGGACGCATTTCCTACAATACAAATGGAGTTAGCTCGGCTTAATATCAGTTGGATGATCCAAGAAGTACCGTGACTGGTTAATTAAAATACCATCATCGGTTTACACTACATTTGACCACATTAATGAACACTATAATTACCCACCATCTGACCATGAGGCGGGAAAATGCTGTTGATCTATGATATAGCGTAAGCCCATGCATAATGCAAAGTATATAGGTCAATGCGCGATTTATGCAAAGGAACGTGCATCCAGTTTTATTCATCAAGGTTATAGATTATTTTAAATTTTGTAATATAGACTAGATATTTGTACGGTATATGTAATGATTGGTTAAGTAATTTTCATTCTTCTCTTGATAATTTCTCGTTACACACATGCTTAATTATTGTGCATATTTTTTTTTAATTTATAATGTGCGTAATGAGAATTATTCCAGTTTTTTTTTTTCTTAATTCTCTATTATTATCATTTACTGATGTTACTATTATAATCATTATTATCATTATTATCATCACTATTATCATTATCATTATTAGTATAATATTATCGTTATTATCATCGTCACCTTCATCATTATTATTACTACTTCTACTTCTATTACTAATATACTATTACTACTACTACTGCTGCTACTACTACTACTACTGCTGCTGCTGCTACTACTACTGCTGCTACTACTATATGCCGACTTCAATCCGATTAGCACTATTAAAGTCCGAGATAGCTTGGGGTGGGGGTCTATGAAAAATGAGTGTTACACCAGAAAAAAAAAACTTACTCAACTGGGCTAATTTTTAGCCCAATTTGGGGTTGACTTTCATTTCTAAAGTGGATGAAATGAAATGAGTTCATTCCCTTGTCTTCTTTTTCATATCTGTTATACCACCTTGCATATTTAATTTCTCTATTTCACCAATTTACTAAAGGTATTTTGTTAATACGAGATCTCTGATTCCCTTTATTATTATTGACTGGATATTTGATTTCTGTAGGATGGCTTTATATAAACCCGGGAGAAAATATTGACTGCATGGGGATGTCTGAATTGATGTCAGAGTCAACGAGTTAAGTCATAGCAAATCGTTCGGAGATGAGATTGCTTTCTCTTCGAAGCGTTCGTCACGTAGCCCTCGTCCCTCGCCTAAAATGATACATTATCTGCAGATGGGCTCATTTAACATAAAATATGGTTTCCTTCAGAAAAAAAAAATGAAAACGAACAGAAAAAGCAAGAAACTTGGGTTAATCAGGAAACCGGACTTCTAAAGAACCATCATTATCACCATACGAAGGCTTCAGTTTTAAATGCGGAGTTTTGATCGAGGATTTTATCTCTTTTTTTATCATTGTATATACATCTATCGCCTGTAAAGGTTGCAGCCCCATGGATGTTTTATTTTATTCTCGGGATTGATTCGTATGAATCACTTTGATTTCATACATTACCACTGGTCAGATATCAAATACTCTTTTTTAACGCAGTACGTTTTGTGTTGTAAAAAATTCCCGATAGGATTCTTTTTCATGCACACTTCTTGAACAAAAGTTTCCCTTAATAACTCAAGACTTTGTTAGAGGCTTGACCGATATGGCAACGGGTTGGTTACGACAAGGAGCTTCAAGGGCTGGAATCACAACTGGCAACAAATTAATTCAAGCAGCTGCCCATTTCTAAGGATGAACAAAAGAATCTACAGGACTGGTGTGCTTTTGACTTTGTTGTCCGTTGTTCGATGCCACCAACTTCATGGGAAAGCTGGTGGTGATTTTTGTCACAAATGAAATATAGGGAATACTTCACTATTTTATTTCAATCAACAGGATAAACAATGTGAAAACTGAGTAGATGGTAAAATACGATTACAAAAGCGTAATTGAGTCCAGAAATTTGGCTGTATTGTATGATAGCAGTTTAAATTTATGAAAAAGGACCGATTTTACAATCCTAATATACGCAATTTGACACTCTTTCGATTATTTCCTACAAACGAAAATCAAAAATGCAATTATTCAAATACAGTTATTTATGATGTTATGTGCCACATTAGTGTCTAGACACGTCCAATGGAGTAATTTTGGTTCATGTTTCAGGAAATTTTGCACCATTTCTTTTCGCTTGCCTCCAGTAAAGGTAAGCTCTGTAAACTGCTCATATTACACTAGTGAAAGCGAAAAGTAATTATCATATTACACTGGTGAAAGCGAGAAGTAATTATCATATTACAAAAGCATATTTCCCTTTGAAAATGGCCCATAAGGTTGAAGCCAGGCAGGAATCGTTTGTCCACTTATCTGCAAGGAAGATCCAGTTAAGTATGGCAAGCCGTTTTAACATTTAATCCTTTAATTCATTTCTTGATATCAAGAATTCGATTTCTTGATATCAAGAATTCGATTTCTTGATATCAAGAATTCGATTTCTTGATATCAAGAATTCGATTTCTTAATATCAAGAATTCGATTTCTTGATATCAAAAAATGAATTCTTGATATCAAGAAATAGGATTAAATGTTAAAACGGCTTGCCATAGTTAAGCACATGCCTGACATATTTTTTTCTTGTCAGCATCGAACATGGTACAAAGGGAATGAGCTAGATGTGACTCCAGCTCTTTAAGCTCCTTAACAGAAGAAAACGGATTGGTCATCGCTGCAGATGCATGTATATACAATGACGATATATACAGCGCCCCCCCCCCCCAAAAAAAAAAAAAAAAAAATGTCTCTCTGATTGAGCGCTAAATTAATTCTAAAATATAATATTCGTCCCAATTTGATCTTCATATCTTGAAAGCCCATTTAATCCTGTAACTTATGAGAAAATTTTATCGGTCTCGCATCATTGGTTTTGAACAGAGAGTCTATTATGTAAAAGCAGTGCATTTCAGCCCATTCCAAGTTTGCAGTGCTACAATTCCGCACTGTCTTTATGTTTTCAATCAACTGCAGTGCTTTTGCCTTCTCTGCTCCCTTTTATTTTAAAGTTTTGTTTAACAGATAACATTTTTGTAGATGTAAAGTATGAGCAAATGCACGGCCTCCTTGTATGTCACTCAGCATGCATTTCAAAGGTACCAAACTCTTGATACTTCAGGTAGTTCCTCTTGATCGTCTTGGTGCATGGTGGTGGCTGATCTGGGTATCGCCTTTGAAATACACGTTGAGTGGTAAGGAAGCTGTGCGTTTGCTCATACTTTAAAACAAGGAATTAAAGCCTTTTGACGGGCAGTAAGCCTGTTGACCAACCATATTGAAATCAGTCAAAAGTCAATATAACTAACTAAAAGCTGACCAAATCTTCCACCCAACTAAATTAACTATGAAAGAAAGACAAGACATGAAAGGAACACAAATCTGTTTATTTCATTCTTACTTTAATTTCTGAATTTAAATTTCTAATTAAGCTGGACACCTGTTCATTTCTTAAATTTTTGTTTCCTTCCTTAACACTGCTAAAGCTCTTACATAAATCTTAAAACCTTGTTTTGATTTATGTGGTAGCATTTTTATGTAAATTTCATAAGTTCTGAACTCGCAGAGCTCAAAACACCTGTTCATATTTATTTTTCTTTATTGTCTCAACAAATTATTATTATTATTATTATTATTATTATAATTATTATTATTATTATTAATTATTATTATTATTATTATTACTGTTATTAGTATTTATTTGGCCATTTCAAAACAATAAAATATACATGAACACATACAACAGAAAGTCAATGATATCAGACAAGAAACATACTCCTAGAGTGCAAAACTTGGCTGCCTGGGAAGGAGACAGCAAACTTTAACCTGGATGGTCCTCCTTCCCGACCAAGATTTTGCAGTATGAGAGTTGGTAGATGTGCTTTACTCTTAGACACCATTGATGACGAAGGTCCAAACATCTACAAAATGTTCTCTGTTAAACAAAACTTTAAAATGAAAGGGAGCAGAGAAGGCAAAAGCACTACAGTTGATTGAAAACATAAAGACAGTGCAGACAAACTTGGAATGGGCTGAAATGCACTGCTGTTACATAACAGACTCTCTATTCAAAACCAATGATGCGAGACCAATGAAATTTTCTCATACATTACAGGATTAACATATTAAATGGGCTTTCAAGATATCAAGATCAAATTGGGACTGATATTATATTTTAGAATTAATTTAGCGCTCAATCAGAGGGACATTTTGGGGGGACGCGCTGTATAACTCTACCACATCGTGTTTCTGAACTGTCTATATTTTAATGATCATTTTGTTTTCCTTGCTCCTGGATTACCTGACCCCCCCCCCCCCCCCACCTTCTCTCTCTCTCTCTCTCTCTCTCACTCACTCACTCTCTCTGCGTATGTACATTATCATTTGAATATGAATGACGTAAGACTGTGTTTGAGGTACTCTTTATCGATCATTTCTAAACGAATGAACAGGATTTTTTTCTTGCGAGTCTATCAACAAGCAATGTTCAATCAATTATCTACGCTTTCTGCTTCGAAGTCGTAAGAAACGAAGCCCGACAACTGAAATTGTGCAGCAAAACATTCATCATTGTTGTGTCTGTAAAAGAGAGAAGCCATTTTGCAAAAGTATCAGGTCAGAATCTTGATTTCAGATGCTTAACATGCTTAATGCCCTTATTTGGAAGTTGGAAGCTGGTATACTTATCATACGATACATAGCACATTGTTAGTTATTTCAGTAACATTCCTTAATGCATAATGTATCTATATTGTTCACAAAAACGCTAACGGTTTCAGTACCTCTGAACTACATCTGACGAAGATTTCAATAAGAATATAGCAAGGAATACACTAATTACTGGTCACACTATATCGCCAATGCACGGATACCTCTCATGAATACTGCAAGTAAAATCTCTGCAATGGAAAGTAAAGTAGGCGAGGATAATCGAGGTTACAACGGCATTTGTGTAACCATGAGTTCGCTACGATTTTTTTTTTCACTGGCTTCAAGAATATAAATAGAGCATGAATGTCGCTCTTATGACAGAAGAGTGTTTGCTTCCATTCGAGCACAACGTCCATGCTCTCATGTGACGCAGCTTTAGTTCAGCATCTCCATACCATTGTTTGCTGCTGTGTTAAAGGGATGATTTTTGATATTTTTCCTGGCTAATGAGTAAGTAAAGCTTCATAAAAGTATAAATGTCTGGGTTTCGTCACACGTCTTCAAGCATCAGAAGTAGCACTGTTAGCTGTATTCCACTTGCATTTTTTCGGTTTAGGTTCATTATATTATCTCTGTCCTCTTTCCTAGAAATATATTTTGGTGAATGGTTCTTCTTCTTCTCTTCTTTTGTTTTTCCTTCTTCTACTTTTTTCGATCTTCTTCTTCTTCTAGTATCTAAGAAAGTCATCAAGTGCTGGTAACAAGTAACAAGTAACAGGTAAAACTCTTTGTGTGATTTCATGATTCCAACTAATATATGTACAAGAACAATACTTTATCCTTCTTGAATGATTGAAGACACTGATTTCCTCTCAGTGGAATTATACTCGAGCCTTGATTCATCAGCTACTGTCAAGTGAAAATTATTCATACCGCATTTTTCATCTCGCTGCAGTTTCTAAGGTCCGGTCCTGGATTTCAGAAGATCAAGGTTAGGTTTGCTGTTTGGACAGTTTCTTTATGGAAATGATAATATCAGATTCACATTGATTTATAGAAAAAAAATGACGACGTTTTTGTTCTTTTGATTTTACAGAACGACAAACACCAAGATACGAAACCACTCTGCACAAAGATCATATACGGTGTCGACTACTAACACGAAAGGCGTGGGAAGTGTGACAAGCGATTCAAGATGGATCAAAAGCACAATGAAACACCTATTTTAACAAAGATTTTTCGTCGCTTTAAAGCCCAGTGTCATAAGAACAAACGATGTATGAAACATGCCTCATCCGAGGGTACAACTGAAGGGCAGAATAAGATCGAACATGTTGCTGGAGACAACCATGCTAGTAGTGCTCGCGGATGTCATTGCGTTGCTTCTTGTCTTAAAAGTCTGGGTGCAAAGGGGTCCCCAGACTGCAGTGACCATGTCCATCATGTCCATCCTCGGTTCCGTCTCTCGAAAAGCTGTGTGGATTGTCAGCTCCCTTCCCAGACGAAAATTTGTCCAAACACTCTCATGATGCCAGAAGGCTACTCAAGTTTGTGTGAGTTATTCGATCAGTTTCACAGGTCTTGCCACTCCACACATACCCCTACGAAACCCAGCAAACGTGATTCCCAAATCCAAACAGACCCACTACCAAATCTTCCTCCTCTGTGCTTCAAGGAGCAGATTATGCACATCAGCCCTGTACAAACTCCTAACCCATTCAATTCGCATATGGCTGATAAACAATCACCGATTGTGACAGATACCCCTCACCTAGAGTCGTTCGACCAAACCAGCTCCTCTGGATATTCCACTTATTCTTTCGACCAGAAGACCGGTGCCTCTCGTACTCAAAGTGACCCCTCTCTCCAGAAAGAGCCATCCCTGAGTCCAGGTATAGAGAGTTTTAGATTTGATTACAGATTAAGAACGTCCAGCTGCATGTTGGTCTCATCCGATGGTAGTGATTCAAGCCAACCAAACGAATATCAGCATTCTACGGTGACTCAAGATCGCAAACCCTGGGACCAGGAATCTTTCCCAATTTCTTCAACTAGTAGACCATCACGAACCCAAAGTCAATCGACACCCACCCATGAGATCAACGACTTCGTTGCTCCCGATCACAGACGGCGCTCTCTGTCTGATTCCTATGCTTTTGAAGCTTTCCGAGGGGCAAAGCGAATCGAGAAACTGCGAAAGATGAGGAGGAATGGATCTCGTGCGAAATATGGAGGGCTTTCACTTGGTCTCACATTTCGCGAGGAGAAAATGAAAAATATGAATGTCAGCGAGGACAAATTGTCGAGGAAAAAAGCCTTCTCTTCTTTATTGGACAGGATGCCTAAACTAAGTCTACTCAAACGGTTCAAAGAAAAGCCTTTTCAGTATGAGAGCGTACCCGACCTGAGTAAATATGAACCTTTGAGGACCCCTCGAAAGCTGAAAGGCAACTGCAGAAATGTCCGATCACATGAACAGCTTGATCAAGCAGGGATAAGAAATCTTCGAGCTTGTTCAGTGAGTTCTTCGAATACATTGCGAGGTTCTCCTCAACATTCCGATTGTGGTTACATAGATCCTGATACAGTATCCCGTAATTTCAGCAAAAACAATGCACTCAATCTGACAAAATCTGTGAGGAAAACAATGTCCATCAATTCTATTGACACTAAGGTCCGAAACACCACCAGTTTCTCTGCGGATACGACCCCTTTCCACCGAAACGTTTTACATTCACCAGCTCCCCGATCTTGTAATCTTTCAGATGTTGGAGTACACCAAGACAACGATGAATTATACATGACCTTTGACCCGGACTTAAACCCTCCATGTCATCCATCAGTAACTACGATGCATTCCCAGTCACCACCGAGATCAATGGTGTCTTATGGAGCGCTGCCAAGGAACTGGAGACAGATTCGTCAGAGTGATTGTATCACGTCAGACAACGTGAACTGGGAGCAGAATGGCAAAGAATCCTGGTATGAGAGACTAGGGAATCAATCAGAGGACAACACTGACAATACAACAACTCCAAATGCTCGTTCATCTATAGTAAGTTTTCATGATCAAGATGATGCATTGTATATTTTTGTTCAGTAGTTAGGGGGCAATGTCAGAAGAATGTGAATCCATTGGTCCAAACTTATTCAAATCCGCAGTTAGAAATTAGTTGATTTTTTGTTTAAACATGTTAAATACTCTTGTCTTGGTAAGGATTTCAACCAATTCAGACGATCTAGAATAATCTAACATTTATCTTTATTCTTCAGTCACTTGAATATACTATTCATTATCAATTAAATGAAATAAATTAAAACTGAATGAAATGAAACCATTTCTAATCTTTTATATTTGTCTTCAGATTTCGCCGAGGCACCTGTGGAAACAGAGATCTGATAATCGCAAGTATATGCCCCTGCCACCTTTACCGACTGAACATACGAAGCAAGATATCTATCAAGAAATACCAGCTGATAACGTCTTCAGTTTGGCTAAGACAACATCCCTACCATGCACGCACACATCATCATATTCTCCACCCCCATTAGAATATACTAACACCTATCCATACCCATCGTGCGAGTACCCTGGTGTCTGCCACCAATCTAGGTCTAGATTTGGTCCTCTTACTCACTCTTCTTCCAGTTTACCCGGGAACCTCACGTCACCCTCCCGGTCCCCATCAGGACGTGGCAATGTCTACTTCTCTGAAGGGTTTCTGGCTAAGAAGCTTCCTGTGGTTTCGGAGAATGGGATGCGCCGGCGTCCTGATTACATTCCTGTGAATCCCTCGAACTTGCCTGAAGACTGTGTACGCACTGAGGAGCTTGGTGCCAGCTGGTCTCCACCGCTTCATATGACACACAGACGCTTGAAGCATACGCTGAGTGTCCCCAACAGGCATTTTAGGCACCCGAAATATCAGGGCTATCAATCCAGTACCCCTGTGGAAGAAAAGAAATCTGATGCAAGGGAAGACGTTTGTCGAGGAAAAATCAAAATCCCACCCATCTTTCTTCAACAATAAAGTCACTAAAAACAGATTTGGTATCGGCCATGATTAAAAAGAAAAAAAAAACTTTGAACTTCACCCTTCTCCTAAACGGGCTAAAGAAAAAACAGAAAAGCAATGATGAAATATTGCTGGTATTTTTTCCTTTGGACATCCCTTACAAATACATGATTCATGATCCCATAGGCTGTTTCTATAATACTTATTATCTTATTTATATTGTACGAACTTTGTACGAACTAAAGCAAGATACTATTCATGATACGAGAAAGCAAAATTGTGTGTTCTTTGTATCGAACGTGATCGGGGCGACGCCTTGAACAACACTGAATATGATTTAAAACAAAATCATTGTATATACTGTATGATAGTTTAATTATTGTGAAATCGAATTGTGTATTATACATGTATAACGACGACTTTCGATGCTGTTTTTTTTTTCTAAGTTTTGATTTAAACATTTCACAGCCTGCTTCAAATTGACAGATTGATTAGTTTCAGTCTGCCGTTCTCTTGAATATATATGAATATTTAACCATAACAACCACGAGGTAATCATTTCATGACAAGAAATTAATATAGATTACGACTTATTCACTGTACATAGACATAATTTTTTAAGTCTAATAATCTCTTTTTTTCCCCTTGTGAAAATAGCACACACCGCATAAGGTGAGCAGGATTCATCATTATCAAGAGTGTGTGTTCATTTCGGTTGACATTTAATTTAAATGTCAACCGAAATGAACACACACTCTTGATAATGATGAATCCTGCTCACCTTGTAATTACATTGAATTGATATCTTCAAGTTAACTCCAAGCTTAAAAATATTATCCTCTAGCATTCATAGTGCAAGCTGTATATGAGTGTTCTGTATCTTTTTATTTTAAAAAATTCTGAATATATATGGAAATAAATCTGCCCGTCCTTTTTTTTAAGTTTGGTCAATAAAAAATTTGCTATTGATGTTTATGAAGACTTTGCCATGAATACTGTTTAATTTCATTTTTCTCTCGAAACAGTTCAGTCGAATGCACGGTATATATAATTTCTTTCCTTTTGAATTGTCATAGATTTCATAAGTTGGTGTTTTTTTTTTTGTACTTCTTTTCTTTTTTTCTTTTTTTCACAGAACTTATTGTTTTTGACTCATTTTCTTGTTCGCCTTTATGCCATCGTAAATTTTGTTTACGAATCAGATAAAATGTTTATGCTTTTATACGATCTCAGATAAATATAGATAGGAGCATCATTCTAGATAGGAGTATCATTCTGTTTTATATTGGGTAGACATACACAAACGCACACACACACACTCAAAACCAAAGGTCCTCAGCTTAAAATTTGAGGGACATACACCAAAAGAATAGTGACAAGCACAAAAAAAGGTCCTAAGCTTATAGAATTTGGGGGGACATACCATATTTTGTCCCCACCCTTAAAACTTTGGGGATGTGTCCCCCTGTCTCCCCCCCCCCCCCCCCCGATTCACGCCCATTTACGGATACAGATACCATACAATTCCTATATTTGGTTGTTTACTGTATAGCTGCAGCTTGGTTGTTTACTGTATAGTTGCAACGTTATTAATCACGTTTATTCTAAATTAAGTTTAATGTTTACAAGAAAAGAACCGTTAAAGATACCATGACCTGATTGTGAGAGAGATCTAATCTGTATGTACTCTGGAATCAATTAGTAGGATTGATTTTAGTCACAGGATGCAGTCTCCGTCTTTACCATGTTCATCGTGATAAATTACTTCACCTATTATCTTTAGACTATGGACTCTGATTTAGGCTATCATTAGAAACCTTTAGTTTGATCCCGGATTTTGATGTGAGGTATTTTCGGTCATATAATTATTATCACTACCCGGTATAACCAAGACAACAAAAAAAAACACGATTGGTCAAAATGTTGTTACTTGGCATAGGGTAGATTACCCTACCAAGGCAGTTAAGTAAAGTAAAAACTTTTGTTTTTCTTCTTCTTCTTCTTCTTCTTCTGCTTCTTCTTCTACTACTACTACTTCTTCTTCTTCTTCTTCTTCTTCTTCTTCTTCTTCTTCTTCTTCTTCTTCTTCTTCTTCTTCTTCTTCTTATCTTCTTCTTATGCCATGTGGACCTGATAGATAGGACAGGCGTTTATCGGAGTTACTTTGAAAGTGTAGGTGTACTACATGAACAGCATTACGTTTGTAAGTCGTACGTTCGGGCTTTCCCACCACAGCCACAAAAGTGATTTAATTATAATCATTTAGATTGTGTATATGTTTATGGTCGATTAAGATATTAAGGAAATGATAATCCCCTTAACCTGCGAAACAAAAACTACCATAATTATATGCTCTCCTTTCTGATCTCGGGGCTTTATCTTCCATTGCATCAGTGAGCATGGTGAGGATATAGCCTCTAGATCACCTCTGCTGGATAGTTTATCCCATTAAATTAAATTCTATGATCATTTGTGGATAGTACTACCTGATCCTACACCGATTGATACATCTACAGGAGACAAAAATTGTTTTCGGCAGAAATTTGAAAATCACTCAATTTTATTTCAAAAGCTTTTCATTCAAAATATACTGACTTTTCAATTTTTGTGTAAACACTAATTCATGCAAGCTAATGTATATAAGAAATTCGAATATCATTTGCACTTACACTGTTTTATACGGATTCGAAATAAAGATTACACAATCACGATTACATTGTTTGCCGGTTTGTTCTTGAGTTTTCTTTACCTGTTTACTGAAAAATGATTTGTGATATGTTATTTGAGTTAGGCCTATATGTATGTTGTGTGTGTTTTTATCACGTTTTTGTTTTCTTCCGATTTCTTTATGAAATTACTATACTAGAGAAGATTTACGTAATTTTAACAACTCAGTTATAGCTTACTGACAACTTTGAATTACAACAATTTTATAAAATGCATCATGTTTTATTGAGATCATATTTCTGGGGATTTGTCAAACCCTCTATATAAGCTTTTTCATAGAGCGTTAATTTTAGATTTCCAAACTAGCATTCTGATAGCTTGTTTGTAGTGCTGAAATAAAAATGAAATAACACAGTTGAGAGTGAAAATAATTTGTGAGCTTTTTTTTTTCAATTTAATGTTAGGGTATCAATCTCTTCTTATGTATTGATCCATATAGAAAAGTAAGGTACTGCATCTCAGTAAATGATTGGACGTGCGCTCGTTAGTCAAATTATCTTACTCCCACTAACTATTTACACCTAAACTCGCATCTAAACTTATCAACTTACTTACCATGACAATATTAACCCATCTTGTAAATCTGACGCTCATTTGATTGATACGCCATTCGTGTAACTATACTGCCATTGTATCCATGAAATATGTGATTCAAACACAATGTGACATCGAAAAACAAAGTATAACGCATACATATCCCCCACCCCCCACACACACACATATTTTTTTTTATCAACTAATAAAAAAGGGTCTCCTCTTAACTTAGGGTCTAGACTTAGACTTTATATAACCCAATACAACCCCTAAAATGCCTAACACAGATGTATGTGGCACCATGTGAGTCTGTAACCCCATACCCACCCCTTTCCGTCCTTGTCCCCTCCCCGGGGTTCAACAACTTTGGGCTACGCTATGCTTTCATTGTTTATCGAGCACACTTTATACCTAGGGGGCGAGACAGGTTTTAGGGACACGGAATGCTGTAAAAGGTTGTTGGGTGTCACTGTGTTCAGGAGATCATCCTGCACAACTTCCAGGTGGACTACCTTGAAATTACGCTGCTGAAAAGAAATGGCGGTCATTTTTTCCAAAATGGTTGCCCTGTAAACTAGTATTGAACTGTTTTGAATGTAAATATTTAATAAAGCATCTATTTTTCACGTATGATACATCATATTAAAGAGTATTAAATTCCCTACACAGTGATGTCACTTTCGATGGGTTTGAAGATGATTTGCATAACATTTTTGGCTCAAATATGTGAAATTTTACCATTTTTACCCAAAATCTTAATTGCATCAAAATACATATTTCGGCGTATTTCAATAGTCTTGATGACTAATAATTTCAGACTTTCTCAAAAATTGTCCATATCTTTGGTCAATATAATATAAAAATTTCAACTTCCTCACTTATCTAACAACAAAGTTGTAGGACCCTGAAGTTGAACACTTTAATATTGACTAATTGCACGGAAATTGGTTGCTAGGGCTGCCTGCCCACTAGCAATGTTGATATCTTGCTATGTAGAATGACATTTCCACCAGTAATTACTATTTCCATGCAGCCGATAAGACATGTGATGTCTAATGATGTAGTTTGATCATATTTCATTCATGTATGAATCTTCATTGGTTCCCAATGAGCACTGATAAAAAGCGACTGCGCCTAGAAACTGATGATGCAGAGATGGAAACTAGCACAGCATTGGTGCAATGATACAGGGAACGAGTCCTTTCTTAAAGTGGTATTCATGATTTATGATTTACATTCCAACTCATAAAGATTATAGATTGTGCGGTTCGTTCACCCCCTCTTGCGCCATGTTTAGGCCCCTTCGCTCACCCTATCCTAATAAGCTGTTGCTGTTGTCTGTGCCTAGCAATCTACATGTATGTCGTGTGTTCATGAACTATTATAAAAATCTAGATTATCGGTCCAATAATGCATTAAGAACAAGGACACTATGACTTTATCACATGAAGAAATTGTTCAGATGTTGCTCCACACCACATCCTAATATCTTAATGTGTCCATACTCCCCCTCCCTCCCCCCCCCCCCACACACACACACATAAAAGCTAAAAGCGAGAGACTTTGGTCCAATACCTTTGTTATAATGGGAATTATTAACAAACAAATGAAAGAGTCTCTACAACTCATTAATAGTTAGCATATCTGCCCATTCCTTACCCTTCTTGTTCCCCCCTCTTTCACTCCCTCTTGTCATATCATTTAGCCTTAAATTTATAGTACTGTCAAGGAAACCAATTAGGATCATCGGCGAAATACAATTAGACATGCATGCAAGTGCTAAACAAGATTTTTTTAAAAAACATACCCTCTAAGAAAGGTTTTTTAGGTTGGTTGAAGATCTATTCTATAATAATAAGAATTTTTCTAGATGAACATTTGGTAGGTTCTTATCATGAACCAACCAAACGTTGGTTTAGAAAAAATCACTTACGTTTCATACTGTACATTTCTTTTCATGAAAAATTGACAGGTTCATAAGCAACCGGCAATGATCTTAACCAACTTTCTGAGCGTGTAGGGTTCAGAACTCATTCCTTATCCCGCACACTCACTCCCTCAAAAACATGCCCATTTCGAGATTCGAGCCCCTTACCCCCAAAAAGTTGCCAAACTATTGTTTTATGAAAATTGATGGGAAGAAAATGGGTATCTACAAATAAGGATTTTTCCCCCAATACCCTACTCTTTTTGCCCAGAAGCTAACCTTACTACAGTTTCACCAATACAGGTAACTATGTGTACTAGTATGCTATATGGTCCAAATATATTTGCAATGGCTATCAAACAATAAAAATATAGGTACTAAAGATCGGTTGACTTTGACTCAGAAGAGATATTAACGTTATTTTCTTTTGAGTTGTGAAATGTCTTACTATGCAGCTGAAATGATTGTTTTCAAAGCAAAAATAAATAAATAAATAAATAAAATTAAAATAAATAAATAAAATAAAAGGTCATTGGATTTTTGCGATACCTGCAGGAAGAGATCAAAACAAATATACGAACAGAAAGAACATGCAAGCAACGTTGC
>CM057165.1:10005936-10016396 GCA_029962745.1 Echinometra lucunter | reverse complement strand
TTTGTACACAAACTTTCATATTTTCTCTATTATCTTTAAAGATACTGCTTGTCTTTTGTGAACTCAACAATGTTGTGTCAAATATATTTTCCCATGATATATCGTGAGCTAAGGAGGAGACAAGCAGCATCTTTAGAGATAACAGAGAAATAGATAATAGATATGAAATTTTGTGTACAAAACATATTGAGAGTTGTCCTTCTAAACCTGTATATTAGAGCAACATTGCCAATTAGAGGATCGCCATAAAAAGTAAATTGAGACTTTCCAAACTTTCCAAACTTTCTCATTTCGTAACCATTTTGGTGGATCTTTTTAAAAATTGCTTCTCTATATCCTCTCGTTTCATTAAAATGGACATTTCCCCGGGGTTTCACTCTCCTTTAAAAAGGTTTTTCATCTATTTCTCATAGACTCAAGAATTTCCGAATAATATATTTCAATAATCGGATTCCCCAGATCAAAACTTGGATCATAAAACATGCGAAAAATCCATGTTCTGATTATTGTGGAGTCCAAAGTATCCCTGATTTCTAAATCTCGGATTTGTTTTTCCTCAAAATAGATTCTATTCTAGATTGTCAAGCTATGTGATCTGTTCGCGTGATATTGAAGTACTGACTGTCTGAAAAGAGTACACCATTTTGCAGATTTTATAAGAGTCGTGCGTACATTTTACTGGGTGTATACCCGGGGGTATACACTCAAGCACCCTCAAAGCAGTCCACAATCTCCTTCACAGTCCATTTTCATAAAAGTGGTCTTTCTGTTACTGGAATGGGGTTATGGTATTTCGCAAAATATTCTGTCCTCCTCTGGAAGAATTTTTTCTCAAGTTTACTTTCTATTAATCGTAATACATTTTAGGCAGTTCATGCATTTTACCTTTCTCTTGATATTTTTACGCTTTTATATTTTATGACCAATCAGACTGCACTGGACATTGTGAGTGAGCTAACTACAGACGAAAGGGGACCCCTTTGGAGCCAGAAATCCAACAAAACAGTTTGTATTTTATACTGAATTGTCATGTGAATGTCAATGAGCCCTCTTCATAAAACTCGCCTGTTCTTTTGGGCATGTTGGGGGACGCGTTTTATTTCAGCCATGCAAATGAAGAGTAAACAGCAACGAGTTTTTTTTTTTTCTCCTAATTTAAGACGGTAAAAATTTAAGGGGTTGCTTTTTGCCGATCCGCAAACATTTACGGAATACAGGGAATCGGGGATAACAAAACAGGAGTTATCAGTTCTGCTTTTTCTCAGTAGAACATATCTTACCATTATTTGTAATGTGAATGAATTAATAGATTCCTAGAATTCGCATACACATTATAAAAACATATGATATGATATGATATGATATGATATGATATGATATGATTTCATTTTCATATTTCTCGTCAGCAAATAGTTCCGTGCCCGTGTTCGTTGACATCTAGCATAGGTGATTTCGTGAATAACATTGGAGAGGCACTCCTATTGCTAAATGAAACGGATCAAACGTACATCGTGACCTCCAAACGAGCAGGTACTCAATTTCCATTACTCTTTATGATATATTCAGGGAAAAGGTGACATTTCCCCCATATGTTAAAACTTCCAAGTGCCTGATGCATTCCATATAAGTCACTGTTTGATATATATGCCCCTGTGAAAAATGATCCCAAATAATTGCGTAGTTATCAAGGAGCTTCCCGTAATCTAATTGCTTTGATTTGATTTGATTTATTTTCCGTTTCACAGTGTATACAAAATCAAATATATAGATTCAGTAATCTCGTAAAGACAAAAGTAATAGGCCTATGATGAAATAATATTATAAAAGAAAGAATTACAGTATATCATACCCTAAACGGGCCTTTAAAAGGGTGTTTTTCAATGACTATTTTAAAGTGATTGTTTTGGGATGGGAAATGTGAAAGGTTAAGAGGTGAATGAAACCAAAATATTCAATAACTGTTCTTGTAGTGTAGTTCAGCGAGGAATTACTGATTCTAAATCTCAGGGCTGCGTTTCACGAAACCGTCATAAGTCTAAATTCATGGACATGCCATTGAAACGCGTGTTAATTCTACTACACGAGTTTCATTGGGATGTCCGAGACTTGTGACGGTTTCGTGAAACGCAGCCCTGATTTCTAAAACTTAACATTTTGCATCCTTAACCCCTAGTTGGTTCCTCAGATGTTTGTATAATTCTCTTGTTGCAACCCCAATGCACTGACTTCGTAGTAATCTTTATGATTGGTCATTTAGATATTTATTATAAATGATGACATGGAAACATTCTTAGCTGCTCAGATAACCCCCGTGAAGGAACTCCTAGATGATTATGATGAGGACGATGACCTGGTGATTTCACTGAAAACGGAGTCCAGCGAAGAACTTGCTGTTAGTCCTGGTGTCGAAGTCTCTATACCAGTCAAAGTGGTGAAGGAGGAAGAGGCATCTCTGGTAGTCGTCATCATCTACGACAACCTTCACGATGTCTTCCCAGCAAGGTAAGGCCATAGTTATTCATATCAGTCTGCACGACATCTTCTCAAGAGGATATGACCATGGATGTGGATTCTGGGGGATGGCTGGTGCCGAATATGCTCGGCGAGAAGGCGAAGCAAGTTGCACCCAGTCTGCACAAACATTTTTACTTTAAACTGCTTTAAGCCACAGAAAAACACTCGTAAAGTTTTAGATCCCAGTACATTCCCGTTTAGGATTGAGAAGGAAATATTCACCACAAATTTTCTATTATTTTCTCTTTTTGTAAAGGCATCCTCCTGACGCTTTAAGATTAAAACCATTAATTTTTCCCTTATTCTCTGGAATATTGTTGTAAATTTGTTAACATGATAGTTTTACATAAATATCTGTCATTTAAAATTGAAATTGGCTTATTTCTCTTCAAATTCTGAAACAATGTTGTGCAAATGTTGTGCAAATGTGAGCTACTACCTTTAAAGACTTAGCATCAAAAACGTGTTTAAGGGATATAAAAAAAAAAACTCACAACATTTGTCCATGTCTGTATGCGATACACACAAACAAAACCGGTGCATTGCCATTTGTTGGGGGGGGGGGGGGGGGGGAGGGGGTTACAATGGAACAAACTTTATCAGAACACACACACCATACACACAAACACAGAAATTCTATTACATTATACACGGGGATAGTTACTGTGTTTCTATTGCCTTCTGTCCTTGAATTAGACGCAAATTTTTTGTCATTCGAGGACTACTGTCATGTGTTCCAGCCTTTGTGTCCAAGCGATGATGTTAATTGGGATGGGTTCATATACAAACACACACACACTCCCTCATTATTTTAATTCACTGTAAAAGAGGACAATTACTGTGCCTCCAGTGCCCCGTGTCCTTCAATAAAATTGATCGTCATTCGAGGACTATAATTGTTATGTTTTGGGACTTTATAGGCCTATTTTTTAATATCTCGATTGCACTACATTTGAGGTTTAAAAATAGAAAATTGCACATTTACTGGCGTCGTATTTGCACATTTGCTTTCGTTTGCAAATTTGTTGGCGTCATGTTTACACAGTGACATTTGCTGGCATTTGCACACTTACTGCCGAGGGTGTAAAACCTAAATATGCCGATTTTTTTTTTTTTTGTGGGGACTCTACATATAGCAACAGTTATGCCACACTCTAATTACCCCCCCCCCACACACACACACACACAACACAACACACAAACAGGATATTTTCACATACTATTGCAGATGTGGATCTTTATTGCTTTAATGGCATTTTTAGAGGCACCTTTTTTCAAGACTTCAAGAAGACTTCAAGACTTCAAGAATTTTATTCCATTTCCATTCATTTGCAAAATAAACAAATACAAAATAAAATCCAATAGATTGTTGAACATATACAATATAACATAATGGTTATAGCAAAATAGAGTAAAGATTGTAAAATTTGTACAAAAAAACTTATATGGAAATGAGGGGGACCACTAAAAGGCGAAGCTTGTATAATGTGGTTCCCCCTTACAATTGAGAACAAATACTTACATGTAGTGCATAATCAAGGCAAAAAAAGGCAAAATATGTATCAACAGAAATATCAAGGGGATTGCATTAACATCGTTACTATTCTTTATAATATTACATACAAAAATCAAAATAAAAGAACATGAATGAATTCGAAGTCGTTATCATCT
Source organism: Echinometra lucunter (assembly GCA_029962745.1). Lineage (NCBI taxonomy): Eukaryota > Metazoa > Echinodermata > Echinoidea > Camarodonta > Echinometridae > Echinometra > Echinometra lucunter. The sequence goes on along the minus strand of CM057165.1, from coordinate 10,012,211 downwards.
ATAACTAGCTTATAAAACATTTAAAAGTAAAAAAGGTGACAGCAATACAACATGACATGCTGCATATTGTGAACACTAAGATGGAGAAAAGGAAAAAGAAAAGAGGAAAGAGAGATAGAGTATGTAGCGAGAGAAGAGAGAAATAGAGAGAGAGAAAGAGAGAGAGGGAAATAAAGAGAGCATGGGTGTCGATCCGGGGGGGGGGGTGGGGGATATATCCCCCCCAAATATTTTGGTCGGGGGGATGGCCTGTACAATCATCCCCCCAATAATTCACCATGAAAAACATGAAAAATTTCATAGCCTCCTATAATCCAAAAAGAGAAAAAAGTAAAGGCAAAGACAAAGAGAATAAAGAGAAAAAAATAAACAATTTTTTAAAAGGAAAGGAAAAGGAAAAAGGCTTTCAGCACTCGCTGGCATTTTAGTATATTCCAACCAATGAGGTTATGATACTATCTTTATGAAAGCAAATCGGTTTGCATCTTGTCTTTATATCAAATAGTATGCTGTTAATTGTTCTACTAGCATTTAAATATTTTTTGCTATCTTAACCAATGCCAGTTAATGTTTTTATCAGGGTTTATTATGAAAAGAAACTGGTTTGCATCTTGTCTTTCTATCCAATGTTATACATGTACTATTTTAATATAACTGCAAGGACTCGAACGGGAAGAAATCCCATAACAGAAGAATTTTCATGAGATAATGGCCTGTGACCGGTAGCCTATTCCTATCTTACCAATTATGAGAAAGGAGGATGCTTACAAAATGTACGTTATTAAAATCATAAAATTGGAGTAACAGTACACTAGAACCTAGCTGTTCTCAGTATTAAAAAATAACCCTTTCTCGCTCACTCGCTCCGCTCGCTCATAGAAACAAGATCAGGAGGCAAGCACTCTTATTCCCTCAGCAACATGTCCGAATATTGTAATATTTTTTAAAGCGAGATGTAAAGCTTTTCTCGAATACAGAAAAATGGTACATCATAAAACCCATCTAATTCATTTGGGAGGAAATTCTACGTTTTACTAGAAATAAACAGAGTTTTTGTCGGTAGCTCGCTTCGCTCGCCCATAGAAAACAAAATGGATTTAGATGGCACGCGATGCACCAAAAAGCATCATATTTGGAAATTATTCACGCCTGATAAATGAGGAATCGACAGACCATTCGAATTATGCATTTTCCTGGCTTTTATTTACCATCAACCACTGTCTTCTGTACAGGTACATGTATCATTTTATCATTTACCATTTTACCATGGCAGTACATGAATTTACGCCAGTATTGTAAATGTATTACACACAGATTTGGATAACCAACATCAATACACCAATACAAAACTAGTGCTGGAATCTATGCGAAGAATTAGGAAATTTGCACCCCATACATAAACGATAAAATCAAAATATGTGAAATGCAAGTGTGTAGCCAGGGAAGGGTTAAAACCACGGCTAGAAGCCCCCTCCCGTAAACGAATGCCCCCCTGCATTGCCACGAGCCCCCCTTGCTAGCCGTCAAAGAATGCCCGATCAGGCGGGGAAGTTTCTTATGTAACCCGGGTGCACCACCCATTCCAACTCTCCTCAACGATTCCAGCAAACATCTTCACAACCCGGCCCCATCACTTCCGTCCAGGACTCCGGCCTCCCCGCATGTAGCATCAAGCGAGGTTCCTGAAACATGTGTTTCCAATGCTAATATAACTCCTTGCTAATATTATGCAAGTGTGATGAAGGCCCAAATTGATAAATTCCGCCAACGAGCAAATGAAATAGCTCGCCGCCAAAGAACACGGTTTCAATGTGTATATACCTCAATGTAAAAATCTTGACACTGGTCGAAACTAACCAATTATTATTTGCCAACTTGTAACCACCGATGACCCAGGCAACCCTTCATATACTCATCAATACGTACTGTACCTATCTATTTTCCTTCATCTTAGTGCACATTTCCCCAAGCTGTATTGCCTAACCACAACCTGGCCACAATTCCATAAACTTGCAATACTCAATTTTCCTTACTTTGACCACCACAATGAACCGCCCCAAACTGGAATTGGGATAAGACTGAATATTAAACATTCATAAGCATTGTGGGGAGGCTATATCGATGCAAAAAAGCCCTCCATAAACCTCATGAGGCCTGAACAAATTTACCTCTAGACTTTTAGCTGTGAACAAATCGCAGGTGCTTCCTTATAGCTTCCTCATAAGAAGACTTCTATTTCCACCCTACGCTCTTGATATATATACATATATAATTTGAATTGTGGATCAAAAGGTATGCATACAACTTTACCCCAACGTTAAAAATTCCGTTCGTTTGAAAACCGTCCTGCATACCAATCAGGTTAATCGTTTCCAACGATACCTCAAACCGGCCCTTTTCGGGGGCGCAATCACCACACTCATGTAACACTGTATACACCATCCTGTGCACCTGTGTACCACACAGGCTAACTCGTCAATAACCATAACATTAATTGAAAAAGGTAATAATACGGAAGTATTGCAATAACATCCATCATCGCCTATTACAGCCATTCCACATACCACCGGGGTATCCATTATTGGCAATATCTCCAGAGCCCCACTCATTGCCCTTAGAACATACCCTATGGATAAATCCACGTCTAGTAACGCTAAAATTTACCAAATAAACATAAACGATTTACTTCTTCAAATCGTGACCCCTCCGACAACGAACCTTGTCCATTCACATTGGAAAAACATAAGAAATCTGGTTAACACCCATTCGCTAACCTTTTCCTCTTAAGTACGGTTTACTTTAAATGCCAACAATTAAGTTCACTTCCCTGAAAGCGGAAGTTTTTATCATTCGTGCCTCCACGGTCATCTGTTTATCTATCATAGCTCACGGCCTCCGTAACTTAGGCCCGCAAAAATCAATTAACCGATAACAATGACCCTTCAACTCGATTCATGTACAATTCATACATTAGCATTCCAATAGAACCCTAATAATTTCCACTGAATACCATGCTAAAATCCTTGAAACCACCCTTCTCTTACAAGCCAAAAGGGGGTAGATAAAAGCTTGCCGAACATATACATCAGTAATATAAATTAGCCAATTCCCCTCCATTGAAAGCTCTTGTGCTTATGACGCGTAAATATCCTTACTAATAATCAATATCCATCTTTGTGGCAAAATGAACACAGAACCATGGCTTTCGTTTAACATTATTCGATGTCATTTCCCTGTGTATCATTTGACCATGCCGGTAAGTAAATTCACACCAATATTACACTCATGTTAAGCAATTCAATATCCAACCAAGGAACGGAACTAGTGCTGGAATCTATGCTGGGAAATGAGGATTCATATAAATGTAAACACCCCCATACACAACCTTGAAATAAAAACCGTATTAAGAGAATGTAGGCCAGAGAAGGGGGACCCACGGCTAGAACCCCCTCCCGTATTACGAATGTACCTTCTGCATTGCCACGAGCCTATATATATGTCCCCCCCCCCCCCCCCCCCCCCCGTGGATCGACACTCCTTGGTATAAGCATTATCATTCAACCCTCACGATATCCTCCACGGAAGGTATAAGATTTTTGGAGTTAACCTCCGACAATCTTCAAGATTCTTGATATGTACTCATCATTACTTTTAAGCTTGACCTGTTTCTAGTGGTGGGATTCGGGATTGGACTTCAGCATTCAAAGTTCTGTAGTCACTAATCCCAAATGTGAAGAGTAAAAGTGATTTTCTATTTTTTTAATTTCAGCATAATACTAGCAATGTATATTATACTGGTGTAAATAATTATGATCCTTGCAGGGATAACTCAACTTTTGACCCACCCAGCAATGTAAGCACGGAGATGGACTCGCCAAGGGAGATCAAGTTCGTTGCTAGTTCTATCATTGATGTGACCTTCATTCCAGCACCAACAACCTCAACAACCTTTGACACCCCCATTGTGTTTGTCTTCCAGCTTGAATCGCATCAATTCATGGTCAGAATTTACCGATCTTCTGCGTATCTTTTTTTAAAGGAAATCTATAATAAAAATCAATAATGCTAATTAATCTACGTTTGTTGTTGTAATGTGGACCCATTCTTTGTTTAAGCTATTCATGGGTATCAATCTGGGGGGACAGGGGACATGCCCCCCCCCCCAAAAAAAAAATAAGATAAGTCGCATTTCATTCCCTTGTGATTCCCCATTTGTTATTTCTTTATGCCCGCAGACTGCATCAAAGTACGACAAATTTACAAGCTTATGTGTCTACTGGAATACCACCTATACGTAAGTCATGATAAACTCGTACCCATGGTAATTATGCATAGCTGACATAAATCTCATATTTCATTGACAGTCTTTAGGAGAAAAGGGAGAAGGAAATTTATTATATCGCTATAGGTCTCATTTTGTATCAACATGCTGAATCAGCATATTGATCATTCATTAGTAAATATTAGTGTGGAGATTCATTTTCTAGTACGTATTTCGTCTCTTTCGTGTATAAGGAAGTGAGCTTTAATGGTCTGGGTTTTGTTTTTTTGTGTTTTTTTTTTTGGTAATCTTTTCTCGTCATTATTGTTGCTGCTGCTGTTGTTGTTGCTGTTTTTATTCTGTACTTCAGCCCTCCCAAAGTTGTGCCGGAGGCATAATGATGTAGATACGCTGCACTGTTTTCGGTGTTTACTGTTGTATATTGCTGTTATTTTTATTCATTTGTTCATTTGTTTTTCCTTTTTGGGGGAGGAGGGTATATCCCCAATATTTTAGATGAGGGGATGGCCTGTATTATCATTCACCCCCCCCCCAATAATTCACCGTCAAAAATTGACGTGGTCCCCTGTTAAACCCCTTTTAAAAAAGGAAATAAAACAGTTTTAAAAAAACAAAAAAACGGGGAAAAAAAACCTGGAGGCGCTCGCTCGCATTTAATCATCTTTACCAATATCGGCTATAATACTATCCTTACAAAAGAAAATTTGTTTGCATATTGCCTCTTTATCTATACTATTCTTCTAATCGCATTTTAAGTATCTTAAACAAGGCCGGTTATATTTCTCTTCTCATGAAAGAAATTGGTTTGCATCTTGTCTTTCTGTCTAATGTTATATTATTCTTTTACTCATAAAATCTTATAAATGCAAGGAGCCGAGCGGAAAGTTGACCTAAAATAAATGAATTTCAGGAAATAATGACATGTGACCAATGGCCTAGCCTATTGCTATCATACAAAATATGAGAAAAGAAGATGTCAATAAAATGTAGGTTACTAAAATCGTGTTAGTGGACTAACAATAAGATGATAAGACAAAGTGATAAGGTGATGTTCACCTTACACCGGATATGACGTTGCAAATACTTGGCGAGATACCGGACGGTCTACCGAAAATCAACTTAGAAGTAGAAGTAAACACAAAACAAAAAAATAATTCCCCCCCCCCCCGAAGACAAACCTGTATATTTTTTTTTAATCAGGAACCTTTGGGGAAATCTGAATACGAATTCATGTAGCTATACTTCTCAGCTATATTTCATGTAAAATTCAGGGCAAATCCTTCAGTCACGCTTCAGTAAACATGACCTAAATGCAAAATGGTCACTTTTTAAAGAACGCTCGAGGAGTAATAAGAATCTATACCTCTGCGATATTGTTTGAAAATAATTTATTTGTGTGGTGTATGAGAGGGACGGTAGATTAGACTTAGAATGCAACTGTCGGCAAATAAATGTTCCAGCGACACCCCATCTCTATATGCTCCATCGCATACTCGATCCTTCACGTTTGAACTCCCACACCCTTTCTCCGTTCGGTCTCTTTGCTCCCTCGCAGAGGTCCCTCGCAGAGGAATTTCGGTATCAATCACCCCCCAACCACGGATATAAATCGACATCCATGAGTGCAACTGCTCGATTTCCATCCTGTTGAGATTCTAAGATCAACTAAATGCTGACCAAAAAAACCGAATACTGTACAATCAGCTGTCTGTAATGATTTGGGCAACCACAAAATTAATATTCACGACTCATCTTCTACCCCTGTGCGAGCATGCAGGTCGATCTGCTCAGGTCTAGATCCTGTAGAGATCGTGTGGACGTCCAATGGGTCTATATAGATGGTCTGGAGGAGATCATGTGGGAATCGTGTATGGATTGGGATGATCGAGTAGAGATCGATGTGGTTGTCGAGTATACGTCGTGCAGGAGTCGTGAAAGGTCGGGTGTGGGTCGTGAACGGTCGAAGAGCGGTCGGGAAGAGCTCGCGATAAAG
>CM057165.1:9965936-10000936 GCA_029962745.1 Echinometra lucunter | reverse complement strand
TGACGGTATAATAATTTCACAGCTGCATGTTCCACATAATTATCACTGATGCGTATTCCATGTTGATATTTCATTGATAACTCTATTAAAATTCACTTGGAATTTAAAGATGTTGAAGGCTTTTGTCTATTTGGACATCCAGGCAAGTTTGATAAAAGCAGAAATTTTTCAGTGGACAATAACAATATGTTGAAATTTAAGTTTTTAATTGTAGCAGTTATACGTAGCACGGAAGGAGTTGGGGGAGGGGGGGGGGGGAAGATGTCCCCCTCGATTTTTTCTGGGGTTATCGTCCCCCCCCCCCCCGCGATTTTTAAAATTTAATATTTCTATTTTTCTATTTTGAGTCAGGTGACCAATTTAGGCCAACCACTTAAATATTTTATAGACCTAGATTACATTTTGATGGCAAAATTAGGCTCCTTTCATTATTTTTGCGGTTATTTTTAGCTCGCTCGCTCGCATAATAACTATCATCCCCTTCCACTTCTCGAAACATATTTTCGGCGGTGACCTTCGGTGTTTCCGTCCCCCCCCCCCCCCCCCCCCCACTCGTTACATGAAATCGCCGCCGCAGGATTTGGCAATTCCATTAGTGCTATCTGAAGTAGAGACCCCTGCACAACCAAAATACTTTTATTCAAATAATAACAAATCATATATTTTCATCATTCTCCGCATATCACAGACAGTGTAGGGTGAGAATGAGATAACGAAGATGACAATAATGGAGATCTACAAGAATTCACGACTTTCTTATTCTTTGTTACTACGGTTTTAATTCCCGATGGTTTTTCATAATTCTTTTCCAGTTTAATTGAAATCTCCTTCAAGGTACAAAATAATCAAGGCCTGTAACTAGGTAATGAAATGGCATCTTGTAGTTTAGAGATCACCTTGGTGTACCTTCTATCATATGTCGTCAAACCTTTCTGTTTCAGATTGGATGTAAGGTGATGGCTGGGGTTATGTATTATTTCTTCTCGGCTTCGTTTGTCTGGATGATGATTGAAGGTCTACAGCTGTACACTCAGGTTGTTCTTGTTTTCAATCAGGAGAACAGTAAGATGAGATACTACATTCTCGCTGGATGGGGTACGTCTCACATCAACTGCTGAAATTCATTATTGTTTATTCATTCATTTACTAAACCATTTATTTACCTACTTATGCACGTTTCTTATCCATTGACTGCCTTCTGGCCTTATTTTAGTTTCCTTTTTTTTTTCATTTTCAACTTGATAACCTGGTTCTTTTTTCTTATTCAAACAAAATACGTGACATTATTCTTGATTATTTTGTTTATGTATATATGTTTGCATGAATTTGTATATTTACATGTATTTTTTTTCTCAAATGTTTGTTATTGTAATGACTTGTTATATGTTTTTATACAAAGATGAAAATAAATGGATGAATGAATGAATGAAAAGGTTAAAACGAGCTCGACGTGTAGTGCTGGTAGAAGGATTTGAAGTATCTTCAAATCATGTGTTCATTCGTTAAGTTGGATGCCAATTCAGACACATTGCCAGTTTGGACGTGCTGTTATGACGTATGATTGCATGCATTATATGGCACCAACATATTTTTAAAGAGATTTATATCATGTCAGTTCAATACATTATCACAACACAGGACATGCTGAAATTGATGCATTGTGCGGACCAAATTTTAGGACTGACGTTTATAAACCTTGTCCTCTAGTTTTAGCTATTATTCAGCTATCTTGTGCTCAATCAAAGTGTATTACTTGAAGAGCAATAATATTTTTAAATATATCCAAACGATACTTTGCTATTTTCTGGTATTGATTTTGAAAATCTCATGATTTACATCTGATTTACAAAATTGTAACTGTCGTTAGTTACAGTAAGATATTAAAACTGTGCAACGTTGTTCAATCAATTTGTATACTTGTATATATGCGTGTATTTATTTCTCTTTTTTGTTTTGCTGCAGTTATCTGTTTGTATTAATGATTTGTTATTGCATAGCATTGTTACCAGAAAGGGCCTCATTGAAGACTACCTATACTGGTGAAATGTGCCACCTTCCATAGATATCAGAAATAGATAAATAAATGAATTAAATTTATTTTCCTTTCAAATGCCAATTAAACCCTCTGGAAAATCATTTTGCGTTAAAAAGAAATATATGATAGGGCAATACCTTAGCGAGTAATGCGGTATGCGAAACATGCATGTAATGTGCAGCTGTAATATCAGTTTATTGCTATTTGGTCTGATACAAGCTCTAGTAAGGCTTGCAAATTAATGCAATCATTTTCATACATTACAAAAATCTTAGATGCGATTGGTAATAGGAAGGATTTTAAAATCGATGTCTTGATCTTGCCCTGTAGCATCTTTATAGCCCAATTTTACATTCTATTTTTCAGCGGGGCCCAGTGGCTTAAATGTATCATGTACTCACTTATGAAAGATTCAGGCATACATAACGAGTAAAAATATTTATTTTCAATGAAGTCTCCGTTCACCTAGATAGCAAAATACTTTAGATGTCCATCGTTCCGTGCTGTTACTGAGTTGTAACATAGGCTTATAATATTCAGTAATTTTCTTATGTCACAACGATGCATAATGCACACTAAGAAATAAAAAGGTTTAATTTTGCACCCTTTGAATGCAACACTGGGAGCTCCTTTATAGGTACAACTTAGCACCTTAAGAAGCATTTGGAACCTTGAAGGTGCAGTGAGCTACATTTTGCACCCTTAAGGGTACAGAGTTGTACCCTTTAGGGAAGTTGCAAATTTGCACCCTTTTGAATGCAAAAATTTCTGCACCCTTTTAAGGGGTTTTCCGAGTGCAAACAAGTACAAAATGGTGCATCTCTGCACCCGAAAAGATGCTGCCAGTGTTGTATTTAGGGTGCAAAATTTAACCTTTTTTTTCTAAGTATGTGACACAGAATTTTGAAAGAAGCGTTGAAACCTTTTTCCTTATTGGGAATGTTTGATTTGTGACATTTTGGCGGAGACATAGGATAACATGGATTCCATTCCTCCTCGTGAAATGATAATTTTCATACATTTGAAGATTTTTTTTTCTTAATGTTTTCATTGATTCAGGAATTCCGTTGGTCATGACGGGAATCGTGATTGGATCAACCTTACAAAGCATTGGACGACGTACTGAGTGAGTTACATGCAGCAGGAAACAAATATTTAGCAAATAGCCGCAGTTCGTTGGGATCAGTCGTGTTATTTGCCATCGGACAATAGTATCTGGCAGTCAGTAAACTCACCATGTCGTCCGTGATAATATTAATATAGTCAATAGCAGAAAGCGTACTTTATGAATGAAGGAAAAATAATGAATTTATTGAACAAAGGTGCGTTTGATATCCACTTTTCATTGATATGCTTACTTATACCCTTTTATGGTAGTGATGTAAAATTAGCAAATAAAAAGTGACCATTTCAGTAAAATAAATATAACAGCAAAAACTGGTTGCTTTTGAAATATAAGAAACCGCAGAAAAGTAAAATTATAAAAACATTATGCACGTCATGTGTTAGGACAATACTGTAATCATGGCCGTACGCAGTCCCCCCCCCCCCCTAATTTTCAAGACCTATATTTTCTTACTAAAAATTTTCCAAAATTTCACCAAAAGTGTGCACCAGATCCTTTAATTTCAATTTTAAAAATGCAAAAGCGTCCTCGTGACAAGCACGGTCGCTTCGCTCCCTCGCTTTCATGTTTCTTCGAACATTTTACATACCCTTTCCCCCCCCCCTGAAAAAAATTATGCGTAGGGCCCTGACTGTAATTGTTCTCTTCTCTTCCTGTTGCAAATACAGCTTGTGTGCATAACTCTCGGTAAATTTCTAACTGATGCTTATTATTTGCACAATTCTTGTTCTTTATTAGTGCTTGCTGGTTAGATTACTCGGACAACTCCATCTACTTCTTCGTTATCCCTACACTGTGTGTAGTGCTTGCTAACATGGCTATCCTGACGCGAGTTACTGTTGTCATCGTTAACCTCAAGAACCATGATCAACTCAAGAGAGATGACGCAACATATCAGAAGCTTAAGTGAGCAAAAGTTATTTTTCTAATTTTCTTTTAAAGAAAGGTTAAGAAAAACAGTGTTTTCTAATTATAGGCCAATTTCTCTGCTGTTCTGTTTTTTAAACATGTTTATTTAATAGATTGCGGTCATTTTTAGAAAACAAAGAACTTGTAGTTGGCATTTTTTTGTGAATTTTAGTAAAGCATTTTGATTGCATTAATCACGAAATTCTTCCTGCCAAGTAATATCATTAGGCCTATATAATTCTTGGTACCAATCTCTATATTTTCCGCAGTGGTTTATCCGAACGTAAGCAATTTTCTGTTTCTAATTAAAAACTTTCTAACCAATAGACAAGAAAGTGCGGTGTCCCCTGTAGGATTCAGTTGTTGACCCGTTGTTATTTTATAGATATGTAGATTTTTATGTTCAATTTCATACACTTGTCGCTCAAATTCTCGAATCTTATTCAAATTTTCCTTTCAACATTCATGATATCTGCATCGGACTCGTATCGTTACTGTACAGTCGTCCTGAACAGGCGCGGTTCTGCAGGGGGCTTTGGGGGCTGAAGCCCCCCCCCCCCCCAGGACGATAAAGGTGCAATTTTAATTTCATATATATTCTAATATACATTATAATCCTCCAAGCCCCCAGTGGCCCCTCCAAAATTTTTGCTCTAGAGCCGCATCTGGCCCTGAAACAAATATGTTTCTTCAACTAGACCGTTTCCTCCTCTTTTCAGATACGCCCTGAAGGCCTCTCTAACCATCTCACCTCTGATGGGTTCTACCTGGATGTTTGGAGTACTCACTCTGGCTGACTCCTCAAACCTGACTTTCCTCTACATCTTCGTCTTATGTAACTCAGTCCAAGGACTACTCATCTTCATCCTGCATTGTCTCAACAGTCAAGAGGTACTCCCACAAATAATGACAAAAACAGAAATAAAGAGAATAATGATAACAGTAATAACAATGATAATAATGATACTGATGATGATGATGGCCATGATGATAATAATGATAATATTAATGATAATAATAAAGATAATGATAGTACTAATATAGTACATGTAATAATGATAATAACGGTAGTGACGATGTTAATAATATAGTGCTAATAATGATAAGTAAAGGACTTCTCATTTTCGTTCCTCACTGTTTCAACAGTGAAAATGATAACTATGGTTATTATAATGATGTAATAAGAATTATTATCATTATTATTATCGTTATTATTATCATTATTATCATTATTATTATCATTATTATCGTTATTATTATTATCGTTATCATTATTATCGTTATTATTATCATTATTATTATCATTATTATCGTTATTATTATTATCGTTATCATTATTATCGTTATTATTATTATTATTATTATCGTTATTATTATCATCATTATTATCATTATTATCGTTATTATTATTATTATCGTTATCATTATTATCGTTATTATTATTATCGTTATTATTATTATCGTTATTATCATTATCGTTATTATTATTATCATTGTCGTACCTTATGAGACAGGAGAGCAAATCCAGTGTACTAGTACTGTATACATTCCTTTCTGTGTCGCATAGGTTACCAGGTGTTACCATGAACATGCATTTATTTCACGTAATACTAAATACTTACTATACACCGACACACTGAATATACTATTAGCTTTGATTGGGTCAGCAACGTATTGGAAAAAAATAGCTCGATTTGGCCGTTACATCTACATACAAGAAGGCTTACGTCGCACATAAATTTAAATTTGACTATTCATATCATTGTTCAGGTCACAAATCAGAATGATCATTTTGTGTTGAAGTTACAATATCTGCAGTACTGTAGGTGAATATATGCAGTAGCCTTAGGTCTATGGAGAAAATTTGACTGTAGAGGTATGCTTTTCAGACTGTGAAGAAGTTAAGATCAAAGAATATTAATATTTCGAGCTGCAGAGGCACTTCCTATGTGTCTGTCGCAGAAACGGATGTGTTATTGAAGGTGAATTGTCACTTGGTCTACTCCCACTTTGTCTAATGCACGTTTGGTCTCATCCCACATTGTCTTATCCCATTTCGTCTACAACCAGTTTGTCTAATAACCATTTGATCTAATTGCCTCTTAGTATTTTGTCTAATTTCCGGTTAGGCTATGCCCATTTTGTCCAATATCCACTTGGTCTTACACCACTTCGTCTATCTGATTGGACGAACTGGTAATAGACCAAATAGTCATTAGACGCAATGATCGAGAGTCATTTATGCTTCTTGCGTTTTCTTTGTGAAATATTCATGATGAAATTGAAATCATTATCTTTTAGGTTCGCGATACTTTCAAGCGCCGCATGGAGGTGTATAACATCGGTCGTTCAATCCGTCGATTTAAGATCCAACCAGCCAGCAGCTCAATCAATGACTCAGTGACCCAGGATGAAAAGGTATTCCGTAGCACTATCAATACGCTCTCATCCTTCGTAAGCAAGGAGCAGAAGACCCATTAAACTATTTCGTGCGTTCCCGGCAAACATTCACATAAAAGACATGACGGATCTATCTAAATATCTTTCATTTTGAAACATACAGAATTAAGCCCGGCGCACACTATACGATCCGTCTGCGATCCGATTTTGGAAAATTTGTAATGGCACTTGATATGAACATTCAAATATGTAAAATCTTATCGATCAAATTCCAAGTAGTGGTATGAATACTAAAATCGAAATTCCCGGCTATTGCGAGCCTCCCTGTAGAAAAAAGCGAACTCACTTCCGAATCGTAGTGACGTCATAGTAGTCTTGCCATCGGCTACGATTTGAAGCCGATTTGTCCTTTACTCCGACCACAAGGCTTGCAGTTAACCAAAATTTTCAATTTTAGTATGCATTATTCCGAACTGCAAATAAGATAATTTTACTTGTGTTTAAATTTTCATATTTAATGCAAAATGCCATTTGTTCAAAAATCGGGTCACAGTCGGATCGTATAGTGTGCAGCTGTATTAAATGACTGAATATAAAAAAGGGGGATGGGGAGTAAGAACACTGTTTTACGAAGGAATTACCTCTCAACAACAAAATAAGCAACTTATACTATGAATCCTCGTAAATTTTGAATTTAAAAAATGAATGATGAAAGTAACAATTGGAATTACAGTGAGGAAAATGAGACAATGATAAGGTGTTATGTCATTATCACTATGAGGTAATATAAATTGAATTTCATCATTGGATTCATCGTCGTCATCACTACTTTACCACTAAACTTACATTAGCACTCATTCTAAATGATAAAATGCTAACATATCTACAGAGATGTCATTGTATATCTGTTGAAATAAATATTCAAACCTTTGGTATAAATCACGCCAAAAAACAATGATGAGCCATCTTATGTGCTCAAACTTGCTATCTTTATTGTACATCCATTATAATATAAAATGGAATTTGTAGTGTAGTCAGCGTGAAAACCTTCGTGCTATCAGTTAAAACTTTAATAGGACACGAGCCAATGAAGGGCTACGTTTTCACCCATGTCGCTTGTACAATTTGTTATTGTCCTTCTGTATCATTTAGTTATACTTTTACATGTATATTATCATTATCAACGGAATAATTTTCCACATAATATAAAAAAGGATGGCATTTTAAACACTGTCATATATTATACACATTACAAGAATAATCATCACATTACTGTTGCAGCTTTCACGAAATCATAAATTTCATAACTGCCAGTGTAGTAGGTTTGTTGGTGCAATAATTAGCACTTTATCAACTTCATTTTTGCATCATCCCTCATTTCATTTGTTCTGCTAAACTATCAGACGTACAGCCACAATTTCATTGGTATTTTTGAAAATTGTTGCAAGTTTTTCTCCGGACTTCACCATATGGACATAAAAATTTAAAACTATTATCGCATGTTACGATTTTTATTACCATACAATTGTTTCGTAATCATAGCTGCGTTGTTGTCAGCACAGTGAGAATAACTTTAATACTAAGATATTCGTTGTTGTAATTGATTATATTATCATGTGTATAGGCTGCTTTTAAATCTTGCTGCCATTTTTATTGTAGATGCTATGTCATGTATATTGATAAGGGTTATAGCTGCCCAAAACGTCTTTTCGTGAGCCTTTACTCTGAACCGCCTCATTTACAATTTGAAAAAAATAATCGAGTTTTTAATGCATTATTATCATATCATAATGAAACTGTACATAGCTCTTTTCCGTTTTCATTGTTGTAATAATCATTTATTCTATACGGTGGCAACTATACAGGTTGCATTTTTATCAGATCTTATTGCTTTTAAAAAAAAAAATATTGCTTCTTCATGTTATAATAAGCATTGCTTCTGTAGGTGGCAACCATACAGGTTGCATTTTTTTCTGATCTTACTGATTTTTTGAAGTATTGCAAAACGTGAGATCTTGATAGTAGATTTTAGTCTACTTAGTCTAGATTTATCTTTCCTCGCCTTTCTGGAAAAAAATTAGCGTTTAAACGTAACCATACTCCCATGCCTCCTGTGCTGTTAGCAATCTGTGCGAATAGACCTGTTTTACTAATTTCATACAGACTTCATTCTTGTGAAAAAAATTGCCCCTGACAACTCAGAAGCTTGTCCGAGGCTTGCCTGACATAGCAACAACTAATGTATGGATTCCATCTAATCAAATGCGATTCTGGAGAAAACATACATAAATTTGAATCACATTAGTAAGCAGATTGTATGCGTTGTGCAATCTTGTTCCAATCAATGTTTGCCTATTTTACTTATTTATTTTTATTCTCGACCATTTATTTTTAATATGGTTTCATATGGTTTATAATTCATTTTACCCTCAATTATTCATATGTAATTAATTGCGCCATTTCTTATATAATTTTGTATGTATTTCATTTGAATTTTTAATCTTCTTTGTGGTTCTATCAAGATAAAATTCATTCATGATTATATCATGTCGACATTATACTATCTGTGGAACAAATTTTTACGTTTATCCCAATTTACAAGTGGACTTCATCAAAGGAAGAGTAAACGAATATGAATTTAGAAAACCTGTTTTTGTCATTTCACAATTAAGTCATTTAGCGCTGATATTTTTTTTCAAAATTGAGGATTGTTTCAGATTTACATATTTTGAGGCATTTCCAACGATTTGTCTTCAGACTTTTAAGGAGACTCTTTCTTAAAAGAAGCTATTTCGAAGTGCTTTGTGACATAACAGAATTTATGCATATATGTAGTTATTGTCACTTTCCGTACATTCTTCTAACAACAATGTAATTCTTTGCTTGGTACCATGAATTTTATCGCTTGGTGTTCTCCAGATGTAGAAATTAAACACATGCTCTTTGTTATTGTTTGCGTAAATATATTAGATTTCCCGGTCAATTTCAAACTCTTGCTAATCAAATTCGTAAAATGGTCATTCAAATTAAACGATACATCTCGTATCGTGTCTATCACTCATTTAAATTGACACAAATAGAGCACGCAAATTCGTTTTCAAGCAACCAAGAGTGTTAATAAGCAAACGATTTCGTTAATGTGGGGTAGAATTAGAAATATCTGCAATGAAAGTAAGACGTTGCGGGTGCTTAAAGTGTTTCGAGCATTCAAATTCGTTTTAAGGAAGTAAATTTTGTACTGTATTCATTCAATTTAGAATCTCTGTGTTTGATGCTGGCGTAGACATAGTTTTATCTCACATCCATACGTGAATACCGCCCACATTCAGTTCAAATTTCTTATATACTTTTTTCCCCCATTTTTTCATTTTATTTATATTTTTTCATTTCCTTTCAGTTTTCTACTTTCCATTATTTATTAATAATATGATCATACAAGTATATTTTATGATTCTCTTTCAGTTTTGTTTTGTCTATTTTCATCTTATTTTTCCCCGTACGTTTAACATTTTTTTTTTTTTTTTTTTACATTTTTCCAACTTATTTTGTTACTTTTCTTTTGTGAATCTTCACGTTCATCATTTCATATTTTTGAATCTTGAAATTATTCTCACATGATTTTTATCAGTTGCTGTGGTCTGACAGTCTATCGATGTTCTGCCTTACCAGGGAAAGAATGTCTGGCTGTGTCGGTACCACTGACTACATTTTCTGCAGTAATTACGCTGGGTTTACACTTGGCCACGATCTTCACGATCTCCACGATTAAAAAAAAATAAAGCATGGAGCTCCACAATTCATTTGATGACCTTTTCTTGCTCACCAAGATCCCCTACGATGGTGCAATAAGGACTTTTATGCCCTGTAAAGGTCTGCTGCGACATTTACTACGCTCTATACTACGATTCCCCCGTTCTATCACACTCTCTCAAGATTTGGCGTCAAATCGGAATAATCGTGGCAAAAATTTTGTCTGTCAAAAAGTTTGTCACGCTCATCACGATTCTACCAAGCTCCCTCAAGATCATCACGATTCGACTCCACGACCCCCACGCTCATCACGATTCTCTAAAATCGTGGAGATCGTAGACCATCCAAGAACAAAAAAGATGATTCAATGTCTTATGTAAGCGGACAGGTGCATGGCCGTCCCTAGAAGCTAAAACAGGAATATTTTAACTATCATTTAGCATGCGTAGTGCCCCCCATCAAAATAAATCCTGAAGCTCCACACATTTTCGTGGAGACTGTGGAAATCGCGGCCCAGTGTAAACCCAGCATTATGACGCCGATCGAAAGTTGTTGCTATGCCAATTTTGGGTTATCAGGAACAGCCTTTGTGTTAATGCATAATATTTAATTGAACGCCTTAGCTAACTCATCTATACTACGCAAATACATAAATAAATGGATGAATAAATAAATAAGTAAATAAATAAATAGATAAATAAATAAATGGGGAAATAAGAAAGATTTATAGTGGGTTAGAGGAGACCCTTATAAAAACACCATTTCCACAAAGTTATTTTGAGAACTTTAAATCAACATTTAATAAACCAGATTTTGGCAGAACATGAATCTACACTTGGTACTCCTCACCCTTAAGTAGTAAACAGATACGTAAATGCCTAATATAAAGAACTTTTTAATATTTACCGAATTACTATAACTGCATCATGGTTAAGTATCTACCTGAACTATTGCCCCTAAATCCTTCCTAATTTTGATTTTCTACTTCGAACCTCGCATTTCTAGTTTGCATGTAGTAAGTTTAAATATGCGTGTTCTTTGACGAATTTGAATGAACGCATAGACTGAAATATTACGAATGGACGAATTACCATTGACGAATATACTTTTTACTCATTGTGTCAGATTGATTGGCGCAATTTGCAATTTGATCACTGAGTTGTTGATTTTGAATGGCCAAAGACGAATTGAAGTGTCATTCTATACATGCGATTGCATTTCTGACCATTGATTGCTCAAAACGCTAAACTGAATGGAGAAAGTTTGAAATTGACCATGAAATCCTATATAAGAATCTTAATCTACGAGTTGATAATGTACTCGGGATTCTGGAGGTTAAAGCAGTAAGAACGAAACTCGGTTTAAGGTTGTTGCCTTTTTAATCACAAAACGTTATCGCTTTATACACAGTTTGGATTGTGCACAAGTCATAGGCATAATGTACACTCTAAAAAAAAACTGGGTAAAAATGTGCCATGAGGGTGATTATGTGATTATCCAACTTTTGACGTTACTTTTGGCATTTCTTTTTATCCAACTTGATGGAAATTTCACCCATTCTAAAGTAATTACTGATTATTTTTACCCTAACTGGAAAATATGGTTCCCGCATTGGGTAAAAATAATGCCAAAAGTTAGTTGGACATATAATTACCCTCGTGCTGGTTAAAATTTTACCCAATATTTGTTTACAGTGTATCCGTATACAATAATGTATTGGCATTGATAATAGGATAATGCATTGGCCGTATTAACTAGTAAAGATTTAACAATCGCTTTGTCTGAGCTCTTGCTGGAGCTATTAGCTACGGTAGATCAGGGCACCGTTTCATAGAATTTGTTATCAGTAACAACTGCCACATTTCTATGACAGATTTGCTCTCTACCAATCAGATTCAAGGATTTCAGTAGCTTATAACAGTTATTGCAACTTGTTGTTGATAAAGTTTTATGAAACGGGGCCCAGGCCTGAGACAGATATATAAAAAGCAACTGCATATTGTGGAAGTAGTAGCAAAAGTAGCAAAACTTATTGAGCAGGATCAGTGGTACTGTTCTGGCTTATATAAGGGTTATATACTCAGTCAGAAAGAATGTTAGTAGAAAAGAAAGAAAAGTAGTTTACGCACCGAGGAGCAATAATGGCCCCATGATTTTTTCTCGGTTACTTCCCAACTCGGCTCCAGAGTATTTGTACCTTCTGTTGTTGAATGTGAGACAGGTTTATGGTGTATTCTATGAAAACTTCCGACATTTGTAACAAACAGGGGCCGCGGAAGCGGGGAGGAGGGGGGGGGGGGGGGGGGGCTAGAGTTGCCTTACCCCCCCCCCCCCTCATTTTGGCTAAAAATTAAAGAAAATTTTAAAAACACTTTTTTTATTTACGGAAAACCTATAAATTGTCCAAACTTAATATTTGATTTGCTCATAGGCTCGGAAACCATAAAAAGCCAAGGAATTCAGGGGGCGCCGTCCCATGGATCCCGCCTGTTTCAGTGTCAGCCTCCCTCTCACTAAAAAAAAAAAACGTTCTGCAGCCCCTGTGTGATTCTAGAGAAATATCAGCCAATGTAATCTTCAAAATTTATTGTATTAAAGATCACAAACGCCACACAAACTCCATTTTAGAGTAATATCAGCTCTGATCTGAGATTCAAAATTGATTATAGTTAAAGATAAAAAGTGAATAAATAATGGCGGATACACGCCATATTAAGGACTAAAACGACTGAAACAAAATCTTAATCTAAATTTTAACTACATGTAATTTTCAATAAATATAATTCAACAGAGCAGACAAAACAAATTCCTGATTCATTTAGCTAAATTCAGTGAAGGCAATTTGAAGAAAAATGTCTCAGTCAAGAAAAGTTTACGTATATCACAATTTTAAGTATATCTTAAGACAATGTTTAACCTTTTGCGCACATTTCATTGTCACAACATAATTATTGTTTAAGAATTTCAATAAATATCACTTTCACTACCATCTACTGTGTGTGTTTAGTCTATCAATCTAAATTGTGGTAAAATCAACTGATTCTCTTTCATTTCATCGAATTCATACCTCGGTCACAGCGCCAGACTAAATTCAAATCGACAGACAACCGACAAAATATTTGACATTCGTGTTACGTAATTTTCTGCTCACTCTTTTATGATTTTGGTCTGGTTTTGGTCTGACTGTGGTGTAGTAATCGAGACCTCAACGTCGAGACTGAGATCCAGACATCCACTTCCAAGACCGAAATCTCTAGAGACCGTTACCAAGACTGAGACCTCATTAACTTTAAAAGAAAATGGAACCCAACAAGCTTAAGCTGATAGCTTTATTAAAAGATTGTAAGTCTGTTTTATGCCGCAGTGGAAATACCCACATGAGAGTCTACCCGGTGTAGGCCCCCGAGGTAGACTATGGGGAACTTAAACATTTTACGTAAAAACATACATAAATACTTGAGTTCCCCAGTCAACCCGGGTTTAGTCTACCAGAGGGGGGCCCTACCCGGGGTTAGTCTACCTGGGGGACCCTACCCCGTGTAGATTCTGTTGGTAGTTACAATGCTGCATATAGATGTGCATATAGCAGCAGTGGAGATACCCACTGAGAGTCTACCCGGGGTTGGGTCCCCCGGGTAGACCAATCCCAGGTAGGGCCCCCTCGGGTAGACCAACCCCGTATTGATTAGGGAACTCAAATATTTTATGTAAAAACAAAAAACAAAAACAAAAAAAATGATTAAGTTCCCGAGTCTACCCGGGGCAGTTCTACCCCGGGTAGACTCTCATGTGGGTATTTCCATTGCTGTATATATATATATATATATATATATATATATATATGTGTGTGTGTGTGTGTGTGTGTGTGTGTGTGTTACTTAGCAAGGATCACAATATCTCCAATGTTTCCAGCATTTTTAGTCGGATCTTAAGAGAACTAAAGCAGTTTTCTCAAGACCTTGAGCTTGCGATACCGATTTCGAGACCGTGACTTCTAGATCCAATAGTCTAGACTTCCAGATCCGAGGGTCTCGAGATTGGTACTTGGTCTTGAGTCCTTTAAGGAAACCCAAACCCTCAAGTCAATTAGTTTTTAAATCAAAGCTAAGGCAGAATAAAACTCATCAGGGAAAATTTGAACGAAATCGGACTCGGAATAAGAAAGTAATGCCTACGTGAAATTTGCAGTTTTGACAGAAAATTTGTGATATAATTTCGTGGGACAACTCTCCATATGTTTTGTACACAGAATTTCACATATTCTTTATTTTCTTCAACACATGTTTTCATTGTCCTTATCCCAAATATGTTGTGGAGAAAACACTCCTACATTATATGTCTTAAGTTTGGCTCAAGAAAAATGTGTCCTACTCTAAGCAAAAATGATAATGACAGTTTAATTTTGTGTGTAATTTTCCACAAAATGATGTCATCGA
Organism: Echinometra lucunter; assembly: GCA_029962745.1. Lineage (NCBI taxonomy): Eukaryota > Metazoa > Echinodermata > Echinoidea > Camarodonta > Echinometridae > Echinometra > Echinometra lucunter. The sequence continues at coordinate 9,986,280 of CM057165.1, read as the reverse complement.
TAGCTCTGTAAGCGTGAAAAATGTCTTGTGGAAAATATCACATAGCCATAACTTTTTATTCGGTTTCCGATTCCGTTCACATTTTGCAGATTTTCACTCTGTTTTATTCCGTCTCAGCTTTGATATAAAACCACTTGACTTGGGGGTTTGGGTTTCCTTAACATGTTTAACACTGCTTGTAATCTTCCCTCTTCTGCTTACATTGTAACTAAAGGCATAAGCTATTCACATTAAAATCTCTTTATTTTACAGTGAAAGAAACATCATATTTAAAATGTAACTTATCATTTATACATAAAGGTTTGAATATATTACAGCGTGAATTTAATAAAAACCCACATGGAGACATTTGCTTTGATAAGCATGACAAGTAGCGCGTGTATACATATACTCTGGTGCAAAAGCTGGCGAAATCCTGAATAGAATGCTTTAATATACATCATCTACTAGTAAAAGAGAAGATCATGTGTTGTGCCATGTATTATCAGGAATAGGTGGTACAATGATTATAAAACATTTAGATAGATCCATGCAGCTTTCATCACAAAATACTGAATAATCGTAAATGAGCCAAATAATGGAAATAAATCATTTATATAAATACATCAAACATAATCAGAGCTTAAATTCATCTCTCCTCGCTTGGAGACTCACTGCCTTCCTTGTTCGTAAAACTGACAGTCTAGAACACTTCAAATCCTGCCTCAACATTTATTTCGGCACATTTTCACTGGAGGAGTCTGCGCCTCTGAATGTTTTTTTACAGATATATGACGCCGTAAAAATGCTGTGAATCAGTTTTCATCATCGTCGTCGTCGTCGTCGTCATCATCATTCTTATGTAACGCAAATCAAATTGTTGTATCATAGAAAGCTGTAGTCGAGAGTTCTAATTCTTTATTTAAATCTACTGGAGATGCAGAGAGATATACTAAGGCTCGAGCCCCCACACGGCACGTATGTCTTGGCAGAACATGAATCCACACTTGGTACTCTTCACCCTGGGTAGTAAACACATACGTAAATACCTAGCATAATAGAGCGCCGTAAAAGCAGCACTAAAGCAGGGGTAATCATACTGCGGAGCACCCTGACAGGCATTAGATCCCTGTGGTTTGGTGAAGAAGATGATACGGTATACTTTTATTCATGCTTGCGTCCATGGGCGCAAATTGCTGCTAAAACCTGTCGGAGCGTATCCTCGATTTCCAAACCAGCAGAAATATAAATGGGTCATCGTCTTTTCCAGTGTGCCTTTACACTTCGAAATTCTGTGACAGGCAAAAAGTTCTTAACGACGTCCTGGTGTCCTTATTACCCCATAATTTTTGACAGGGAGAAAGGAAGACCCCCCCCCCCCCAAGAGGATGGGATGCGCATTCTTTTTTTTTTAAATAAAAATTCTCACTGCTCAAGTCACAGATTACCAAAGCTTAACCATCGATTACGTACCCGTCCCCCTCCGGGATTTCCATAAATGCTTGCTTCAAACAAAACGTTGGTTACACTCGGTGTTGCTAGCTACACTGCATAATATCATAACCGAGTGCTCAGGTAATCGTCAAATTTGCTGGCGACTTGTTGCTATTTATCTGTAAACAATAAAAAAATGCTTATTCTAATGCCAAACTGAATCCAGTGATTATGTCCTCCTGTAGATATCGTTCTTTCTGGTAACGTAGATTATTAAAAAGCAAACTAAATTAATTTGTGAAATAATTCGAGAAGAGTAAGTTTTACACCTTTAATCACATCTGCAAACTGACTCACACCAACTCAGACTGACTAATTCTTGATCATTGGCTTCATGTTTTTTCAGTCTGTTATCGGTTCTGTGTCATTCTCGTTGGTGTGCATTGTGTATGAGGGGATAGTGTACTTGATCAAAGTAAGGACATCATCTTGTATGAATCTCCTCTGCAACATTACAATGTTCACTTATTTGTGTTCGTTTTCACCGATATCTCGCTATTGGACATCCTGGTTCCGTATTATGATCGAACAAACTTTCTGCGAAGTCCAGCATACGATTATTAATCTTAACGTCTTTAATACAACCGATAAAATCCTCATTCAGTATCCGTGTCTCGTGCTGCTGCGCTGGCAAGCTACCTACCAGTAGCGGAGTATTCACGTCTAAGAACCTGCGGGGTAAAACAAAGAACAAGCCCTGGCTTTTGAGATAAATTATGTTTATCATCTAAGCCGTACATCAACTATATCCGTTATTGGTTTGCTTCACAGACTGTTAAGAAAGCATGTATGCTTGTAAGTAAGCAACCAGAGAATCGAAAACTTTAAGTCCTCTCCGAGGGACCTGGTAATGAGGATTAATGCTTTACCAAAGGGCACTAGCAATCGATTTGGTTTCAAATCCGGGTCACCAGATTACGAAACCAGTGCTTTACCAACTGCGATATCGCTCCTCTAAAAAGTCGAGAAGGTCTTAAAAGTGTTGTGATCATATCTTTGGCCACATTAAGGCGACAAGAATATTTCATTATTAGAAGTGTGTCTAAACCCTTCCTAATAATACATTCTTAATCAAACATGAAACACGAAAGATGTGACTTTGAGTCAAGGCATTGTAATATTTGATACAAACCCTTTATGGAAACCAGTGACGACTGACCATGTGGAGTTTGGGGGTTTCCCCGGCGGGCCGCTCGACATTTTGGCTTAAGGGCCGGTCGAGCTGTGGTCTGGGGCCCGGTACACTCTTAGAAAAATGTGTCACTTAGAATCCCCCCCCCCTTTTTTTTGTTCCATATCTAGAACCTCCAGAAAAGGGGTTCTATAAAGGGTTCTTTATATTTAAAAAAACCCCAAAGGTTCCTTGTACAGCCAAAAAATGGTTCTAAAGATCCCCTAAGAACTCTCTAGAGGTCCTTTATAGGCTGTAAATGGTTCTTTGAAGAACCTTTAAAGGTTCCAATTATGGGATAAGAAAGGGTTCTAATCAGCACCTTTTTTCTAAGAGTGTAATATATCCGGTATCATATGTTAGAGGGCCGCTTCCCCGAATAATTTCAGTGTAATTCCGCCCCTGATTGGAATTGAAAACTTTGACTTACCATGTCGTTACATCGACAGCTTGTGTAGCGAATGCTATGCATGGATCATTACTCAGTTCATCTTCTGACGTTGCGGGCTCTCCTTCCCGCGCACAGTTATCAAGAAGCACCTCGACAATCTACAAGGAGATGTTACAAATTAGTTTAAATGTGTTGTCATATAAATCATTTATTTCAGTCGAAGAAATGCCAAGACGTTTGCAATGAAGTACCCAGGTCCTTCTTGAGAAGAAGAGGATTATTTCCCTCCTGACAAGAAGAAAAAATACGAAATGCAATGGCAATACAGAACAAAAACAAAACAGTTTAAAGGGAAAAGAATATGTGACCCCTTATACCTCCCACTGGGCCAACTTCCTTTTAATCACTTCCATCATTTTGTAAATACTGTCATTCACTACACTGATGACGTCTAAAGTATCAAGATTTAGAAAATGCGAATATATCCTTATTATGGCTTATGGTTATTTAACTTTACTTCAGCTCTATCCCAGGCAATGTGATTCTATTAGCATGACTAGGCCTATCTTGACTCTGTATTCTAGTTGACTGTGCAGTGTGGCTAGACTTGACTTGGTCCCCTTTTTCAGCTAGTTATGTCCGCAATTCTTTCAATAGTTACCAGCTGCATGAAATTTACCAGTATACCCGACTATATTAGGCCAGAAGCTCTATAGTTGGATCTGCCAAAATAACAAGGAATATCATAATTCTTTATTCGATGATCTGATGATATTTGATAACGTATAGGACACAGATACCTTGCACTTGCCCCTATGCAATTTGACTAACCTTGTCTCTGTATTCAAGTTTGATGACATGCCAGTTACCATCACTGACACCTCCTGGTACTCCAACCATTACCCTCATGATAAGACGACCAACAGCGAATGAGAAGGCCACCTGAGAACCAATGATCTCCAGAGCTAAGAAATCGTGCTGCTGAGAATATCGACCAATATACATGATCATTCCATCTGTCTGCAGAGTAGAAAAGCTGAAGGGGGAAAAGTGAAAAAAAAAAACGTAAAAAAGAAAAGATGATTGGAAACTTACATGAATTGAACTCGCAATATGGAAACTGTGCCCTCGATTATTAAAAATCTACTTGTACGAAGAAGCGCATCGATCATGCAGGACGATTTTCATTCATCAACACTTTGTTCACAGAGTAAAATCGAAGTAAGCAAACGGAAACATGCGCACGCTTCTCTTTCTGAATGAATTACATGGCATTAATGAGTATGCATACTCTTTCGTTGATTTTCTATAATATTTTCTCTTCAATTTAAACTTCGAAGGAGATGCGTTCCATTATTATGTACTTTATGAGTGAATTCAGAAACAGAATCATATTGTCTGCTGAGACACAGAAGCAAAGACAAATTAAACGCTCATCATTCTGTTTGGAGTTAGCACCATTTTTGCTCTAGGTAGACAATATGAGACCTATGAATGATTATTGGAAACTAACTTGAGTGACAGAATCATATACGATCGATGCGTTATGGTCGGGAAAGCCATGTACGCTCCTGCAGGAAAGTGTCTAGCTGTCATCTCACATCGAGCTCCATCGAATCCAACACGGCAGTAACACTTGAAGCCTCCATTCCTCTGGTTCTCACAAACACCATGGTGTTTACAGGCTCCATCAAAACACTGGCCTCGCTCGAAATCTACCTCACAATTAGTTCCTGTGAAATGGAGAAATTCTAGTATAGCAGGAGGAACGTAACAGTATCTAAACATAATCAACGGACCCATAAATCTGTGCATTTGTCATGTTAGTATCGCTTCCATACCGGTTGTCACTAAATCAGGTTTCAATTTTTTTGCTTCTTACACAGTACACCTAAAGGTACGTTCAAACATAAATTCATTTCATAGGTCTGACACAAAAAAGGGGGAAAGAATAAAAACAAACCCAGTGCATTATCGTCGACCTGTTTGCGCCAAAAGCCTGTATTTGTGTTTGTGCTTTGTTTGTTTTTCGTTTTGTTTTGTTTCTTTTCAATTTCATTTCACAAATGCCAATTTTCTAAGGGTCTATCATATTTTCAGTAAGTGACAATTAGATTTACCTATGGGTTTCCTAAAATCGAAGATTCATTTTCAAAAGGTGTTCCAGTGACTTTATATGGCTTGAGAATGCCAAATTTTTCTGATTAAAATTGTCAAAAGATATTGAGGTTACTTTTCAGTTTTTACTTGAACATTGTTCAAAGTTTCCTTGGAACTTCCAAACCAATTATGTGTGACTTAAAGAGTTATTTACGCATTATTATGACTTGTTGTTGTTTCATCTGGAAAGAATTCAGCTCCAATTAATTAATCCAATTAGTTTAACGCGACTCGCAAAGGAAGCGTCTGCCCTTAAATTCGACAAATTGCATTTTCGTAATATTCATTCTTTTCAAGTATCAAGGAAACTTTAGATTTACAAAAAGTGTGTCGTTGACAATATCAGTTAGTAATGGGAGAAAAGACTGATAATGCATGGCGGCTCGTTTGTAAAGCAATATCTACGTGACGGGTAGTTCTCAGGTTTAAAAAAAAACCCAATGCATCAAAGCGCTTATCATGCTGCTTCAATTAATAGGTGGTCTGTCCGTGGACAGATTAATTTCGCTCGAATTGTCTTTATCTTTTCATTTTTATCCCCTCCCCCCCCCCTTTTTTTTCTGTCCACGATTACTCAAAATTAGCACAGTTTTCTTCTAGTTTTGGCCAGTCATCAGTCCGGGTAAGGTCAAGTTCCCGAAAATTCTTCAAGGTATTATCAGGTTATCAGGTTATAAAGACGTCATCAAGGCATCATTTTGTCAAAATCAACACGTCATATCTCCACAACGGAAAGTCAGTTTTCATTCATATTTGGCATGGTTAAAATTCAATGTCAGTTCTGCACGTGCACAGTTCGCAGAGAGCGTAGAAACGCCGTTTTTCGCTTGGATCGGCTTCCCAATATAAATCTCGATACCAAAGATAAATTCTTGTCCCTCAAAGGGGTAGTGTGATAATTTAAATCTGATGAGATGTGCATTCCCCGTTCAGGAACACCGTTATCAACACAAATTACAGTTCCAGTTAACCATTGGATTCAAATAAAGAGGCTGCATTTCTGTTCGGAGTATTCCCGTTAGTAGCCCCATTCATTAATAACAGAGGCCGATGAAAATCAAGATGGAATAATTGAAAGCATCACAGTTTTGACATGCGTTTAACCAAAAGTAATGAATTCTTAAAATTCCCGTCAGCCTGTAAGTAGTCAGAGCAATAGTGTGTCCGTAAGTGGTCATGCTATGCACGTAGGCCTTCGCATGCACGTTATTTTGTCGTTATGACAGTAGTTCTTAGCTACGATATTCCATAGTTCCAGGCTCGTGATTTCGGTGTTTCGTTTCATCATAAACTGTTGGTTTGTCTGATCTCTTTACGAGTATACCCCTGAACACTGTCAGTCAATAAAATCATAACTCACCTGCGTATCCTTCTGGACAAACACAGACATATCCATCATCCGTCCTCTCACAAGTCCCTCCATTGATACAGGGTTTGGAGTGGCAGAAGTCCAGTGGTTCAGAACAGTTATTATTCGTATGTGGGTCGGGACACTCACACCACTGAACCACAGACGGATTGATGCCATGGAAGGTCACTGAATTTTTGCTATTCCTTGAAGATACAGAAGACCCTCCTGTGTGTGTTTTTCTGCTCATACATCTCTGATATCCACCACATGTTTCAAACATACAGCGATCATCTTCAGCTGGTATCACTAAAAGACCACACAAAAGCTGTAACTGATCGCGCTTGAAGTAAATAGTATCGACTATTTGTCGAGGAGATAGGAATCGGTTTTCGCTATTTCTTGCCGCGAAAGAAATATTTACAATCGGTCTTCCATCGTCGTTCATCTCCCGGATGTTGAATATGTTGAGCTTATGAGCGTCTAGGAGTTCACTCAGGGCTACGCGAAGTTTGCTGATACCGCCAGATTGGAGGAACTCATCTTGTGTCACACCAGGAATACGCACGTTAACACTGTTTGCGATCATTGCTTCAGAGACGCTGGTAAGCTCTAGACGACATCGTGCTGTACGGCCATGAACACCATCTGGATAGAAAAAATAATCAGCTTGAAATAAAGGTTTCATTGGACAGATTAATGTTTACATAGGTCTTCATTGGTTTCATTCAAGACATGAAATATAGTTCGGGACTTTCAGTGGTATCCCTATTCGAACATGTTAACATGTTGAAAATATTTTATCACCACATGAATAAACCATTATGCTTTTTATGCTCATCCTTCCTAAATGCATTAATTCAGCCATTAAACCATCGGTTAGACGGAATTTCTATCATAGAACCATGTGTCATAGAACCATTCACTCGATCGATGTAAGAGCGGCAAATCTGAATTTCTGAGCCTTATCGGCAAACTGATGACCTTCCTTATTATTTCTTACTTTTAAAATTACTGCATAGAGTATTTGGAAACCCCTCGGACCAAAAAATTCTTATCTTTTCATTTATTTACTTTTATTTCAGTTTCATTATCATTATTATTTCATTTATCCATTTACTAGCTTTTTTTTTTTTTTTTTTTGGCCTTGCCATGTTTGTCGCAATTTTATGGTATAGTCTTTCAGTAAATCGGATCCAGATTCCCATTCCATTTTAAGTGGTCTAATGACCTCCTACGAGTAGGGAGAGAGGTCATTCGCCTAAGACTTCGTCCTAGTCCACACATAACTGTGAAGAGATCCTTCTTCTTAACAGGATTAAGCTCTTCACAGGGTGATATTCCCATATTCAGAATCACACACATAGAACGACCTTTTCGCATTTGGGAAAACAAGATGTACGAACAGCAACTATCACCGGCAGACCCAGGTAGCGCAGGGCATAGAGGAACATGTCTCGGGGGCCAATTCCAATTTTGGCATATCTCACTTTATGAATACACCATGGAGCATAAACGTGTAACCCCAGCACACCAATTTCCGCTACCTCAAGAGGAAAATTTAAAGACCAAAGGAACCCCTAAATCTGATTTTTTTGAGGAGGGGGGGGGGGGACTCAGAGAAATATCACACTTGTGCCCCCTCCTCCCCCCCCCCCCTCCCTCTACTGTCCGCCCGAGAATCCTGGCTCCGCCGCTGATGTCTCATTCATAAAAAAAACAAGCTCGAGCCAGCGACATACCACTGACAAAAACCGTCACCTCAGTGTTGCCCTGGTTCTCCTCGGAGACCTCGAGGCGATGAACCTTAGGTTTGAACCGTAGAGTCCCCGTCAAACTATCCACTTGTAGTAAATCATTCCTTCCCGTCACCTGGGTATCACTCTCTTGCTCGTCCGCTTCACCAAGGATGACGAAACGGAGTTTGCCTTCGCTGTCGATATCACGAGCGGGAATACGTGCAAGCTCAGTACCTGATAGAATGGCGTCTGGAAGACCATTATAGAATACCTCAAAATTCGGCACTTCTGGCGCATTGTCGTTGCGGTCAATGACATGAATAAATACGCGGACGGTTGTGAAGAGAGTGCCAGAGTAGGCAGCAATAATCAGGCGAAACTTTTTGACACGTTCATAGTCAATGTGGTATCGGTTATAAAGTTGTCCGCTATAAGGTTCTACTTTGATGATGCCTCTTGCACCCTGTAAGATTCTATACCTAACCACTGCATTCTGTCCTTCATCTATATCACTGGCATTGACTACTGTCTCTCCTGATATCGAGACATTCACGTTCTCATAGACGTACATTCTGAGAATATCATAGGGAAATCTTGGAGGGTTGTCATTGACATCTAAAACATTCAGTATCAGAGTCGTTTCATCCTGTTCTTCTCCACATATAGCTACAAGATTCAGTTCATAACGGTTGTGGTATTCTCTGTCTAAGCTCCGGAATACCCATACGCTCCCAGTGCTGACATTGATGCCAAAGTATCCCGAGCCATCATCAGGTGTGACGTTCCGTAAAGCATACCGTACAGCATGACCAACCTTAGCGTTCCGTACTCTTATTGTCGCATTTATCTCGCCCACAGTGTTTTCTTCTATACTCCCATTGAATTTTTTTGAAACAAACTTGAATTGACCCACAGTGACGACTCGAATTTTGACTTTGGTGACGGCTTTCTTTTTAGGCTGTCTCTTGTCTCTGGCGTAGCCAAGAAAACTGACGGTGTATGCCCCCGGGGTAAGCGTTCTAGAGAGTCGCACTTCTCCTGTAACTTTGTCCACCTGGAATGGTAGTTTTGAAAACTCCTTTGGTTTCTTCTTTTGTTTAATTTGATAGATGATATTTGCTGCTTCTGCAAAAGGTAAAAAAGAATATTATTAATACAAGTAATTAAGACTGGACTGAGCACTCTGATCGAAAAGACGTTGTTATAATGTCTAGAGTGCGCTTGAATCATTAGTGATTATCCTACCAAATATACTGCAATAGTCGTTTACTGGCAATTTACATTCCATCAACAACTTATACATATACATGCTGGCCTTACATGCTGACATAATGACATCACCGCCATCTTTTGTCACATGTCATCTCTGAGTAGTAGACCTTGCCATGCATCTGAAACTCCTTGAAACTCTTGTTCATAAAGGTTCTCATAAAAAATGCAACTGAGCTCTTTTTAGAGAGGAGATGGGGCAAGCTGCATCATCACCTTATGTTGGACATATGGATCATATTTATTACACTAGGACGCAACCAGTCCTACATAACTGGAAAGGTAGACATAATGATGGGACACAATCGAAGAGTCTCAGTGAGCAGTGCGACCACTGCTCCTAATGCTAATTCCAAGCAGAATAATTCTTCTTAAAAATAAAGTGCGTATGATTGACAGTGATTTCTAGTTGGGTTTTAGATTGTAAAATAATACTTAAATGGTCTAAACAATGTAATAAATAAAGACATGGAACACTGACAACAACAATGAGGGAACTTAGTAACTGATGGATCATAGAGCACCCATCCTTTGAAACAAACTTACAGCAAATGCATGGATCCTATATATGCCAATGAATTTTGATAGCATGGTAAGTCTATCAATTCATTGATATCTTGACTTGTTTCATTTGATAATTTCACCTTCATCAAAGACCTCCATCAAGCTACATCCAGTATCGTTTTCAATCAGGTCTTACAACCTAAACCTAAAAGAGCTGACTCGCGTACAATGCTTGTCAAAACCCAGCTAGTTTACACTTGACATTCTTTTAAATTACTGGTAACGTTGTTGAGTTACCCTTACACCGTATAAAAAAAAAGGGTCATGAACTTGGAATCTATGACCCCCAACCTGGATTAATCTCATCAATCCCTCATGAACCGTCAAACGTCTTTAGTTTGATCCCTGTCTTGGTCACAGGGGAGACGTGAAAAGGGCGAAAGACAAATATACACAGTGACAGATTGAAAGCTGGGTTTATGGATAGGCCAAAATTGAAGAAGAAAACATCAATATATCAATATTCAAAGACAAAATGAGAAGAGACACATACAGCAGTATCAAGGAATGCATATGAGAAAAAGGCCGAGATACAGGGAGACAGAACCAAATACCAAAGAAGAGGTATAAACAAAAATATAAGGGAACAGTTTGATAAACATGTTGTGAGAGCACATCGAAAAAAATACCAGCAGACACGGTGGGTATTATCAGTAAAGGCCTATTATTAGCATGAAGTGTGTGCTTAAGCTTCAAAACGTGCAATCATGCAACATACTAAAATAATCAAAGAAATCGAAAACCGAAATAATGGGTTTCATTTTTTCCTGTATTTTTTTTTCATATAGAATGAAGATAACTGCATTATAGTCAACTTAAGAGCAACATAAGGATGAAGGGAAAAATATATTTATACGCTCCTACTTTTCACACTCGGGTGAGTAAGAGAATATTCTTCCTCCTCCATCTTTGTATCTCCTCTGTCACTTTCTAAATTTATGTGCCCATTTCTTTCTGTTTCCGTAAACTGATATTATTACATGAAAAGGTCTCATGTATTGTTCCTCTAGAATTTACATTTTGAACTTCCTTCAAGCTTGATTTGTCAGCTCATAACATCTAAAGCATGAGGACGTGAAGACATTGTACTTAGAATTAACGGATGTTCGGTGACGGTCTTGAATGCTCTATTTGTTACATTTAACAGAGAAAGGTATGTAAAATAGTTTAACCTTAACCCATGATTGGTAGTCCAATGATATGTCTGGTTTGACTTCCCTCTAATCATATTCTTCCTGTGCAGTCTTTCTGTAGGATATCAGGCAAAACTATCCCAGGGGTGATAGCTATGAGAATACGACATCCGTTCTGGTTAAAATCCTTGTTTATTTTTACGAAGGTATAATAAGTAAAATAGTCACCGGATTGTTATCGGAAATAGCGTCGATATTTGCTTGAATCAAGCGCTCATAATTCACTACAATGTACAAACCTGCAGCAACAACATCAGCATAGCAACATTGTCATCATCATCAACAACAAAATTATGAATCTAGTTTGATGCTACTTGCAAAACAATGAACAATCAAATGTATCAGATTTAGCTTTGCCTAATAAAACATGAATGTGAAATTACGACTGAAAAAAAGTTGAGGAGGCGCCAAGGCTCATTTGATAGAGCAGTGGTCTCGTTATCCGGTGACCCAGGTTCGAAACCAAATCGATGCGCTAGTGCCCTTTGGTAAGGCATTAATCCTACTTATCAGGTCTCTCGCAGAGGACTTAAAACCTTAAAGCCGTCGGTCATCATGATGCTCACTTGCAAGCATGCATGCTTTCTTATCAGTCAGCTATAAAACAAACCAAGGACCAAGTAGATTCAAACACGTGAGAACTGTACACACTAAGAAAAAAAAAGTTCAATTTTGCACCCTAAATGCAACTCTGGCAGGACCTTTTTGGGTGCAATCTTGCACCCTACATGTAAAAGGTGCAAATATGCAACCTTTTGTACTTGTTTGCATCCAGGAATGCCCGTCTGCACGCTTAAAGGTGCAATTTTTGCATTCAAAAGGGTGCAAATTCGTACATTCCCTAAAGGGTATATATCTGCACCTTTAAGGGTGCAAAATGTAGCTCACTGCACCCTTAAAGGTGCAAAATGCTTCTTAGGGTGCAAACTTGTACCCATAAAGGAGCATTTGAAATGTGAAAAAGTTGAACCTTTTTTTTTTTCTTAGTGTGTACTCAAATAGATAAAACTGCTACACAACATTCTCATTAAGTTTTCCCATCAAATATTTCTTGGAAATAGCTAAATGATGTCTGAGTTTCACTTTCAATCATGTTTTGTCGAATGAAAAGCGATAAGTTTCGATCGCCATGGAGCACGTCTTTCAATCGACTTGTTGCAGTTGAAGGAAGATCAAGAAAATTCCATGCTGAAGGTTCCGCTCGATTGCTCCCTCCACTGTCTCAGTATGGTCTCAGCGTGCAACACTTGCATTCATACTGAGGGATCACGCCCTCTCTGTCATACAGGTCAATGATATCAGTGAATGTTCTCAAATAATTATAAAGGGGGCCCGGGTTGTTGCTTACGCTTTCGTAGAAATAGAATAAATGAATATTTATTCTATTTCTACGAAATAAATGACTATTCAATTAATACACAAATCACCTGCGTTCTAATATATATTGGCATCTGCGCAAAATCGGATATCCACTTCAAAAGGGACAATGTATTGATATTGCTACCAGATATCAAAGTTGTGCAAGAACATATTACCATCAAAATTACCGTTACAGTTCGTTATTTCGAAGGTTCGTTATTCCGAAGGTTCGTTTATTCCGAAGGTTCGTTATTCCGAAGGTTCGTTAGTCCGAAAACAGAATAAGGTTCGTTAGTTCGTTAGACTAACGAACCTTATTTCATTTTCGGACTATCGAACCTACGGAATAACGAACCTTATTTCATTTTCGGATTAACGAACCTTCGGAATAACGAACCTCATTTCATTTTCGAATTAACGAACCTTCGGAATAAAGAACCTTATTTCATTATCGGACTAACGAACCTTCGGAATAACGCCACAAATGTCCGGATTAACGAACCCTTTTTCCTTTTCGGACTAACGAACATCTAGGTATACGCAATTTGCGTGTTTCGGAATAACGAACATGTGGAATAACAAACCTTCGGAATAACGAACCTTCGGAATAACGAACATCGCCCAAAATGACACCAAAATTGCCCCTTTTTAGAGAATCGGGTAGTTGTATTTTGACTATAAGTGGTTGTTATTTTGTCCATGGTTTCCTTGGAGGAGCTGTCCCCAGGGTAAGTTTTCCGGATGTAGTTATTTGGGGAAAGTTGTGGCTGCCGGAGAACTGTGCTCGTTGGTATCCTATATTAAGCCTCCCAGACGATTAATGACATCACAAGTAGGGCAGAAATTATCAGATAATTTGTATCAGACGGTCAACCTGTAGAGCATGACGGTATAGTTGTAGTTTTCTGTGCACAATAGGAACAGTTCAACATTTCCCCTTCCCACCTCATTTTAAGCTTTAAACAGTAATGATAAATGCTAGGAAAAGAAGGAAATTGGCTATCATGATGAGATCCTGCTCGTCTGGGGGCATCTATACACCCCTCCCCCGCTGGGCAAATTCAGATAGGAAATCCCTTTTTAAATCCAGTAGGAAACTACATGTACTTACTTTCGCTATTTGATTCAGGAAATAATTCCCGTATGGACAGCACACATGTCCAGGCTTATTTGTGCATTTGTGCCAAGGAAAAAAGAATTCTCCTATGGCCTTAATTTTTTCTGACTCAAACATGAAATCTTTAATAAACCATTAAACATAAAACATAAAAATCGGTACAAATTTGAACATTAATTCCATTGTATGAAGCGTCAATTTGCTCCAATTAAAAAGGAAATATTCCTCTTTTGAAAGACCCTTTCACAAAATCCTCCTATTATCCGCATTAAAATGATGTAAATACAGTAGAAATTGCTGCTATAATCCAGATAATATCAGTATCAGAATAATGCGCATTATTCTGCTCTCTGTGCAATTTTACGACCGAATAATCCTCCTATTTTGTGAAACTAAGGTATATAGAAGAGATGAAAATACCCTCGCTTCATTGAAATCATTTTATTGTCAATTTTCCTATTTTCCTGATTGAATGATTCTTGAAAGAGATATCCCTGCTGGAAAGATCACAGTGTCACACAGTGTGTTCACAGTGTGTTCACATAGTGGACTATGTGAAGATGTGATTCACAATGTTAAAACGCTCAAATTTAACAGTGTGAAGATAATTTCACACTGTGGACACCTCCACAATGTGAGTGTTCACAGTGTGTTCACATAGTGGACTCTGTGAATATAAGATTCACAATGTTAAAGCGCTCAAATTTACCAGAGTGAAGATGATTTCACATGGTGTTCACATTGTGTTCCACAATGTGGGACACTGTGTTCTTTCCAGCGGGGATTAGACATGCCATTAGCTTAGGCAGCTTTTAAAAAATTATATTTATGAGACCTAAGATATTATTCCAGAGAAGTGAACAAAAGCTGTGTGAATATCTATCAACAGAGGCATGCATGGTAAAAGGAGAGTGATAAACGAGCTCAATACATCTGTTTTATTCCATCTCTCAAGGGCTTGGGTTAAAAGGTGACAATGATCGCAAACGACAGCACATTCTTTTTTTTTCTTCTTCTTCTTCTTCTTTTTTCTTTTTTCGTTTGCAAAGAAGAAATACAGTATCAACAATTCCATCTTAATACAGTCAAGGAATGATGTCGAAAAAGGTTCCTTGTCTCACAAAGTAGATGTATTATTTATTTGAATCGCAGCCAGACTGATGATGCTATGCCTTGTATATTGCAGAACATACCACATGTTATTCTCTTACCTGATATAATACATACCTTTCCTGCAAGAAAGGGGGGAAAGCTGAACCCCAAGAAAACACTGAAAATAGAAATCATATGACTTTGAACGGATCATCAAGCCTAAATATATTTATTTCCTCTAAATATCAAGATCAAGGAGGAAAAACCAAATAGTTGTAGTTATCCTATGGACCTATTAGGATGAGGGTCAGTTCCTTGTCATGTTTCGAACCCAGAATCTCCTGGTCTCTTACATAAGGCTATCCAGTAGACCATCAGCAAACCTTCAGCACAATAAAACAAACTTTAAATCTCTAAACATCGTCTAGCTAGAGTAGTAAGGAATAAGCCCCTCAGCGGGTTGACTGATGTAGAGTCCTATAGCAGCGGATGCCCGTTAAATGAGCGTTTTATCTATAGTACCGATTATCGGAGGCGTTGTATGAACCTGGTCATTATTTGAATGCTTTTGTTTGTTTGTTTGTTTGTTTGTTTGTTTGTTTGTTCGTTTTTTTACAGAAAGTCTGAAACTGTGAAACGATCACATCATTCCTCATGATTTTAAATACAAATTTTAGTTTTCTCAGATTCGTCAACAATTCGAAGATTTCAAGTAAAATTAAACCCTGGGGAAATATCCATTTTCATGTTAATGAAAAGAGAGAATAGAGAGAAACAATTTTTAAAAAACTTCCATCAAAATCGGTTGCGAAATGAGAAAGTTATGAAAGTTTGAAAAGTCTCAATTTACTTTCTATGGTGATCCTCATATTGGCAATGTTGCTTCAAAATGGCAGGTTTAGAAGGACAACTCTCCATATGTTTTGTACACAAAATTTCATATTTTCTCCTTTATCTCTAAAGATGCTTCTTGTCTCCTTCTCAGCTCAAGATGTATCATGGGGATATAATTGACACAACACATGTTGAGTTCACAAAGATTGGACAATGGTGACCTGGGGGCCCGTCGATGCGCGCGACGGACGCTCCCCGAAAGGGCACGTTGAAAACGCCTTTCGGGAGGGAAAATCGCCAATGGAAATGCACGCGATACCATTACCCCACCCCCATCCCCCTGCGTCGCCTTAGCTGGATTATTCGGGCTTTATGAAAAAATATATCCGATGATCTCAATGAAATAAATATATCAATCACCTCCTCCACATTCGAGGTTAGATTGAGAGTATTCATTTGTGTTTAAATTGAAATTGAATTGAAATTTTCTGTGTAAAATGATAAAAGTGAATACCAGACATGGAATTATTTATCATATTATATCATGTTTACAGGATGTAGAGATTAGGCGGGCGGAATATCATCCAGATGTTCTTTAACATTCAACTTGCTTACTGTTTTCCAGAATTGTACAGCTATTTCCAGTCCAGTGTCAGCGAATGACCAACCGCACGTGAAAACTGACTATACTGTCAGCTATGTGTTTGCGCTCTCAAGACTTTACTTGAAAGTAAATGAAGCAGAAATATAATTACTGTTATAAGCACTTCCTTTTCGTTTTAATGATTTTCCCCAAAGTAGCCTGACAAAATTAATATATCATATGTACAAGATAATATGTATGTCACTTTGATGTTGGCGAAGGGCCTATTTCGACATTTTCCAAATCATGTCACAGTATATTGTCTATGATTCTTAAAACACCTGAAGACCACATGTTGAGACGAAAGTAATTTCCCTTTGATATGAAGCAAGACGGAAAAGGAAGAAGCATATTCCTTATTTCATTTCACCCCTTGTCTATAAGTATAGACAGGTATTTCCAGTAACAGGGTCTTGGAGGTCTTGTTCTCATGGTTATGTTAATCCTTTGTATTTTAAGTTACATAATTCTATCTGCCCACGTAATACATGTAATAGAAGGAGATTGTAATAAAAATTCTATTTATAAACAAATCGGTGTACATTTTTAAAACCATTATCATGGCTAATGTTCACTTTCAAAAATATGAACCTTTGGAATGATGAACCATTTCATTTTGCGAAATGAGAATACTTTTCCATTTTCCGAATTGTAAACCTTCTGACTTACGAATCTTCAAATAAGGAAGCTTTGGGAATTATGAACCTTCGAAATCGTGAGCCCACGGAAAGTCGACTCGTAACCGCGTTATCTCGAATGTATTATTTTAATATTTCTGTTCTGTTGCCAGTGATCTCTCCATAGCATATATGTAAGCGGGTTATGAGCACAAGGTCACGGTCAAACCTGGGAGCTATTACTTGAAAACCTACCTTACATACACGTGACTTGTCATTACAGGTATTAAAATGGGATTCTGCTGGAATCACTTTTCTTTATTCAGTTGTGACAATGTCATATTTAGCGTGTGCACGACTTCCTTAGTTATTAATGAAACTAGGTGAAGCGTTTATCTGGGACATAACAATATGTTCTCTACAGTATACACGAAGGAACATTTATCATTAATCTGGAAAGAGTATTTCTCCTACCAGACGGGTCTATGGAGACAGAAAAAGGACTATTTTTGTGTGGGATGCAGGGGTACAAGCCATCTGGAGTTCCGTTTACATATTCATACAAAAATGATAATACTTAATTGAAAATCGTGGAAGGAACATAACAATCTCCTAATATTCTGCATGTATATAGCGCCTAATACATCTCCCTGAGATGTGCCTACGCGCTTTATCGAAATATAGTAGAGGTATCTCTCGATGCAAACATAACATTATTTGGAACGTTACATTCCAATACACTTTTGTCACCATTACCTTTCATCATCTTCGAGTAAATTTTCTAGTTTGTCATTCTTAGTGTTATGGAATGTCAATAAATATTCCTGTTGCTTTGAACGCCGTGTAAGATTTTGTTTATATCAAAATGGTGCAATTCATATTAAATTTTTATGAATCCACAACGTGTGCCTAATGGTTGTGTGTGGGGGAGTGCACCTGTGTCAGGGCTTTCTTGTGAGGACAGAAAACTTGATAATTACAAAAATTGTGAAGGTCGAGCAGGAAGCATAATTGAATGAAATAAGCGTGATAGTGGACACTTCACACCTTTCTCTTCATCATGGTCGACCAATAGAAAGAACAAATTGCACGAAAACAAAAGAAGTACGTGTGCTATACAAACATCTCTCTTTGCAATCACAACCGACAAATAGACCTTGGAGGATGGCAGAAATGAATGAAATATTTTAAGATGAGAACCAAAAACTGCCGTGGCTGTAGAGGTTGAAGTGATCAATGATTTTGAAAACAAGGTTATTCGCAAAGTTTGTCGACAAACTTCTCTAGATGTTTATTCTGCATGAATAAATGTTTTCATTAAGATCTTTAAATCAAAACTCACAATAGCTACCCATGCCCATACTAATAGAAAATCCATACATCATCTTTCGGCCAATGGAAGCAGTTTGATGAAAATGTATTTTTGTAAGTCTTTCTAGTACTACATCCGATATCATAATCAGAATTGGGCCACAACGTTTCCATTAAACTCTAAAAACTAAAATGTCGAATCATCATTTAAAAGGGTGGAGGAGTGATTACATTTTCAAAATGTTATATTAACACTTTGAACATGCTGGATTCAACCACTATACATGCTGGATTCTAACCTTTATAGTGCTGAACCCAGTATGTTCAAAGTGTTAATATAACATTTTGAAAATGTAGTCACTCCTCCGCTCTTTTAAATGGTGATTCAACATTTTAGTTTTTAGAGTGTACTTTAAATCATACACACAATCTGGTTTACATGTTTATAGGTTTCCAGGTTTCCTTTTCTAAACATACTGCAAAATTTCTTGTATATGTGAACAATGTGTCCTCGATATAGAACACAAACAATGCTATGCATTCTTGAACGTTAAGATTATTCTAGGAAAGGATATTTTTCATGGGCTGAATATATCCATTAGGAAATAAGACGTTAAGGGTGAAAGGCTAAAAGGAGCAACATTTTTCATGCATTTCATGCTCTTTGACCTTAAGCAAAGTATCAAAGACAGTCACAAGCTTTTACGATCAAGTTTCAGAGTCAGCTGATTTAAAAATGAGATATAAAGGCTTTATTCCTGTATGTTAAAAGGTTCATTTTTCATACTGCCATTGGTAAAATTCCGAGAGCGACTGATTTATTAAATTTTAAATTTCACAGGCGTTGTTATTGTGTGTCACTTTGAAGTGTCACATCGGGTAGACTGGCATATCTATTTGACTAACTACCTGAATAGAACTAGGTGAATGCAGCGCCATAACTGCATAGAGAGTCATTACAAAATCGAAATCGGAAAGCAAAACGGGAGTGATATAAGGGGTTGTGGTCGGGGGGGGGGGGAGGGGGAGGGGGGGCAGTCAGTACACGCGTGACCACGGGTTTTTCAAAACCACCCTGAACAAGTTTTATCCAAGGGTCGTAATCCCCCTTTTTTCTTTTTCTTTCTTTCTTTCTTTCTTTTTTTTTTTTTAGCTTTTTTCCGAGCCTCTTCTCGAAAAATTTTAGCTCCTAAACAAGTTTTACCCCTTTTTTCAATGAACTTAAACTTCTTTTTTCTTTTTAAGGAATTTTCATTCGATTTGTTTCATCTTTGCTAATTAATTTGTGATAAAAAGTATTTTACGAGAACAAAAAGAGAATTTGTATCTATATTAATTTTAACGTACTGATGTATTTTTAATGAAGCTCTTAATAGAAAAAACAAAAAAGGTGTGCGTGGGCGTTTGTGCGTGTGTGTGTTGTGTCTTTCACAATCTTTTTCTTTGATGTAGTTTTTGTTTTTAAATCTGCTCGTGTCTTTCGTTTTTGCATGTAAGTTTATACCCCACCTCTCTATTTCTTCATTTCTTTTGCTCTATTATCATCATCACCGCTCAATGAAGTTCAAGTTTAGAAACCACGTCATACGACTAATGAATGTCGGCTATTAGCAACACATGGACTGCAAGAGCAACAGTTGGACTAACAGCTTCAAATGTATAGCATGTGTGTTGTTTCATTCAAGCTTATCACTTCAACGAAAACATGCATGCACTAAACGTGTTATGAGTAAAAATATATACGTACCAGGATTAATGTATCGCAACAATTCCATGCATACCAATGCTAAATATTTGTCGAGGGCAAATATAGGCTATCTGTCTGTTGCTTATGTACTCAACAGATTAGCTGTCAATACCACGAATTATTAACGATTTACTGGGTTTCTATAAAAAAAAAAATAATAATAGATATTCGTTGACATACTCAGCTGCAAGTTCTCTCTCTTCCCTCCCTCTCTCTCTCTCTCTCTCTCTCTCTCTCTTTCTAACTATCTCTCTTACTCCAACATTAACTGAAAGACAGAGGAACAATACATTCAAGCAGGAACAGTGGAATGTCT
>CM057165.1:9925936-9960936 GCA_029962745.1 Echinometra lucunter | reverse complement strand
AAAGCCATGGATTATAAACATAAACAATGGTCCGTATTTTCCTAAAATTCATGTAAAAACCGTTCCTGGGTCTATGTCTAAAGTTGAATTTCAACAGATGAATTTAGTACGAGGTCTAAGTTTTCTGTTTGTTTAACTCAGTTTGTAGAAAACGAGCCTTGTCCATTGCGCGTGTATGGGAATAACCATGCAACACATTTTGTCAATATTACCAAAACGTGGACCACATAAGTGATTTTTATCATTGTATTATTTATTTAGTTAAAGTTCTATTCAAAATAGAGGGTAGGTACATTCCTCGAAATAAACCTCTTTCCAAGTCGCCCTCTAGTATACATGTATAAATTTCATAGATCTAAACGAGAGATTGGATAGGAGAAATGAAGTAAAATATATTCAGTGTTAATTTTTACCCCCAACTCCACAATATCTGTTAACGTGTCGTATTGGATATACATGACAAAATACCATGAACTTGGCAAAATGAAGGAAAATTAGCGTAAAGATGTAGGCCGTGCACGTCAGTAGGTACAGTCTTCGATTTCCTAAGTGATGGCGACGAAAAGGAGGAAATTAACCAACTGAATTCTTGGCATTAATCATGTCTGATACCTCATAAATATTTTTGCAGTGTCTCACGCCATCCCTCACCTCATGTAGCTATGAAAGTACAATTTTTGTGGGTGTCTGGACAACTTTCTAGCCATGCTAACTGAAAACTCTCCAGTAAGACTTGATAATGCATGCATAAAGAGATTAGGGTATTACCAAATAATTTGTCTAAAGCAATATGAAGGATTATCTAAGAAATATCGAAGTAACACTTTACAAGGTCATAAAAACCTACTTAACATAATGAGATTAGGTTATTACCAGACAATTTGTCTAAAGCAATAATGGATTATCTAAGACATATTGAAGAAACACGATTACTGATTCACAAGGTCATAAAAACCTACATAACGCAAATTTGATTCCAATTTAAACCTGTGTTTATATTTTTTGGTTTGGTAGATAATACTTCTTAGCATAACCTCTCCTTAAAATCGTTGCCCATGCCGGATTTATATTAATATCTATTCCGCTGGAAATGATTATGCTTAATGATACTTCTTAAATTCATGTTGAGGTTTAGTACAGTATTGATGATAATAACTGATATATTTTGCAAAATGTTGAATAAGGCTTGGGTAATGGCTTTTCCATATTCATATTTACTAAGCCAAGATATGCTGATTGTCCATCATGACTACTACAATATATACTGTTCTTCCTTTTCGTTCTGTTATTTTTCGTTATCATAACATCGAGGAAGGGCGTAGTAACTGGGGGAAAGGCTTTTCTTTTCGAGAAATGTTGTTTGCTCGGCATGCTCTATATATTCCTTTGTCTATGCACTATCCTAGTCTAGACAGGTTACTTATTATCATGATGGACTAAGCTAACCAGGGTAGGATTTTAATCATGTTTGTTGCCATAACAACAAATCAACAACCATGAATTGTTGTTGATGATTCATGTCCATTCCTTAATCAGAACGACAATCATATTTTGTTCAAAATATACACTTTCATCATTTTATTTGTTCATAAAGGAAAGACGTTAGTTATCTGCAAAGTGATTAGCGGTACATTATCATGATTATGTAGTAGCATACGCTGTACCCAATGAACGCACACAATCACGTACCTGCATCAAGGTTGTGATAAAATTTTTTAATTTAGAAAAACTCGTTTTATATTGTGTTAAACGTTACTACCGGTATAACACTTATAATAGGGCTATATTTATATCACAAATACTCCTTTTTGAGAAGGAAAAAACATGGTCAATTGTTTCAAATGAAAAAAATATTTGTTTTTAATGATAGTCCTAAATGTTCCTCCTACAGAAAGGAAACGGATAAACCACTCTTCTTGGATCAGTTCCCCTTCCCTCCCCCCCCCCAAAAAAAAATATACTAAAAAAAAAATCAAACAATAATTTTTCAGTGATTTGTTTTTTGTCACATCATCAAAATCAACAGTAAACGTTTGTACGTATTCTTTGTTTGTTTTTCAAATTCAAATCATTAATTTAAAATAATCAAGACGGTTGAATCAACTTGATCTAAATCATGCTAACCCTGCCCTTTTTCGATCTAATGTTGAACTGTAAAACATTTTATTGAAAATGAATTTGCCAATAAAAGTTGCAAAAAGTCGATAAGTCCCACCAACAAGATGAAGGTAAAACATTACTGAAACCACCATACTATCTGTACACTGGCACAAAGGGTTGCGATATGTTTCCTAAAATAACTCACCAAGGATTATGTTAAAAGACTTGAAGACTGAAACAATTAAAATAAGACATTCCAGTAGACTAACAGCCTGGTGAACCATTCTATAGCAGTTGTCTTTAAGGTTTTGTGAGACTGACATGTTGGTCTCTAGGGCTGTCAGTCTTGTGTCAGTTTTCTGTGTTGTCTCATGGGCTCAGAGAGAATTGACAAATATTTTCCTTCACTGGTACTGTAATAAGCTACTTTGGAATCAGGAATATGGCATAATGAATTTTTATTAAAAAGGGGCAATCAAAGCATGAAACCACTTACACAAATACATGTAAATATCTATCACATGCGTCCATGGGGCGGTTTTTTTTTTACCCCATAGACGGCAGTGTAAGACAAAAACATACTTGGTTTTGCAAATGGGGGAATTCGGGGAATTCAGTGATAGATATCTTGATATTAACATGAATAACATCTTATATTTCAAAACCTTTATATTCCTGGCTGTTTATTATCCTTCTGAATATTTCTTCTACAACACAGACCTCAAAATTCAACAATTCATTAAATCAAGCCTCCACAAAATTACCGGATCCCTTTTAATGTAATGACGCAAATTCATTACTTGGAAAAGAATATAGAACAGCATGAGATGTAGAAAGATATAGATGGGAAGAGAATAGAGAGAGAAAGAGAGAGAGAGAGGGGGGGGGGGGAAGGTATGACTCACAGAAGATAGGATAGACTACTTCATGAATGTTGTGTATAAAAAAAGATATCAAATTCAAGAACGATGTTCGACAAAGGAAATGAAAATGAACATCCTGTACTAACTCTCCCCTCTGTCCTCCATCCTATATACATCCCCCCTTCTCTTCCATTTCCGCATTACCCCCCCCCCCATTATCTTCTTCCCCTACCTATCCCTCTGTTTCCTTCTCCTCGCTATCCTCTGCCCCTATATTATCATTATACCTTTATCTCTCTCTCTCTCTCACTCTTTATTTGTCTATCTGTCCGTCTCTCACCTTGTCTCTGCCTGTCTCTATCTCTGTCTCTTCCCCTTCCCCTCTATCCTTCCCTCTCTCCAACGGAACATAATAAAAAAACAAAGTGATCTCTGAGACACACCTAAAACGTGTTCCGTAGTGCATGACTATCGTCACAGACTAGATTCTGTCTGTGATTTGTTGTCATTTCTATCGATCTTGACACATATATGCTTCCAGCCATTTCACCTGACCCCTACCTAAGGTCATCAAAACCTCAAGATATTTTGTAGATCATCTCGATACTTAAGGAGTTAAATTTTCATCTCTGGTATACTTGGCATACTGGTGGCAAATCTGCGAACTATATACGGCAGTGATACGACCAGGGAGTTTGAACAGACCACTTCCTGATACGACCAAACCTGCAATATGTCCAAGGTGATTTGATTTGTGCCCATGATGGTTGTGCCTCTGTTTCTAGTATGTATTATTATTTGGAACACGGATATTTAGTAAATATTACAATATAAAGTAATATTCTAGTAAATATCAAAGGGAAGTTGAAATTCTTAAGGTATTTATTTATATTATTTATTATTCATTCATTCATTCATTCATTCTGTTTTCTTTACTAGCATAGGGTAGTCTCTTCACTACATAAAAACTGCTTTGGAAGAGAGCCCTGTTAATAAACAAAAGTGCAATACATGTTTTATCATATAAAATATTAACGGTCAGAACAATTTTTAGAGCATTTTTTAAGTGAGATATATCTTCTTCTCAGCATTGCTATATGATCAAAGTAATATGGTCGTCGTCTATTCCCCCTCAGTATCCTCCTGAGCTTACAGGAACCTCCAGCCCCCCCCCCCCCCATCCAATGGTATATATCGACTCTGTGTCAGATACAGATTACAATTGTGTAGCTTATAGCTTTTCTTTCCTCTTATACTTCGAACATCCTGTTCTTCAGAGGCCTATACATATTTCTTGCACGTTTTGTGTTATCTTGTCCCTCAATATGTGATATCTTTAAATTTTCCAGCCATCCATCTTCTTAAAAAGCACATTTTACTTAGAATGTGGCTGGAGTCACGTCCTGAATGTACATTATGAAGTCACACTGGCTTCTGTTTTGGGAGCACAGTATGTTTGATAAGTATAATAGAAGCTCAACATGAGGCTATCATTCTCGTTTTCATTAACGCTTTTGTTTTCATTGTTCCCACTCTCATTAATTAATTTGTAATGTAAATGTCCTTCTCCTGCATGAAGTACTTTTCCCTTTATGTTTGCTTGTCATCTTTACTCTTCTCCCCCCCCCCCTTTTTTTTTTCCAAGCAATCCACAAGCCCTTGGGTTGCATGTGGTTTTTCATGATATACCCTTTCGTCTTCAATTTCAATTTCAAATATCACAATCTTATGCAGCAGGTCGTTGTTCTCTTCAAAATGTTTTCGCTAACTTATGTTGTTGTTGTTGTTGAATTGGGTTTTTACAGACGTGTATCAATCAAATGTGATTATTTACGTCTGGGACCAACCTTTAACGTCACCATCCGAAAGACGTGGTAAATGTAGCTTCATATCTTGCCACAGGACATTAGTGTCGCGTCAGGGATTCGAACCACGGACCTTGTGGTTCAAAGTCCGGAGACTTATCCACTGAGCCACAACACCTATACTATGTTATGGTTTAACATGATGTTTCAAATATGTAGTTTTGTTGTTGTTATTGTTGTTAGATTGTTTTTTTTCAATTGGGCTTTGTTCTTATCAAATGTATAGTCCTAAATATATAATATATGTTTTTACTAACTCATTGAAATAATGGAATTCTTGTTTTTGACAGCAGTCTATAACTTTATACTCTCCATTGTCTTTTGAAGGTCATTTCAAGTACTTATCTTGCTTACTGCAATAGGCCTACATTATTCTTTATTTGCAATGTTCTCAGAATATGTTTGTGATAAATGCGTCCTGACTCAACAGTTTTTTCTTATGCTGATCGAGCAGGATCACAAAATGATATGAAATATTTTCAAGCGTCGTTATGGGACCACAATAATCATGAGCCCATGAGACATATGGAATAAAAATATCATTGCACATCAAAACATGAAAACAGGCTTATAATCCCCCTCCCTTCTCTTCTCTCTCTCCCCTCCCCCCCCCCCCCCCCCCTCTCTCTCTCTCTCTCCCTCTCTCTCTCTCTCTCTGTGTTTGTCTCTTTCTATCTTTCTGTCTCTCTCTCTGTCTCTCTCTCCTTCTCCTTGTCTACTATTCTTTTTCTTCTCTCCATGAATCTCTCATGTGTGTCTTCCTTTCCATTTCTCTTTTGAATTTCATTGTTTCTCTTTTTATTATTTAGCCCTCGTTATACTACCTCTTTATCATATATAATTCGTTAATTCTGCCATATATTTCATATTGCAATAGTATATGGACTAATGTAAAGACCAATGTAAAGACCGTTATCCTTCTTCGGAAGAAAGCATTATACATGTTGTGTACTAACTCTTCATACCGTTACCACTCCTATCCTTTGTTTTCAAACAAAAAACTCTATACAAAATTAATGATATTAATATTTTACGAACTGCACTTTTCATGTTCCGCTTGCAAAACAGTCAACTACCTCCATACCCCCCCCCCCTTATAATGCATTAAGTGTGCATTATACTCATGATAAATTTTCTCATTTCTATGCAAATGCATCAATTAATGTCATGAATCAATGTAAAGCATCACACTGATATACAACTGATATAAACATGTATGTTTCACAATGTTAATATAGAAATAATTAAATTAATTATTACCCTATCTTTCATGGCTATCGAGCATCTTACGACTTGGCTTAAGAATAATTTTGATAGAATGTGATATATAGTTCTTCTATATGTGGACTTTAAAAAATGTGAATTATTCCTAATTGAGGTCTCGACTTGTCCTATGAAAGGTAATATAAAATTATGTTGTGAGCTTTCTCATCGGAGATAGTGCTCATCGAAATCTTATCATTGCCTGACAGGTAAGTGACTTGAGTTTCTCTTCGACTGAATGGTTTGAAATACCGTGCTGTGTCAATTTCAATAATAAAATGACCATTCAGGTCATTCCGGTAGGCGACAGTTTAAATGACCATTCGGATGTTCACCATATAATGGCCATTTGAATTGGTAACCATATAAATGACCATTCTGTTCGGCAATCGTATAAAATGGTAATGCATCGGTAACCAAATAACTGGCCATTCCATCAGTAACTATTATTTTTCATGACCATAAATTTGGATCGGTAACCATATAAACGGCCATTCTTATTGGTAACCACTTATATGGCCATTCTGGTGAATATCATTATATCCAACTGGGGTCGATCGGATAAAATTAAATTCTACAATGATTCTAAAATTCCATACGTTATCTCACTGCAGTTTCTGTTAGGTGTTCGAGGAGAAAAGCAGTGGAGGCACAAGGTGCGACAAGGAACTGTGACCTTCCCTCAGAGGTGTGCACACCCATATCTATAAGAGCATGGTATGTTCACACTTCAAACGTGTTAGTAGTCAGTGGGATATTACACTAGTCTCACTGATGTGTTACTCATTCATTCAAGTTTGTCCCGATGGAGGTGTGGCGCTTTCAAATCGGTTTTCTTTTACTGTTTTTGTTTCTTTTTCGCTAAGGATTAAAATGTATTCATTACCAAATCACAGGCAATGAAAAGAAGGCATACAGATAAATAGTTTTCAAGCAAATAAATACTTTTCACAGGCGATGAAAAGTTTTCATCCTTTTGCAAAAGTTCATCCCAAAATTATGAGAGGATAATTTCAAGGCCGAATATGAATGTTGGTGTCTCACCTGTCTCCGAGATGTGTCAACTTATTAATTCGAGCATGTCAAGTGTGGCACTAAAGGTGTTTGGTTATAGCTGATATGGGTCGAGAAATAAGGTTGAAAATGCATTTCAAGCCTAAACCATACAAGCCCGCCGCACACTATACTCTCTAAAAAGAAAAAAAAAGAGTGAATGCGTTCACTCTGTTATGGGTGAATTTCAGAAGAGAGTGCATTTAGAGTGAATTAAGAGTGAATTAAGAGTAAAAATTGTGATATTCACTCTTTTAGGGGTGACCCCAGGGATCACTCACAATTTTGAGTGATCCCTTTGAGTGATCCCTGAGGTCACCCCTAAAAGAGTGAATAAAGAGTGAATATCAAAATTTTTACTCTTAATTCACTCTTAATTCACTCTAAATGCACTCTCTTCTGAAATTCATCCCTAACAGAGTGAACGCGTTCACTCTTTTTTTTTTTTATAGAGAGAGTATACGATCCGTCTGCGATGCGATTTTGGAAAAATTTGTTACAGCATTTGATATGAACATTCAAACATGTGAAATCTTAATGATCAAAGTTTTGAATAGTCTTATGAATACACAAATCGAGATTCAGGCTATTGCGAGTCTCCCTGCAGGAATAAAAGCGAATTCAATTCCGAATCGTAGTGACGTCATAGCAATCTTGCGATCGGCTACGATTTGAAACCGATTTTGCCTTTACTTCGACCTCAAGGCTTGTAATCAACCAAAATTTTGATTTAGTATTCCTATCATTATTCTGAACCTCAAATAAGATAATTTTACTTGTTTAAACTTTCATATTTTATTGCTAAATGCCATTTGTTCGAAAGTCGGGTAGCAGTCGGATCGTACAGTGTGCGGCGGGTATGGTGGCCCTGAAGTACTAGTACGCTCGATAACAGGCCATGTGCGACGTAAACTTTATGACCTAGGCGCGAAATTCGCGATCTCATACTGCTTTCACACCAAGGTACGGTCGCTGCGAGCGGTCGCTGCGACCGATGAAATCATAATGTGAAAGCATTTCATCGGTCGCTGCGACCGATCGTTTTGGTCAAAAACGATCGGTCGCTGAGTACGGTCGGTGAGGTACTTCAGCGACCGATCGCGACCGATGCAAGCTAGATGTGAAAGCACATCGTACTCAGCGACCGATCGAAATGCAATGACCCCCCATACATGCCTACGCACTATCTCTACTTCCGCTTCCGGCTAGGTCAGCTATACAGCGACCGATCGCTCTGGGCCTGACCAAATTTTGACGGAGGTGTGAAAGCACGTCCGATCGGTCGCTGGGTACGGTCGCAGCGACCGTACCTTGATGTGAAAGCAGTATAGTCACCAATTTCGTGACCCACGACCTGAAATTCAAGTCCCGGTACCCGAAATTCGTGACCCGAGGCGCGAACTTTGCGACAAGGGTTGCAAACTTCACGCCTTGTAGTCGCGAAATTCGTGACTTTGGGTCCTGAATTTCATGACTTTGGGTCGTAAACTTTGCTACTTAGGTCGCATATTTGACGACCTAGGGTCGTGAATTTTTTGTACATGGCTGAGTGGCCATGTGTTGACAGCTGACACAAAGTCACACACGTGCACCACAGACGTACACGTGCTCATCGTACATTATGTTGATCTACTCGCACCGCTCAGCCATGTACAAAAAATTCACGACCCTAGGTGACCGAGATCGCCAATTGAAGTTTGCGTCGCACATGGCCTGTCATCGAGCGTATTTCAGGGCCACCATAGGCGGGCTTTAGACATTTGAAAGCACTGAGCAAAATGTGTCCGGAGAAAATATTTGATCACCAAACTGACCAATCTACTCCCACATTCAATTGTACCTAAACAGTATCAAACTTTTCATCGTGAGGGGAAAAAAAAAATAAAAACACTGACTTCTGACTAAATGAATTACATGGCTACTTCACTCTAAAATTTTCCCAAAGTACATTATTTTATAGAAAAGTCAATACACTATCAACATGTTGTTCAAATGGTATAAATTGTCAAAACAAAATCAATCAGCAAACAAATATCGTTCAGATAACCAAGGAAATGAAATATCTGATAAGAAAGAGAAAAATAAGAACAGAATATTATATACACAGAATGTTGTTCAAGTAAATTCATCTATTATTTTGATCGGCACTTCCAGTGTTCACTGTATATTATGTTCCAATGTTTAATATAACAGATTCATATTTGATCTCCAGGAGTGATAGACATGATTGAATTTGATTGAAACCTTGCCATAAGGTCAGACAGTGAACTTTAAGGTGTTTAGAATCAGCAGGTACAAACATGTCAGTATCTTCGAGTCCCACTGTAAGTACACTCTGAAAACTAAAATATTGAATCACCATCTAAAAGAGTGCAGGAGTGAATACATTTTTCAAAATGTTAAATTAACACTTTGAACATGATGGATTCAAAACTATAAAGGTAGGATTCCAGCATGTTCAAAGTGTTAATCTAATATTTTGAAAATGTAATCACTCCTCCACCCTTTTAAATGGTGATTCTAGTTATAGTTTTTAGAGTTTGCCCTACAACTATTCAATCCTTCACTTCCACATGTGTGAAATCAAGAAAATAAATCTTTACATGTTACTAGAAATATAAGGAATATTTACATTACAAAGAATCTTATTACCACTTATGTGCATGAGAAATGTTAATCACTTGTTTGTCACTGTTAATACTGGGCGAACTGCTATGTTAGCAAAGACAGCATGCATGGACACTCGGCTGAAATGAGTGGGACAAAAACAATAACTCTGTCGAGTTTAATAGAAAAGAATACTTCAAAAGAGGGCATTAAAACTAATACTTGTGTTTATCAATTCATGAGAATAATATACTCAGTCTGTGTCACTAAAAGTTAGTACTATTTAAACAAGGTAAGGGCTTGACCACTGACAAGCGATACCTATTAGTATCAGGCATCAATTCAGTCAATTGATGGTACATTACATTGTTTAAATAAATGCTGGATTACTGTTGTTGCTCATTACGTAGTGATATAAGTAAGAAACATTTGTAATTAGTAATTTCAAGGGTTATTCCATTTAAGTGAAGGTGACATCAAAGGAAAAGCGCTATCAATCCAATAATAAAAATTATAAAATCCAATGGTCAATGCGGCCCTCCGATGGTCATCCCCAATCTTGTATAAAAACATAGATTATTCGTAGTGATTGATAACATGATCATGAATTGTCTTTTGTTTTTCTTTCTTTCTTTCTTTCTTTCTTTCTTAGTTCTTTTTTTTTTTATATATATATAAGAATGAGGGGAGGGGGATAGGAGGGAGAGAGAGAGAGAGAGAGAGAGAGCGAGAGAGAGGTGGCTGAGAAGAAAAAACCACCATAACCGCAAGTTCACCGCAAAGTAGGACGTAGTGTAGGTGTGAAATCTCAGAATTAAAGGCAACCAATTTAAATGATATTGACGGTACAAGACAAAGAGTAGATACACTGCTATGAATGAAATATTTCTCAAAAATATTTTAAAGCCTTCCTCATTAAATGCGCTTCTTGATTTCAATACGTGAATATGCTGAAACGCTGAATTTTCCTTATACACACTAAGAAAAAGAGGTTCAATAATTATGCAGCCTAAATGCAACACTGGCAGCACCTTTTTGAGTGCAATCTTACATCCTACATCAAAAAGGTACAAAGATGCACCCTTTTGTACTTGTTTGTACCCGGAAATGTCCATTTGTATTGGTATTTAATTTCAATTCCCAAATTATAAACCGATAACAGTGCGCTTAGAAACGCCCGTATTAAGCGCCAAATAAATGTTTTGTATTATTATTATTATTATTATTTGCACTCAAAAGAGTGCAAATTTGCATTTCCTAAGGGTACAACTCTGCACCCTTAAGGGTGCAAAATGTAGCTCACTGCACCCTTAAAGATGCAAAATGCTTCTTAGGGTGCACAGTTGTACCCATAAAGGAGCTCCCAGTGTTGCATTTGAAGGGTGCAGCATTGAACGTTTTAGTGTGTAGGAAGCGTAAACCTATACCTTGAACATGTTGAAGTAACAAACCACAGCCTGAAAATAAGTGGTTCAGTGTCAAAATTACTGAGAGAAAACAGTTGGTTTATCTCTTAGCCATTATCCTCCTCAAGCATTTTCGTTAATTCTTTCCATTCTCCACTCCCTTCCTTCTATTCCCCTTTATCATGTTTATCTATCCCTTCATCCCTTCCTCCTTCGTATTTTCTAACCCCCTTCTGTCGCTCTCTGTCGCTCTCTCTCTCTCTCTCTCTCTCTCTCTCTCTCTCTCTCTGTCTTTCCACCCAGGCAGGCAGAAAAACCACTTTTCCGAATCCTAAAATAGTGCTATTTTTACTTGTGTGGCAAACTGAGCCAATGCCAAGTCCCTCGAGGTATACTGGCCTGGAGATCCCATAAGTGACGGTAATAAAACAAACCTGATGTAATTTTAAGTACAGAAGTAGACGAGTATAGAACAACGTGACAAACGTTTTCAGGTTTACACCATGTATTCTTTCACGGAATAAGAGCCTCGAGAGCTCATCAGCCCTTTTAGGGTTCTTATTCCTTGAAAGATACATGGTGTAAACAAGGACATGTAACTTTTCCCTGGTGTAAACCTGAAAAATCTGCTTACACTGAAGTGGAGACACCATATGAAAGCACCGCTGATATACTTCGCTCATTAAACGTGATTCTAAATAAGAGGGTTGCAAATACATGCAGATTCAAAATTTTAAATCAAAATCAATAGAGAACATTTTGGTTTTCGTCGATTCTTACTAAAAGTAAAACCGATCTGATATATTCTATATCAGTTATATGTTTCTGTCTAGTGTCTCCATGAGCCACTCAGTTAACCAAGTCCCTGTCCAGTTCAGCAATTATACACACTAAGAAAAAAAGGTTCAATTTTGCACCTTTCAAATGCAACACTTGGAGCTCCTTTATGAGTACAACTTTGCACCCTGCCATCCTAAGAAGCATTTTGCACCTTTAAGGGTGCAATGAGCTACATTTTACACCCTTAAGGGTGCAGAGTTGTACTGTACCCTTTAGGGAAGGTGTAAATTTGCACTCTTTGGAATGCAAAAATTTCTGCACCCTTAAAGGTGCAAAGTTGCACCTTTAAGGGTGCAGACGGGAATTTCCGGGTGCAAATAAGTACAAAAGGGTGCACCTTTGCACCTTTCTCATTTAAGGTGCAAGATTCCACCCAAAATGTGCTGCCAGTGTTGCATTCAGGGTGAAAAATTGAACCTTTTTTCATAGTGTGTAGCATATGCGAAAGGCAATCGGAATTCTCTAGAATCCCGATTATATACGGCATTATATTATTCCAATTTACACAGCATTTTCATATACACCTGAATCATCTTATTTTAAATATCAGCAGCCCTTTACTTAGACCGAAGAATTCTTCGGTCTACCTTTTACTATGAGCCTATCCTAACTGTTGTTACGAGCTTGCTCGAACTGAACTTCAGCCGCGGCCCTCCCCCTTTTGAAACCTTTTTGTTTTCTTATCAGCGAGAATTTTTTTTGGGGGGGGGGGGGGGTAAATGCACCTGAAAATGCCGAGGACCGTTTTTTAATAGCCGCCCCCCCCCCCCTCAATTGAAAAAGTCAGGATCCGGCCTTGCCGGAGCACATGTCACACGACCCATAGATACGACCAAGTATTCTCCTACTTCAGAGTAAGATAGGAAATTAACATACCTGCAGACGTCCGTTGATCTCGGAAGAAAGCTCGTAACGTAAGAACAGTTTCCCCAATGACGGCATCCTCTCTGATGGTAGCAGAGTAGCTTCGACGATAGAATACGATCTTTCCAGGATCGTGCGTTCCTTCATCACCAAGCATGACATCCGCTGACGAGGACTGGTCTTGATTTAGACCAGGTTCCCTGTAAGGATGAGCTCTAGTTTCCTCCACCTTACTACCCCTTCCTACCCATCCTGCCCGGAACTCAGTCAGCACAGGTGGACAGTCTACGAACAGGATTCCTAAGAGCAGGAGCAGGTTTACGCTCAATTGTCCATTCTGGTGATACATCTTGACCATCTTTGTCAAAAGGTCAACCAAGCAACAAGTTCAACGAACAATTCAGTCATAAATCCTAAACTTGAGCACTATAAAGTCCTGTATTGACGCTGGAACTTCTTTGCGAAGCAAAGCGCACTGCCCAACTGTTACTCGTCCTCTGTTCGATCTGCAAGTTGTTGAGAATGTACCGCGCTTGAATAGGACAAAACACTTCATTTCAACCCTGAAGAGTCAATTAATTTTGACCACTGCCCGCAACGACCAGAATCAACACATTACCCTAAGACGCCGGCTCAATGTTCTTTGGGCCGCGTTCGCCCACGATATCTCCTGCACATTCAATTGTTAAATTGAATACTTGGCTTAATCGTGACAACTCAGCACGACTCCCAAACAAACCCACCTCTTCTCCGCTTCCTAGTCCTCGACATAAAAGTTTGGTTCCTGAAAAAAAAAAAATTCTCGTCCTTCGAAACGGTTTTTTTTTTCTTCCCCGAATAGAAAAGATAGAATGAGATGAACGAACACAAGCTTTAATGCAAATGGATTGAATTCCAAGCTCGGATGTCTCACGTTGTGCTCAGACACAATACAACTCAAAAAAGAAATTGATTCAATTTGCTCAGATAGGCGCATGGGATTTTATCAGAGGTTAAAGGTCATTCATCTGTTGCACAAGACAGTTTAGAACTAAGCTTTATACCAACACCATCATCTAACAGCACACGAGTCATGGAACAAAATTCCTCATGGCACATTACAGACAGAAACAAACAGCGTTTCATAGAAGACTTCAATTTAAGAAATATATTACCCAGACATGGCCCAAATTTCAATCTGCTCCTTATTAATTTCTTTTGCAACAAAGTTCATTGACCTAGCTGGACGTCTCAGATGATAAAGCTTAAAATAATTGAGTTTGTGGTTTCCCTGTATATTTGTAATTGTTGCTGTAGTTGGTGTTGTTGTTGTTGTTGTAAACTTTGAAGAAAATAACCATCTTCTTCTTTCTGTCATTTTCTGCCATTGGTGCAATGTTGGTCCAGTGATGAAGCAAAAACAAAACAAAACAAAAAACAAACAAACAAAAGATTTCCTTTGCGTGCCATCCTTATTTGTTAAAATATAATGATTTTTAAAAAAAGCGAAGTAACTGAAAATGACAGAGGATGGGCAGGGATGGGTATGATCAAAGAAAAAAACAAACAAAAACAAACATAAGAACCTATGACCTGCAATTCTGGTACTCATAATGGAAAGATATGATGAGACAACGTAGAGTCAACATGGTCAATGCCATTGTGAAATAAATCCGGAAGCAGGAGGAGGGGGGGGGGCGGCACAAACGAAATGGAAGCTCTTGATTCGCCAACATAAAGGAAGGCCGATCAACTCCCATGACACCTATTATACTGGAATTGAATATTGTTATCATCCCTATCATAATCATTATAATGTAAAAAAATAAATAAATAAAAAGGGGAGTTACAAACCTTCTTTTTTTTTTACATTTACAAAACAATAACAATAAAAATAAAAGCGAAATGCATAATATAGTGAAATTATTTGATATCCCCCCCCCCCCCCTTCGAAGCCTGATATTTGACAAAAAGATAATATTGAGGGGGTCAGTGCTATAGTGCTAGCCCACACTTTTGTGAAAAACGAGTTACATGCATTTACATCATCTTGACTCACTGATCTACAATTTATAATAATGTCATTTTGAAATTCACATGATAAGTTGGTCCACTATTGTGAGTACGCACCTTTTCACCCCTCCCCCCCCCCCCCCAAAAAAAAAAAAAAATCACATCTCCTTAACAGAAAAAAAGGGCTAAGCCACACTTTTCAAGATGGCAATCCCCATGGAAGCAGACAGCAGCATGTCTGAAAAAGAGACAAATGAGGGGAGTGGACAGACTTTTCATCAGAACAAATCGGTTATTCTGATTCTTCATAATGACCCTTAACTCTTTTGAAAGCTTTACAAGTGATGATGAGCTAAGCATTAAAGAGAATTAAAGCATTTAGTGAGAAGTTTAAGTTAATTTCATACTTTGGGGGTTAGCACTATTTTCATGTTTAATCTATTGATCATGACATTTTGGGCCAGTTTTCAACTCTTCTCAAACTTGATGAGAAAATACCACAATCATTGGCTATAAGGACAGATTGGCATTGTATTTTATGATCACAAATGGAAAACTGATAAGAATTCATATAATACAAATTGACATTCATAATGGTCTTCATTAACATCTAAAAGTTCAATGTGTGGGTTAGCATTATATTCATGATGACTTTTGCAGCATTGATCTTTTTACAGGAGGCCTGTAAAAGTTTTTTTTTTTTTTTTTTTAAATTAAATTGTACATTAATTTGTTGGTATTCTTAGTGAGAGAGCATTGATAATTTATGAGTTTTTACAGAATAAGGAATATTTGTATATGTGTGACGAATTTGGCTGCTATAAAGTGCTAACCCATTCAAAATATGACTTTGAATAGCCATCAGAAATTCACCAGAATGTTGATTTCTAAATTTCTTCAGCAGATTATTCTATATGTTATAGGATCATTTAGCAAAATATGGGCATTTATGAATCATTAACATGATTTGAGAATTTTTTTCAAACTTTCAAAAGCGATTATCTCGAAATGACTATTGTGTGGGTTAGCACTTTACTCCACCGGCCCCCTCAATTTCGTAATAGATGGCGCAATATCACTTAAATCAAAGGGGATTGTTTAGTGACTAGCCCTGACTCTGACTTTAATGGATGTGAGTTCGCCTACATGTAATTCTAAATAAATCTTATATCCTTTATCTTCCAGTGTTTAAAGTGTAAACCTAGTCTAAAGCAAATGTTAACCTTTTATTAACTACTGGTATGAAAAATACAGTCTGTTGCTGTTTTTGTTTGTTGTTGCTTTTTCACTTAGTAACATTATCACTACTGTAAACAGTGGGCTTATCTTTAAATGAATGTTCGGATTACTTGATTATTTTCATTCATTCAATTTCATTTTGGATACATATACATTCATTTGTTTTTTATCACGGTCTGGTTAGGATTTTTTTTTTTATTCTTGTTCTAACAAGCACTCCGAGTACATAAGAAGTGCAAATGAGAAAAACAATAAATTATCACCAAAATGATATATACCATAAAGATTGTCCATTATTTCCGTACTGTCTATTAAATGGGGAGTCCAGTAAAAACAAACCAACAAACAAACAAACAGAAACAAACGATCAAAAAGTTTGAGGAAAATCGAACCACTAATAAGAAAGTTTTAGTGGCATGAAAAAATATGGGGAAATGTAAATCATTAGACATATTATAATTCAGAAATGAGTTTGTGACATCATTGGCTAACAACTCACAAATTACTTAATTTATAGTGATAATACCAATTCTCCAAAAGTTGACCAAGAATATGATTTTTCATATAACTTGAACCAAGTTACCTTTTTTTAATACTAATTTGTTTTTGCATGCATAAACCTGCACAAGATATTGGGATTGTTTCATAATTATAATTTGATAATCACTCATTGTTTTGTAGATGTATTTCTATGATTAAAAAAAAAAATCATATTTTCGTGGTTTTTACAGAACACTATTTACTCTGTGTTAGTGTGTGTGTGTGTGTGTGTGTGTGTGTATATATATATATATATATATATATATATATATATATATATATATACACACACAAACACACACACACACACATATATATATATATATATATATATATATATATATAAAATTGAAAATTATCATCTTGCAGTCATGACAACGCGTCTTGGGATGCGTTATTTACTTCGCGCCATCTCCATCTTCAGCGCGTTGATTTCTTTTGAAAGGTGAGTTTCACAGTCCGTCTGCCCATGAACAGATGTGTTTTTTCATCTGTTTCAGAAACGGATTTTGATTAACATCTTTTCGTCACACCATGGGCACTGACGAAGAGTGTGACTTCGCCTATCATTTTTGAGAGCTATGCTCCGTTTTCTTTTAAAATCTATGATTTTATTTTTATGGCATTCTACTACCAACTCTGATTCTTATATATATATATATATATATATATATATATATATATATATATATATATATATATATATATATATATATATCGAGAAAGGTTTGGATGTATGTACCAGCCGGTTGTACCATTTTATATGTATATACGTGAGACAAAGAAGGGTAAGGTACAAGATGACGCAGGTCTGGACCACAAGATTGATAAGCTTTCGGCTCTAGGCCTTCATCAGATTTATTTGCTATGTAAATCAAAACAAAATGAAACAAAATAAATAAAACAAATTATAATAAATTACAATGATGAGCAACTTGACAGGCAACAAAAAGGAATCAAGATGATTATAAATAAAGCAACATGATCATGATTAACGCACAGAAAAATAAAAATAAATGAAAGTTTTAAATCAATCGGAATAAGAAAGTGGTATGATTCAACGAAATAAGGAAAATGAAACTTAACATGAAGTACGCATTACCTGACTCAACGGTCGTAGCAAAAGTAGTGTGGGTGTAGTTTGTAAGAGAATGTTCTGTGGAATGAGTAGGTGAGTATGTTCATAATGTATAGAGGGCACGTAGTATAAAAAGAATTCGTTGGTCCGGAACATCTAGGCAAGGTGAATGATACAGAGATAGTAGTTAGAACGAAACCACTGGCGGGTAATAGCACTTAATGAGTACACTATTTGAAAAGGTGTGTATATATATATATATATATATATATATATATATAAAATGTTCAAAGGGCCCAAAAGGTCCGACGAGATGCAGGGTTAAAATATCAGAAAAAAATATAAAGAAGATTCACAACGATATATGGAATACACAGGGTAACCTGGGGAGCGTTTCATGAAGTGTTTTGTCGGTGATTTTCACCGACAACTGTTATAAGCTACTGAAAATCCTCGCATCTGATTGGCTGAGAGCAATTAGTCGGTGAAAATCACCGACAAATCTCTTCATGAAATGCTCCCCTGGTTTTTACTTCACAAGCGCTTTCGATTTAATTCTCTTCACCTGAAGAGAATTAAATCGAAAGCGCTTGTGAAGTACAAACCAGGTTACCCTGTGTATTCCATATATCGTTGTGAATCTTCTTTATATTTTTTTCTGATATATATATATATATATATATATATATATATATACATGCAAAGGTTTCAAATCATGTGAAAATCATATTCTTGGGGGGAAAATTGAAATTTTTATGGGGGGGGGGTATTTGGAGCTGGTATATATATATATATATATATATAATATTATAATGGATACGTTTCTGAGGCCATGCAGAGCCCTTGGGCTCTGGGGCCATGGCATGAACAGCGTCATCTTGTGGCTACGTAACGTGAATTAAATATTATAGGCGTATTTTGTTTTTTTTGTTTTTTTTTACTAAGTTGTTTGTAAATAAATTGTTATAAAAAAGACAAACAAAAACAAAACATGATTCATAATAAAATTCTGCACATGATTGCGATCACGATATGGATCGCTAAGCCAAAGCGCAGATCTAGATATCATAAAATACCAAAGTAAAATTGTATACGTAACGTAGGTGCAAAAAAAAAAAAAAAAAAAAAAAAATGCAGAATTGTCCGGGGGCCCGTTTCACGAAACCGTCATAAGTCAACTTCTCAGCTAAGATCGCCGCTAGTTGGCTAGTTGTCTGCTACGTGTTTCACGAAGCCGTGCTTGCCAAGATCAACGCCAACATCCCGACTAAGAACTTATGACGCCTCTGACCCTGTCATATCTTTTTTCGTTGATATGCAGCGCCATCACATGCCACTAATTTGGTAGGTTATGGCTGGCCAAAATGGAAGCTACATAGATTTACAAAAATAATTCAAATCTATCTTTTCTAAGGGTTCCTGCAATCAGTAATTCATCCTTTCTCATGTATAAATATTATATTTCATGTTTCATATGAAACGATCTGCAAAAAAGGTTTCCTAGGGGGTTTCTCCCGTGATTGTAACATCTCCCAAAAGAACGCAATTCTGCCACGTCAGGCAAGGCATAGTCAAAGGGATAGTCTGTAGATTTCAGACCCATATTTATTCAAAGATAATTTATATCGTAGATTTTTAAACAAAATACTTTTATGAGACATATTTTAGCTCGTAATTTACCAAACTTATGCATATCAACGTTTTGGTCAAGGCATGACGCTGGATAAATATTTAATTTGCCTCCTTTTTCCGATCATGAACGTAAGGGTTTATTTTGCAAATCTAGTGTCCCGGGGGTACCCATCTTACGTTCAAAACGATAATTAACTTAATTACTAAAAACAGAATTTTATAAGTTTTTCTTTGGTGTAACCTGCCTTCTTTGAAAATATCTTGTATCTATAACCCCTTGCTACTATTTCTAATCTTTGCACTTACCAGTTCACTCAAATAATTGCAGTTTTGATAAAAATTCTTTTACAAAATATACGTGTTATTGTGATCAAGGCTATGTGTTGTCACATTTCAACATCGATTCACGAGATATTTAGCTAGCATGCTCTTCGTGAAACGGTTTAGCAAGATCAGAGTCATCTCCGTAGTTGGTGGACAAAGATATGACTAACTTGGCGTTGATTTCCAGAAACAGGCCCCTGGTACCTAGCTATTGAAGGAGAAAAGGCGAGCCGAAGGATTAACGGGAGAAAATTTTGAGCCGGGCAACATCATCTGAGAACTAACTTTTAATAGGTTCATGATTGAAATAAACAAACAAACAAAAAAAAAAACAAACAAACAAACAAAAAAAAAACTATACAACTGTTTATCCTAGAGATAACTGTCTCCCCAATCTTGGAAAGGCTGAACACTGACATAGGCATAGCGAAAGTCGACAGCTAACCCTTCGGTACCGTTACGCGATCTCAAATAGCTTCGCTTCTAATTCTACTTCTCAGGCTCAGCCCCTGCACACTATATGCACGCATGCACTGGCCGCCGTAGTCTTTTGGAGTCCGAAGGCTGACGACCGATTGGGACACCCGTTTCGTTTTCGATACTTGCCCTTGGCCTTAACCCCTGGCCCTAGCCTCCTAGGCAAGTTGACTTCTAACAGTTTAATTGAGTTAGACTGCTACATGTGGCAGCTTTACCTCTTCTAATCGGTGGTGATCTTCTTCTACGTGATGTATTAGCTAAAAGTCGAGACAGAAAGGAGCAACCAGCAAACCCACTTTATTACAGACCATTTTTATTGGTAAGTAACACTGGTATAGAATACCCAGTCATGCCAGTTGTTGGGTGTCGACATGTCCGGACAGGTTGTGTATCCGGAAACTCGATTTTAAACAGCCAATTGAAAAAGTTCTTAAATGTTTTAGCACAAAATGTTAGACAAAATTTATAGAGAACAAATATTGATGATGATTACCACAAATCAATGCATAGACCCTAGTCTAGTCTAGATCTAGATCTAGTTTTTGTTTAATCCAAAGACAAAAAAGAAGGCTTCATTTTTGTTACGTGTCCAACCCCCCATCCTAAGTGGTGGTATGCCGTAGATTATCATGATATTATTGATAGGCCTAAGTTAGATCTAACTGTTAACTGTTAAATAATGTTTTAATTTAGATTGGAGGAAGAGGGTGGGGTGGGGAATAGGCAAACCTAGGCAAAGTCAAAGACAAAGACATTTAAATATGCAAATTATCAAGCCCAGCAGGGATGATGTGCACAAGATTCAGCCGTGAACATGGTGAAACATCTTCATCTGTAACACTGTGTTACAATACTTTGGACTGCTGAACATCTCAAGGGAGGTATATTTTCCTTCATTATCATATTTTCCCTTGGCGCTGCGTGCTTCAGGGAAAAAATAACCTCTCAGCCTCAGGGAAAATATACCTCCCTTCAGCTGCGGTCTAAAGAATGTTATAATTATTTACACACCCTACCAGTCAATATCTACTTTCTCTTGATGACTGTGATGATGAGATGATAATGTTGATGACGATGACACAAATGTGGAAGTGATGATGACCATATTGACAGTGATGATGATAACCACTGATGAAAATGATGTTGTACATGTACATGCCCAACTATCACCAATTTTATTTTCATGGTCATTAACCCATAGAGGTACAGTGTCACCTTTAGGAGACGCTTTTGCAGTATCTGTTGGTCCAGAATGTTTGGCAGTACGTATCATACATGAGCAGAAAGAGAAAAATGCACTGACAAATTTGAGCCCATTCCCATTGCTGTATGGTATGGCATTCTCGAATATGAGCAGTTTAAGTGTAACTAATCATTAAACTCTTTAAATTGGCAATGCAGTGAATAATATATAATCACTATTTCTGTGTTCAAATTGGCACTTTCTGATTCAATTTTACAATTATATTTCATTTTGGTTTATGTTATATCCATATTTATTTTTTTCAAGCTATGTAAACGTGGAAAAAAATAATTTGTATTGCCAATTTGAGGATTGAAGATGATTAATTCAGACCTCAAGAAAGCTCTGTACTGCTATGGGTTAATGTTTACTATCGTCATCTTAATGATCATCTTTACAGATATTATTTACATCATAACGGAATGCCAGTAACATGTTGATAGACCACCTAATTTGTCTCCAGTTAGGAATTAAAGTCTAGTAGTGTTTTCCTTTGTTTGTTTGTTTTTTTCTGTACTGATACAGGTATTTTTCTTTCCTTCTCACCTGTGGATTATTCCATTCTGATGGATGGAACATCCAACCCTCACTTTTAAAATCTTTGCCTCATATTTTGTATTTCATGTCATAGCTGGTATGCTTTCTTTGAAGTACAATGTGTCCTATGGTATTTCGTCCACTGCAGATACAAAATGGCAACAACTTTTATTTTCAAGTTCCTCCCACATTTTGTGAGCAGGGCCTCAAGTTCAGTATGACAGACGGGATATGTGTATGTATTTACCAAGCTATTGCTTTTTGACTTGAATTCACAGTGAACCAAATTGTGTAGAGTGCACAACATTCGCTGTTTTTTAAATGGCTACAAAACGGCAATAAGAGATAGATAAAAGAGAGGCTTTAAAGCTACAAAACATCTTCACTCTTAAAGCTACAAAACATCTTCACTCTCTCAACCTTTTGTTTATTTGTCACCATTTTGTAGCCGTTTCCTGGCAGTTTTCCTCTATCCTTGTGAGAGACAAAACAGAAGAAAAAAATAACAGCTAGAAAACACCGAGTGGCCACAACAGAGCTGGCTCACTGTGCTTGACTCTCAGCACTGGATGATCTTGAAACAGAATGTGTAAATTCATATTATAACTTGTCACTGCTTTCTAAGAACCTACCAGTTAATATTTGAAATTTTAAATTTCATTGGCCTTTGGGAAAAAATGCAAAAAAAAAGTGCGTGTGACAAATGGGAGAATGAAAATGTGACAGACAGGACACATTGAGATTGTACACAAAATGGAATTTAAAAAAAGAAAAACATTAAATATCCAGCATTAAATACCCTATTCTTAGGTTCTAAAGGGGTGAAATGGTGTACACTGAAATATAACAAGGATAATAGGATATCAATTTTTATCTGGCACAAAATTTTTATGTGGTCCCATAACCATGTATATATCTTTTTGCTGTAATGACTGACAGGAAATCACTTTATGATTGATAATTATCTTCATTATTATTCCATCAAGTATGCAGTAGATATGAACTTCCCACCTACCAAAGAGCAAGACTGCAAAATTCTATTTCAAAACATAGGTCCATTGTTCTGTAAATAAAAATTAAAAAAAAAAAAAAACATAACATAACAGACAGA
Organism: Echinometra lucunter; assembly: GCA_029962745.1. Lineage (NCBI taxonomy): Eukaryota > Metazoa > Echinodermata > Echinoidea > Camarodonta > Echinometridae > Echinometra > Echinometra lucunter. Next base: position 9,937,899 of record CM057165.1, on the reverse strand, counting down.
ACAAAAATCCATTTGACCTTTGACTTTCTTTCAAGATTTAGACTTTTCTTATATTTCGGATTTTTTGTGCGTGGATGTAAATTTACTTTAGTCCTCACCAGACTTGGTCAACCATAGTACCAGAATGTTCAGCAGAAATTTCTGTAAATGTCTTTAATATGTATTCAACCATATTTTATCATAAAAATGAGAATTGTGATTTATGGGCAGGTCAAGAAATGGCCATTATAGGTGAAAATATTCATAGAAAAAATAGCAACCTGAATATTGTTCCATACAGTTCAGATCACGTATATTCAAGTGACACAGAAGGAAAATGCTCAAATTGTACTTCGTATTTTCATTTGACATTTCCATGAAAGTATATGTACCCCTGTGCATTTCTCTGTTTTCTCCTTTTAGCTTTTCATTTTGATTCATCTTCCCTTGGATTCTTTGTTTTTTGTTAAGCCACTGAAGTGGAGCCGTGAGACAAAGGGATCCGTAGCGGCATCCGTCCGTCCATAGTGCTTATAACACTTGAATAACTTTGCCCGTTTGTAACTAAACTTTGATGGTAGATGCTCCATAGGGACCTCAGTGTTATTTGGGGGTCAAAGGTCATGTATGCATATAGGTCAAGTCAAATGAGGTCAAAATGTTAAAATTTACCTGGTGGTTTATACAGGGGTTAGTAGCTTTTGAACCACTAGACCTTTGTAACCAAACTTGGATGATAGATACAGGGACCTCAATGTTATTTGGGGGTCAAAGGTCAAATGAGGTCAAATGTTATTCTGCAAGTTTCTGCTGGGTTGGTAACTTTGAACCATAAGCCCATTTGTAACCTAACTTGGATGGTAGATGCCTTAGGCCTCTTATATTAATGTCGTGGTGCAAAAGAACACGTCCGGAACGCAAAATTAAAAAGTTTTGAAAATTATATTTTTCAACAATGATTGATAATCACATGGGTAACATGTAGACCTTGTAAACATGATATGTATGAACTCCTTGTTGTGGCATGATCTTTGCTAAAATTTTGTTCTAATACATGTATGTCACATTAGACATTTTGATTTTTGCATTTTTGCATTTTGCGTTCCGGACGTGTACTTTCGCACCACAACATTAATATAAGATGCCTTACAGGAACCTCATTGTTATTTGGGGTCAAAGGTCGCATATGTAGGTCAAAGGTCAAATGTCAAATGAAGTCAAATGTTAACTGAACCTGCAAGAATGATTGCACATGAACATGGCAAGACACATTATGGCTCTCGCCTTGTCTTTGTTTAAGTCCTTCTATTCTCTTTCTTTCTTTCTTTCTTTCTTTCTTTGTAAATTCCGACATTTAAACGTGATTGAGGTCACTGTTGCAAGCTTTTTCACAAATGGTGATTGTGGCAGAATCACGATTAAAAACACACTTTTTGTGTGATTCGACTGACGAAAAATTTCATGAACATAAGTCTTTTAAACTAAACATCAGGGCCCATATTCATGAAACCTTACTAAGCAAGTTGTCAAGTAATTACATAGGTCACAATACTCAGTTAGGTGACAGTTAGGCCTATGAAGGTTTCATGAATATAGGCCTGGATTTCAAAACCATGATTCCTAAAACTTAAGAGTTCTGCAAGGAACAGATTGGTAAGGTACATAGTATGTTGGGAATTATTACCCAACTCTATCTATAATTTAGGCCTACTCATGTCTTTGGCACCATAATGACCATCTGTACAGAGAGCATTGCTTTGGATGCTGCTAAATTTCCCCAAACATTTGGCAAATTCTTGACCAACAGTCAATTACCCTGTTAACTTTTATCCACCTCCAAGTAAAAATTACCCAAGGTGGCTAAATGCCCTGAAACAGATATGGGTATAAATTACCCAACTTTAAGGAATTTCTTGATCAACTGTCAGTTGCCCAACTAATTTTAACCAACCTTTTATAGTGCAGGACATATTATTACTACGGTACTGATGAAAATGATGATGATGATGGTGATGAATCATCATTATCATCATCATCATTATAATGATAATAATGATAATAATGATAACAATAATAATAATAATAATAATGATAATACTACTACTAATAATAATAAAAGAAGAAGAACAAAAAAAAGAAGAATGAGTACAAAAAATACTTATTATAAAGATAATGATAAAGATTATCATCATTATGATTATTATGATGATTATTATAATTTTTATCATTATTTTTATCTTCATTATTATTATTAGGTTGCACGTGCTGCCCCGTGAGGTACGGTGCAGGCTGGCTTAGCACTGAGCTCGACCGCTGTAATTTCCCGTCGCGTTGAGAGTCGAGGGAAGGGGGGGGGGCAGAAAAAAAGAATAGTTCATTTTGCCCTAGGGAAAACGTGAACTATGCGTGACATCATCAACGAAAAATGAACTATGCAGAGGAAACGTCTGTTCTGGTTAAAGCTATTCATTTTCTTGTTGTGTACACTCCTAATGCGACAATCTTATGATGAGGGATATAATAGTACTTAGTAATAGTAGTAGTAATAGTAGTTGTAGTTGTAGAAGTATTGGCATTGTTGTTATGTGATGATCATGAGATGATTTAGATCATATTATGAAATACTTCAATATTCTCAAATGCCATACAGGAAGGAAGTTATTCTCATATTCATATTTACAGTGTTAAATATCCTTCCAGGTATGAGGTAAAATTATAAAGCATTGCAATACTAGTACAGCCAAACAAATGTTTTACAACTCACTCTACTATCTGTTCTATGAATTGTAGGATACATCATGTATGTACATGAAACAGTGTTTCTAAAATACTTCACCTATTAAAGGGAAAGTCCACCCTAGAAGTTTCACTATTTCAATCAAAGGAGATAAATTTGAACAGCATTTTAAAAAAGAAATGAGCAAAATTGGTCAAAGAATAAGAAAATTACACTCATTTACATTTTCTAGTAAATTAACTCTCGGCTCTGCAAATTGGCAACACTGATGACATCATATGCGAGCAGGTCTTCATTCACTTTGTACATGAAATTTCACACTTTCTCAATTTTCTTGGAAGTTACACATTTTCTTACCCCATAGTCAAAGTATGTTATGTAAAAAGCAATTCTTCTGAACATACATCGACTATGGGGGTTAGAAAATGTGTAACTTTCAAGAAAATTGAGAAAATGTGAAATTTCATGTACAAAGTGAATGGAGAGCTGCTCGCATATGATGTCATCAGTGTTGCCAATTTGCAGAGCCGAGAGTAGTTTACTAGAAAATGTAAATGAATATAATTTTCTTATTCTTTGACCGATTTTGCTCATTTCTTTTTTTAAATGCTGTTCAAATTTATCTCCTTTTATTGAAACAGTGAAATTTCTAGGGTGGACTTACCCTTTAAAGGTACAGTTTTGGTAGGCCATCAAAAACTGTTTGTCAGATTTCTTTGCTTTTAGCAAAGAAACTGCCCAGAAGCAGGGTAAAAAGCAAAACTGAGATGCTGTGAAGTTTTTTCCTCCTGAAGTTGAATATCAAGCAAATGAAAGGTGAAAAATACTTTTGATAGCTGGGCCGCGATTGAAAGTCAACAGCATTGACGTGCATCACACAGTGCCTGCACACATGTAAAAGCAATGGGAGTTCTATCGTGCGAGAAGCACAAAAAAAGCATTGTGAATATTGTGCAGGGAGCTGTTGGTGTGTAGGAGTTATAGCGTAGGGCAGATTGTAATTGTTCTGTTGCGCTCATTTCAGATATTTACACTAAACTTCACTAGAAATCATGAACGGATTATTACATATATTTTTATTATGGAAGGCGGGCAATGTGAGACTATGTATCAAACCAGTTTTATGCCAATTTCTTTATGCTACCAAAACTGAACATGAGCTTTTAACTCATGCTGTCACCATGAAATTTAGTTATATACCTCTGTACATGGATGTACATGTATGTACTGTTGACATACATGGTATATGTCATGCATTGCAAATGTACACTCTTACATGTACTCATTGGTGAATGAGTGAACTGCATTTGTACATAATGTATATTGTACTAGACGAAGTGGGGGCCCCATGCAAGGCTCAACTGATGTCAAATCAAGCAAGGGTACATTGCACCTGTTACATACTGAAGGTTGCCTTGCTGCATGCTGTTCAAAATTCATGTTAGAACTGCTCACCCTATACTAGAAGGAAGTGTGTATTAAACGTAATCCACTGTGTAAAGAACATTTCAGAGGGATTTATTTCCAGTTTTGTCATGCTTTTTATAGCATGAAATTTGTTGAGTACATGAAAAGCAGAACAGGTTAATGAGGCCTTGACACCTGGGGGGGGGGGCACTCGACGCCAAAAGTGGTAGGTATGTGCCGCGGGCGAGACAAAAAACGGGGGCTTTGCAATGGGCTTATTGTGAAAAGGAGGGTCTTCGGAACGGGCTTCGGAATTACAAATGTTTGTGAAAACGGGGGTCTTTGGAACGGTTCGCCTGCGTGTGAGTGCATATGTATCCCTATGGAACGGGCATACGTGCATGCAGCTAGGCCGGCAGCACTGACCCCGGGTGCGCTCGCGCAGAGGCGATGGTCGGACAGTATACAGCGCTAGCGCTCTGCGGGCCGCTTTTCACCAAAAATGCAGCTCATTGCAGCGGATCAATGCGGCCGGAACGGCGTAACGAAAAATATGCGAAGCTTTGGAACAGATTTCTTTCTTCCTTTTTCTCGAGAAGAAGAAAATACTATGCTTTGGAACAGCTTTCTTTGTTCTTTTTCTCAATACGATAAAAATGCTATGCTTTGGAACGGAAATTTGAGTGTAAAAATGGGGGTCTTCTCCGCGGCACATACCCACCACGCATTATATACTTATTCACCATTAAGGTGGGTTTCCATCAGTTCAAGCTTGAAGAATAGCTGCTATTTTTGTATCTTAGGTAGTAGCCCAAACTCACCTGTAGCAATGCAGTCACATCCACATTAACTCGCAATCTAGCTCAAGCTATAGCCCGATATTGGCACACGTGCATGATTGATGGAATCGATTTATTAAGCCAACTCTTGAATCTTGAGCTGATGAGGACGCATTGAAAAAAGTCCATTATTTTGGGAATGAGCGAGCTGTTCTGAAAATAAGTCTGAGATTTTGGACTGCTTGCTTCAAGTGAAATAGTAGGCTTATTCCATCTTCATCAGAGAATTAGCAATTTCTGGGCTAATTCATGGGATCAGAAATAGCGGGCTATTTGAACAAGCTCGAGCTGAGGAAGCTACACCAATTGACTACTGAATTCTGTCATTCCTGGGGGGTGTAACATAAAACATACAATCAATCTTACGATTGATATCAATCGTTAAGTCTATGGCAAACCATGTACTAAAGAGATACAATTGATTGTAAGATTGATTGTATCTCTTTATGTTACACCCCCCTGGAGACATATCCTTTTCATATTATTGGTAGAAGTGTGCTGATATGAATGCTGTCTGCATCAGCATCACTCAATCTAATCTTACTATGCGGACTTCTCGATACACTTCAAGAAATGAGTTAAGTCTAGACTTAGTCCTGACCAGAAGTGGATTCCTGGAAACGTCATAATATGAACACTATCTATACAGCTTGATGTGGATCAAGATCCCTGGATTCGCTGTGTGTTTTACCACCAGGCTGCAGGAAAAGGATCAGACATCGTTGGATTTATAGGCATCCATGTGTGCAGCAATGGAAACTATGCACAAAGCAGATGTTTTGCAAACAGCTACTGTAAAACGCAGCATCATGATTTTTAGATGGATCGAGTTGGTAGCTGTAGGTCCGGACTAAGTCTGGACTTACACTCTTTTGGTAGTGAAATCGCGTTAGTAAAGGAGCCACAGGTTTCCCACTGGCAATGAGCTAAATTGCTTACATGCTACGCAGTGACGCCAACTGTTATTTTTTTTTGCAGTATTTTGTACTGTTTTTAGGGAAAGTACTGCCGGTTTCAAGCAAAATACTGTTTTCCCCTAAACTTGGACTGTTCTGTGGCTGCAAAATAGGATATACCCCTTTTCCACTCATACTTCTTTTCAGACATAAAGGTACTGCAAAGTCTCTGCATACATGTAACTTTAAAATCACTGTGCATGTGAATCTCATAATTATTGGAAGATTTTTCATTCCATTCAGAAATACATGCATGGGGACAGTCTCGTCAGTAGCTGTACATTGCAATTTCAGGGTTTGCCATTTCCTTCCAAAGCATCTTTACCTTTGGCCTTGAGTCTGCACAAACTCAAGAAAAAACATATAGGCTGCGTGGAGGTATACGTGTACATGCATGTAGTGAAACCTGTACATTTAGGAAGACTGCCTGAGCGTATAGACGTACAGAGGAGGTGGCCTTTATATGCAGGTTTCTTGTTTCCATAGGAAAGACTTTGCAAGGGAAACCAAAATTGTGATCTCTATAGATAGGTGGTTGCTAAAGCAGGTACGAAGGCATTGTGTTATTGCATACTATTAGGCTTAGTGAAGTTGTTTTTTACAGTCAGACTTCAGGGCCCATATTCATGAAACCTTCATACATGTAGGCCTAGTTGTCCACTAACTGTTTAGTTGACAACTAGCTTAGTACTAAAGGTTTCATGAATATGGGCCCAGGTCTGCTATTTATTTCCAACTCTTTCTGACTGGGTCAGTGTATGATGCCAGAAACACCTCATTTTCAAATAACTGTATAGACTAGTTAACATTGACCAATTGTAATTGTTACAATTCATACTTCAAGTACAAGAAGTGGAATCAGAGTTTCATGAACATGCTTTTATTGTGTTCACACCAAATGAAAAAATTGGTGAAAAATGGTGTTACTTTTATGGCAGATAGTGGAAATGAAATAAAATGTATTCCACACAAAACTCACATAGTTTTGGTGTGAGCCAGGTTGAATTTGACGAGTGTAAGTGGCTTCTTCTGTACTTTCTAAACATTGAAATAACATTGATTAATGTGCACTTCATGGCATTGTCGGGATCCAGCAGTATGGAACCAATGTACACATAATGTCTTTTTCCATTAAGTGCAACATGTTTTCTCACAGCCAGGCGCATATTTACGCAAGAGTCAACCAAGAGGTTGCGCGTGGTATGATGTGTGTGCTTGTTAGAGGGTGCCTCGCCAGCCAATCACAGTGCTAGAATTCTATGGTCTTGAGGGTTTTAAAGATATGTTTTGTAGCTGGGTATTGCTGGATCCTGACTCGCGAATATGATGATGTAAAAGATGAGACTTCAACGCTTCCATACATATGCATCATGATGATGGCTCATATACTTTTTAACTTGTAAATAAAAGTGTTTAATTTTACTGTTCCATCAGTTATCTTAAACATATTATTCCTAAAATTCTGAATTAAACAAATTATTCCTTTGTTGGTAAATAGTTAATTTATTTTTTACAGAAAATCTAATTTTGAAATTGACCATGCAACACAGCTGACTGGTTGCAGGAGAGAGTGCCATTTCAGGTACTGGAAATGAAATGTGCCCTTTTTGATCATTTGCATTGACTACTTAGTTTCTTCTTCAGCTTTGTTTTTAAAATGAGAAAACTGGAATGGGTACATAAACTACATTTTAGTTCCATTGCAAGTTCCTTCATGTAATTTTACCCAGTATACCACAGTTGCCCAAATAATATTTTGTTCTCATTGACTGGATGATCCATCTTTATTTTATTTTATAATGTCAAGAATGTGGATATAAAGTAAAAAAATGAATGAATAAAAGAGACAGACTGACTGTAAAGAGAGAAAGAAAGAAAAGTAGACAGAAATCATACACTGCAATATATATGACTCAATTCTACTGGGTGTAACAGGTCCTCCAAATAAAATTTTACTTGATTATTTTTAACAGATCTTTAGTGACTGACACTACTTTTGAATTTAGTTACTACTTTTGCCAATTTGTTATTCCTTAGAAGTTATGATATACCGGTAGTCATTTGAACTAGAAACTTTCTTCTTTCAATCTTTCTTATTATTAATTTTATCCAATTTGTTCCACTTTTCCCTAATTGATGTTTTGCTTTCTGCTTTCCTTATGTTTTGTTTGATTTCATTCATTAGTTTAATCATTTTAAAAGCATATAAATGTTAGAAATTAAATTTCACTTAGTAATATGTTATTGGCGAATGGTTTGGAACTGTGGATGTTACCAAGAAGAATAGAGTTTGCGAGTGGGAGTAGGTAATTCCTTATTTCAACAAAGCACTTTGCGATAAAACATGGGATGAGGTAAATCATAGAGTTGCAACATGTAATTTGTATTAAATTATCAAACTGTTTACTCTTAACTTTGAAAAAATTCTCATCTTTAAGCATTAAAAAAAAAACTACTGTATTTCACTGATCTCTTCCATTTTTCTGATTTTCTAAAACCCAACTTGATATCATGATGTACTTCTGTTATTGCAGGAAAGTCTCATATTTTTAATCTAGAGAATTGAGAGATATTGGCTATTAAAAAGGGGCACTCTCACTCTATAGTTTTTTTGTTTTTTGTCGAAGTTTCTGCATTTATTAAGGAAACAAATACAAATATTGGATTCAGTAATGATACAAATCAAAATTGATACAAATAAAGTGTGACAAATATACAAAGAATGAATATGTATCCTTAGATAATATAAAAATACTGGAGTTGGGTCAAGAAATCAATATAAATGCAGGGGCCAGCTATCATAAGCAAAAACGCTTGAATCGATAGCAGCTGGGGAGAGTTACAATGTAGTTCTATCCATACAGTAATTCTAATTTTATATTTGTTCATGTGTCATTTCTGTCATATGTATAAGTGTGCAGATATTAGAATTATATTGATAAAAGTTCTCATAAATTAATCAGACACTTTCCCTTTAAGTCCATACAATAACTTTGCCATATCCTCACATGGGCACGAAACCAAGATTCCCATTTGATATTTTTGTAGTACTTGGCCAATAACCATGGTGCTTGAGTTTCTATATGACTGTCATACATGTACATGTAAATGATAGTGATCTAGGATTACGCAGTTAACACACAAATATTCATTACAAGGCTTGCTTACCGTCACTCTTCCTCTTCACTCTCTAGTTTCATTCAATTCAGCCTGTACATGTACTGTATGCATATTACTCGTGGATATTACATAGGAATATTGCAAAATTTTGTGGACTACTCATGTGTCTAGCAAGAATGCGTTTGAGTAGGAAAAAATCTCCTTCCTTCTCTTCGTATATGGTATGTCTCTGAACAGTCACTTAAATGTACTTAGATTGGATGAATATTGTCCATATGTATGTAATTTGTCTACACATTAAAATGCAGTAATCTTTAATATGTAGGCCTGTATTGTATTTCATGTTTACAGCTTGACTTTGAAATTATTCAACTATAGGGATTCAACGTACTACTGTGTGTTTTTCAAAATGCACCTTTTTCCATGTTTGGAATCACCATTCTCAAATGTTCAAAACTGATAAATGCTGAAAATGCCACCTAAATTTATGACTTTGTAACTTGCAACCAGAATACAAAGGGACTCAGGGCAATGAGCCCCCTGTAATCATGAAAGAGTCCTCAAATTTTCTCATAGGGTTTCATTGTGTAATATTATTGTCATAAGATTTGACCTGAAAGTAGCCCCTCAAAATAGAATGTGATTTCCTATGCTGCAAGTTGCAACCTCTTATCCACTGAGCCACAATTTCATGTGTAGATTTTTTTTTAATTCAGCAAAGTGGGCCTATATTTAGTGAAAGGCGAATCATTCTCTCATTTAGTCATCATTTTTCACACAAAGTTGCACTTTCAAATGCACATTGTGTCATAGTTGGTCAGCGGTATTTTGCATATTAACTAGGTACACATTATCATGTAACTGTTTTCTTTAGTATACACTGCAAGGAAGTTGTATATATAGTTAACAGTTTGAATTTTCTTTTAATTGAGAGACAATTTAATTGGGGCTTCCGCTGTCAATAATTAGTTGAACTGAGAGAGTATGATTCATCAGTGTCATGTGAAGTGAAAGAAACCTACAACTTAGTCTGTTGTGCTAGAAGTTAGAATGAATGGAGATACAGTGTAGCCATGTTCTTTCTACAAGCTACTGTTGTTTTTATCTCTTCAAAGAGTGATCCTGTAAGCCTCCTAATTTTGAGGAATTGATTATGCCTCTCTCTCTGCTCTTCTGTCTATTTACTCTTGGGAAACATTGAACAGGAGAGTCAACAATTTGATGGTTTTGATGATTCTTCATAATCCTTTTCTTTGTATTCATAGTAAATGCCTGTTTTCATATCCTTGGATTGAAGTGTACATGTAATATTAATGGAATAGTGGGATTGTATGTCCGCAGTGTGGAGAAGAAAAGCACATTGCTTTTATAGATGATAAAAGTACATGATGTGATTGGAAATATTATTACATGTGCAAGTGCTATATGGTTGTGCACTGTACAGGATCAGTACAGTCTGCCAGTGACTGACACTTTTCACAGTAATTATTGTGTTATGATTTGTAACTTGTCATTTCTGTAGAACCATGGTGAAAGTCATCACAGCATCCTTGGAGCCAAGGCAAGCCCAGATAATGAGAGTAATAACATGAGTGAACAATCACCTACAATGAGTACCATATCGGCTACAGCTGCAAAGGCAGGATACCTGCAGCATAGACCAGGAGGAGGTATGTATTCCTCATTCATCTTGTCTATTTAGACTAGAGGAAATTAATATGAAATATGAATAGTAATAGAAGTATTAGTAGTACATGTAGTAGTAGGAGGAGGAGGAGGAGGAGGAGGAGTAGCACCCGGGGGGAGGGGGGGGGGTACTCGACCCCAAAAGTGGTAGGTACATGTATGTGCCGCGGGCAAGACAAAAAACGGGGGCTTTGGAACGGGCTTATTGTGAAAAGGAGGGTCTTTGGAACGGGCTTCGGAACTACAAATGTTTGTGAAAACGGGGGTCTTTGGAACGGTTCGCCTGCGTGTGAGTGCGTATATATCCCTATGGAACGGGCATACGTGCATGCAGCTAGCCCGGCGGCACGGGCGCCGGGTGCGCTCGCGCAGAGGCGATGGTCGGACAGCGCTCTGCGGGTCGCTTTTCACCAAAAATGCAGCTCATTGTAGCACATCAATGCGGCCGGAAGGGCGTAACGAAAAACATGCGAAGCTTTGGAACGGATTTCTTTCTTCTTTTTTCTCGATAAGAAGAAAATGCTATGCTTTGGAACGGCTTTTTTTGTTCTTTTTCTCAATAAGATAAAAATGCTGTGCTTTGGAACGGAAATTTGAGTGTAAAAATGGGGGTCTTCTCCACGGCACATACCCACCATGCATTATATACTGAGTGCCGCCCCCCCCCCCCCCCCCTGGAGCAGCAGCAGCAGCAGCAGCAGCAGCAGCAGGAGTACAGTAGTGGGAGTAGGAGTACAATAGTAGTAGTACACCTGAGTCAGTTTGTTTGCCACTAGCGCCCGACTGCTGCTGCCGGGCACCGGTGCGCCGATGAAATACATAAGAAAATGACAGTGTCAAAAGACTATGAAATTTAATCGGCTTAAGAACTACATTTATTTATTTCTATTATAGCTTTCACACAATGTTGGGTTTCAAACCTTACATCAAAATCAGTGATATGGAACTATGGAAATGAGATTAGCATGCAGCATTTCTCGCTCGAATATATCCATGTCTACGACGTCATACGGTGGCTGGAGGCCCCCATATTGTAAACAAATGTATGTTTTTTTGCTGCAGGATGGCCAGTAAGCTCTGTTGCCACAACACACACAAATCACATCATTACGCACAGAGACATTGTCATTCACCACAAGAAAGTCCCATTCATAGTCCTACAAAAAGCGATCAAAAATGCAGAATCAGCACCATATTTCCAAAGCATGCGGGATAAAGCCCAGTGCTAAGAAACAGAGT
>CM057165.1:9830936-9920936 GCA_029962745.1 Echinometra lucunter | reverse complement strand
CTGCGCGCTAGACTGTACAATATGTATTATACCTTGCGCGCATTTTGCTAGAAGTGCGCGACAAGGTACCCACTTTGACGTCATTTTGACGTCAAAGTGGGTACCCAGTTGAAACTAGGTCACAGCTGAGGGGTCAAAAATATCCTGAAATCTTACCACATTTGGGGGTTTCCTTGGCAACACGACTTTTAAAAAAACTTTAGACCGATGATTTTCTGCTAATAAAATCATGCTCTTTTAAATGAGCTAAAATTGTTTCAGCATTGGGTACCCCCTTTAAGTTCCATGATGGACTTTATTCTGATGCATTTATTATAGTAAGGGCTAAGCTTATGATCTACAAATAACAGTCAGGGAAGGAGGGCTAGGAATAAAGTGCTAGAAATATCACCTATTTACATATTTTTACAGTGCATCTATTTTTTATGCCTCTGCCCACCGTAGGTGGTTGCCGGAGGCATTATGTTTTCGGGTTGTTCGTCTGTCCGTCCGTCCGTCCGTCCGGTTTTCGTTCTCATGATAACTTAAGAACGTTTGACAGATCAACTTCAAACTTGGCTCATGTATGCATATTGGAGGGACAATGATCTGATTAGATTTTGGAGTCTCAAGGTCAAAGGTCAAGGTCATAGAGGTAATAATACACATAAACATGGCTCGTTCTCGCAATAACTTAAGAACCATTTTAACAGATTGGCTTCAAAATTGGCTCATGTATGCACATGGAAGGGAAAATGATCTTATTAGATTTTGGAGTCACAAGGTCAAAGGTCAAAGGTCATAGAGTCATTATGTACATAGAAATGTTTCATTTTCACCATAACTCAACAACCATTTGACCGATCAACCTCAGACTTAGCACATGTATGCATATGGAAGGGACAATGACCTGATTAGATTTTGGGGTCTCAAGGTCAAAGGTCAAAGGTCATAGAGGTCATTATGTACATAGAAATGCTTCTTCCTCACGAAAACTCAACCATTTGACGGAGCAGCTTCATACTTGGCACATGTATGCATATGGGAGGAACAATGATCTGATTACACTTTCGGGTCTCAAGGTCAAAGGTCATAGAGGTCATTATGTACATAGAAATGGTCTGTTCTCGCAATAACTCAACCATTTGACGTACATGTAGCAGCTTCAAACTTGGCGCATGTATGCATATGGCAGTCTCATAATTTTCTCATTAGATTTGGGGGTCACAAGGTCGAAAGATGTCATTTTATACATGAAAATTAAAAAAACAACATAAATGTGCCATATATTTCCGATATGGTAATTGCGGAGGCATAAATTTCGAGCATGCGTGGTCGAGGATTCATCTAGTTCATCTATTGTCTACAGTACATGTAGATAGCCAACTATTGAAGTGACTTTACTTGTTGAGGCCACCGCACACTGTACACAGAGTGTAACTGCAATCCGATTTTGGAAGAAATTGGATAGATATGTGCATTATTAAGTACTAAAGAAATAAGGTTCAGAATAAAAAAGCCTTTAGGAATACTAAAAATGAAATTTAAGTTCCCTGTAAAAGGCATTGTAAGCCTGTAATTGTAGTTAAGGCCAATTGCAAGACTACTACATGATGAACAGGAGTTGGTCTAGTGGTAACGACATTGGTCAGCTCTTTGTCTTCGCCAACAAACTGATTCTGATCGGACCCAGGTTCGAGTCTGAGTCACATCTTTCAGATGGCGACATTAAAGGTCTGTCCCAGACATAAATAATGATTGATACACATCTGTAAAAACCAATTACACATGCACTTTTCAGAATATCTTGCCTTTTTTTCTATAAATAGATTCACAATTTACGTGTAGCTTAGAATTTTTATTTCAGTACTTACGATTATATTGAACTTTGATTAAGGTTTTAACTGTTTTAATGTTCATAGCAAATACTATATACAAATTTTTACAAACTCGGATCCTAGAAAGATTGTATAGTTTGCATTGGGCACAAGTCGTTAAACCAAGGTCAGGATACGAAGAGAAAATATTCTATGAACTCTTTGACAGTGGATTTACAGGAAGGGTTCTATTCCCATCCTTTAACCCATTCGTGACAGGAATTATTTAAAGCCTAATTTGATCAGCTTTTATTCTTCAAATTGGCAACACCAACATTTTTATTTTATGGCTACATTTTTCTTATAAAACGTCATGTATCTGAAATGAATATAAATTGACAGAAATTATGATGAAAAGTAAAAAAGTTGCCAATTTGCAGGGGAAAACGGTGATTTTAAACTTTCTATCACATTGCCAATTTAAGGATTTTAATGCTTATTTTCCTTTAAAAAATTTTCAGCATCAAACAACGAATATTGATGCAACCAAAATGGGCACAGTTTGTGTAGAATTTTTTGCTCTTTCTGCTCATGTATTTGGTATGATTTTTAGGGCTTTGCATCAAAAGATATTAGGCCAAACCACAAAATGTGGACCTCCGTCATGAATGGGTTAATAACCTTTAGAGATTAAAAAATGGGTAGATTATTTATTTGTAAAACTTGTTTTTTTCTTTACAAATGTCTCGAGAAAATTTGACGGTAGAGTTTCTGTCAGAAAATTTAGTGACATTCTGGCAGTAACACCAAATCATTATTTACATTCTCCAACACAATGAATTACATGTACATATACATGTATCATGTGCCTATGATTACCCATAAAGTGGAGTGTAAAGGGATTTTTATGTATGACATGTGAAATTATACTACAGAGAGAAGCAAAGTATGATGGTGAAATTTTCTGTGAATATATGTAACCCCTACTTTAATATGAAAGTTTACTTTCTTCATTGCATTTGAATGAAAAGTAGCTTTTATTTAATGAAAAGTTTACATATATGGACATTGTTATTCCCACAGAATATAATTAAAGTCAATTCAATGGTGAAAAAAAAGTTAACTGCCATTTTGCCTGAATTTGATTCTAGAAAGCTCATTTAGGATATGTTTTGCAAGCTTAGTGACACAAAGTAGCAATACAGTCATAAATGTATTGCAGGTGTCTTCACTCCATTTTTACCCAAAGTTCTTATTTCTGAAGTTGCTCATATTCTTAAAATCTTGCCTTTTTTTTTGTTTATATCACTAGCTCTTGGTCGTTGGAAGAAGAGACGGTCTTGGTTTGTACTTGACCGATCAACATGTTATCTACTATTCTTCAAGTCTCAACATGATACAGGACAGCCATTAGGAGTCATTGATGTCAAAGATGCTTGTATCTCTCTTCTTCTGGAACATTCCAATCAATTCCTCATCGCGTAAGTTTTATATGTTTTACATGTTTTACAGTGATATGTTTTACATGTTCCGTTTCTTTGTTTGTTTTGTATGCATGATGTTTGTAGAAAAGGTTTATTGTAAAAGTATAGTACATGTAAGTAGCTAGTACCAAGTACAGTACATGAACATGTTGAGGGTAGATTATTAGGAAAGTTAAGCCTTTTTGAAGAAACCTAAGTGTTATTGTCACAAGAAGATTGGACAGGGGTTATTTTCCCATAGAAAATAAATCCTATACATTCACAATATTTAGCTTTATTAGCTTCCCATACACCACCGTATCAAGTTTTAAGTTCTTCTTATGTACAAAATGCTTCATGGTTTTGCCCCTAAATATCTGTCAGATCTTATCTCCAGTATGTTCCTCAAGCTCTTAAAGACCCCTTCGATCATCAGCAACTTTGAAGTTAACTCCTGGTTCCTGTACTTCTACTAGATGGTGATCGAGCTTTCTCTGTATACCCCTATCCTTTGGAATAAATTACCAGTGTCCATTCAGAACACCGATTCCCTCGATCATATTAAGACCTTACTTAAAAGTTATCTTTTTAATATGGAATGTTTTATTGCGAGTGCGAGGATTCAGCTGTAAGTCAGAGGAGGTGTACACCATCATATTCTATAAAAATGATTGACATTTTTCATCATTCATATATGGTTTAATGAAATAGCGTAGTTCTATTCATTCAATTAATTTTGTTTAAAATACGTTCCGTTTCAGATAGAATATGGTATGCTTCTAAAGAAACAACAGTATTAAGTGCCTAATAAATGTTTTGTATTATTATTATTATTATTCATTTCATATCCATGGACTATAGGAATGTAGATTAATGAGCAAATTTCTTTAATTGTTCGCATGAGATTAAGTTACCAGTTGCATTATACATTCAAGATACATGTACACTCTAACTTTTATCATGCATTTATTAAAACCTTGAAATGCATGTTTTAAAAAATACTGAGGGGTGTCTAAAAAGATGCTTCATAACATTTTGAAAATGGTATATCAGTCTAAATTACATTTGTAATGATTTCAGGAAGATATTATGAGTTAAATTGACTCCAGTGTTAAAGTGATTACACAATGGTAAAATTTTTTTTGATATATGATCAAGAATAGAATTCTAAGAAGAGTAACAATAAAAATTTGATGATTTTCAATCGAAATCAATGCATTTTGGCTAAGTCAAGAGTTGATCAAAATATTTGAGTATGAGGTATGATGTAAAAGTGGGTACCCAGCTTCGCACATTGCAGTTTTGCTGCGCGCTGGACTGTACAATATGTATTATACTTTGCGCGCATTTTACTAAAATTGCGTGACAAGATACCCACTTTGACGTAATTTGACGTAAAAGTGGGTACCCAGTTGAAACTGGGTCACAGCTGAGGCGTCCAAAATATCCTGAAATCTTATCACATTTTGGGGTTTCCTTGGCAACACGACTTTTTAGAAAACTTCAGGCAGATGATTTTCTGCTAATAAAATCATGCTCTTTTAAATGAACTAACATTGTTTCAGCATTGGGTACCCCCTTTGAGGTTTGTTGTATAATGCAAAAGTGACAGGTCCAAACTTAGTGTGAACTGATGCCATTCCATGCAATTTTCTTAGGTTGTAATGATTGGAAAATGCTACATTTTGCAAAACAATCATAACTTATAAGTGGAATCAGTTTTGAAATTCACAGGAATACTAGATATGAATCTAGAAAAATTTACAAAATCTCATCAAGGATGATTGAAATGCTTTTAAAGATATTATCAAAGTGTTGTTGCATTTTTTTAAGACACCCCGCATAGTGAAATATGATCTTTAATAGGAATCTCAAATAGGCAAATCGTTTTATAGGATGTACTTTCCCTTATGAGCCAGATGTTACTTCTCATCTTCTTAGTAGTAGTACATGTACATTGCACATTTTATTCTTTTTACATTATCAGTGCACTCCTGTAAAATCAAAAGTGACTTTTAAAAGGTCTCCATCTTTACATGAATCAATGTCGGATCTAACAAAACCTGACATTCAGGCAATTTAACCCGTTGAACACTAAGCCGGAGATTACTCTTGGCTAAAATCTATGGAAAATGCATGTTACTGAAATCAAATCAAATCAGTTGCTGGGGACAGAGTTCAGTATACCAGGATAAGAAATTATTTTAAAAACTTTCCATCCAATTTCTGTGCTTCTAGATGAAAAATGGCGAGGTACTAGCAAAATTAAGATGCTGTCAAGTTTTTTTCCTTATTAAAGGAAAAGGAAACCCTGAGGACAAGTCAGTTTTAATGAAAAGAGAGGATATGGAGAAGCAAGTCAAAAAGATTAAATGAAAATCATTTACAAAATAAGAAAGTTATAAGTTTGAAAAGTCTTGATTTACTTTCTGTGGCATTCCTCAAATTGGTAATATCTCTTCAAAATGGCAGAAAAAAATGGCGGGTTTTTGTGGACAATTCTCCATATGTTTTGTAGACAAATTTTCAGATTTTCTCCATTATCTGTCAAGGTGCAGCATGTCTCCTTGTGAACTCAATATATGTTGTGTCAAATACATTTTCCCATGATATATCTTGAGCTAACAGAGACAAGCTGCACCTTGAGAGATAAAAGGAGGAAATCTGAAATTCCATGTACAAAACATGGAAAATTTTCCACAAAAATATGCCATTTTGAAACAATAATGTTAATTTGAGGATCATTACCATAGAATAAATCAACTTTTCAAACTTTCATAACATTCCGTTCTCATTTCGTAGCCTTTTTTCATTCAACTTTTTTTAAAATTGCTTCTCTCTGTTCTCTCTTTTCATTGAAATGGACTTTTGTCCAGGGTTTCCTTTTCCTTTATTAAAGGTGAAAGAGTGTAGAGAGTCAGTAACTCCCAACACAATCCACAAGCCCTGACTTCCTTCTAGTAAACACTGTAAGCCAGAGGATCATACATGTATGTATGCCACAATGTTGTCTCTATAAAAGGATTGTACAGGGAGCTGATGACGGAGGAAGAAGAATCCCATCATATGGCATTGTGTAGCCATGAATGATCTAGCATTATTCTCAGATATTTACACTAAAGTTCACTGGAAATTATGTATGGAATGTTTTTAAAAAATCTTATACTTACCCTTGATACAAGGAGAGCAATATGAGACTATATTTACCTGTTTTATGCCAATTTACTTTTACTACTACACATGAGCTTTATACTGTATAATTTGCCCTGTATGTATGCCTGTGACATATTAGGAACTTCAAGTTCCCAGGTGCTGAGGTTAATGTGTTGGAGACTAGGGATGAATATGAAATTTTATGTGGTGATCATGGCTTTTTGCATACATGTACATGTATCATGGCTAAAGCTGCTATATGTACCTTTCCTGGGGGGTGTTTCATAAAGCTTTTCATAAAGTTACGAATGACTTTATGAACGACCGGAATGTGGCAAGCCAAATGGGATGCCCAAAGTTTTCCTGACGTCTCAACAAAGTGTGACTGCATTTTCCATAATCTCAATTGAACTGTGGCAAAAAATATACTTTGCAATAAAAATGTTTTTATACAATAGTAATATTAATTTATGTCTGCATATTTCACCTTTAGCTGATGCGATTTAAAATGATTGAGAATCCCATTTAGCCTGCCATATTCAAGTCATTCATAAAGTAATTCGTAACTTTACAAACAGCTTTATGAAACACCCCCAGGATATATTTATTCATGTAGGCCTACATCGCTCTTCCTCCAAAATTAGGCTATAATTCAGCATTAATAGTTTGTCAGTATAGGTACATGTATTGTACAAAAACTAAATCAGAATATTAGTTCTCAAAATCCAAGACAGTGTGGGTGATTTCTTACAAAGGACTAGCACACTGCACTTGATGAATTGCAAATGAACAAATGTTAAAAAACTGCGAAGTCAGAAAGGAATTCTTACTGGATCACCTGACAAGGGCATAATCACATGAGACACTTGGTAAATAAAAAGAGTCTCCCCTTTCTCCCTTTGATATTTACTTTGTCTTCATTCCTACCCTTTACTCATATTTAGCACTACCTACATCACATTATCTTCTGTGAGGAAATTCAAAGTATCTGATTTAATGCATCACATTTGCCCCGCTTTTATGCTCATGGAAATGCGATTCAAACAATCTACAAAATGCTGTCCTGTACAGTGTCAAATTTGAGGTGTGTATAAATATACATCAGCATGTTACCCTTCATCACAGTTACCATAAGCAGGAGTGTTAGGACCATCCTTTGCTCCTTTACTATTTCTAATACATGTAAATTGTATAGTTCTGTACTTTTTTAGTTGAAATTTATGTCACTGATATCTAATTTAAGGGTGGAGATTGGAGACCAGTGGAGAGGTTTTTTTTTTCAGCCTTTTATTATGTCGGGTATACGTATTTTGGACTGTTCTCATTTTACATCGATTTTCAGTAATAAATTCAATATTTTTAACCATCCTTTTATTTTCATTTCCATTACCGGTAATCTTGTATCACACCAATCTTCAGGGGAAAATTTATGTTTGCTCATTTATTCATCATTCATGATAATATATTTTAATTTTTGAAATATTTTTGCTAGCTACATGTATGATTAGAAGCAAGCAAAGTTTACTTTATCTTCTTTTTTTTATGAAGCTGCGTGTGTGCTTTAATGAAGCAATAAACTTCAGAGTGTACTTTCCTCAACTTTGATAGCGAAAAAAATGAAAATGCCAGTTGTGTTTGTTTTCATCATTGCTAGGTAACTCGTTTTCAGATCTTTACAATCTTCTTCTTATTCATTGACTTGCTACATGTAGTATCCCTCAACAATATTGTTTATATGAGAAAGTTTACAGAAATAGAGAAATAGGAAGGGGTGGAGAATTAGTGAGCAAGAGAGTTTGTTCAAGTTCATGTGCAGTTCATCTTGATAATATTTGTTGGAAGAATAGGGCCTTTACTGTCTGTGCTAGAATGACAAGCCTGTTACCTACAGAACATGTATATGTATGTACTGTACATGTACATGTATAAACCTATTCAGTTATAAAACACTGTAGCTTGCATTTACGTTGGCCATAAATGAGAGGCTTCTGAAATAAGAAGAAAAGATCATTCAATGTTAGTGCATAAATCAACTATTGTTAGGCATACTTGAAGCCCCCCAGTTATGGTCAAAAAATACATGTAGACACTAGCATAAAAAATAGCACCCACACAGAACAGGTATATTTTGGTAATTTCTATATTGTGAAATTTCAAACAACAGTCACTTCATGTACATGTAGGCTATTGACAGCTACATGTATTCTATTGAGTGGTCCGCCGGTCTGTATATATCATATGGAGATTTCTCATTATTAGGTCGGTCGAATTAGTTTCTGCTTCTCACATGATATTAGCACTTTCTTCTTTTGAATATTATAAAACAAACTAGGAGACCGAGCATTTGCCTGCACAGCACCCAAATTGTGGATAACTTACATGTACCACTAGCAATTAGGGAATCCCCAACTGTAGAATCATTCAAAATAAGACTCAAAACACATCTCTTCATAACTGTTTACTGTTGTTCAAGCACATCAGGAGCTCTTGCAGCACAGAAGAATATGTACTGGTACATAGGTTCTGTGCTCTATGAATTGATTTTGTTATTATTATTATTTTCTTTATGATTATTGATTTATTATTATTATTTTATTAGTATTATTATATGAGAAACAATAAAGTCAACACATATATTTTATATTTCAGACATTAAAAAGAAAAGAAAGTCAACACATATTTTATAAATTTCAGACATTAAAAAGAAAAGAAATTGGTATGCTGCTGTAAAGCATTAAATAAAGAGAGACTTTTTATTGAGATATTTGAATTACAAATGTACATGTATGTAGTTGGAGAATGTATAAGTTGTATGTTAAAACATGTACTCATAGACCTGTATGCAGGCTATAATCAGTTATGAATTTTATTCTTTTGTAAGTTTTTAATTGAAAAGTCTATAGTAAAGAATGATTCTTTACTATAACGATTCTTTAAGAATGATTTTTTACTATAGATCTGGCGAGCATTTCATAAAGACTTTTGTCAGTGAAAATCACTGACAAATGTTACAAGCTACTGAAAATCCTCGTATCCGATTGGCTGACAACAAATTAGTCAGTGAAAATCACCGACAAAACTCTTCATGAAATGCTCCCCTGATTCTTTAAGAATTCTTTACTATAGATCTGATTCTTTAAGAATCGGATTTTTTGTAACATGTGTCAGCCTATAACTGTACATGTATATTGTATATTGTATATTGTATATTACACACTTACATGTACATGTACGTGTACTGGTATGCATTCATGAAAATAGTATTGCTCTTGATTTTAAACATGTATTTCCTGGATTAAGAAAGAGTCAAGAGCATGATTGCATGTCCAAGATATTATGCTGGATTCCAGCCCCAGAAAATTGACTTCCCATATTGACTTGCTTCAAGCTATGTGTCTGTATACATGCAAACTAAATGCATCTGCATGTACATGTACATCATATGCTTGAATTTAAAAAGAAGTGCATGAAAATTTATTTCTATGCCTTTGTTGTAAATACAATGAAAATCAATCATTTCTCATGTGTATGACTGATGTCCAAGGTTTTGAAATTAATCATTGTGGGTTTGGAATGTCCCAAGATATTCAGTCTTCCTCAAATTCATATTCTTGATTCCTTCACTGCAATAGGAATGTAATGAGTAGTTTCTTTTTATAGAAACTTGTAATTTAATGTATCAGTAGCTCAGATAGAGCAAAGTAAATGCAACGTTAAAAATGGAAAACTGCATGCATGGCAGACAGAATAAATGAATGGTTCATTGTGAATTAATGGTAGTGATACTGAGAACAGTTTCAGTATCAAAGCAAATTGTTGATTAGTTGTTTCATCTCTGACAAATGTTAGCAATTCAGATTTCATTCTCTATTAAAGGAATACTACGCTGTATGCCTGAATGCATTTTTGTCAGAGAAAAACTGGGTGCATTATAAAGAATAAGAAGTGTACATTGTGGGAGAAATACTGTCAGAATCAAAGACTGTGGTCTATATGGTGGGAGTCCTTTAGAGGAGAGATTGGGAGACACAGGAGAGAGAGAAGGGGCATTCACACACAAGGTAAAAAGTGAGATTAAAAAATCGATTTTCTAACCATGATTAGAATTTCGATTTTATTTTGTGTGTGGACAGAATAATCTAATGATCATGAGTCTAATAGCAATACAACGCACAATAAGAAGTGTGATTTTCCAGAATAAACAATTATTTGCCTTGCGTTGTATGTGTGAACGGAATCAAGGTTCAGAAATCATTTTGTGGGCTTTCCTCATGTGTGTGAATGGTGAGAGGAAAAATTGAAATTTGAATGCGATCCAAATTCTAATTTTTCCTTGTGTGTGAACAGTCGCAATAAAATTGAAATTTGGATCACAATTTGAATCGCAATTCAAATAAATTTTAATTCCTCTTGTGTGTGAATGTGCCTAGAGAGAGATAGAGATAGCAAAGACAGAAACATGTTTACATTGTATACCATGAGAAATGCTGTTTTTTCAAGTTCATAAATCTGCATCACTTTATTTGTACTGTCTGTAAAAGCCCCCATGTAGGTTAGATGCATATGTTCAGTTGTTCATCGAGTTGTCCTTCTGTAAATATTAGGTCTGTTATTTATTATGTTTAGATACATGTAAGTGAAAACTAAATGTTTAAGGCTTCTTATCTTTATGGGGTTGTGCAAAAGAACGTGTCCGGAACGCAAAATGGAAAATATTTGAAAAAGAAAATCAATTTTTCAAACAATGATCGATAATTTCACAGGTAGCATGTAGACCTTGTAAATTGATATGAGATCTTCTTGTGGAATGATCTTTGCTGAAATTCTGTTCCATTATGCAAAATAGACATTTTAATTTTTCCATTTTTGTATTTTGCGTTTAGGACGCGTTCTTTCGGACAACGACATAAAGATAAAATGCCTAAAGACAGATACTGTGTGGTACATATATGTATGTGGGGAATAGCTTGCACACAAAGCATCAAAAGTTCTTGTGCTTGGGTTGTTTTTTTTTACACACTCTGAACAGTTGGTTAAAGAAATCATTAGGTTGGTTAAAATATGAACCTAATGTACCAACTGTTGGTGGCTTCATATTTTAGCCAATGTAATGATTTTAACCAACTTTTCTGAGAGAGTAATCTCAATGTATTAATCCATTTTTTTCTCAGATTTTCAGCAACCTGTATCTCTTATTTCTCTGCTTGAATAATTGAAACCATAATAGATTGGAGGATCATGTGAATGTTATTGCATGTGGAGGAATAGAGGGAAATTTTCACTGTTCTAAATCATTATTGTAAGACTCTCAAAGAAACACACCTTACATGTTTTATGACTTGAGCTGTACTAACTTGTATTTTCAAAAATGGCTGCCAAGATGGCTGACCAGAAAGTGCATAACAAAAATATCCAATCAAATGATAGTAAATACATAGCAATAACCAATAGGGTAAAAGAGTGAGAGTCATGTGAGTAGGTTGAATAGTCATGGAAGAGAGGGGAGAGAGAGAGAGAGAGAGAGTGGTGACAGAGCAGGCAAGGTTGAATGAGCAGGGGCAGAACAATAGAAGTGAGGAGCTATACAAAAGGAGAGGAATGTAGGTCAGAAGTGAGGTAAGCAGAACAGAGTGGAAAGCTAAATGAACATAAAACAAATAGTTATAAATCAGTAAAATTATAACCTTACATAATATTCCATCTTCACAAAAAAAATGTCCTCATTTTTAAAAGTACTTTGTGCCTACATGTATACATACATTTGATCCGTAAGAAAATCGAGTCACATTAAATCTGTCTGAGATCAACTCAAATTATGTAGTATTCCTTCTCTACAATTCTTTCATTTTTTTTTTTTATTTATTTTTTTTTTTACATCCATCCAAATTGGAAAGAAAAATATCAGTTGTTTAGAATGTCTAGCTTAATACATTCTACATGTCTAGCAAATACCAAAATTTCATCAATAAACATCTTTTTTTTGACAACTTGCTAACTGCAATGAATCCTATCACGAACAAGTGAAATGATCAAAGTAAAAAAAAGACATATTATCAAATACTTTGAGCACAACTTGGCAATATTCTGTAAAATCACATGTCAAATTACAACATTTTTTTTTTTTTTTTTTTAATGACATAGTATCAAATATTCTGAGCTCAACTTTGCAATTTTCCATAACAAAACTTAACAATCTTGCAAAAAAAAAATTGGTTTCACATTTGTACAATCTTCCACAAACAATTTTTCCTGGCAATGCCTTTGCCTAGAAACAAATATCATGTTTCGGTTTTTTCCTTTGTTTCGTTTTTGTCTATTAGCTTTTACGAAATTTTGGAAGTTTTCCATACCTAATAAATTACACTGAGAATAGGCATTCTGAAATAAACCTTTCAAAACTGTCTCAAATGTACACATGTAAGAAGACATAGCAAAATACAGTGTCTATGGTTGACACCACCAGATACCAAATTGATCAATGAATGAAACAATATACCTTTCAAAAATATATCAGTAATCCTTTCAATTCAAAATGAAAGTAGTATACCTCTCGAATGTACCTTTCAAATATATCATTTTGAATATACATATCAGAAAATTTTGGATAACATGTATAAGAATATTTTTTTTTTTTTAACTCAAAATATCTCAATTTCATCAATATCTTTCATACGACTCAAAACAATTATTCTGAGTTCCAAGTAATGTTCAGAAAACAATGTAAATGCATACGTCTGAGTTGAATACTCGCATCAGTTCCTCCGATACATCTTATAGAATTCTTATTCAATTTAGGTCAATATAATAATCCGTTTTTAGAACACTCTGAATCTTCAATTTTTTTTTTTTTTAACAAAATGCAATCCTTTCAATATGGATTAGTACATGTAAGTGCATAAATCAGATAACTGAACAAGTACCTTAGTTCGCCGAACATTAAATTTGACCTCTAATTTGACCTCTGCAAAAACAGTCATATAACATTTCTTTTCTTTTCTTTTAAGTTAAACATTCAAAACTGTTCCTTCTCTTTTAAGTTAAACATACAAAACTGAAAACTGATCCTGTTTTCAATGAAAATCATGAGAAATTGCTTAAAGTTTCACAAATTTTGGTAAAACTTTTCACCCTGTAAATTGTTCACTTTCATTAATATATAATTTAGAATTACATCCATAACAAACTATCACCTACAAAACTGTGGTGATGTAAGATAACATGAATAAAGTTTATATTGGCATGTCTTATAAACAAAGTTCTTCACAGTCTCTAAAGTCTGCAATGTCTCTCAGACTATATCAAAGTTTGTGAACAAAGTTTTTCACAGTCTTAAATCTTGAAATTTTGCATCAGCTTGCCTTTCAATTGATATCAGATAAATGCAGAAAAGTTCAAATTAATGTGTCTCAGCCGATATCAGTATATATCAATCTTTCTATCTGTATCACGTTTCATAAACAAAGATTCCACAGTCCATCAGGTAAAATGGAGAAAAGTTCAAATCAATGTGTCTCTCAATCGATATATCAATCTTTCAATCTCAAGTTTCGCAAACAAAGTTTCTATAGTCCATCAGGTAAAATGGAGAAAAATTCAAATCAATGTGTCTCTCAATCGATATATCAATCTTTCAATCTCAAGTTTCGCAAACAAAGTTTTCATAGTCTCTATAGTTTGTAATCTTGAAATTTTGCTGGTACTTTAATTCGTCGACCATATCGCGAATGAGTGTCTGGACGATTTTCATCTTCTGGAGAGCGTTCATTACTACATAATCGTCGATTGTCCTTTGCATTTTCATTTCTATGTAATTGTCCATTGTCCGTTGCATTCTCAGTTCTATGTAATTGTCCATTATCCTTCTCATTTTCGTTACTATGCAATTGTTCATTGTCCCTCATATTTTCTCGTTGGCGATGCTGCCTTAGACTGGTGCTGGGTTGACTACCCGCTCGCGTCGCAGGGTCAGGGTTAGAGCTTCTGGGTTCTGGCTGTCTAGTCGATGACCTCAGATGATAATGAGATCTGCATTGGTGGTCAGTTGGCGAGGATGACCTACATCGGGGTTGGTTAGGTGACGAAGATGGCCAAAGTAGGGATTGGTTTGATGTTGACCTCAGTTGATATTGAGGTCTGAGTTGTGGTTGATCAACCGGTGAGGATGGCCTCAGTTGGGGTTGGTGAGTCAGCGGCAGAGGCCTAGACGGAGATTGGTCAGTCGGTGAGGGTGGCCCACATGGAGTTTGGTAAGTCGGCGAAGATGGCCCAGGTTGTGTTTGGTCAGGCGTTGAGGATGGCCCAGGTTGAGTTTGGTCAGGCAGTGAGGACGGCCCAAATTGAGTTTGGTCAGGAGGCGAGGACGGCCCAGGATGTTGCTGGAATGGGGCTGACTTCTCTGCCTGCATTGGTTGTTGGCCAGAAGGTTTGGTCTGATTTGGTTGTAGTTGCTGTGTAGTTGACTCATCTAGCCTGGAATGGTGGCTAGAATTGGTTGGCTGGTTTGAGGTTTGTTGCCAAACAGACAAACTTGACCGAGGCTGTTGGTCATAGTCTGACTGCTGGTGATGAAGGATGTTATCTGGTGGTCGAGGTGACCACACGATATAGGCTGGGCCATGGCTAGGGGATTGATGTGACTGCATCTTCCTTCTAGTCTCGTCATCTGCTGGGGGTACTGGTGGGTACTGTTTTGGGGCTTTCTCAGTACCAGGTATTGATGGAGGAGGTGTGGCTGGTGTAGATGGTGGAGTCAACATCGTTTGTGGGGCTCTGGCTCGATGTAGTTTCAAACGATTATGATGGACACGTCGCTTGATCCTTTCATCATGAGTATCAACGATGTCGTAATTCAGTCCATCATCTGATGAGGAACATACTTTGAAAGGACCTTTCCAGTTTGGTTCTAGTTTGTTTCTGCTATTGGTTGGGTCATGAAGTAAGACAAGGTCACCCCTGTTGTACTTGACAGTGCGGGCCTTTGTGTCGTACTGTTGTTTTTGTTGTTGTTGTTGCTGTCTGGTTTTCTGTTTGGTGAACTCCCATGCTTTTCTTAGTCTCTCAGATAGGTTTGTTGTGTACTGCAGGAGCGTGTTGCCAGATGAGGGTGGAGGAGTTGAACAAGTGATGTTTGCAGGTGTACGGGCTTCCCTGCCATGCATGACGTAGTATGGAGTCAATCCTGTTGTGGCATGGATGCTTGTGTTATATGCCAACTGGACTTGATTGATATGAGTGTCCCATTCTCCTCCTTGGTGAGAAATGTACTTTGCAAGTTGATCCTTTATTGTGCGATTACAACGTTCTACTATGCCAGCTCCCTGGGGATGATACGGCGTCGATCTCGACTTTTTGATGCCCAATTTGCTGCATAGTTCTTGCACTAATCTCGATTCGAACTGTCGTCCCTGGTCTGTGTGCAATGTCTCTGGAATACCATGTTCTTTCACATATTCTTCGAACAAGAGTTTGGCAATAGTTGGAGCAGTCTGATCTTTCATCGGGTAGATATTGACATATTTGCTGAAATGATCCGTCACGACAAGTATGTAGCGGAAACCTCGTCTTGTAATTGGGAGCTCAGCAATGTCAGCGAAGACTATCTCCAAAGGGCGTGTAGTGGTGATTGGGTGTAAGGGTGCTTGGAGCTTGGGTGTTGGTAACCGGAAGGACTCACAAGCCGTGCATGTGTTGCAGAAGTCGGTGATTTCCTTGTTCATGTAGGGCCAATAGCACATTGACTCAGCTCTCTGTATTGTGCGAAGTGCTCCGAAGTGTCCGGATGATGCGTCACCATGTAAATCTTGGAGTACCCTTGGGATAAGTGAGTTTGGTACCACAAGTTGGAGTGAAGGGTTACCAAGCTTGTCTTTCTTCTTCCTGTAGAGTATACCATCTTGGAGGATGAATTTGGGATACTGCCACAAGAGACGTCTAAGCCGGGGATTGTGTCTGCGGATCTGTCGAATGGTTGGTCGCTCACCCTTGTTCATGTATTCAATGATCGTACTGATATCTTGATCTAGTTGCTGTTCATGCTGTACATCTACATCACTGTCGAGGATTACACCATGGTAAGGCTGGGTAGCTTTCAGTGTGGACTGCCTTGCTGAATCATAGGAAGTAGGTGTGTCTGTCGATGGTCGTGATTTAGATGAGCGAGTTTCGACTGCATTGCACACTGGACTGGTTACTGTGTGTTTGGGTAGCTGTTCCGGCAGTCTTGGAGTGACTTGGCTCTCGACTGGGCGTCTAGATAATGCATCAGCATTGCTATGTGATTGTCCTTTCTTGTGAGTAAGGCTGAAAGTGTAGGAGTTGAGTTCCACTATCCATCGAGTTCTCTTTCCAGATGCGTCGTCTTGAATTGGGAACTTTTTGAGAGCCAGAAGAGGTTTGTGATCTGTCAGAATTGTGAAGTGTTGGTGTCTCAGGTAATGACGAAAGTGGCGGACTGCTGTAACAATGGCCCAGAGCTCTCGATCATAGGTTGACCACTTTTTCTGAGTAGTGCTAAGAGTTTGGCTGAAGTAGGAGATGACACGTTCCTTGCCGTCTTGACTCTGTGAAAGGACAGCACCTACTGCTTGAAGGGATGCATCTGATGACAGGATGAACTCCTTATCAAAGTCTGGATAGGCGAGTAGAGGTGGATTGGTTAAAGCTTCTTTCAGGTGTTGAAAGGCCATTTCACACTCTGCTGTCCATATGAACTGTTGACCTTTGTGTGTGAGAGTTGTCAAAGGAGTTGCAATCTTGGCGAAGCTGGGTATGAAACGTCGGTAGAAAGATGCCAAGCCAAGGAAGGATCGAACATCGGTGGGTGTTCTCGGCTGGGGCCAGGACTTGACTTTTTCGACGTTGCTTGGGTCAGGTTTAACTCCTTTGGTGTTGATTATGTGGCCAAGGTATGTGACTTCTTTCCTGAAAAATCCACACTTGGATGGTTTGAGTTTAAGTCCAGCATCTCTGAATCGTGTGAATACTTCTTGGAGATTCTTGAGATGATCCTCGAAATCCTTGCCCATGACTATGCAATCATCCAAGTATACTAGGCATCGGGACCAGTGTAAGCCATGGAGAACCACTTCCATGAGTCTTTGGAATGTCATTGGAGCGTTGACAAGTCCGAATGGCATGACAGTGAATTGGTAAAGTCCTGTGCCAGTGGTAAAAGCAGTCTTCTCTTTGTCTTGTGGGTTGAGCTTGACTTGCCAATAGCCACTGGATAAGTCCATGACGCTGAAATATGCTGACGAGGAAAGGGAGTCAATAGAATCGTCTTGGCGTGGAATAGGGTGAGAATCTCGAACAGTCACTGCGTTGAGTTTTCTATAATCCACGCAAAATCGGTATGTGTTGTCTTTCTTTTTCACCATGACAATCGGGCTTGCCCAGGGGCTGTAGCTCTCTTCAACGATGCCTCTTTGTAGGAGGTCGTCTACTTGCTTCTGAATCTCTACCCTCATTGCCGGTGAAGTTCGGTAAGCCCTCTGTCGAATTGGAGCATCTGAGGACGTGTCGATGTGGTGATAGATAATGTCAGTCTGGCCAATATCTTGGGATGTTGTGCTGAAAATATCCCTGTAGTCTTGAAGAAGTTGTTCAGCCTTCTCGTACTCTGTCTTTGTGAGGCCTGAAGAAGGGAGAACACTGGCAGCTGGTGACTCGTCTGTCGCTTTTGGATTTGCGTCAGTGGTTACGCTCATGATCTTGTATTCCTCTTCGCTATCCCCAGTCATAGAGAAGAATTGACCAAGGCAGATGTCTGCAGGAAGATCAACTGTTTCGTCAGAGGGATTGATAAGGCGCACCAGAATAAGACCATTTTGAGGCTTGAACAGAGATCTTGCACCAATAACAGGGATGTGATCGTGTAATGCTGGTTCAAAGTAACCATCATAGTCTCTTGGTATAATGTCAAACTGTGGCGATGTCAGTCTTCCCTGGACGTGAGTTTCACACCTGGGTGGAATCTGAGCTTGTCCAACAAGAGCAACTTTACACTTCAGCGGGGCTTGATACTGCTGACGGTCGACGAAGGGAATAGTAGTGCCGGGCATGTCAAATGATGTTGGTGTTATGGAGGCCTTGTGGCTGTGGATAAAGTCCCATCCAAGTACAACTGAGTGAGTGATGTTGCGTGCCACAAAGAACTCGTGTTGGGTAGACTTGTTCCCGATATGTATTGATGGTGCAACTGTCCCGATGTTGTCTACCAGCTCACCCGTGATGGAGGATGCCATGAATGTTAACTTTTCCAATGGACTCCTTTGTGATGCTGGAATGGATGACAGAAATTCAGCACTTAGAAGAGATATGAATGATCCACTATCCACGAGTGCCAATACATAGACGTTGTCGACGATGATAGGGATGTAGGGTGATTTCGAGGACGAAATAGAGGCTATTTGTATTTGGGCCTTGGCGTGTGTAGTTGATGAACGACCCTCTTCCTCAACTACTAGTAGTTTTCCGGCTGCTGACTTTCAAAGTGAACTTGACGAAAGGGAGCTTGTCTGCGGGAGTCAGCTTGATTAGCCGTGGATCGATGAAGCTGAGTTTGTCTGCTTGACGGTTCATATGGCCTTCTAGAGGGAGACATCCTGGATTGGTATGAGTAGTTCTGATAAGGGCTTGGAGATCTGTGTCTTGCATACTGATCTGGAGATTCACGCCGCCGGTAGTCCCGGGTTGGAGATGGAGAAACACGACGTCCCATGTTTTTCCAATCCTGTCCACGGCCTGATGGGCTACTACCACGCTGCGGAGATCTACTAAGCCTGGTAGCTGTCTCAAGCTTCGAGGACATCTCATCTAATCTCCTTTCTATCTCTGTCAGTCTTGGCAGGACCAGTTGTAAGACTGATGCCTCTTGGACAGGCGTCTTGTCCTTGCCTCGATCTACTGCTCCTACTACACCACAGTCTTGCGCTTGGTGTGCTCTCTCTACCCTTAATGCTATCTTCAATGCCTCGTCAAAGTTTGTGCCTCCAAGTTCATGGATCTTTACTTGGAGAGGTTTCTCTAAGCCTGCAACAAATCGTCTGAATTTTTCACCACCTTTAGCGTCACTATCATAAGATGGGAAAGCTTCCTCTACTAATGAAGTAATGGATGATGCGAACACTTCCAAAGGTTCACCTGGCTGACGAGTTCGAGCAGTAGTACAAGATCTGAAAGTTTCTATGAACTGTGTCCTTCCAAAAACGTGAGAGAGTTTTTCTTTCACTTTCTTGAAATCCTTCCGGTCTGATTCAGCCATACTCTCCCAAACAGTGAAAGCCGATCCTGCGAGTCTTGCAGGAAGGAGGGTGTGTAAGTTAGAAGCAGTGTCTGGAAAAGCTGTTGCTGCAACTTCGAATCTGCGTATCCATTGATGGAAGTCTTTGCCATCCTCTCCTGTAAAGAGTTCTGGTAACTCCATACGATAAGATGCCATAATGGTGATGTGAAGGAGGGAGGAAGACCTGTGTTACTCTGAGTACAGCTCAAAAATTGTGAACTTTGGTAGCTGGAATATCTATATTGAGCGGCTATAATGGAAGGAGGGTGTATTCTGCAACTGGGTAAATTGCAATGCTCAAAACTGGATGTAGAATATGCAGGTTTACAATGTAGAATACTGCGATGTATGGCAGCCAAAAACAGGTTAACGATACAATCTGGCTTTGATAAAAACATACAGTTCTGTACATGAAGAAGGGTGAAAATATCTTACTGATGGAGACTCACCAAAAATACAGGTTCTGTATGAAGATAGTTGTAAAATCTCACTCACTGATGAAGGATGAATGTCAAAATTCACACAAAATTACTGATGTAGGAAGGAATCAATGTCCTAAAACTCAAGATGAATCCTCAGTAATCAACGAAGGAGGGTGAAGTCACACAAACACTACTGCCTCAGGAACAGATGGAGGAAGATCAGTGAGAAGGGTGATTTCATGCTCTCAAACATTCACATTCACAGTTAAAGATGGAGGGAGAATTTCACTTTAACTCACCAGATGTATAATACTGCAAAAATTTCTACATGAAGTAAGGATGCAATTACAGTTGAGTGCAGAAAAACCACTGCTGCCACCAGTTGTAAGACTCTCAAAGAAACACACCTTACATGTTTTATGACTTGAGCTGTACTAACTTGTATTTTCAAAAATGGCTGCCAAGATGGCTGACCAGAAAGTGCATAACAAAAATATCCAATCAAATGATAGTAAATACATAGCAATAACCAATAGGGTAAAAGAGTGAGAGTCATGTGAGTAGGTTGAATAGTCATGGAAGAGAGGGGAGAGAGAGAGAGAGAGAGAGTGGTGACAGAGCAGGCAAGGTTGAATGAGCAGGGGCAGAACAATAGAAGTGAGGAGCTATACAAAAGGAGAGGAATGTAGGTCAGAAGTGAGGTAAGCAGAACAGAGTGGAAAGCTAAATGAACATAAAACAAATAGTTATAAATCAGTAAAATTATAACCTTACATTATTATTGAATCACTCATGAGTATCTATTTAAAGACTGTTGATCAGAAATAGAGTGATTACGTGTACGAGGAACTTAAAAAGGGATGACACGTAGTATAGTCTGCAATATCAGACATTGTCCATATTACAGAGAAAACTTGTTCTTAAGAGATTCCGGATGTAACAACTTCTTAAAAAGGTAATTTTGGTGCTCTAAGAAATTTTTTTTTTTCTAAAATCCTGATATAACTAGGCCACTTTGATTATCCCAATATCCTTATACCAAGGAGTTACTATAAATTGGAGTTCTAATGAAGAGGTTTTTCTCTGATGGAGCTTCAATGCCGACTCGTAAAACCATCAGGTGATCGCTGGAAGATGTACGACTCACCGAGCTGCCCATAGGCCAAGCTCTAGCAATATTTAGCACCGGTGCCGTACAGAGATCCACTCATTGCGCCGTTACTATACATGTACTTCATGTGAAAGAATGCACAGAGGAATTTACAGTAACACTTACCAATACAACTGTACAAAAATGTTCACTGAAAACCAGCATTTGATTAAATTACCAGCACCAAAATATCAATGAAAAACAGAAAATTCAACTCAGCGATGTTGGAAAACACAATTCTAAAAATGAAATCCGTAATTCTTGCAGAATGCATTACTTATAGGGTCGCGCTATCGAGGGTTACTTCCGGAATGCGGTCAGGAAGCATTCAGGTCTGGAAGCATTCCGGAATGCTCTGTCTGTACAGAGCTGAGATCGATAGCATGTCCCGGAGCTTCGGCTTGCAAAACGCACTGCTTTTTGTAAGCCTATTAATAATCTGTATTTCTTAACACAGAAATGCGCAAGATTTTTGTTGCACATGTACATGTATGTAGCTTCTTTTTTTTCACCCCTCCATACCATTTACTTTAATATACCCATTAGATACCCTAGTACTGTAAACTGCTACAGGTTAATATACCTTTTGTGAACAAGCTTTCAATAAACGTAAGATTCATTACTGCAACAAAGGCTGTCTACCTCATTGCTATTACACCAATTAGTGCTTCCAACCTCAACAGAGTTTTCAAAGATATGTTTTATAAGTAAACCCTCAAAGAATTGCCTCCCCCCCTCCTCCCCCCCCCCCCCCATCCTGTATAAATAGAATAGAATAGATCTGGGCTGGGATTTCATTAAATACTTGGATTAAGTAAAACTTTTACATATTACTTGCCTAAGAAATTTGCTTAAGTCCTATTCAATTCAATACTTTGAATTTTACTTTACTAGCCAACTTTAAGCCAAAATTCATACCGATAAGTATGGTGACATCATATTTTCAATGGGCAAGTTATATGTCACATCAAATCCGCTATATATGATATAATTCAGCAGAGCTCATGATGATTGCATATAAAAACCTATGCCTGCCAATTAATCCCTCCAAAATCATTGGTTTAAGTCTCCTAGGTAGGTGTCTTAGATTTAGAGTAAAATACTTAGCCAAAATATTGAATTGAATACCAAGTTTTGCAAAGTATTTTATTTAAGTAAAAAAATAAGAAAAATACTCATATTTCTGACTTAAGTAGTGAATTGAATACCGGCCCTGGAGATTTGTTTACCCTAATAGACCCTTGCTAACCTGCTTTGAGAGCATCTTGTGTGAGTGAGCTGGGAGTGTCAAGATATGAATAGAGAGAGTGCACTCAACCAATCACCTCTGTAACATTCATGTGAATATGAAATTGAATGAGGCCTAGCTCCCTCTACTCTCTAGAAACCACACCAAACACTCCGGCTGTTTGGAGGTAATGATTCGTGTCTGTAACATATATTACCTCCCAACATAAGTTTAGTCAGGAGTTTGAAGAAGAGAGGAAGTGCTTTCTTCCTCATATGGATACAAGTCATGCTGAATGATCTCAGGATATACATTGAACTCTGCATCTTGAAACTAATGATTGGTATGTTTTGTTTGTATTTTGACATTTTTCTAGAGAACTTACATGTATTTTTTGTGACCATTCTAGTAGGTCTACATTTTAACTATTATCAGTAGATTGCATCCATATGTTATCTGCATTTGTAA
This sequence comes from Echinometra lucunter, assembly GCA_029962745.1. Taxonomy (NCBI): domain Eukaryota; kingdom Metazoa; phylum Echinodermata; class Echinoidea; order Camarodonta; family Echinometridae; genus Echinometra; species Echinometra lucunter. The sequence goes on along the minus strand of CM057165.1, from coordinate 9,897,974 downwards.
CCATTTAGAAAAATTGTCACATGACATAATGCAAATGTAGGAAATGTAGGAAATGAATGTATGTATGGTATTAAGAAAAAAATGTGCTGTTTATTTTTTTCTTTTGGTATATTCTTTAGATGATTTAAAGGAATGTAAAATATTCTTAAGGTAATTTAAAAGAACGTAAATGTCATGAAAAGAAATTGAATTGAATTCATCTTAAATAGCCATTTGATTTCACAGTGACATAGTATCTATTTCATTATTTAGTTTTCATTTTATCATATAGAAAAGAAAACAATTATTTTTTATTCAACATATTATCTTTTCTGGACTAAAACTTGTAAATTATATAGAATACAACACTACCTATATCAAGGAATACCATGAAATTGAAATGGATCATGATATATGAGGAATGTTTAAACTCAATAATGTGAAATAAAGCATTTGAAAATAAACTTCAAGCTCATGTACAATTTTAGTAGGCCATCAAAAACTGTTTGCCAGATTTCTTTGCTTTTTGGTGCTCAGAAGCAAGTTAAAAGCAAAACTAAGATTCCTTTGAATTTTTTTCCTCCTGAAGTTGAATATCAAGCAAGTGAAAGGCGAAAAATACTTTTGATCACAGGGCCACCACAATGGACAGTCGACAGATCGATGTGCCTGCACATGTGTAAAACCAATGAGAGTTCTGTTGTGTGATAAGCACAATGGAGCGCTGTGAATGTTGTGCAGGGGTCATAGTGTAGGGCTGTGTGTAACCATTCTATTGCATTCCTTTCAGACATTTACACTAAAATTCACCAGAAATCATGAATGGAACATCACACAATCTCACACACGTATCTTTTTATTCAAGATGGACAATGTGAGACTGTATTAAATCAGTTTCATGCTAATTTTCGTTATGCTGCCAAAGCTATACCTGAGCTTATATTCACTCACCTCCATACAACTTCTTCCTTTGAACACTGAAGTGTCCATATTCAATGGAAAATTGAATCATGAACCTTCATAAAACCCTAAGGTATTGTCTCCTAATCAAATGAATTTAAAGTGAATGCACATGGGAATCAATTTCTTGCCACAGGTTAGAATGTTTGGCAAATGATACATGTAGGTTTATTTAGCTTTGAGCTGTGCATGCACTCTGTCTGAGCAAGCAAATTTCTTCTGTTTGTAAAACAAGACCCACTTTTTCTTGCGAAAGGAATACACATGAGGGGTAAGTGAATTCACTCTAGATGGTTGTGAATGTGCTTTTGAAATTTGAAAAAGAGCTCTCGTATGTTTTGATAAACAAAAAAATATATCAAATTCTAGCATCAAAATTTTACTGATGCTAGTGAATCCCAAAAGAGCTTCTGTAGACATAGACAACATTTTCATCACTGCCCCCTCTCTAGTACCTACATGTAGTTGTTGTTTTTTTCCTTTGGGATTGCTTTTTCAAAGAAGTTTTACAAAGCAGTAGCATGTAATTTTCACTTGAGAGTTTCCTGGTTGTCTTATTGGTCCAGTGTAATAATGATGAGTCCTTTGTCCTGTCTATCTGTTAGTGCTGGTCTCTTAGCAAAAATCACAGAATAATATTGTGTAGCAATTTTCAAACCTTGAAACTTTCAATTCATGATGTTCATATTCTTTGTTAGGTTTTCCTCAAACTTTCCTTGACCTGTTATTCAATTTTTTTTCTTTCAAATAAACTTCACTGTCTGTTTAGGTTGTAGACATCTCCCTTTAAAAAAAAAAAAATTAAAAGAGAGAGAAAATAACATTTTTGTGACCAAAATATGTGTTCATATCAATCAATAGATTAAAATATTCATATTAAATTTCCATACATCTGAAAGAAATGATTCAAATAAAGTGGAATATGTGTGTCCATAGGGTTTTAAGGCATGCACATATTCAATGAAGTATTGTGTTTATACTATACCGTTGAGCTCTTATAGCCTCAAGATATAGACTGTTGTCTAGGAATTCAATTATGACTGTCTTGCTAGCACTGTGTACTTCATGGTCCTCACTGTAGGCATACATTCCTTACACCATCCTTCAAATTGAAATTATGATGGAAAAAAATGAGACAAATATATTTAGTTCATAGGAGTTGGTTAAGTGTACTAGTAATGCACAAGGAAGTAATGATATTCATATTGTCACTGTGGCAATATGAGTTACCCTACCTACTTCTGAATACTGCATTATGAAGTGCAACAAATTTAAGCATGATATATTGGCCTTTATGATGAGGGATAAAAAAGGCAGAATTGTTTCATAGCCTCCAGTAGTGGTGTTTATCAATTGTTTCGAGTATTATAATTCTTTCTTTTTTAACATACCTATACTACAACTCCGTTTACTAGCAATAAACCCAAAAGATATCTAAAACATTTGCGAACCTGTAGCAGTAATCCATTCAATATATCAGCTCCTTGATTCATATTACATATTTTACCATTTGTTTTTCATATCAAATATAAATATCTAAATACATGGTCAGCTTGCGCGTTTTGCCTTCAGTTGATGTCATACTGGAAACAGCTTCATATGGAATTACAGATCCCTCTGCATGTATGCTGCAGAATGTGTATTTGATAGGTTGAAAGGCATTCTCTTACATTAACAGGTTGCCCTCTATTTGGGATGGCTTTCCGCAAAATTGAATTGCTGTGCTGGCCAGGGTTAGAGGACTTGAAAGAGATTCGCTGTACAAGATGACTCATCTTGAATATCACACTAGTCTCTATAACAGACCTCTTAAATGACACGCTAGTCTTTGTCTCAGACCTCATACATAATGTCGTTTAATCTCTATCCTCGTTATCATTCACTGATTTTAGCACCTCTTGTGGCTGTTTGTTGATATTGAGATCCATTATGGAGACAACCTACCAACAATATAAACTACTGTAGCTTTCTTATCATGCATTCAGTACAGATGATTGATTTTTTTTTTTTTTTTGAGATGTAGAAATACATATCAAACAACTTGCAAAATTGTGTAGCATATCCCCCCCCCCTTCTTCATCAATTATTTTTCATGCAGATTTTGAATGTGAATCATCAGTGTTTAAAGTATAGACTAAAAATATGTTTGCAAATGTTTGTAACACTTTTTTTTTTTTTATCAATCTACATGTAAATAATTTCTTTCCTCAGTCATACACATTAGCTGATGTACATACTGTGTAGAACTCTCTCCATGCAATATGCCCTGTCCTTTTGAGATGACTGAATTTTAACCTTTGTAATGACAGTGTGTCCCTGCCTCATGCAATGTGGAATGTCCAGTACAATCACTTCAGTTGTACATTGCCCTGGTGATTTATGACTTTATGTCCATTCTGACAGTGTGAGATAAAACTTAGAGTGGACACATCTATTTCTGTCTGGATAGCTTTCTTGAGCTTTCCCTACATCTAGATGTGTATGTGTGAGGGTGTGTGTGTGTGTGCATGGAAACACTGTCCGAAGAAGATGTAAAGTTTGTAGCCAGTTCTTAAAGCATGATACATGTAATAAGATCGTGTGTTCATGATGATTACTGTATATCATATTGCCTTTGTTTATTTTGAATTGAATTTATTAGTGATAGAGATAATTTGTCAATTTGTCTTTTGGCTGCACTTGTATATGCAGTTTTTATGTCTCCTCAATTTTTTTTCTTCTTTTCGATGGTCAGTAGCAAGATACAAGCAAAACTGAGATTCTGTGAATTTTTTAAAATATTGTACAAACAGATGGAAAAAAATGTTTTTGATCCCGGGTCAGTGACATAAAACTCCTTCAGGGTCGACATGCATGTGCAAGGTAGACTTGTGAGATCACATTAAGCAGTTAGACTTTATTAAGAGAGGCCATGCCAGTTTTCTTTTTGCTACCAAAACTGTACACAAGCTTTAAGATAACTGCATTCTAAATAGGGCCAGTGTTTTTCTGCCTTATACATTACGGAATGACCAGTACAATCACTTACATTCCCCTGGTGATTTATGGCTGGATGTCCTTTGAAACCGAGGGAGAAAGCATAGAGTGGAGACATTTATTTACAATACCGCTGGCGCTATATCTGTGTGACTGTGGATTGAATTAAAGCTTTCTTAGAGCATTCCCACATGTACACTTGTATGTGTGCGTGTGTGTAGAAACACCATCCGCATAAGATGTGAAGTTTGTAGGCATTTTCCTTCCATTCTCTTCTCCATCAGTGTTAAGCTTGATATGAAAATGATAGTGTGATGTTAAGTACCATTCATATTTTGAAACTTAATATCTTTTGTTATGAAGTACATTTTGTAACCATCATTGTGGCTGTATATTGGTCATCATATCAATTCATTGATTCACTGGTTTTAGTTACAAAGATAGACAGTAAATCATTTTTTATGCCTCCGCCCACCGTAGGTGGTTGCCGGAGGCATTATGTTTTCAGGTCGTCCGTCCGTCCGTCCGTCCGTCCCATTTTCGTTCTCGCGATAACTTAAGAACCGTTTGACAGATCAACTTCAAACTTGGCTGGTGTATCCATATGGGAGGGACAATGATCTGATTAGATTTTGGAGTCTCAAGGTCAAGGTCATAGAGGTAATAAAACACATAAAAATGGCTCGTTCTCGCGATAACTTAAGAACCATTTGACAGATCAACCTCAAACTTGGCACAGGTATGCATATGGGAGGGACAATGATCTGATTAGATTTTGGGGTCACAAGGTCAAAGGTCATAGAGGTCATAATGCTCTCATTAGATTTGGGGGTCACAAGGTCAAAGGTCAAGGTCAAAGATGTCATTGTATAAATGAAAATAAATCAACATGAAGTGCCATTTATTTCTGATTTGGTAATGGCGGAGGCATAAAGTTCGACCACGTGTAGTCGAAGATTCATCTAGTTTAAGATTGTGTTGATTTGTATGTATTGGAGTATTCTAAATTTCTGTTTGATTTGGGAAAAGATGACTCTCATAACTCAGTATTTAGCTGCAGTAGATGATGGTCGTTGTGCTCTTTATCTTTGAATAATTGAATTGAACTGATATTTATTTGCTGAGTGCCTGTAATTCCCTGAGCTTACCGGTAGATAAGAAATTCACAGCCAGAATTACACATATATAAAATGAACTCAGATGAATAAATTATTTCAGTGACTTCAGCATGCTACATATGCAGAGGATAATTGTTTGACTTTCACTCATCTTGTTTTAACCATAAAGTGAATCAAGTGATATATTTACAAGATATTCTAGTAAATTTGGCTACAAAAATCTGCATCCTATGTATAAAACATGCATGTCTTCGGGTGTGATTGGACTAGGGGATATATTAAGGAAGTCTGTACCATCTGTAAAATTGAATTCAAAATTAGATAGTAAATTCATAACTACCATAGAAAATATAGCTCAGGAAATTTGATCTCTAAAGATTATTGTGGGTATGGCTTCTCACTGTAATGACTTTGAACAGTTTTTGTCTTATAGTTCCTTAAATGAAGGTAGGAAAGGGAAAGTTGTTTCATTTTTATTGTTAACTCTTAAATCTAAAATAGTTGAGGTTCCCATATTAAGATGTTATTGATATCCATTTAAGTTAAAGGCCTTTCACATTATTTGCAGTTTGTTAATGCTGCCTAAACTTTACAACCACATTGTTTCTGATTGCATTTCCAAGAAATTTATTCTATCTGCCAATATCTTGATGGAGATAGAAATTGGTAATATTTACTCTTCACCTTGATGCATGGGTTGTGCATGCTGACAAAGCCTTAACATGAGGATTTAACATAATTCTTCAAATTTGTTTTCCTGACACGTAGATCGAGCCACAGGCAAGAAAGCTTTCCGTTCTGTGCAATGTGGCAGCAGTCCCATATTAAATGACGTTAGCTTGTGAGAAATGCCGATAGGCAGGAGAGGAGAGAGAGTGAATACGTGCTGATGATTAGATAAAGGGATTATAATTCTTCATCTCATCAAATATGGTGGAATATCTTCAAGGATAGATTATGAACTGAGGATCTGGAAGAAGGAAGTGTGTGTACAAGGAAATTGTTCTACTTGTTGTGTGTGTACGTGTATGTGTAAAATGCACAGTTCTAATATTGTTTAATTATCATATTCTTCATGTGAAAATCTAATTGGTTACATAGAATTAAAGACGTGTTTATAAAGGGTAAATGATTTAGCCAGATCTTATCCCTTAGATGAATGGTTTAGTCTGGTATCTTTATTGTTAGATGGATGGATGGTTGAGCCTTTGGGTTGCAGTTTGCCAACTTTGCTGTAACTACTCTCTCTAGGTCTTGAATCAGAGCAAGACATAGAAAGGGATGCTTTCTTGAAGAAAGAAAGATTGAATGAAGGATGTATGGATGGCTATATGATGTACAGTCTAGCAGGCAGGTGATATGCCTGCAGCATTTTTCCCTAATCAATACTCTTCACCTCCCAGCCAAGAATGTCACATGCTTTCATCAGAAATAGTGACCTTTTAGGGCAAGGCCATGCCACATAGAAATGTAACATAAGACACCATTGATTTTGAATTTTATCTTGATGAAAAAATGTCAAACCTTTTTTGCCATATTTATGATGATGCATGTGTACATGTATATGTCTGCATTGCTGTTGAAATGATGATGACAATATGTGCATTTAGGCGGAGAGCAGGCAACCCTGGTTCGAATTGGAATGGCAAGGTTCTGTTGTAGGTTCATGACAAATGAGATGAGAAACCCCAAACCAAAAGTAAAAAAGATAAAAGAGAAGAAGAGTAAAAGAAAGCAATCTTTTATCCCTGTTAACTTTTACCTCCACTGAGACTCACATGTAGATCATCCATTAATAATGCAGCCTTTCAACATGTGAATATTTCTTAATTAGATAGACACACACACTCCCCCTTGTCAGTGACTCAAGCATGAGGGAAGTAATTAATCAGTTCCTGAAAGACTATTTCTGTATATAACTGAAAGGGTGTTGTTATGTCAATATTAAACCAATTTGTAGCTTAGTGGCCAGTGCACTTCATCCATACCAGGAACAAGGGTATATATTTTGAGTTTAGTAAATTTTAATTTTGAAAATATATATGCACTGGCATGAAATGACATTTTTGCCCAGCCTGTATCTATTTTAATTCTTCTTTAAATTAGCAGACTTGACAGAAGGATAACATTCATTGTTTCTCATTTCATATGGTCACAATATGTTTGCTTAGTTGATATTCATGGATACATATGTATATCTGCAAAAAGGTCATTTAGTGTCCTATATTTTGCAGAGGTTTGAACATAAATTGACATCAGTCATTTTACTTCTGATATCATCTTGCGGCTGGCAGAAAGGTGTAAGTCTGCTGGCACTCATTAAAGCAGAAGGGTGTTAGTATTAAAATGCCTGTTATCTCAAGAATATAGTAGGTATAGTACGTATCATCAGTTTTTATTTCTTCATATTAATTAGTTAATTGAGAGAAAAATTCCTATCATAATAGGAATTTTTCTAGGTAGAACACGTATAGTGCAATCAAAACCATAGAAGCCAGCTGCCATAAATTTTCTTATAGCATGCATATAATCATGTGTGTTAGTGCCCTTCTGCCAACCATGTAATGACTTTGTGAAGTCTGTGATGATGTTGGAAATGACCCAGACAAAATGCACTGTAATACCGGTACATGTATATCCAGGATTCCAGGAAATTGTGGTCTTTTGTCAATGTTTTCATATTAATATACTTGTAGAAGGAGAAAGATCTTTACTAGAGAGTTAATCCATTGGCTATACTGGAACTGGGTGGCTCCATGTAATAAGCCTATGAGAAAGAGAATACATGCCAGGATGAATTTAGGGGCCTGTTGCATAAAACTTACTATTATAGTAAGTTTTATGCAATGGGCCCTAGATTTGGCAAGTGTCATAAGTTTGGCCAATGAAAATACTTCAATATTGTCTGTAAAATATAGTGCGTAATTTGCATTGAACAGGATAATTTCATCTTGATTTGCTGGCCTGAATAGATAAACCAATAATTCATATCCCATGTAACACCTTATATCTTTATCCTTTTCATTACCATTAAAGTGGTGATTCAAGGTAACATTTCATAGAACACATGACGCAAGTACATTGTATGATTAAAGAAAATGTGTGAACTGACTTGTGCAAAATTAATTCAATAGCACTTGTGCATATACTGTCCTTGATAACCTCATAGTGATTGCTTGCGTGGTAAAGTCCCACAGTAATCAATTAATTCAATGTCACAAAGCTTATTAGATCAGTGGCAAAGGGCTGTGTGTCTATTGAAGATAGCTAATGAGATAATATAGTAATCAATATTGGACAGTTGACTATTCAATGCCAAATGTGAGAAGTTCAGAAGACAGAATAAATTTAGGTTCCATGTCTGGACTAAAGTAAAAGATGATTAGATGCTCTCTTTCACAGTATTCAAGAATGTACTTAAAACCATGCTTAATTTTGTATATGGTAATTCTATAATAATAATAATAATAATAATAGATGGGATTTGTAATGCACCAAATCCACTCTGCAGAGTGCCCAAGGCGCAGTGAAAGAAAGAAAGAGAGAGAAGAGCACAAATACAATGATAAATTAAGGAACAATTAAGAGTAGGAAGCATTGAATAGACAGATATCACCAAATGATAATACATTTTTATATATTATTATTTATTATTATTATTTATTATTATTACATATTGTTATTACTATCATTATTATATTATTGTTATTACTACTACTACTTTATATATGATCTGAATGCTCAACTTCAAGTTTAACCTGTCCATTAAATAGCACATTCATGTACAGTGTACACTGTTGATTTTTGTAAGCAAAAAACATTTTAATAGAAGCATATCAAGTCAATTTTCTTATATTCCTATTAGCACAAACTTTATACTACTTTCCCTGTACATACTGTACACATTTTAATAGTACATTTAATTGAGAATTATTCATTAATTAATTAGTACATTTTGACCTCTCCTTTTCTTGTGAGGTAGTCTTTCCTTGCTGTGTTATTTTGGTATCATATTGTAGATGATAGCATTGAAATGGAAGAAGAAATAACATAAAAAGAATCCCTTTCATATCATAGAGCTTTATAAGAAGAGCCTTTCATTGAGTGATTGGTATTCGGAGGTTCTAAGGTTGCAGATTAAATGAAATGCAATATAGAATGGTTACTTTATTAGTTCCATCCAGATTACTCATATATCACCAAGTATTGATTTTAATGTCAAAGATTGTAGGGCCATACTTTGTTACGATATAGAAGTGTGTGTATTAGACCTGCTTTGTATTTGGAATGGAATATACTACTACAACTACTAATAATATTGTATAGCGCATATCACATTATTATCTAACGTCTCTATGCGCTTCCAAAGGACTGAATATTATTACCCCGGCTTTAGCCCGGCAGCCATTTCAGCGCACAGGCATTTCAAGGAATTAATTCCTGCCAGGTACCCATTTACCTCACCTGGGTCGAGTGTGACAAAAAATGTAGATGAATGTCTTGCCAAAGGACATTAATGCTGCGGCAGAGATTGGAACCCTGTACCTTGTGGATCAAAGTCCGGATACTTATCCACTGTACCACAACACCTCTACCTAACATAGTACTATTATACATTCCATTTTAACTGTAAAATTTGCATTGATTAAATCTGATATCTCCAAGGCTGTGAGGTGTGCTTTAACCCTTACATGTACCTTGTAGAACTGTTTATAACTTGCTTTAAAAAAAAACATTTCCATGAAAATTAGCTTCATTTTGTTTCAGAATGTATGTACTTTAATGTGCAATACATGTGTAGCTGTGTTTGTCTATGACCCCATCCCCAGCTACTTGCATTGTTATTTATTAATGAAATACAACCACTTTGTGGTCAGTTATTTCCTTTCACCGACCACCATTCCATCTTTTCTAGAAAGGAACTTTACAATTAGATTAATAACAACAAGGGAGATAGGTATACTACGGGTCTATTTTAACTATGTTTTTCCTATTGAGGCGTTGTGATGACGTAGTGATTTACGAAGTTTGAGTTATTGAACGTCATTAGAACTACCCACGTTGTGCTGTCAACCACTAGACTTGACTGTTGTCTGCCTGTGGTCATAATGCTACCCTCTTGCAAACCACTATGCCCTATATTTGACATGTTTGGATTTATTAATAGGTTATTGGGTAATGTATTTGCTTGCTAGCTTGTTTAAATATAGGAAGGTGAAAATGAAAAGGTTTCAGCAAGTACTCCAGCATCGAACAATAACACAAATATTTCAGTTTTCAGAATATCAGTAGTACATGTATATTTGAAGATTTTATTCAACTGATTATGATATTTTGTATACATTTATGTTTCATAAAAAGTATTTTCAGTAGTATTTGAAGATCTTATTCAACTGATTTTGATATTTTTATATATCTAGTTTTCATACATAGTATTTTTGCTGATATTTAGTATCACAGTATAGCCTTGTGCCAAGTATCAAAAGGGATTCACTCAGTGTAAAGAGGTAAAGACCTGCTAGTTCGGAATGGATGAATTATATGCTCTCATACTCTGCAAAGGTTAAAGCGGCTTTCATGAAAGTTGTTTTGTAAGTTATTATTGACCTTCCAGTTGATTGGTTTTATACATCATTTTGTCATATTTAGCAAGAAAAGAGTACCAATTAAATGTGTCGCATCGCAAACAAGAAGTGTTGGTTAAAGCTTCGATAGAAAATCTTTTGACATGAATTTGACATTGAGTCACTTTCCATAAGCAGGCCTTAATCTGGAAAGACACTTGTTACATATTTTGACTGACAAACTCTGACTAACATGTTCCTTAACTACTTTGAAATTAATATAATGTGAATGAGGGAAGAAAATAGACCTTTCCTTTTTCATAAGCTATTGATAAATAGGGATATCCAGTTATCGAGTGAATTATGAAATATTGTTTGAAGAATTTTGAAAATGATTTCATCATGAGTTTACATTGTATATTGTCAATATCTTTGTATTTTATGTGATAGAACATGACAAATTTGAATAGCTTGAAGCCTAGAACAAGAAGGCAAGTGTTGTTCATTTTATTAAAATGTAATTGCAGATGATAAGCCATTATCCCCTGTATTTATGGAATTTATGGATTTTTTAATAGTCAAGCTGCTTTTCAATGAAAAAAAAAATATCCATAATTTTTGGTTTATAATCTGTAATAACATGTTAATGCTACTGTACATGTAAGAGAAGCTCCAGCACATCATCTTGAAGGATTCCTGTATCATTTCGTATTTACATCTGTGTGCTACAACTTAGTACAAGAAAATCCCGTTTCCAAAGGGTAAAATATTCTTTCAGGCAACTCATTTTCTGCTGACTGGTATATTCTCATATTACATGCTGAGTAGGCTGTAAGCCTGAAGGCAGACTGAAATACGAGACACATCGTCACACATTTATATTTAGGGTTTGAGTTAAGCATGTGGAATGTGTCTGATTCCTGCAAATATTCTGCATATAATTTTTCTGCATTGTGAGATGGGGCAAGCAGGTGTATTCCAGGGTAATATGGAAAATTGTGTTGACCCCATGAAGCTGTGTGTAAAAGCAAGACAAGTGCATGTATACATGTAACTCCATGAATGTAGACTTCACATAATTTGTAGCAGAGGATCCGAGTGGAGTGAGTACTAGAAAACTAGCATTGATAGGCTCACCCCATGTGTCAAAATGTTCATGTTAAATAGCCCTTATCAGCTAATCATATAAATGTAGGATTTTATATGCTGGAGCAAGGCGATGTGTAGTTTACACTACGATTGTGCAGGGATATCTTGCTGGGATAACTTACAGGTTTGGGGGGGGGGGATCCCTTACCCATCTCTTTTTTTTCTCTCTCACTTCATTCAGTTCATTTCATTTATTTTACTTCATCTCTAAAAATTAAAACAAAAGAAGAGGGGATTTAATCAGTTCATATCCATTGAGAAAATGTGTCACAAACCATGTTATATCCTTTCATACCCAATGCAAATTATTCAACTCCCTCTTTATGGTTCCATCGAATGACTGACATAGAATTTGACTGAACTTCTGACTTATCTGTCAGTGTCTTTAAGACCATTGTAACTGAGTTGATAAATATTTGATGTACTAAGGTGACGCAGTATGACTAAGCCATGTGTAGATTAAGGCCAACTAGCAATCACTATATGTGTCTTCTTATCATTTCAGGAGTGGAGGAAAGGAACATATTCTTACTGCAGACAACCATAGGGGTATGATGCAATGGTTACAAACACTCCAGGTTAGTTTTATTATTTTACTTTCTAGTTCCTTCTTGTTGGACCAATTTATACATGTAGTTTCGTTATCAGAGTCAAATCCTATTTACAATTACTTCCTTTATTGCAGTTGCATGTCTATTAAATATGTTCTCTTCCTTAACACTTAAACTTCAATTGTGGTATGTCTATCACCTAACTTCAAGACAGTATTGTTTTGTTTTGTGTACAAGTTGCATGTATCAGAGGTCACTGAGGTTAGTGTTTGTAAAAACAGGTCATTGTCAAATTTTTACTACAGCTCAATGAATTTAAAGTACATGTACATGTAGGTCTGTTAACTTCATCGGTTTCTCAAACATTGCAAAGTGGGTTAATTGATTGTGAATTTATGTATGAGAGAAACTGGTTATACTGTAATTAAAGTTTTTTGTATTGTTGTTGTTTGGTTGGTTTTATTTTGTTTTGTTTTGTTTTCCATCGTAATAGGCTTTCATACCTTTCCGTTTTCAGGCAGCTTTGATTTCTTGAATAATCATAGATTTGATACAGTGTGGGATCAAAGATGAAAATGAACAAATCTGAATAGATATAAGATATAACAGATATAAAAGTACAAAATGTTGAGAACATACAGTTCGGCCAGATTATGGATTAGGTGAATATGTGTCTTACTTTGAGTGAATCTATTTGATCTAAATGATTGAAGTCTTTATTCAGTTAGCTTTGAAAGCTAGAATAAGGCAAGATAGATTGGATTGCTTGAGATACATTTTATACCACTCTGGGTGTGCATACTGCTTTCCCTTTACCATACACTCCAAAAGAGAGAATTCTCCCTTCTGGAATTTCCCATTACCCTGGATACACTGCAGTACGTATCATCTTCTGAGTGCATGATTAAAGGCATTGGCTAACTTTGTGAGCAGCTGATTTAAAAAATTCTCAAACTAAGATGAAACATGTGTATGAGTACTTGTATTTATACTCAAAAACCCTGAAACCAACCATAATTTGGAAGGAAAAGCTGTGAGTTAGACGCAAACCGCGATTTTATTAGCTTTCGTCTCGAGAGACACTGAACTAAGAGGACCGTTTGCGCGAATTAAAAAATACCATTACTTGCCTTCCGCCGCGTGATACGTCAATACACACAGTGCGGTCCATTGAGTCATGTGCGCATGCGCACTCCTTACGTTGGGTCTATGCAACCGACCCTCGTATATTTTTCAAACATTGGTTCACATTTCTAATATTTAAAAGTACTTCCCGTGGATATTATGCTCTGAAACTTTCACACCGGTATTTTTACACTATAACCCTAATGTGTATCCCATTTTTAAGTAACAAAATGAGATTTTTTTAAAATCATAACAATGTTAGCCAATGCCTTTAAGTGCATTACATGATATAAATTGCAGTAGAGAATAATGGCCTTCTGGCTCCTAGTGCACGATATGCTAATTGTAAGTTCAGAAGCAATATTTATCTGGTAAATATTCATTAAAGAATATCATTTACAATGCAGTGACCTGCATGGCATACTCTCCGAAATTGTTCTCCAGAACTACATAAATATCAAACAGTTGCATTATGCTGAGAATTCACCAAAGTCCATGACTTCGAGTCATTTGGGAATATTCTTGTCATTACAGTGTTGTTCAAACTTCACAGAAACATTACAGAACACCAAACTGACCCTGATTAATAGTTTAGAAAGTTGAGTTTCTCCTGTAAATAGGAGATGCCGAAAATAGAGGTTCTCGTCAAAAGGTTCTCTTTCAATTTGAGCAAAGTCAAAGTGTTCCTGAAAGCCTGGTAAAGAAAGATACATAAAGCAATGCATATTTGACCTGAATTTTTAGGTGTCCTAGTTGTATAGCTAGAAGTGTTTGGGGAGAAAGAGAGACGTCTGGTGAGATTTGAGGTGTTCAGTCATTTTGATTCTTGTATTCCTTTGAGTGACTGCACCAACAGTAAACCACTTTAGGTATTAAGGAACACAAATATAAAAGCTTTATTGATAAGAGTCCATGTACTTTGCAAATCAAATGTGACTGCCTGCATTTAGTTTTTGCTTACCAAATTGCAGTCTGACTCAAAAACAAATTTGTTTACATTTTTTGCTTGTACATTTGTATATGTTGTTGTTGTTGTCTTAAATCAATAAGAACACTGTTTGAACAAAAATCAGCTTTTTGATATGTTTCTAAACCCATTTCTACCATATTGTTAAACCCCTCTTTCCCTTTCATTTTTTTTTTTTTGGGGGGGGGGGTGAGATTCCTTTTATTTAGATTATTAGCAAGATAAGCTGCTGGATTTTTTTTCTTCTCTCTCTGCAAGTAGAACTTGAGACAAAGGATATTTGAAAGCTGGTTTATTTGAATTGCCTAGGATGCAAATTAAAAAGACTTTTGATGTCCATCTGAACATGTTAAAGTGTACCAATCACCAAAAGAGATTTTGCTCTGTATGTTAGGGGGTCACAATCACTGTACTATATTGAAAATATGAGCTTTAAATATTACTTCTGTAAAGGATATTGCAAGATCAAATAAACCCTCAATTAAACTTAGACACAACGAGGGGACGTAGACTAGTCGATGTACGTGCACATGAATTAGGGCATATTACAGAATCAGACAGCCATTTGATTCTGCACATTGTCCTATATGCTATCTTTTATTTACTTCAAACTCCTTAACTGTAGACCACTACATTGCCTGCTAAAGTTTTTAGGAGGTTATTTCACAAATTCACATGTACACGCTATACACAAATTATTTTGTTTTATGATTGGTACACTTTAAACCTATGTTCAGCTGTTTGTGAGCAATTTCTGTAAACCTCTTAGATTTCTGTGTTGGTATTTGTCAGTGAGAAGGATGTAAGCGTAAGGCTTTGTAATACAGAGATGAATAGGGAAACTTAATGAATATCTCATAACTATCTTTTCAAATTAATTTTTGCTTTCATTAATGTTCACTAACTTTTGAAGATGCTTAGAAATTTGTATTATGACAAAGTGCTTATGGCAAACACTTGTAAATGAAAATTACTGTAATTCTGTAAATGAATGCAATAACAAAATTCTGCATTTACTCTTTGGTATCTTGCAGACCATGAGACTTATGTTTATGTCATACCACATCCTTTTTTAGATGTTTGATTAAATCTTAATATCCTGTATTCCTTTTGCAATTTGTCATAAGAAAGTTGAAATCGGTCAGCACTACGTGTACAGTGTATATCCTAAAATAAACATTTTATTGAATATTAAAAACTAATCTTATAGATTGCACACTTATGGCCTGGATCAGGGCTAGAAATTGGCAACCTATCAGTGATAGCGATTGTATTGGGAATACACAATTGAAAATGGTCACTGTTTCTTCACAAACAGCATGTTCTAGCTCCCAAATTCACATTCGCAGGGGATTTCTAGGACTTCCTTTTTTTTTTTTAATGTATTATATACATATCCTCAATTTTATATTGTTGGCCTGCATGCAAATATATGAGAGAATAAGAAAGTCATATAATCACACTAGGACTCCTGAAGTGCACTCAGTTATAGCTGTTGGTATACTGCCAGGCCAAGTGTTCAGGTCTCCCATTATGTGATAAGACAGTTGATGGTGATGTTTTTGTGGAGCTATTCTGTAAAAACAAACATGTTTGAATGAAGTGTGAAAAGATTCTTCATAACTTCCTTTCTATTATTCTTTCTTCCTGTCCGCACTCACCTCAATCTTCATGATTCCATTCTTCCATCTCCTTTCATATGACTTGCTCAGCTATGAAATTATTGGGTCAGAAAAGGGGCATGAGAAATCATTTTCCTTTCTATCAAAGGTGGTGTAGGAGCTGTTATGTCTCCCACTGGTATTATATGTATATAGTTCATCCGTCTGTGAATAAGGACTACGGTACATGTACAGTGCATGCATACAGACTGTAGTATACTGTACATGTAGATATCTCACCTTATCTGTTATTTTCATGTGTGGATACACATTATTGTGCCCCCATTTCCATTCTATTTGGTTTTAACTTCATAAAAGCCAAAACATCGAGGCAAAAAATTGAATGTTCTGGCTTCACTATAGCATCTCTGTACCACATAGTGTCTTCTTGAAGTTAGAACCATTTTGCATACATATGCAACGCTGTCTAGTTATGATTTTTAAGGTCTACAATACAGTAGTGTGAACCTGTTTGTCTGTTGATATACTGTATTAGATTAGGTTTGCCCTTGACTTCAATGAAATCCTGATGAGAATGTTAGTCTTAGCATTGTGGAGTATAGTGCCCCTTGCAGTTCACATGTATGCAAAATATTTTCATCAACAAGATATTTTTGAGGATAGTTGTTTTGGGGTATGACATGAAAGTGGTCTCAAGAAACCAGCATACAGGGGTGTATATGTTTTTCCATTTCTATCAAAGCAAAAGTTTTCCTTCTGTCCATCCAATACTTTGAAGATTATCTTGAGATCTGGTAATGAATGATTAAAATACATTATCAGAAAATTAATTAAACAACACTTTCAGTGAATGTTCACGTCAAGTTTTCAGTGGAAACTATACCAGCTCCATTTTATCTGTGTGAATGTACATGTATGAATAACTGAGTGCTGAACAAAGCATGATAAAGTATTATTTTTTATTAATGTTCCAGTCTTTTGGCAGTTCCTTTTTTTATCTCAAAATCATTAAGCGAAAATAGAATATGTGGTATGGATTCAAGTTTGTTGTTTGGGGGTTTTGTTTTTGTTTTTATTTTGTTGTTAATATGTTTATGTACCTGATATAGTGATAAGGTCTGTATGTGATTAGACTATTGAAGTAGATGGAGGCTATGATCTTGTGTATCATGGCAAGGTCATGTCAAGTCTGAACTTCTGAAGAGACTGACAAATCTGTTGTGGTTACAAGTGCACAGATAGTTGTACAATCAGAATACCGATTTTGGTACAAAACAACCATTTCAGACTCCAATATCATTGAGGGTGTTCAGAGCTTCGTGTATTTGCTCATGGAGACATTTTGTATATATGCTCTATTAAGCTTAAGAACAACAACTACTACTGCTACCACTGCTGCTGCAACAACAACTACTACCAGTACTACTACTACTAATACTACTACTACTACTACTACTACTACTACTCTACTACTACTACTACTACTACTACTACTACTACTACTACTACTAGCTACTACTAACTACTACTACTACTAACTACTACTACTACTACTACTACGACTACTACGACTACTACGACTACTACGACTACTACGACTACTAAGACTACTACGACTACTACTACTACTACTACTACGACTACTACTACTACTACTACTACTAACTACTCTGTACCACATAGTGTCTTCTTGAAGTTAGAACCATTTTGCATACATATGCAAAGCTGTCTAGTTATGATTTTTAAGGTCCCCCCCCCCCCCCCCCCCCCGGATTTTTATCATTGGCCTGTTGTAAGAAATGTTAGCAGAATTGATTTTATGAGAATTGTATGAATCACACCAGACTCTTATAGGGCTTTTCAGAGTTATTTATTGCTCCTGTTTGTTACTGTCAAATCTCCAAACATCATTCAGGAGAAAGATATTATTATTCTTCAGACATTTACTCATCTCTTAAACCACATAGATGATGTGACACAGAGAACACATTTTTTGTATGGCAAATTTTAATCATTCCATAGTGTTTAGATGTGTTGTTGTTGTATGGCCTTCATACCTGTGAAAAAAGGTGTGATATCAATGTTAATTAACCTTCACCTTCATGGTATATACCTACATCAATTTCACACTTTTCACTGCATTAAAAATAGCACAGTACACCACTGCATGTCTTTGTAGTGACTACCAGAATGCTCCTTGCCTTGGCCAACACCTACAAGGTGTATGTGCAAGGCAGTGGATCTGTGGAGTATGTGTTGGCCTACACACAAGGCAATAGTTGCCTTGAGATTGTACATGTACATGTCTAACAGAAGAAAAAGTATCAGAGTTTTTAATATCAGTCATAATCAGGTACATTTTGAGGAGGGGTTTAAGACTTTGAGTTTATATTCCCGGTACATCTACCATCATAAATACAAAGCTGTGATTACAATTTATGATTATTATCCCTCAGTGTTTCTCAAAATTATGTACTTTTTTTTCTTTTCTCTCTCTCTTCAGGGGTCATCTATTCCAACAAGAATTTCTTCCCTTAATAAGATCATAAAATAGTTTATATTGGTACATGTAGCTCATACAAAAATACTGTATAAGCTAATATTTTAGCGATTTGAGACAAGTTTGACATATTAGCGAGTTATTATTTTCACGTTTTGAAAGATATTTCTATACAAGTATATAGGCATTTTACCGAGTGGATATTTTGGCAAGGACATCATCGCGAAATTAGCGAAAATTTCAGCTTATACAGTACCCCATAGCTGCATAATCATGAAAATGTTTCCTGACAATGTAATACAAAAATTATTTTCTTGTAAATTATGATTTATGCAAAAAGCTCTCTCCACACACAGGAATAAGATATCAGCACATGATGATGCTGTGTACATGTATTTGAAGTACTCATAGTATGCATGTACATGATCATCTTGAGTACTAGTAACCTGCTTAGGAGTTGACAGTGCTGCAGTATATGGATTTACTGTTTCCTGAATAAATTGCCCCATTTCAAATCCCTCGACGCAAATTCCAATAAAATTATGATATTTACTCATCTGTTATCCCTCTGAGATACACTCAGCTGAAAACATTTCCCCGAAACTGATTACATCAAACAGTACTGTGTTTTTACCTTAATGTGATAGATTTTCTTTCTGACATATGAAGGAGCAAAGATAAATTCCATCATTGAAAACTGAAATGGAAATACCAGTATGGAACGTTCATTATACACGTTAATGGTACCTCTGGTCTTTTATATTTCCTGAAAATAGCATATGTTGCATCACTTCAGGGGGTGATAACAGTAGATATGTCTGCTTTAATGGACTCCTGCTACCTGTTTGGCTTGAATAGTATGTCATAAATTATGAATGCTAAGAGACACAGGAACCCAATAATGATAATATCATAGTGGGTTCTTGATGTATAGAGCTCAGATAATGGGGGCAATCTGTCAGTGCTCATGTAACTACCAGATGGTCTCAAACCTCAATTCATAAATAATTTTGATGTTCCTCTGTAGATTGCTACAGTCCTTGCTGAAGATGCCATGGATGGTTTCTTAATTCAAGAGAATCATTATGATTTAATTGTTTCAAAATAAGTTGATTTTAGCAAAGACAGAAAAAAAAAAGAGCCCAGTACAGGTTCAAAATGAATTTTGGTCATAAATGGGACAGAGTGCAAAATGAAATTGATGAAGTTAGATTGAACTGCATAGGAAGGTGCATATCCCTTCCCTTTTGAATGCTCTCCCCCTTTCCCCTTATTACCCTCTCCCCAATAATGATTTCATGGAAGAGAGAAAGAGGGAGGGGGAGAGAGTGAGTGGCTCCCATCCACATATATGCACCCCCCCCCCCCAACTTGATTTTTTAATATGTCACTGATTAAGGATGTATCTTGCTTATTTTCAATCAGTGAAATGAAATATAAAATGTATATTTTCTATTTTCTTGTGTTATCTAGGAAGTCAGAGATCAGTTCATTACAACCAAGAAGGAGAGATCAGTTCCAAAGTCATTCTCTCATAAACCAATTGTGGTATGTATGCATGTCATCTGAAATTAAAATCACAAAAATCATGAATTGTCATCACTATCTCTCGTCATTCCCAATGCAATCACAGAGTGAGTTTGTAATCCTTCAATCCATGAAGCCAATGCTTCATTGGTTCTGAGAGGTATTATCTATTTCATATATCATGAAAACAGTATTATATCATGCTTATCTAATATCTAGCCACCTCTTTCCTTCTGTGGCAGAAAGTGAGAATTGAAGTACATCAGAAAAAAAAATTACAGTTACAATATAGATTCATCGAATCTAAGTTTTGTATTCTTTTTAATAGAATAAAACAATACATCTGAAGCAAGAGTATAAAGCACCCATTATTAAGTAGAATGTACTAGTACTACTCTCAATTATACTATGTTTTTCATTTTTATTTCTCCTTGCTAAAATTCAGCTTCTTACACAGTGATTGCTATCCACGCATACTTTTAGGTCAATTGAGAGTGCCCTTTATATAAGGTATTTTTTGAAAATCATTGTTGTACCTGTGATCAGGCCTTTCATTCCTTCGTATGAGATATATTATATATTAAGATACCAATAGATTAATCTGACAACTAATTTTTGAAATAATTATTAATAATTTAACCTGAAGAATTTCTTTCTCTTGTGTTAGATGGCGGCCATTTGGGAATTTTGCATTTTACAGGAGTCACTTTAAAAATTGGCAGGGCTCCTTGACTAATGAGCCATGTGAATTGTTTGTGCCAAATGTGGTGTTTTTGTGTCTGCACAGTCATGAAATATTTCCTTAACCTGCCCCATTATTGTTTATGTTGTGTAGCATTGATAAAACATACAGTGGTTATTTAGAGTAGGACTTCTTCATAGTATTTTATGGCAATTATAGGAAGTTTAGATTTTATCTCATAATTGGTTTTGTAAAATTTTAGGTTGGTTTCTGTTTAGCTCACGACAGGATGCATATACATACAATCAAACTCGGTGCAGAG
The DNA here is from genome assembly GCA_029962745.1 of Echinometra lucunter. Lineage (NCBI taxonomy): Eukaryota > Metazoa > Echinodermata > Echinoidea > Camarodonta > Echinometridae > Echinometra > Echinometra lucunter. The sequence goes on along the minus strand of CM057165.1, from coordinate 9,876,932 downwards.
GAACTTACCCAACAAAATTATATTGGATGCCTACTGTTCAGTGTAACTAAACTTGGCCATCAAGTATGATTTAGTGCTTTCAAACACTTACATTTTCATGGGTTACTTCAAGCATTTAAGAGGCAAACTTCTCCTGAGCCTTTGTTTACATGGACCTTACTACATTCAGAGTGCTAATTATCTCTGGGTTTTAGACCTCTTTGTTTGATTTAGTTTTGTACTGTGCAAACAGACTATTCTTTGATTTCAACTCTTTTGGAGTGTTACGGTATTGATATTTTTGTATGTGTCTGATAATCACTGTGTTCAACATTAGTTTTATTTTATTATCTTATCACATGGATTGCATGGAGGACTTCAGAATATCAAATAAAATTTATCATTGATTTTATGAATGACTTTCAACCTGAGATGTTTGACAAAGACTTTTGTCATCATATCTTATACAAAAATTTTGTTTTAATAGTGATTCATACTTTTTAGCAGCTCTTGGTGGTTATGTTCTATGTCTTTCTATGTCTCTATGTCTTAGTTATTTTTCCTCTTGTACAGGAATGTTTTTAATCTTGTAACTGTTGTAGGAATATAACATTATAATAATACACATAATATAAGCAATTGCTATTGTTTATACATTTTCAGTGTTTTTTTTTTCCTCTCTCTTGTCTACATGTAGGCTGCATCACCAACAAAAGGACTTGCTGCAGAGCCTTCCCCTGCAGCCATTAGACGCCACAGTACTGATAAAAGATCTACTTTACCTGGATCTGTAGCACCAGGTGCAGCGACACCAGGATCCCTTACACCAGGTGCATTTACACCGGATGGTGCAGTATCAGGATTCAATACACCCGGTGCTGTAACACCAGGTGCTGAGAGTGACACAAGTGTTGAAAGTGGAGCAAGGAGAGACTTTGCATCAGCGTTCCTCTTACCTAGCCCAGGCACACCAACAGCTTCATTCAATGGTGGTGTTCCTGGTAAATATGCCTTTCTAAAATGCTTGCCAGTTGTCAAGTTTCTTATTTTCTCCATGTCACAAAACTTGTGATTAAAAGTGACTGTAATTGATAACAGCCACTAAAATGATTGCATTTGAGTGGTTGTGAGGAAGTATATGAACTTGTTATTAGCTTCAGTCGACTAGTGAAACAAACATCAGACTGCCGCAGTCAACTTATGGCACCTATACACTCCAAATAATGTGGCAGTCTTGGTTTCAATTCATGACAAATATAGAGTTAAAGAATTGTAGCCATTAAAAAAAGAAAAACAGATTTCTTTGCAAGAGCTCTTTCTGACATTGCCAAAGAGAAGTAAGATTTCCTTACTCAGTTTTTTTTTCCTTCTTCCCCCCCCCCCTTCTTTTTCTACCAGAGCTATTTTAGAGTTTCCCCAGAACTGGTTTGCTTTTAATACACTCCTGATTTAGCAGATATTATTTAATAACAAGTTTGATGAAATGTTACCATGTATTGATAGCTCCATCATTTTTGTCTTGCCTCCCTAGCAAGAGTAAGATATAATGCCACTTTTCCAATGTCAGCAGCATCAACATTTTGAGAAATACATGGCAAGACTGCCATGGGCATTTCACTTCTTAATTCATTGTACTTCTCATTTTCAGCTGATTCTCCAGATCTCTCACCAACATCAGTGCGGAGTTCTATCAGTATTACCTCCACAGATGACATTGGGTCTGTTGGTGATCTCAAAGAACCATCATTATCACTTGTCAGAGAAAACAGTGAACATAGCATCAGTGATAAAGAGTAAGTTTTTCACTTAGATGCATACAGTAAAATGGTAGATGTCCGTTTAACCATCTTTAAGATAAACAGTGGGGTTAGCAGCTTTAGAAACTTTTAGAGGGGCCTTAATTTTTTGTAATCAAATAAACTTCCTTTTTTTGTAACCGTGAGAAAAAGTTGCTATATCAAATAACTTTTGGATTGGATTGGATTGGATTTTCCTATTTGGCAAGAGGGTACTCATGAAGCCTTTGTAACCTATGATATAATGTTTATTTGCTGATTAATATAAGGTATTACCCATACAAAAAGACATGAGAATTACATATGCAAAAAACAAGCAGACATGTCTGTAGTCAAAAGAAATAGAGGGACAAATGAAAGGACTTAAAAAGAGGTAGTACGAAAAGAAAAAAAAAGATCAGGTAATATTAAAGTGGATCAAGATTCATTGTGAAGGGGGTGGGGGGGGGGCTTAGAAATATGTCCGACTTAAAATAACAATGAATCGAGATTAAGATGTGTTACTAGGATAACACTCATATTCATCCTGACAGAGCTAGTCTACACTCATACTTGGTTGACTAATTATCATATGTGAAATGAATCATTGAATTTTGATATGACTTGTCTATTATCAGTCTCATATCCGTCTACTTCATGACCTTGATGTCTGTGGCTCTTAAGATTAATGTCATGAGATTTTCCCTTGGTTGATCCCCATTAAAGCTCTTGTATAGATTTGTTAGCAAAAAGATAATTGGCATGAAACTGATTAAATATAGACCCACATTTTCTGCTGCACATATATTTCATTTCATGACATGTTTATGTATAAGATTTGAATGTTTTTCAAAATAATGATAATAATAAATCATTTATCAAGTGAAGAAACTATTGGTATATATTCCACTGTGCTGCAAGAGCTCATAAATGCCTTTGCTGCATAATGTTATGTGATTCAAAACATGGACAAAAAATGAAAGAAAAATTAGTCTATATTTAAAACAGATGAGTTTTTACTTTTGATTTGAAGGTTTCTAATGTCTGAGATTTCCCTGATATCTTTTAATAATCTGTAAAACCATGGCAATTCGGCATTTTTGCTGTGAATCTTGATTCATTTTAATAATATGAAAGATATTTTGCGTTCCGGATGCGTTCTTTCCCACAACGACATAAAGATAAGCCTAACCTATTCATATCATGTTCTGAATTACAGTTTTGCAAAGTCAATTGGTGTAAGTTTTGATCCATCCAGGTAGAGTTCAAAGTGTTGTGGTTGTTGAGAGTCACTAATGTAACCCATGGATGTTTGATTCCAGGAGCATGGTGTTTGAGGAACCCATTAAGACTGAAGAAGATGGAGATGGAGATGCTGAGAGTACTAGTGATGCAGGAACAGAAGATGATCTAGAAGAATTGGACAAGGAAACACTTATACTTAGACTACAGGCTGCTAGAGAAGAGAAGATGTAAGCATGCACGTATCATCATCAAACCCTCCTTCTAAATTTGATTCTTACTCTGCTCTATTTATTTCTCCCTTGTCTAAACTTTTTCTGCCCCATTTTCTCCTTTTCTGAATTCCCGTAGAGTAAAAGGATAAGATTGTGAGAATTTTAAAAATCTCATTTTGCTACTTGACAAGGGTATAAACACAAGAGTTATATTTTAAAAATATCAGTCTGAAAGTTTCAAAGTATAATATCGACGGAAAGTATTTTTAAATATTGAAAATGTAAACCATTGTTTGAAGAAAATATAATGGTCGGTTGCACAGACTGGACATATGGAGCGTGCATGTCCACAGAGTTCACCTGAACAGTGCTGTGTATGTGTGTGTATGCATATCATGTATAGTACAGGGAGAGAGGTGCAGCTAACGGTATTTTTGAACTCGTTAAAAATGCTCCTCTTATTGTCTCTGAGACCAAAAATAATAAGATCGTTATTTACGTCTGACTAACAGTTTTTCATTTCAAATTATGGTGGGTTTCAGGGTTTGTGAGTACAAATACAAGTTTTCATACACACGTTTCATCTTAGTTTGAGAATTTGTTAAATCAGCTGCTCACAAAGTTAGCCAATGCCTTTAAGTAAATTGTCACTTCATTTTGCTGTGATAATATGTGTCGTAATTTTTGCAACACTTAATTGATGTTTTGTGGTCACTTGATTTTTTTTTTAAACATCCTTTTGACCTTTAATGAACACTTGTCATTGAGGTCCTTTTTTGAGAAACTACAATTGACCAGTGATCACATTATCAAATCTTGCTTGGAAGACATGATATTACATAAATGATCATATTGTTTTTGTTGTTGTTTTGTTGTTTTTAGATAGTTGTATTCCACTGTTAGATATCTTTTGACAAAACAATTCCAGTTCATGGATAAATTCATGATGTCTCGAAAACTAATTTCGGTTCCATAACTCCAGATTTCTAAGTCAGTTTCAACGTCAAACAAAAATATCAACGTTTTCTTCAAAGAAATCACCTCTCCTCCGCCTTTTCTTCGAGTCTCTTCCTCTCTCCTCGTATACCTTTTTTCCCTGCCCTTTTCTAATGGCAAATGCACGGTCTTTTATCATTCAGTCTAATTTGCATTAACCCCTTTGACTGAACATCTGTCGTGTGGGTTGCGATTCAATAAATTACACTTCAGGAGTAATGATAATCGATAAGGGTAACAAACTTTAACACAAGCAGTCCTGGATTCATAACAAGATAGATATTTTGTGTTATCATTTCTCCCAAACAGGGAAACTCAGAGGAAGTTGAAAAGTGCAATGAACCGAGAGACAACATATCAGCAAATGCTAAAGAAGAGAGAGCAGGATATAATGAGACTGGATGATAAACTGGGTCAGTTAGAACAAGTGCAACATCTCAGCAGGTACATATAAAGATAAAATACTACAAAAAAAACACACATTATATGTGTTGGCATTAGAACATGTACAGCATCGTAGAAAATATAGCAACATTATAATAAATGTTGCCAAATTAATACAGTCACAGCACCTCAACAAGTATCGGTATCAGTATTATGATGATAATCTTTTTTTCAAATATAGTTTATATGAGAGCATGGACATCATCTTGGACAATGATTTTAATATCAGAGCACAAATAGGATTTTCCCAGATAGTGAAAAATCATTATGTTAGTATTTTTATTAGTGTAGCTTCCTACTAGGTACCAAACTAATAATATTGACAGGAAAACCTGGGCAGCTTTGGGATATGCATGAAACTACTGGTAATTAATATTAGAATAAATACCAGCATGTTTTAAACTAATTATCTGCATATACGATCAAATACAATATTTTAGCAGGTATGAAACTTGAATACAAGATATCGAATAATTTTTTTTCTCTAAATGATACTCTATCAAACATTTGGTTTTTGTCTCGCCTGCGTAGCGGAGCGAGACATAGGTATCACTATTTCCGGTGTCGGCGTCGTCGGCGGCGTCGGCGTCGGCGTCGTCGTCAACAATTGTGTTGTACACCCGATAACTTTCTATAGCTTTAAGGTGGGATCACCAAATTCATACCAGAGGTCCATCTCTTGAAGGCGCAGGTCAAGTTCGAATATGAGTCGAATTTGAATAAGGTCAAAGGTCAAAGGTCAATGAACTTTCCATGACTGGCACTGTGCTATATTGTACACACAATATCTTTTTATACCTTCGAGGTAGGATTGCCAAATTCATACAAGAGGTCCATCTCTTGAAGGTGCAGGTCAAGTTCGAATGTGAGTTGAATTTGATTAAGGTCAAAGGTCAAAGGTCAATGAACTTTCCATGACTGGCACTGTGCTGTGTTGTACACACAATAACTTTCTATAGCTTCGAGGTGGGATCACCAAATTTATACCAGAGGTACATCTCTTGAAGGCACAGGTCAAGTTTGAGTATGAGTTGAATTTGAATAAGGTCAGAGGTCAAAGGTCAATGAACTTTCCATGACTGGCACTGTGCTATGTTGTACACACAATAACTTTCTATACCTTCGAGGTAGGATTGCCAAATTCATATGAGAGGTCCATCTCTTGAAGGTGCAGGTCAAGTTCGAATGTGAGTTGAATTTGATTAAGGTCAAAGGTCAAAGGTCAATGAACTTTTCATAACTGGCACTGTGCTATGTTGTACACCTAATAACTTTCTATAGCTTTGACGTGGAATCACCAAATTCATACCAGAGGTCCATCTCTTGAAGGTGCAGGTCAAGTTTGAATGTGAATTGAATTTGATTAAGGTTAAAGGTCAATGAACTTTCCATGACTGGCACTGTGCTATGATTTACACCACTTTGTTCCTGTAATGACATGAACTTTATAATTTGATACTTTTTAACACTAACATTTTACTTCAGTTCAACAGAGTTCATTCTACAGTTTACTGTATAATAGCAGTGAACTCACTACTCTCTATACCTGAACCAGATTTTGTATTTTACTTGTTACTGTTTTTCATATATTTGTTTATTTATTTATTTATTTATTTATTTATTTATTTATTTATTTATTTATTTAATTTATCCATAACCAAGCCTATGTAATGATAATTTGTGAACTCCCTTTCACTTATTATTACAATATGATTGTGCATTTTTTAAAATTTATTTACTTAATTTATCCATAACCAAGCCTATGTAATGATAATTTGTGAACTCCCTTTCACTTATTATTACAATATGATTATGCATTTTTATGTCTGTGTATTTTGATTTAATTAACAGTGAATGCAACATGGCTGAAGGATCACTATGTTTGGATGCTTTTTGCATCTGTTTGTTCCACTAATAGCATGACCTTAACAATTTTAATACTTTCTAACACTAACATTTTACTTCAGTTCAACAGAGTTCATTCTACAGTTTACTGTATAATAGCAGTGAACTCACTACTCTCTATACCTGAACCAGATTTTGTATTTTACTTGTTTATTTTTTAAATGCATTTGTTGTTATTTATTTAATGAGCTCCATTTTTCAAACAATAAGTTTGCCATAACACCTTAATAATTAATTTAATTTTACAATTTTACTCACATTATTATCAGTTACATTCTTTTTCACTAACATTCATTTCCTTACTTGCATGGAAATAATTATAGCTTCATAGTATTAACAGCATTCTTAGTGTTATCTGATTTCCTAGGGATAAAGTAGGCCTATACCATTATTGCATATGTAAACTGTCAGAACCACAATTCACCCCCTAAACTGCTGACAGCCTCAGAAGTCATATAGCATAGTTTTGACATGCAGTCTCTTCATGACTGCAATATGCAGGCGTGACAACGCTTGGCGTTTGCCTTGTTAAAAATCTTATTCGAGTACAAATGTTTCAAAACTGAGTGCTGTTTGAAAGAGTAATATCATTGTAGGGTTGTATTAATGACAAAAATAAGGATAGGTAAAGATTTTTGACACGATGCTGATATTTATTTGATTGATTTTAGGGACCTGTTGAGTGAGGAGGATTTGAAGACAGCGAGAAGGAATGTTCTTGATCTTCAAGATACACTCAAGATGTACCAAGAACAGAATGTCTTTCTCAACTCCGAGGTTCGTAAACAAGCAGGACTTAATGCAGAGCTAGGGCCAAGATGGAAGGAATGCAGAGGTGGGTTATACTAAAGATCTTTCTACAGTTGACCAATGATGAGTGATATTTTAAATTGATATGTTTATCCAGTTGGTTGTACATTCCATTCAGGACCGGTATTCTGAAAATTGTCGTATTTTTCATCTTATTTTAATTGTCATAGCGATCAGAATTAGGCTGCGCCATTGGCTTATGCCGCGCACTTTTGTCTTGCGTGCTGGTACATGGGCACAATTTTGCGCAGTTCAAACCAATCACAAGTTCACCTTCAAATTTGTTATGACAATTGAAAGAGTGAAGATAAAATAAAAGATACAACAATTTTCAGAACACCAACCCAGGTTTCAAGTATATTTCATCAGGTCAGTGGGATATACACTATAGGGGATATGAACTGTAGAGTGTAAACTTTCTCATTCTGTCTCCTTACAACACTCATTTCATTACGTTTTCTAATTATAGAGCTCATGTATAGTTTTGTTAGCAAAAGAAAATTGACATGAAACTTAATAAATATAGTCCCTTGCATATAAAGGTATATGTGTGAGATCATGTAATATTCAATTCCTCGTTTCTAGTGAATTCATTGCAAATATTTGAAATGATCATGATGTAATGGTTACATTGTGCCCTACACTAGGACCCCTAGCAATACTCACAGCACTTTGTACATTTGTCGCGTACATGTAAACAGAACTCCTTAGTGTGTGCAAGCCTGTGTGGCTTTACTTTCCCGTGACCTGGCATCAAAAGTATTTTTCGCTTTTCATTTGCTGAATATTGAACTTGAGGAGTTAAAAACTTCACAGCATCTTAGTTTTGCTTTTACCTTGCTGCTGTGCAGCTAAAAGCAGTGAAATTGATGAAAACTTTTTGAGAGCCTACCAAAAGTACATAACCTTTAAGGTCTGACACTCGTTGAAAAAAAGAACTATTTGCTCCTGTATAGACCGATCCGAAGGTTGATTTGTGGGTAGCGCCATTACTGAGGTGTCCCCCATAGTGTGCATGTAATCTTTGCACCCTACATTCAGCTAGCTGCTCTCATAGGCTGCACTGTTTGTTGTATGTAACTCTAAGGTGGAACACCACAGTTTTGGCGGATCATCTGCTGCCCTCAACGACAAGTCAGATCCGTCTATACAAAGGAAAATGATATTAATTGTCATGATATGTGTCACTTTTAAGTATATGCATTTACAGCAAACTGTGTGTGGACATTGACCAATGACTAGTCTTTATAATTACCATTCACATCATGTGAGATGCCATAGTTCTCTCAAAATACCATTCCAATTTATTTCTGATATTAAAGATGAATAAATTGTATATGTTGAAACAAATCACTCTTCTAGGGTTCTGCCTTGTACCTTGTACCTTGTAGAGTTAATTCCTAGGGCAGCTGGCCATAAAGCTATAAACTGGGATCTTTTCAGTATGAAGTTTTTTAAATTTTTTTATTATAGTAAGATTGTTTCTGCAGTACCAGCTAATATACATTTCTTGATATTCTTTGCCACTTTATAATAGAAACTCACTATCCTGTTATATGCAAATCATTTTAAGAGGAAAAAGAATTTGTAATGAAAACATGTCGTGCTGATGATTGTTGTTATGTTTTGATCACAGGAGGATAGCGCACATGGATGCTGAGCTGTCTAAATGTAAGCGAGAGTTCATTCACCTTATGACCTGTCATGTAGAGGTCACATCTCTGGACCATAAGGACAACATTCCCATGAAATTGGACTGGTCAGATCCAGTAAGTATCATACACACTCGCTGATTAGTAAAAAGTTATTAAACATTCTACTGTACATATGAACTGAACAGACAATGCCATGGCCTTCGCATGACAGTGAAATTGATAATAAATAACTTAAGGCAGTATGTAATAGACCTGCTTACAAATATATTTCAGTTTATACATGTTTCTCTGAAAGGCCTGTAGTTACTTTTCAGTTTATCTGTTATGCATCTCAATAGATGGAATTCACTTTGCATTTATTAGATGTTGCTATGTCAGGCAGGCCTGGAGCAAGCTTCTTAGTTGTCTAGAGAAACTTCTGTTAAACAAGCACACATAGTATACAGACATACTGTTGTCATTTAGTGATGATAACCAGATGAAGATACTATACATGTACATTAGACATTCAGAACCCAATGTTTTTTTCTGTAATTGAAATTTGAAATATATATGATGTAAACAAATATGTGACGGAAGAGTTGTAACACAATTTTGCAGCTCATGTATACAACAGACAGCCAACCTCTGAAACTGTGGTGCAAGCCCAATTATTAACTGGGTCATTCTGTTGATTCCCTTGCCTAGAATCTAAACATTGTACAGGTTTCAGTGAAGGAAGAAAATCTTGTTATTATGAACTGTGCCAACGTGCTGTTAATAATTGAAACAGTATTTTGTATTTTTTGTTGTTGTATTTTTTTTGTTTTTGTTTTTTGTTTTTTTGCTGAGTATAAAGTTCATCAGGATGGATATTATGAATTTAAGATCTGGGCTGGTATTCAGTTTAAGCCATCATTTTAAGTATTTTACTTAGTTTTCAGCTTAAGTAAAATACTTACTTAGCTAACTTTGGTATTCAATTAGATCTTTAGGCTTTTAAAGTATATTACACCTAGGTTTGAGACTTCCACATACAGACTTAGGCAAATTACTTTGGAAGTTTGATTGGCTGGCATGTATAGTGTTCATGCACACAGTCATGATATGCTGTGCACAACTAAATTCTATAACTACACCTTATTGCACCTTATTTGGGATGGAAATTTATGACATCACAATGATTATCATAAAGTATTTTGCCTGAAAGTTGCCGTGCTAAAATAGAATACTTAAAAATTATCTGAATATAAATCAAGGCATTTTATTTAGCCAAGCAAACTGCTAAATAATTTACTCAATCAATGTATCACATTGAATACTGGTCCAGGTTTTTGTCACATTCAAAATTTAAGTACTTATGACAGTTATACTGGCAAACTGTCCGCTATCTTCATTGCCAGTTTGCCGGAATGTGTCTAAGAAAAATTCTGAGCCAGAGACATGGAAATTGTCACAGGTATTTACATTTTAAATGTGACAAAGAACTGGGCTGGTATTTAATTCAATACTTGGATTAAGTAAAACTTTTACTAAGTATTTTACTTGGCTAAGAAATTTGCTTAAGTCATACTCAATTCAATACCTAGAATTTTATTGTAGTAAGCCAACTTTAAGCCAAAATTCTTACTGATAAGCATTGTGACGTCATATTTTCAATGCGCAATTAACATGTCGCATCAAATACGCTCGAATACGTTATGATATAATTCTGCGCAGCTCATGATGACTGTGTATAAAAACCTATGCCTGCCAACCAAGGCCTCCAAAATAATTGACTTAAGTCTCCCAGTTAGGTGTCTTATATTTAAAGTAAAATACTTGGCCAAAATATTGAATTGAATACCAAATTTTGCTAAGTATGTTATCTAAGTATAAAAAAACTAAGAAAAATACTCATATTTCTGACTTAAGTATAGAATTAAATACTGGCCCTGATCTTGATTTTAATTTTTTTCTGCTTGATGCAATATTCCATTGCTTTTTCAGCAAACATTGTTCATACTGTGTGTTTCTTTTCCTCTCCTACTTGCAGAAATACAAAAGATTCCTAGAGATGTATGATAGTGCAAGACAAAAAGATGTTACACTCCCAGATCCAAGGTGAGTCTCATTTTAATCAAGAGCTGTTCTGGATAAATTCAATTTTTTGTTTTGAATTACTTTGGGTAGTCAGTAGGGTGGGAACTTTTCTCTTCAGCAATTCTTTATTTCTGACACACTTTTAATGAGCTCCTTATGCCACTGACATATTTGCCAAATTATGCTCCTGATGTTCTTGAAGAAAAGCTGGAGTTATGGGAAAGGATGAAAGATAATATGTGAACTTCCCCTGATTTTCGAAGAATATCATAGCAGAAAGTCCCTTGAAAAGGATTGCTTTTCAGTACCCTTCTATTCGAAAAGTTACATTAAACAGCTGAAGTGTTCAGCCCAAAAATTTTTGTGTAGTCCAATATACTCATTTCTGTTTGCACTGTATGTATTTTTCAACTAAACAGAGTTGAATTCTGATCTTGATGATTTCAAAACTTCAGTGTATACCATAATTTGATTTTTTTCTAAATCAACCTATCCCATTTGCTGTATGCTACGTTCACACCTTTGTGTATTTGGCTTGCGTATTGCTGCGCTATCAGTTCGCAGCCGTACTCAGCAATATGCAGCATATCTGACCCGAGCAGTCACACTATTGCGTATCTAGCTTGTATTATGCTGCTCATAAAAAGCAAATGGCGTACAAGCTAAACTCGCAGTATATCGTGCACTAACGCAGCGGTTCTTGCTGCTGCGAGTGGTGTGCGAGCAACAGCGCATCATAACGCACAATCATGCGAACAATAACGAGCTAAAGCAAGGTAAATTGTGCATAAAACGCAGCTATGGGCAATGACAAGCGCTCCAAAAAAGAGATGATTTGACCTTGCGCCTGCTTGCGATAATTTAAAAAATTTTTAAACTAGTGAGCAACCAGCGCAGGTCTATGCGCTAGTCTGCGCATTGAGTACGATGAGAGCACATTTCATTGTGCTTTATTGGGTATGACTGCTTATGTCTGCGTTTGGTCTATACACAGCAATACGCAAGCCAAATACGCAAAGGTGTGAACCGAGCATTATAATAGTTTCTATCACACTGTAATTGCATGACCAGTACTTGAGTTGATCTTTTATGGCACTTATGTTCTTGATGTTTATAAGTACTCTCTGTATTGAAAAGAAATGAAAGTAGAACTGTAGCCTATTGTGTCATGTGGGCAGTAAAGTGAACCATTAATTTGGAGGATTTATCGTTTATTTGGCTCAATTACAAAGATATTCTTTCTACTGCTAACCAATTTAAACACCCTTTTATAGAACCAATATACAAGAAGAGAAAATTGCCACTCACTTGAGGACACATTAATGAAGTATCGGTTCTTGAATCTCTGATTTTTAGCAGGATGCTACTTGCCAGTGAATAATAAATCTTTTGATCTACTCAGCATGTGATCCATTTGTAATATAGTGCAGATGGTCAATGCAGACTTGTGCATTTTAGGTCATAGGGTGTATTTAGCAGCAAATTATTGGTTGCTTTGAAATTCTCCCTACCACAAATGTAATATTCAACAGTGGAGTGCTATATTTCCCACACACGGCATAGACAAGGGCACTTCAGTTTTCCATACAAACATAATGGGTCAAGTCTTAACAAGTCCCATAGAAATCATAGTTTTTGAGCCTAGAAAATGCAAGCAACAAATTCTGATGCTACCTGCATAGATCTAATAAAATTATCAGGAGAGTTTATGAAACCTGAACATTATTATCGTCAAATGGGGGATTTGTTATCCTGGCTGTACATTTTCTATAGAAGCCCGAAGAAATCTTGTCAAATTGTCAGTACTGGATTTGTATCTGTGCATGCGCTGACCTGTGTGGTATGTGGGAAATGTAACCCTCTAAGGTTGAATTCCGTATTTGTGATAGGGAGAATTCCCAGACAAGTTGCCCTGTTGGGTAAGTGGTATCTAAATTGACTTGCCCATCTAGAAAAATTTGGTTGCCTTGGGAGGTTAACCTCTCCACTGAGACACCTGTATTTGTTTTGTTTGATTCTTGTATAATAGGATAGCTATGGCTGAAGGTATAACTGATCAATATGGATTTCACCAGTATCATAACAATCAACCACTCTTATTTCATCAAGTCTGCCATCTTCTGGACAGACATATCCAAGGATACTCAAGGGTATGTACATGTATTTCTTTACAGTGTGTCAGTCAAGAAAGAGGAAACCCATATTCAAGCCATTTTATCATAAGAATCAAATAGAATTGCTGAAATATATTATTTTTTTTGAAAATAGTTTGATTAAAAAACATCATACTTTGCAGCAAAATTAATTGCTGAATTGTGCATGATGTACAAATTAAAAATAACTGTAAAGGTACTTATTATCTAAAAACATTAAAAGGACATGGACGTGAATTATAATGTGAATAGCAATTACTCTTCGACAAAAATGCAAGGAGGGGATAGTGATACAGTCTGGTCGGAAGAGAGAAAGAAAATGAAAATTAGACAAAGAGAGAGACAGAGAGACAGAGAGAGAGAGAAGGACAAAAAAAGACAGGAATAGAGAGAAAGAGAGAGAGAGAGAGGGGGGAGAAAGAGAGGATGAGTTTAACAACTTCAACAGTTCAATCTACGGATTAATTGCATGATCAGAAAAGGTACAATGAAGTAACTCTGTGATATTAAATCCAGGGTTGTATACTAGCTGTAAAAAGGATAAAATTTTGTATCACATACTCGTAAAAAATTGTGGAGTAGTAAGATGTAATATTCTGAGATGTTATGACAAAATATGATATTGCCCAAAAAGTAAAGGGATAGTGATACAGACCGGTAGGAAAAGAGAATGAGAATTAGAGAAAAAAAGAGAGAGATAGAGAGTGAGAGAGATAGAGAGAGAGAGAGATAGAGAGAGAGAGAGAGAAGGAAAAGAAAAGGAAGAGAGAGGGAGAGAGAAAGAAGGAGAAAAAAGAGAAGATGGATTTGAGAACTGCAAGAATTAAATCTACGGATTAATTGCATGATCAGAAAAGGTACATCGTATTAACTTTGTGATTCAATACTTGAATATTTACAATATTAAGACCAAGGTTGTATACTAGCTGTAAAAATGATAAAATTTTGTATCACTCACTCATAAAAAAAAAAAAATGTAGTGTAGTAAGATGTAATATTCTGACATGTTATGACAAATTAAATATGATATTGCACAGATATGGTACAGACAGAAGAAAAGAAGGGATGAGAATTAGAGAAAAAAAAAAGAAGGAAAGAGGAAGAAAGAAATAGAGAGCAAAGAGGGAAACATAGTGAGGTAGTTAAGACAATAGGAAGGAAGGCACAATTTCATTAAATTGTCACACAAGAGTTTAGCAGATCAACCATATGTGGGACTGCGCTGACCTTCAAACGTTTTGTTCTACATTTGAACTGTTGTCTAACTCCGCATTCCTCAATGTTCTTTGATCTTTAATTGGGGGGATCAAATGACAAAGTCTCTGATTGGTTACCAGTTTCTTTGCGAACGATAGGCACAAGTCCTTGCGTCTGTCAAACAAAGTGGGTAAACACAGATCATTCAAAGCAGTCTCATCAATCTCATAGGATTTGCCCAAAATGATCCAGAAGACTCTGTTTCGAACTCTCTCCAGCCTGTCCACCTGTTGATGTGTTAACGCTCCATTCCATGCGGGTGCAGCGTACTCCAACAGAGGTCGCACAAAACCAGTGTAGATTATACACAGATCTTCAGTAGGAAGAGAGTGTCCCTTAAGAACTCTAAGCATATATCTCCTGCCATTCGCTCGTTTGACAATCTGGTCAACATATGTATCCCATTTGAGATCATCCTGCAGATACACTCCTAACAGTTTTACAGACCTTGACTGCTTTAGAGGTTGGCCAGATATATACAAAACAGGGGGCTCTGGGGGTGTCTTCATGAAGCACACCTGCATGAACTCGCATTTGGCAGGATTGAGTGTCATTCCGTTTGATGAGCACCACTGTGTTAGACGTTGCAGGGAAGATTCAAGCTCTGCTGCTGGATCTGGAGAAAACCTCGATTCAAGTATGCTGAAATCGTCTACATACTTCCAGTATGGCAAGGGATCATCCTGGCACGCTGTGTTGATCCCAGTCAAAAACACAATTGGTCCAAGGAGAGTTCCTTGTGGCACTCCAGCATGCAGTGTTACCCAATCTGAGGTGATGCCTTTATACCGGACACACTGTTCTCTGCCATCAAGAAAGCTGGTTATCATCTGGATAATCCACGGATTTACACCATACGAGAATAGTTTCTGAACAGCAATGTTGTGATTTATGCGATCAAAGGCTTTACTAAAGTCAGTAAGAACAAGAGTTGACACTGCCTTGTTCTTCTCAGCATGCTGATACAACCTATGAAATAAATCAACCAAGTAGTGGGTAGTTGATAACCCCTTGATGTTACCGAATTGTTTCCCTATCGATGTGTGGGGTTAATTCCTTTAGCAACCACTTGGTAACAAATCCTTCAAAGATTTTGGCAAACATATCTGTCAGCGATATATATTAGTTCTACAAAAATTAACAAATCCTGATATCATCAGTACCAAAGTAATATCAACTTGTGATCCAATTGAAGCAGTCACAACTGTTCATAAGATGAGGCTTATATGTTTCTGAGCACACAAAGTATTTTATTACTGGCCAAGCTAAGCTGTAGCGATGTACATGTAGTGCTCAAGTGTTAAGGAATTCCTTTTTGCTGTGTACATATTTTCCCCGGGCCTGCTTAGACGAAGATCAGTAAATGTTGGTTAAGGTCTCAGCCCACTTTCCAGGAAGTAGGAAAGTTGGAGCCTTTAAAATTTGTTTATGCCTCCGCCCACCATAGGTGGGTGCCGGAGGCATTATGTTTTCGGGTTTTCCGTCCGTCCGTCCCGTTTTTGTTCTCGCGATAACTCAAGAACCATTTGACGGATCAACTTCAAACTTGGCTCATGATGCATATTGGAGGGACAATGATCTGATTAGATTTTGGGGTCTAAAGGTCAAAGGTCATAGAGGTCATGATGTACATAGAAATGGTTCGTTCTTGCAATAACTCAACCATTTGAGAATCAAATTCAAACTTGGCTCACTTATGCATATGGGAGGGACAATGATCTGATTAGATTTTGGGGTCTCAAGGTCAAAGGTCAAAGGTCATAGAGGTCATTATGTACATAGAAATGGTTCATTCTCGCAATAACTCAATAACCATTTGACGAATCAACTTCAGACTTGGCTCATGTATACATATGGGAGGGACAATGATCTGATTAGATTTTGGGGTCTAAAGGTCGAAGGTCATAGAGGTCATGATGTACATAGAAATGGTTAGTTCTTGCAATAACTCAACCATTCGACGAATCGAATTCAAACTTGGCTCACTTATGCATATGGGAGGGACAATGATCTGATTAGATTTTGGGGTCTCAAGGTCAAAGGTCAAAGGTCAAAGGTCATAGAGGTCATTATGTACATAGAAATGGTTCATTCTTGCAATAACTCAATAACCATTTGACGAATCAACTTCAGACTTGGCTCATGTATACATATGGGAGGGACAAAGATCTGATTAAATTTTGGGGTCTAAAGGTCGAAGGTCAAAGGTCATAGAGGTCATGATATACATGAAACTTGTTCTTGTGATAAATCAAGAACTGTGACTGTTCAACTTCAAACTTGGCTCATGTATGCATATGGAAAAGGCAATGGTCTCATTAGATTTGGGGTCACAAGGTCAAAGGTCAAGGTCAAAGATGTCATTGTATAAATGAAAATAAATCAAAATGAATATCCCATATATTTCTGATCTGGCAATGGCGGAGGCATAAATTTCGACCGTGCGGGGTCAAGGATTCATCTAGTTTTATATTCCTTTGTAGTGTAGATACAAACCCTTGGCTTGTTTCAGTAGCCCTTTATTAAAGTTAAAGCTGTTCACTATTAAGAGCTGAAACTCCTTATTCATAGATTTGCTATTCAACTTCCATTTATTGTATTTGACTCAGATGATTGCCCATTGTACCTATCTGCATATACTGTAATTGTGAATGCCAGGATTTCTGTCATTCATGTTACTCATTTTCTTATTTGCAGAAAGAATCAGAACATCGGAAAGCATGGGAAGCATACATTCAGAAACATGATCACAATTTTGTGGATCATCAGGTAGGTCTTACTAATAGTCACGGTAAAGTGCAGTAACTTGTTTATCCAAAGCAAACGCATTGAAAGCTACAGTGCCCTTTATGTTGAATGGAAATCAACAAAATATGACAGGTTGATGTCATGGATAATAAAACAGCTACACAGTATTATGAGTCAAAATGGTACAGTTTCATGTTCTTTACCAAGATTATTATATGTTAACCCATTTGTGACAGGATTTATTTAAAGCCTAATTTGATCAGCTTTTATTCTTCAAATTGGCAACACCAACCTTTTCTATTTTATTGCTACATTTTTCTTATA
This sequence comes from Echinometra lucunter, assembly GCA_029962745.1. NCBI lineage: Eukaryota > Metazoa > Echinodermata > Echinoidea > Camarodonta > Echinometridae > Echinometra > Echinometra lucunter. Next base: position 9,859,368 of record CM057165.1, on the reverse strand, counting down.
AAATGTCATGTATCTGAAATGAATATAAATTGACAGAAATTATGATGAGAAGTCAAAAAGGTGCCAATTTGCAGGGGAAAACGGTGATTTTAAACTTTCTCTCACATTGCCAATTTCAAGATTTTATTGCTTATTTTCCTTAAAAAAATTTCAGCATCAAACAACGAATATTGATGCAACCAAGATGGGCACAGTTTGTGTAGAATTTTTTGCTCTTTCTGCTCCTGTATTTGGTATGATTTTTAGGGCTTTGCATCAAAAGATATTAGGCCAAACCACAAAATGTGGACCTCTGTCACGAATGGGTTAAGCAGGTGTAGAATAGGAGAGTGAGTAGGTCCTTTTCAGGACCATATTCATTTCCAAGAAAGAATACATGGTGTGCCATGAAGCCTTCTATTCCCATATGTTCTACCAACATGGAAACCTTCAAAGGATATTAAACAGGCATAGTTGTTTAGATATTTTACTAATGCTTTACCAGGCAAGGTATTTGTTCATGTTTGAGAAAGTTGTGATGTATTATATTTTTTTTCAGTCTGAAATGCACAACTTGGTGTATGGAGGAGTACCTCCTGAGCATCGAAGTGAAGTGTGGACACAGCTTATCATGGATAGAGTGAAGACTATCAAAGAAGGCAAGGTAAGCCTACTTCATACCGGTACTTCAAAATTTAGTTTGATACAAGCATCTTTGAGATCATAGTGCAGTGTCTACACCATTTCATATGAATAGCAAGTCATAGTAGGCAATGTAAGTCTACTTCATACTAAAATCTAGATTTGATTTGTGCACTTTAGTGGAGTGTGAACACAAAGTGTTATGGATGGAGTCATGACATTCAGAAAGGGCAAGGTGAGCTTTGTTTATACTAGAATTGTTGTCATTCATTCATCCATTCATTTATTTTTCCACTTTCAGTTTTTCATATTTACAGTTTACATATTTATATGACATGTTAACATACATTGAGATCACATTGCATAATACATTAATTACATGAAATGGAAAGGGAAGGAGGGTCCATTAAAAAGCAGAGCTTGTAGGATGTAGCCCCCCCCCCCCCCCCCCCCCCCCGTTTTAACAAAGCATAAAGCAACAACAAAAACAATGATTCAGTAATACACAAATCATATTTCAAGATGCAAAACAATGATAACATACATATACATATATATAACACAAATATATACAAAATATATACAAGAAAGAATAAAAGTTACCCAAAATATTGCCTCTATAAAGAGAACTGGGGAAAAATATGCATAAGCTAGTCTAATATTTAGAGGCTGTTTATTATTAACAATTTTACCTTTTTGCTATTTCTTGTGTGTGTTTTGTTTCAGGGAGAAAACTACTTCCAGTCATTGTGTGATCAATGTGATACATCTCCAGCTGTGGAAACATATCGTCGTCAAATCAACTTGGATCTACTCAGAACAATCCCCCATAATACACACTTCAACAATGAACATTCTAAAGGGGTAAGTCATCAACTCTGTTTGATTCTGTTGGAGTGATTATAGAATAATTATTATGTACCCTACCATTATGTAACACAATTCATGAGAAATAAAGAAACAAATAGGACAGTCTGGTGATTACCTTAACTCTGTGATTTTATTCCCTCAGTTTTGATCTGCAACATGACAAGACAATTATAAATATTCATAATCAAAGGTATTTGGATATTCCTTATATTGTCTAATTGACTGTGAGAAGTTAGCACCCCCACATAACTTTCTGTAGAACTTAAAATCAATGTTTGTCAAAGTGGTAGAAAGGTTTATTCTAAAACACTGTGCCATAACTCTGTTTATCAGGAAGGAAGTTTTCTGATCAGCAGTTCTTTTTTTAATATGAGGCTATGGATTGCTGTGTAGCTGAGAATAAATGGTCCAATTATTTTCTGGTGTTAACCTTGTGCAGATATCTCAGCTGAGGCAGCTCTTAGAGGCATTCTGTGTTCACAATCCTGAGATTGGTTACTGTCAGGGCATGAACTTCATTGCAGGAATGAGTCTTCTCTTCATGGACATTGAGACTGCTTTCTGGTAAGTACCTTCTTAAGACTGTCCTACAGTGGGTTCCTAGCTATCCTGAAAATATGTGGAAACATTGAAAATGAGTCTATTAATTTCCAGTCAGGGAAAATTCAGTAAGTTTAGAGGAAAAAATAATGCAGATCAAAGACAAATCAGAAATTAATTTTGTGATTGTTAACACCTTTAATTGTATGAAACCTACTATGATTTCCATTTTTTCCCCCATTTTTGCATGTACTTATATATTGATTATAAGGGGAATGAGTATATTTGTCCTTTTTCTATGCATGTTGCAAAGACCTAACACATATATCTATTAAAGAATTTACTCATTCAAGCAGGTTTTCACTGCTTCATGTCATCTTTCAAGCAAACTATGAGATAACATTGCATTATTATATTGTTATCCTAGTACTTTCTTGCAAACTTTGAGATATACCCATTTCTCGTCTGCTCAAGCCCTTCCCCAAAATGAGAGTTGTTTTTGTTTTATGTTTGTATTAAGTTGTGCATATATTTGTTCTCCTATTCAAGGTGTCTGGTAGCAGTTGTAGAGTACTACTTCCCCCACAACTACTTTGATGCCAGTCTGATAGGAGCCCAAGCTGATCAGTATGTCTTGAAGGAAATCCTTCAGTCTCGCTTACCAAGGTTACATGCCCATCTTGATGATGTCGGAGTAGAGATGTGCTCATTCACTCTTAATTGGTTCCTTGCTATTTACTTTGAGGTCGTTCCATTCAATGTAAGTCACTTTCAAATATGAATGATGATTTTGCAGAAAACTCTCTCTCTCTTCCTCTTTCTTTTTCTCTCTCTCTCTCTCTCTCTCTCTCCTCTTTTTTTCCCCTTCTCTCTTGGTCAGTTTCATTATTTTGGGCCCTGCTTTAAGAAGGGAAATGAATTTATTCATTTACTTTGCAGATTATTTCGCACACACCTTGTTGGTTGTCCAACATTTGTTTTAGTAGCAATTATTCTAGCCTTTTAATGTAGTCAGAGATATTTTTAATGGTCTTTATTTATTCATAAAAATCATTCCGTGCAGCCCAAAGCTGAATTACAAATGATTTCACAAGGTAAATGATGCACATGAAAACATTGATAAAACTGTAAAACACTTGATTATAAACTAAAAAAGAAATAGATTAAAAATCGGATCGATGTATGATAAAGGATAAACTTCATTCAACCATGTAAAGTTAGCAAGAAAAAAGGAAAGATTTAAAATACTAGAGTGTAATGGACATTAGATTGTTCAGGGGAACATGGATTATCAATTGAACATAATGTAGTAATAGAAAAAAAAGGGGGGGTAAACGTAACTATAGGCAATGGTATTGAGTGGAAAATTACTGTCAGTCGTTAAATTATACATTGTGTGATATAACGGCACAAATAATGATAATGTTGCCATGCAGACACTTTGCAAGGTTGATTGGAGCACTAAACATTAATATAGAACATTGGGCATGTATCAAATTTTTAAAATACCCACGAAAGGCCAAGCCCATCCCGAAAACAAACCGACCCAAAAAAAGGTGGTGTTGGTGTTAGTTCCTGATGCCAGTGGTCAAATTGAGGGTAAGGATGTGGGTTCAGGTAGATGTACAGTTACTGTAGTGACTAGTTCAGGGTTGAAGTAGGAATTTGATTTGCATTCAAGATTTGCCTGAAGTATTTTTGCATGTGAAGCAAGTACTGTGCTATTGTCTTTTTTCTGATTATTCTTATTTCTTGCTCTGTTTTTTTTCTGTAGACATTGCTGAGGATCTGGGATTGCTTCCTACTGGATGGTCTGTATGTTCTCTTCCAATTCTCCATGGCATTGCTGCAATATCATGAAGAAGCTTTGCTCAGTAGAAAGGACATACTTGCACTACTCAAGGACACCAAGCAACTGTGCAAACTCAGCTACAATGTTGAGAACCTTGTTCAGGTATAGTACAAACAGGCATGAAAGTTCATAACAATCTGATAAAGTAGTGTGGTTTAATAGCAGGCAAAATGTGTAGTAATTATTTTGCTCAATTTGTTCTGTGTCTCTTATTTTTCACTTGATGAAAGTAATCATTTCCACAGGATTTTTATGGGACATTCCAGTAGACTGACAGCCCACAAGTCTGACATCAGTATGGTGATGATGATGATGATGATTCACAGCATTTGTGTGGTGCCATATATCTGTTTCAAAAAAACATTTAAATAAAGTTAGCATTTAAATGTCTGATGAATGATGTGAGTCTAGAGCGAAGCTTTGAAGTGATCTGGGCTGTCAATTTCATGAAGAAATGATGAGAGGGAGTTCTACAGGCAATGAGCAATGGAGGAAAATGTCCTTTCTCCATAACCCATGGTGAATCCTCTGAAAAGTTGTCAGAAGGTCAACAAAAGGTCTTCTTAAGAGTTGTTGGTCTCTTGGGCTGTTTGTCTTTGGGCTGTCAGTCTCTTGGGATGAATTTTTGTGTGTATTTTGTTTTTATTTTGAAGTCTTTTTCTGTAGCAGAATCACACATGATTACTTAGAAATGTCTGCAATTCACTGAAATTCTGCATTCACTTTCAGGATCCCATTTACGTTTTTACACTGCACTATTCTCATCATGAACAGGTAACTTCTTATTGTGAAATTGTTTTATCATTTAAGATGGTAAAGGACAACATGAAAGAATTCCAGGCATGGAGTTGGATTGAGGAGAGACAAGCGTACTACATGAAGAACCTCCAGAAGGTGTATGAGGAGCAGGAGAGAGCCAGGCAAGAGTTTGAGAAGCAAGAAGGTCTAACAAGTAGTGTACAAACCATCACAGCTGGACCTACAGGTGGGACTGAGGAGAGTGTCTATGGAGAAGTCTCTGATCATGATCTAAAGATGGACTGCGCTGTAGAATACTCACAAGGTAACTAAAGTTTGCCTTTTAAGGCTTGTTCAGATATGAGCCGACAAAAAAATGTCGCCGAGGCAGGAGACATTTTCTTGTCACCTGGCTGCAGAAAAGCTGTGGACCAGTCAAATTCTTCGAAAGTTAGCACAAAATATGTTGTCATGAGTATGTCTACACAACCCTCGACAAAAATCTCTTTTATTTGAGAGTTAATGCATTGATGCGCATTCATTAACACAAGTAGGGTGATTTGCTGCACCATATCTGAAGTTTTCTGAACACTAAAATTATTGCGGGGATTTGTCGCATCATATTTGAACAAGCCTTTTGATACTTGCCTCCTTCATTTGAAGAGAAAATGTGTAATGCAGTGATGTATGAGAAAGTATATGACCAATGTTAAGATGTTATGTCTTTTTTGTTTCTTGATTCCATTAGGAGGCTTGTTGGTATGTCGGGGTGATATCAGACAAGGTTGGATCAGTCGGGTTGATGTACAGCAGTGCTCTAAGCAGAACATTGGTGTCAGGGTGAGAAATATTTGTATTTTGAATGTTTGCTTCAAACTGAAAATTGCTTTGAATGTTTAGGAAAATCATCTTTAATTCATGGTGAAGAAAAGGAGAACATTGGTGTCAGAGCAAGAAATGTATTGTACTGTTCAGTCTTCAAAAAAAATTTTCTTCTGTGTATTTATGAATGTTATGAAGATTTAACTCTTTGGACACGAAGTTTGCACCCCTGCACTATCAGCGGCTTGCGAAGCTTGCATTTCATAATCACGGAGCCTATAATATCTACACAAAATATATTGATTTCTCTGGAGGAGGCAGCATTCGCTTTTAATTGTTTACATTCCTTACGTGATCGGCTTTTGTGTGCAATCGTTTACTCTACAGCTTTGTACTGGAAAGTAATTAAAATTAATAAAATAATTCAGCACACAGGGGTTCATGGCCCAGCGCACAAAGAGTTTGATAATAAGATTTAATTCATTATGCAGAAAAAAAAAGCATGAAAGTCAGAATCAGAAATCTATTGTATGAGCAATTCAAGCATCTTTCTGCAGTTTTTAACTCCATTGCATATTTTATTATATTATAATGAAAATATCTATCAATTAATCCATCTGCTTCCTTCTTGACACCATGTATCCAGTATATTCATGTTCTTACACTTAAATTTTTAAAAATATTTCAAAGATTTAACTGTTAAAGGTTCATTTGTATCAAATATCCTTGGATTACTATTTGAAACTATATATTTTGTTTCATAATGACTCCTTTACACAGTTTTTTATTACGCTGGGGTTTTTTTAAGAACAGGTGCAGGTATATGTAGCACAAGTACCAGAGACACTATGTATTACATGTTATCTATCAGAGAACCAGTGTAAGGCAACCAAATCTACCTTTTTCTTTATTGATGTAAATGTATATAGAGCAAATTAAAACCAGTTATTGTTATTGAGTGTTGAATCCCATCTTCAATTTTGTTTTTATATCAACAGCTTGACAGCAGGGTGATCTGTATGTCAATGGCAGGAAAGGACTGTGTGCTTCTCGGTACCCTATCATGGTTCCTATATCTCTTCAATGTACAAACACAGTAAGTACTGGTACCTTATCATGAGTACTTGGTACCCCATCATGTTCCTATATCTCATCAATGGACTTACACAGTTAGTCTCTCGTTACCCTATCATAAATAATGATTTATATCTCTTCAATGTACAGACACAGAAAGTCTCTTTGTACAATATCATGGTTCCCACATCTCCTAAACATACATCCACAGTAAACTGCCTAGTAACCATTTATGGTTCTTATCCTTTCATTGTGCAGACACCGTAATTACTCTGTATCTTTATCATGGTTCATACATGTATATTCTTTGAACATACAGACACAGTAAGTCACTCTGTACCCTATCATTTCTGCTCCTTCTCACATTCTTGCAAGCACACAGTATATTATTTACTTCCCCTTGAAAACCATCTTGAATAACATCTTGGTCTGCATTTTCTTCTTTCAGGCAAGAGCTTTGGTGTGAGAGGTTGCATGACACACCACTCTGTGTAACCCATGAAGACACTACAAAGAATGTATATGTGGGACTAGCTGATGGTACATTGGCTGTTATGGAGGTAACTGCAGAGTTGATTGTCATGTAGTGAACATTAAGCACTTCAATGACCTACTTAATAGTAACTTATCAGAATGATGTTTAATGTGATGAAAATCTATGGGTACTTCGGCAAATTATATATCAAAGTTAGAAGAGTGTATTATGAATTCCATGTACATTTATAGACATTGCTCTTTTCTGTGCAAAGATATCAGTATTCTTTATTCTTATGTCAGGAAAATTTGCAGTATGCTTTTATGTTAGGCAGCTTAGTAGAAACTAGTGACATTAAAAGATGCATCCGGAAAGCAGAATACATGATTAATGATTTTTTTTTTAGATGTAATCAGAATGGACACTTTCATTAATATCAATCCTAGTCAAGGCTGAAGAATTTACACACCTGTATTGTTTTTTGTTTGATTGTTTGAATTTTATTTCTGTGTTCTTTTACGTAATACATAAGAATCAATCATTACAGAAAAATATATATATATATACATATAAACACATAAGTCATAAACAATTTCTTCAAAATAGATAGAAAGTATGTATGGTAAATTAACATTTTACAATTAACAGAATTTGTGAACGCAAGAGACTGTCATCATGAGCGAGTTGCTTGATATCGATGGCTTGATATCGATTCTGAATAGCTGTATCCTGTGTAATAACCACACCTCATGCTTAGCTACCCTAGATGATCCTGATGAAGAATCTTTGTTTGTTTCAGGGTATCATTGACTCTCATCCATCTGAAGTATTCTACCATGCTATAGGAGCATCTCCTGTTCGATGTATTCTACTCATACCAGACCTCAATCAGATCTGGTGCGCTTCAGGCAACTCAGTCAACATCCTCAACACGTAAGACTTGCTAATCTCGTTTTTAAATACTATTTGTCATCCTGTTTAGTACTGAATTCTCTTAGGATCCAGGGCATGATATAACAAGGTTCATGTTTGTATTAGGTTTAATAGATACACTTTATAATCCTGTCATTTAAAGTTCTCTTGTATACGGTAAGATTTCAGGTAAGCATGAACAAGGCATTAAACCTCCAGTCTGAGCATCTTGTAAACCTAGAAACATTGATGTCATACACAATACCATCTCATGGACCTTAGACAGCAGTTTACATAACTTTTAACCAGCTGTGCAATTCCTCTTACATTTGTATTCCATTTTTTTCAAGCCACTGAGATGGAGCGAAACCAGTGGATCCTTAACGTCGTCCGTCCATCTGTAACGCTTATGAAACTTAAATAACTTTGCGACCATTTGCCTGTTTGTAACCAAACTTAGATGGTAGATGCCCTATAGGGACCTCAATGTTATTATGGAGTCAAATGTCTTGTAAGTAGGTCAAAGGTCAAATGAGGTCAAATATTACAATTTAGCTGCAAGAATGATTGCACATGAACGTGGCGAGACACATTATGGCTATAGCCTTGTTAGAAGTGAAGTCGCTGTTGTACTGCAGGGCCTGTTCATTCTTTCTCGCTATATATGCTGTCATCGCCTACAGAGATAAACACCGTTATTGAGTGACTTCACATCAAAGTGGAGCAAGAGGAATCGAACAGCTGGTTAAAAGTCAAGTAAATTATTATCTGAAGTCCTTAAAGCCCCTTGAAGTGTGATATTGTGATCCATTCCACCATGTAACTTTCTGAATGTACATTCCGACCTCGCTTATCCGGCCGCGTTGGGACCAGTGCCCATCCGTGTAAGTGAAATGGCCGGATATGAGAGTAATGTAGTGGGACACCTTTTCTATGAAAATTTATAGGGTAGAGGGGTCTATTTGCTGTAAAATATCTATTTTCTTGGTGTTGTGGATGATTGTAAATGATCAATAATATCTTTCTGTTTGTATGAGATGAAAATAAAATAAAACGGAAAATTGCCTGCGATGTTTCCATTTCCCAGGCTTTTAGGTGAATTGGATGAAGAATAAAAGAGGGAAGCTGGCCGGGAGACGCGCCCGGTTAATAGAGGAGTCCGGATAAATGAAGGCCGGATGAGGGAGGTCGGACTGTAATGGTATCAAAAACCTGAAAAGTCACATCCTTCTTCTTTTTTATTTTTTTCAACTCAAGCTCCCTGAATGTATTAGACGGCTTTGAGATGTCAAAGAACCCTAACAATCACATCCAAAACATGGCCCTGAGTGAGAGAGGAGTGTGGATCAGTATGCGTGGATCATCTTTCATTGCTCTCTGGGACATCCATTCACTCTCTTGTCTTCTGATGTATGATACAGCATCTGATCAGTTACCTATCTTCAAGGTAAGCATGATTACCTGCTGTGTGGGTGTGTTTTTCAATAGAATGTATTTATCTTCATATTTTGCATGGGCCAGCTAAAAGTGGTCTTCACCTGTGATAAAGTGTCACATTTGTCAGTGGCTCAAAACTTTCAAGGATAGAATTATGTAAAGTATTTCATTCAGGTTTTGCAAAAGGGTTTGAAGACAGTTTTCCACTTGTAAGAATGGGGAATACAAGCTAGATTATATGAAAGAGGACATGAAAATAATATCTTGGAATTCAGCTTCCCTCTGTCTGCCATTCTGTTATTTGGTGAAAAGCACTACTATTGTAAGGATGCAATTCATATGCATGAAATCACATAATTCTTAATTCTCTTATGATTACATTTGAACTGTCATGATTTGAATTATTTCACTACTATCCTGTTCATTGTAAAGTTTGAGTGTATAAAAATGACTTCCATGTTTTTTCGCATGAATTTTTTTTAAAATTGTAAATAGTACTTTTTAAGCGTTTTCTTTATGATTTGTTTGTCAGGTTCCAAGTGATCAGACTGTGATGTCTCGTATCACAGCTGTAATGCCATATCACAACACTCTATGGATTGGTACAGCTGATGGTCATCTTGCCATCTATGATGTGATTGATGTAGAATGTTCAACCCTTCAATCAGCCAACAGGTTAATATCTGGTTTATGGCCAGAAAATTTTGTATGCATGAAGCTTTTTGCATATTTTATTCAGTCAAACCACAGATCCCCTAAAAATGCTTTATTTTATTTCCAGTTCTGGCTGACTGGGTGTCAGTCTCTGAATACAGAATGAGTAGGAACCTCCAAGAACATTTCATTTGCAAATGATTGAATAGACTAGTTTACATTTACCAATCGTCTTGATTTATACATCAAATGGAGGAGTCAGAGATTCATGTAGTTGTTTTTTTTCAGAAGTTTCTGCATTTTATAAGGAACCAAATATAAACAATGGGTTCAATAATGATACAAATCAAATTGATACAAATAAAGTGTGACAAACCTACAAAGAAAGAATATATGTACTTAGATAATATTAAAATAGGAGTTGGGTCAAGAAATCAATATAAGTGACATAGTTTTATTGTGTTTAAACTAAATTACACAGGTGGTGAAAAATTGTGTTACTTTCATGGCAAAAAAAAAAATTGAAATGCAATGAAATGAAAATGTGGACAAAACTCACATAGTTTCATTGTGAGCAAGATTGACTTGCATATGATTGTGAAGGTAAATTTTACTAATGAAAATATGAAGGTCTGAGATGTATTTATTTGATTTGTTTATGTAGGTCAGAAGAGGAGCTTGATACCAGATCTAATGCAGAGGAGGATGAGGGCGTGTCCTATCAAAGTGATGAAGCCATAGCAACCGGTTCAGACGATGAGAAGACATCAGAAGCTGAGAGAAGCTCCCAGGAAAACATTGTTGATAGTGGGATGGGCGGAAGCAAAGAAGGGCTCAAAACTGGAGATGAAGAAGAGGAGGAAGAGTTTCAGAACAAAGATGAAGAGATGAAGAAAAAAGAGAGTGAAGGAAGTCAAAATAACCGAAGAGCTGAGTTGATGCTACCTGAGATAGAGACAGCAGAATCTAAGATGAGGAAGTCTAAAACTCTGGAGGAGTTTGTGGTGGTAGACAGAGATGGAGATGGTGCACATGAGTATGAGCCATCACTCTTCGAGTCCAGTCTTAAGAATGGCAATATCAACAGTGAGAAACACAGTATGAGAGACTATGCCATCAAGAATCGTAGACCAAAGAATTCTCGCAAGAGGCTGGACAGTCCACGCAACCTCAAGAAACTCCTCAACCCCCGACATAAATCAACTTCAAGTGAAAAATCCAGTGAGGAGCAGACATCACCAACTGGTCGAACCAGCTCTCATCATAAACCTAAAGACAAAAAACAGTCTGTGCTCGGGAAACTCACTCATAGGTCATCAACAAAGAAACACAAGAAGTACCGTTACAGCCGGGAGCTGCGAGAAGAGACTCGGCGAGGATCTCGCATCATTGCTGATGATACCACGCTAGAATCTCTTCTAGAGGTAGCTAATGGATCAGTACCCTCCAGAGAGTCTTTGGTAGCCAAAGGAGATGAGAATTCTCGTAACTCTACACTGACGATAAAAGGAATTACCTTTGATCCATCTGAGATTGAAGTCTATCAACAGTGTGAACTGAGATGTGAAGCGAAGAGGAAGATATCTGAACATCAAGTCAGAATCCTAGTCCTAACTAGGTAGGTAGAAAACATTTGTCTTTATAATCTTCTCTCTTTATCAAAGTTTCTTTATCTCTCTCTCTTGCTCTCTCTCTCTCTCTTTCCCTCTCTGCTACAGAAAGTTCATCCATAGTGGAGAGGAAAATTGTTTATTTTGGACAAAGAAGAATTCTGATTTCCAACGTGTAACAAATAACACTTGTAAAATAACTATGTATTTGTCATCTTGTATAATGTTTCTTGTTGCATTTTTTAGTTAACAAATGCATTTTATATTTCCAAAAACAAGACTAGGATGTCTGAATTCATGTAATGATCAGGGATATACATGTAAATGGTGCTCAAGTTAGGATTATTGGAGTTAAAATTGGATATCATTAGGATTATGGATATTGTTTGATCCAAGATTGTAGTTAAGAATTTGGGGAGTGTAGGAAATGCCTTAGAGCACTTGTTTCCAGATAATTACCTAATGTATTCATTCTTGTATTTATTCATTGTTTCCTGAGAATTATCCATTCATTCTTGTATTTATTCATTTTTTTCCAGAGAATTACACATTCATTCTTGTATCTATTCATTGTTTCCTGAGAATTATCCATTCATTCTTGTATTTATTCATTTTTTTTCCAGAGAATTACACATTCATTCTTGTATCTATTCATTGTTTCCTGAGAATTATCCATTCATTCTTGTATTTATTCATTTTTTTCCAGAGAATTACACATTCATTCTTGTATCTATTCATTGTTTCCTGAGAATTATCCATTCATTCTTGTATTCATTCATTTTTTCCAGAGAATAACACATTCATTCTTGCATTTATTCATGGTTTCCAGATAATTATCCATTCATTCTTGTATTCATTCATTTTTTCCAGAGAATAACACATTCATTCTTGCATTTATTCATGGTTTCCAGATAATTATCCATTCATTCTTGTATTTATTCATTTTTTCAGAGAATTACACATTCATTCTTGCATTTATTCATGGTTTCCAGATAATTATCCATTTATTCTTGTATTTATTCATTTTTTCAGAGAATTACACATTCATTCTTGTATTTATTCATGGTTTCCAGATAATTATCCATTCATTCTTGTATTTATTCATTTTTTCAGAGAATTACACATTCATTCTTGTATTTGTTCATGGTTTTCAGATAATTATCCATTTATTCTTTTATTCATTTATTGTTTCCAGAGAATTACACATTCATTCTTGTATTTATTCATGGTTTCCAGATAATTATCCATTCATTCTTGTACTCATTTGTTTCCAGAGAATTACACATTCATTCTCTATTTATTCACAGTTTCCATAGAATTACCCATTCTTTCTTGTATTTATTCATTTTCATTCCATCAACAGTGTTGAAGACAAACAGCCATGTGTTGTAAGCTGTGCTGGTTACTATGGTGATGATGAATCCATACTCAGATGGACGTGCCATACAAGAGAGGTAAGATAGTAACATTTAGAGCTTACACTACCAACCTTAAAGGCATTGGCTAACTTTGTGAGCAGCTGATTTAAAAAATTCTCAAACTAAGATGAAACATGTGTATGAGTACTTGTATTTATACTCAAAAACCCTGAAACCAACCATAATTTGGAAGGAAAAGCTGTAAATTAGACGCAAACCGCGATTTTATTAGCTTTCGTCTCGAGAGACACTGAACTAAGAGGACCGTTTGGACGAATTCAAAAATACCGTTACTTGCCTTCCGCCGCGTGATACGTCAATACACACAGTGCGGTCCGTTGAGTCATGTGCGCATGCGCACTCCTTTCACATTGGGTCTATGCAACCGACCCTCGTATATTTTTCAAACATTGGTTCACATTTCTAATATTTAAAAATACTTCCCGTGGATATTATGCTCTGAAACTTTCACACTGGTATTTTTACACTATAACCCTAATGTTTATCCCATTTTAAAGTAACAAAATGAGATTTTTTTAAAATCATAACAATGTTAGCCAATGCCTTTAAGTGTAGTGATCAGATTGTGAAATAGTGTATACTTTTGCAGTGAATTTGCTGTGAAAGGGTTGTAGAAAAGTCGTGGTATTGTAGTGTTTTGTAGTGCCCATGCTTTTGTTGTGAAGCAGTTGTTCTCAAAGGAGAATGCAACCCAGACATCAAAAAAAAAGATGAAGGCAAATTCACATATCCAGTGGCAAACCCTGCAGTTCTTTGAGTGTTCACATATGGCATGGGAAACCGTGCCACTTATTATAATTAGATGTGCACTACATGTCAGTATTACTTCATGCCCTATTTACAAAGAAGAGATTTGCCAAAAGCTGCAAAGGCCTTGTCGTGACATCATATTTTGCGCTAATTTTTTTAAAAAAGAATTTGATTGGTCCACACCTTTTTGCCTTGGCCTTGGTTTTTTTTCTTCTTCCTTAAATACATGTACTATTCATTTCCACTACACACACACACACACACACACAAACAATCCAGGGGTTTACAGTGGGCATTTGATGCTTCATATGTGAACAAGCCTAGCCAGCAGGATAAGTTTGAGAAATTTGTCCATCTATGACACTAAACATGTCATGGATTCTTCTGTTCAATTGGTAGCCTTAGGCTCCCCAGTATTTTGAACTTTCAACTCCTTTAGTGATACTTTCCGTATTGAAACTCGAAACTGCTCACAAAAAGTCATTATTTCGACAGACCTTCTAATTCTAAATTTTGAAGTAGCAGTCCATGACCAACTAATCAGATTCTTTACCTAAAACATTTAGTTTTTGTTTCTTGGATGCGTGAGTAGTAAAGTTGCCTTCAATGAAGAGGATTTTTTAGAGAGTCTTAGTCATTCCTCAAGTATGAAGTATCTACATTTATGAACTCAAACTACATGTACCATAGTCTGGATTTATTTAGGCAGCAAGAACATTACAGCTGACACCCTAAGGGGAATACCTCTTTAACAAAGAAAAGAAAATCAGAGACCATCTGATTTGATAGATACATCAAGTAGATGGAACTTTGTTTTTTGTTTGCTTTTTGTTGTTGTTGTTGTTATTATACACAGTGCGTTTGTCACATAACGTATTTGTCTGCCATTTAATAACTGGAGGAAAATCTTTGTCTTCCTTTATTTCACATTTTCACTTTATGCAGAATGTATGGATGCAGGTTCCCATCGAAGATATCACATAAAGAGTGTTGGCCAGAGAACAGAAGATATTGCATCATCGTGAGGTTTAAAGGAGAGCAAATATTGTACTATCGTCAGCTCAGGTTGGAAATGGTCAGGCTCATGACCGCAATATACCAAATCAGTCATGACAATGTGGACATGTTTATACCCGTGGCAATGGTGTCATGGTCCTGTGCATCATAATGAATGCAAGTTTTTCTCTCTTGTTTATTCTGTTTTTATGAAAGTTCAGTTGCATGACCGATACATATATACATATATGTTGGCATTTCCAAGTAAAAGTTCTCGTTTTTTCTGATAATTGATGTATAATGTAAAATTACAATTAAATGTTAAAAAGATCATTATTTTGTTTCACTGTAGTGTGTATATTACTTTAGACTATGTCACTTGAACATTTCACATTTTTGTGAAAATGTACATATTGCAATCACTCTGCTTTTTGTCTCGAAGAGGATTGAAAAAACCAGGTAGTCAAGGGTAGTATTCTTGAAAAATGAGTTGTCTTACTGTATCTCTTTTGTAGTAGAATTTGTCAGTACTTAGTGAAAGGAGTTTTGTAAAATGGAAAGTATGTTGTCCTATAAAGATTTAGAAGCTTGAAGAAATGCTTAAGAAGTGTATTGATATAGCTAGTAATTAAAACCTAAAACTTTCAAAAATGGACATTTAAAAGGGCAACAAAAAAAAAATGAAACTCTTAGTCTTTTGTATATAAATCATGAATATATTGTATTGTAATAAATTATAAATTATTGTGTGTTTCATTGATTTTCATTCAAGCAGTTATTTTACTCTCAGTCAATACTTAAGGACTTTCAAGATTCTTTTCTTGCCAGTGGTTCAAGATATTGCATACTATTGCCACACTATATTGTACTTATCAGATTTTCAACTCTGATTTTGATGTGAAATTGATGTATATGATGTTGAATTGTGATTGTCATTGACAAGCACTTCTGTCACAAGCTGGACAAACTCAGAAAGGCATCATGATAAACTTCGCTTGAAATATATCATCATTCTAGGACAAGCTTTTCGTTTTCATATTTTCTGCATTAGAGCCACATTGGTCACATTGTGATATTTCTTGAGACATTGTGTGTGAGAGGAATTACATTCTTGTTTGTAATAACAACTGTCTTGTGGACCTGAAGAATTTAAAAGGAAATTAAAGTTAATGATAATAATTTCCTTTCTTGTGCGGCACAAATGTCTCTGTATGCTTCCAAAGAACTTATCCAAACTGTAGATTTAGGGGCCAAGGTTTAACAGTCATAAAAATTGTTGCTTCTACTTGCATCATATTCATGAGCTTTAAAAAACACAGCAAGATAAACCTCTGTAGTTAATATTTACGATGTATGCAATGATTTTTTTTTTTTTTTACAAATATCTATTTTCAGTATTACTTTTTTTCACATATAGAGGTAGCAGTCCTATCATGCACTTGCTATAGTTTGAATACAGTATTCCTTTCCTTGTTTGTAAGTCATCATTTTAGTTTATCTAAGAATTTTGCTGATCTTGTATCGAGTAAAGATTTATAGATACCTCCTGCACCTTGCATGTACCTTGTATTAAAACACACTTAACGGTCCCAATCAGACACAACTTGGTAAACCACCTCAAGAAACTGCCACTGCAAAACAACATGAAAGTAACTGGCATAAGGCAATGTTTTGGTAGTTGTACTCACAAATAACATTAATGCCAATATAAACCTTTTAACTAAGTATCCTCTCATTCTCATAGACTTAATACAGAGACCCCCTGGTTGATACTGCTGTCCAATGACAAAAAGGAAGCAACTCTGATTTTCTTCAAAATTGACTTTTCCTTGATTTGGGGTACTTTTTTGTATGCTCTACAAGAAGGAGAAATTAAGGTCACATGACCCCGGATATCGAAACACAGGCAAACCTTGTTATAACAAACTCCTCCAGACCAAGGAAATCACCTCTTTATATCGAAACCTTGTTACATCAGGACTAAAAAAAAAAATAAAATACAAAGAAGTGGGACCGGCAAAATTACCGTACAATGAGAGTTTGTATATAGAAGCAACTCCATACCAGTAGATTAGCACATAAAATAGTGACATATCTTCTTCATTTACTAGAAAACTCATTCTATAAAGCTGCTTTCTTTTGTCATTGAATGGCAGAATAAAAAGCCCACATCTTAAAGTGATTACACAATGGTAAAACATTTTTTGATATATGATCGAGAATAGAATTTTAACATTAAAAATTTGATGATTTTCAATCGAAATCAGTGCATTTTGGCTAATTTTCTCATAAAAAGTCAAAAGTTGACCAAAAAATTTGAGTATGAGGTATGACGTCAAAGTGGGTACCTAGCTTCGCGCGTTGCAGTTGTGCTGCGCACTAGACTGTACAATATGTATTATACCTTGCGCGCATTTTGCTAGAATTGCGCGACGTGGTACCCACTTTGACGTCATTTTGACGTCAAAGTGGGTACCCAGTTGAAACTGGGTCGCAGCTGAGGGGTCAAAAATTTCCTGAAATCTTATCACATTTGGGGGTTTCCTTGGCAACACGACTTTTTAAAAAACTTTAGGCAGATGATGTTCTGCTAATGAAATCATGCTCTTTTAAATGAACTAACATTGTTTCAGCATTGGGTACCCCTTTAAGAGATGCCCAAGGCACCTACAAATGGCAAAAAAAAAAAAAAAAAAATTGTTCCATGATCTGTGTGTTACAGAAATGGGAATCTCACTTCTCTGGTCTCATCTTTCTAATTTGCTGTAGTGGTTATTTCAAGCAGTTTACCTTGTTATATCTGAATGGGTGTTAAAATTACAATTCCTTGCTTTGATTCATGTTGTAATTAGTTGCACTATGGAAAAGGTCATTTTAAATGAGTTTTTATCATGCTGATGTACATAATTACTGAAATTTTTTATAGAAGTAAAGGATTCATGAAAACTGATAAAGATTGAATTGAGATTAAATCATTTCTCCTTGTGATATATATTTATGATATTCTGTGGAATGTATATTGCACATATTAAACTAACATAGTATAAACTATTGGGCAAGATTAGGTGGATGTGATTACAGGTCAGATGTCAAGAAGATCATTGAAATAACCACTTTTTTTTCTTATTTAATCAGACTATACTTGTCTCCAAGTGAAATAAGATATGATATATCATGACAGGTGTTATAAACACCTTGATTTGACGCTATTCTAAAACTTGTATATTTGCTTTAAATTGGTGCTTCTTATGTGGGTTTAGGTTGTTGCTTAGATTAGACCTTCATCACAATGTGCTGATGACAAGAAGGACATGATTTAGTTTTCTCTATTTGAAGAAGAAAAAAAAGATGAAGAGACACTTTCAGTGTTTATTATTCAAGACTGATAGCAATTAGTTTATGATTTATAACAGAAATCACATACATTAGTTTAATGTGTATTGAATTATGTTTTGTTATGAAGCTATAATTGTTATTTCTGTGATGAAATATTTTGAAAAGCTGTGTACAGTTTAGGGCATGTAAATCAACCGTGTCATGATGTTGCTAGTTGTGTGAAAGTTTATAAAGTTTATTTAGGTTTTACAAATTTCAGGCAAAGATTTGGTGCTTTTGTCTTTTATTGCATACATTTTATTTTACTTTGTGAAGATGAAGGTAGCCGATATGTATACAATAATCCTTTAATTGAAATCATGTTGCCAACTACTGAAATCAAGCTGCTTATAAAGGTGCTGTGGAGCTAGTGGTGTGTTGTGAATGGCCAGAATAATAGAGGACATCTCAGCGGCCATCTCAGAAGTTCTCTTGTTTGCATCTTGTATAGTTCCAAAAATCTTCCTTTCTACTTTGTTTTTCATACTCTTTTAAACTTTGACTTCTCCCACTTTATCTTATATTCAGCTGCCCCCCCCCCCCCCATTTCTCTCTCTCTCTTTCTCTTTTTCCTTTATTCCTTTCATCTCCTTTTCTATTAAAAAAAAAAAAGAGAAAGAAACTTGTTTCTAGAAGTATACAACTGTACATGTATGTCCACCCACTTTCTGCTTCTTCCTGTACTTATTATATCATTTCTTTCACCAGAGTTCTTCTTTTCCTTGTAAAATCATTCTTCTCATATCCTCTCTGTCTCTGTCTCTGTCTCTGTCTCTGTCTCATTCCTGCACATAGCATTGCAATACTTTTCACAAACATAATACAGTTTCTTCACCAAAGTCCTTCTTTTCCTTGTAATTATTTTTTACTACTATTATCTTCTCATTTCAGAAACAGATCTCACAGTATTTTGGGGATGCTGGTTGGCCAAGTTCATGTTAGTCAGTAAAGTAAATGTTTATTTTTTGTACCGTATATGGATAGGAATGATATCTGTTTGAGCTACAGGCTTTATGGTCATATAATTATAAATGTAATGGCATGCTAATGTGTGCAGAAATAAAAGTGAAATAATGACATGTTGACTGTCCATTTGTCCTTTTATGTGTTTCCTTATCTCAGAATTCAAACTCTTCACCTCCCTAAATGTCCATTTTTGTTTATCTGTCTGGTTACAATCACCCGGGGAGCGTTTCACAAAGAGTTAAGTTGGACTTAAGAATCATGCGTAACCACCAACGCGCATCTGTTATTTAACGTGTAATCTCACTGATAGACTTCCCAATAGCTCGCGTCCTTTAAGCACGACCTGACCAATGTGGTGATGTGTAATATAGAGCAAGCAACTGGAATTTAAGTGCGACTTTAAGTTCAACTTATCTCTATGTGGAACACCCCCTAGATTTGAATTTCATATACATGTATTGTAAGAAGTAACTATCTTCCCAAAACAACATCTTACTTATTTAAACAAAGCTAAATATTCAAATAGCTCAGCACTCACAAAAACAGTTTGTTCTCACCACTACCAGACTTCAAAAAATGGAATAGGCAGTAGACAGTAGCATATTCATAAATGGAGATGGTTTGCTTAAATTTTCATATACAGGTGTACAACAAAAACTGCAAAGCCATGAAATGAACTTTTAATGATAAGGAATGGCTAAGAAATAAGATTGCATAATTGAAAACAGTGTGTAAAAGTTGCATTTTCCATATGTCAAGGCACAAACTGCTTGCTGCTTACACTTGCCTGAAGGTTTTTTACTAAGTACAAAACATATTCCTGACTTTCACACATACAGGTATTATGATGACATGTGTACAAAGGCACTCTTTACAATGCAATACTGCATATCTACTGAGTATATTACATCATTGCATGGGTAACACACACTAAATTCGCATCTTTCTCTCTCTCGATTCACTAGTATAACTAGTTAATGAGGCATACTTGTGTGCCCCATGAGGCATGCTAAACATGTTGGTTATTTCGCTGCATGAAAATATATCTAAATCACGTGAATTCTGCGACCATTTCACGGACATGAAATTTGACTTGACAGTGTTCAGTGAAAATCTGTCGACTTACCCGTTTTCATCTACACTAACAATCCCATGAAACTGCTACAATCATTTTTAAACTTATCACTCAAGATTTACAAATGTTAACTTTGCCTTGTGCTCAAGGAAAGAAAACTTTAGAAAATCAATATGATGATACATATCTATGCAGTTGCACGTTCCTCATAGACACAGATACAAAATTATGGCAGGGGGCTATCATTTCTTGAAAACATATCAATCCAGTTTTTGCTTTAGCAAGCTAATTTTGGGCATTTCTGTTTAAAATGACAGCCACAGTTAGTGCATTCTTTATATCCATATTAAGCATTATAGTGATTTTATCAAGTACATCTGAGATAAATCACTCACTGGCACACATTGCAAAAGAGCTACTTCACTTTTTAACTACTGTAAACATGGAATATTTCATGGTGTGGAAATTTTTGTGCACGACTCTTGCACAAAAATAAAACCAAATGAATTTTGGGTTTTTTTTGCATGTGAACACAGTTATCTTTACTGTCCACAAAAATTCAAAATACACAAATGTGTTTAAACTCGGTTAAGCGCGAAAATTCCCTCCTTTATAGTACCAGTATTTGGATGCCTGAAATCTCAAATTTCAAACATTCTTAGCTTTCTTTCTGTTTATACATGATTTAGAGAGATGCCTGATATAACAAGGTAATTTTGCTGGTCCCAGCTCTGTATATTCTTTTGTTTTTATATTCTGATACAATGAGATTCCTGATACAACTTTAAGAAGGTAATTTTTGTGTCCCATTTTGAGTTTCCACTGCATGACATATAAACTTCACAAATCCTTTTCTCTGTATTTTCTGCTTTCATACAATTCATCATCTATGAATACCCTTCTATTAAGAGCAGCTGAGACATATAAATTAAAGATTTTTTCATCACATTATCCAAAATTTTCTCCATCCTCATGTAGGAAGATATGAATAGGAAACTATTTAAAGTGATTACACAATGGTAAATTGTTTTTTGATATATGATCGAGAATAGAATTATAGGAAGAATAACATAAAAATTATGATGATTTTCAATCGAAATCAATGCATTTTGGCTAATTTTCTCATAAAAAGTCAAGAGCTGACCAAAAAATTTGAGTATGAGGTATGACGTCAAAGTGGGTACCCAGTTTTGCGCATTGCAGTTGTGCTGCGCGCAAGACTGTACAATATGTATTATACCTTGCGCGCATTTTGCTAGAAGTGCGCGACAAGGTACCCACTTTGACGTCATTTTGACGTCAAAGTGGGTACCCAGTTGAAACTGGGTCACAGCTGAGGGGTCAAAAATATCCTGAAATCTTACCACATTTGGGGGTTTCTTTGGCAGCACGACTTTTTAAAAAACTTTAGGCAGATGATTTTCTGCTAACAAAATCATGTTCTTTCAAATGAGCTAACATTGTTTCAGCACTGGGTACCCCCTTTAAGAACAGATAGCTAAACCGTTGACACTTGAGAAAAATGTTCAATTACATTCATTTCTAATTAGTACAAATATAACATCAGTCTGCTTTTTATGTACAATATATACAATAAATACATGACCAATATACAATAACAGCTAGGTATGTAGTGAGATGCTATGTTGTTGAAGGAGCATTGGTAAAACCTGGCACTCCTTTATCCTTGAGTACAGCAGCTTCCTTCTGTAGCACATTGAGCAGAGAATGGGAGCTTTCAATGATCTAGGAGGGAAACAAAACAACTATTTACTATTTAATCATATTGACATGGAGCATACACATCCATGGGCATATTATGTTCATTATGTTCATTTATAACAAGTAAGTTTACAGACTGAAAAGTTTTATGAACAGCAAGTCAAAAAAGAAGAACAGTTTTTCAAAACATACAGGTACTTCTAAACAACAACATCAAAAATGAGCAATTCAACCCGTGCAGTCCACATTTATGCCTGCAACTCCCATTTTTGATTGATTTATCTCAAAAACGGCTACATGTACATACTTGTTACATTTAACTCTTCCACCTAAAAATACATTTCACTCTTCTTTGACTAAAATCCCTGCCATATATTCCAAGTTGGCATGGAAACTCAATATTTGCAAATAATGTCAAATACTTTTTTCAGACTCTATGACCTTTTTCAATTCAATTCAATTCAATTCAATTTCCTTTATTGTCATGTTTTAAAAACACAAAAATTGTTTTCGGACTCCTTATAAAATACAATAACAACAAAAACATCTTGACATGTAGAGTATACACAAATAGGGTGCTACAAATACAAAATGAATACCTGAGAGAGACATATGCAAAATACAACTTATGTAAAAGTAAGAGACAAAAGAAAAGATTTATGTCATAAATGCCCTCCTCTATTACCCATACCCCATATTGCACAAAATAATTGATGACCGATAACCTGTGACTAATGCCCCCCCCCCCCCCCCCCGGAGTATCTGCATGAATTTGTTCCTAAAGAAAAGTTGCGTACATGTAGTAGTGAAATATCAAATCATATGCGTTAAGGTAACCACAAGTCCCCCCCCCCCCCCTCCACCACACCAAAACAAGAACGGACCAGGGTGTCCACTATAAAAGTGATAGCCATCATTCACCTTACATATGCATGCATATCATGAGCTGACATCATTTGACCTACATACCCCCAAATTTAGTCACATCATCTTCCTAATGTGATGCATACTAGCACTAAGTTTGAAGTTCATACTTCTAAAACATTTCTTGAGATATTGCGTTAACAATGCCAACACCCTAAAATTAGGAACTGACCCGTGACCTTTTGACCTTCGACTTTGCTTCCCCAAAATCTAATCACATCATCTTCCTGTGGTGATACATACTAGGACAAAGTTTGAAGGTCATACCTCAAACGGTTCTCAAGATATCGCATTAACGAAAAAGCGGGACAGATGGACTGACTACCCTAAAAACATGCCTCCGTCACAGCCTTCGCTGGGAGGAGGCATAAAAAACAAGGAAATGTTGATTTTATTTTTCCCCAAGACTTAAAAATTCATAATTTGTAGAGGATTAAAGAAATACATTCATAATTTCATTCCTAATCCAAACACTTAAATTTGGTTTGAAAATGTGGTATTTATGCCAGAAGAGCAAAATAGCTGCAAACTACCCCCTCATCTGCCAAACTGTTTCCACTTTTTAATTATAGTGACTGGAATTAAAAGCTACTGTTAACATCTTTCATATCAGAAATAGAACTGAAAGAAACTTCTCCCTACCTTCATATAAGCAGCTTCTGTTTCACTAATTGTCTTGTCATACTCATTCCTGGTTGCAATCTTCTTAGCAAGGCTCTCATTAAGTTTAGCTAACTTCTCGGTCAGAATACGGAGATCATTCTGAATCTTCGTCTTTTCTTCCTCTTCTTGTTTGATCTGTTTATGGACCTCATCTCGTTTTAAGCATAATTCTTCTATGCCTGAAAGGCAAACAAGAAAGGATTTTGAACATGATAAATTAAACGTCATTCTGAAAATGGGCATATCTTATGTACCAATTTGACATCTATTATCACGATCATTTGGCACTTTAAGGATGTGTTGGGTTTTTTTCATTTCATTTCATTTCATTTATTTCCACATAAAAAACACATGATACATAATATACATCAAGCTGAACATAATTGTGGAGGAGTCACTAAAAGCCAAGGGCTTGTCAAGAGTGACTCCTACTGTAGAGTTTACTTTTACATAATACATATACATAATACAAGTATCAAATTATTACGAGGAAAGAATAATACTACAAAAGGAGAGAGGGAAGAAGAAAGGAAAGGAAGAAGGAGATTGATAAAGTGATAAAAACAAGCAAGTTATGTGTTGGTTATTACACTACATATTCTCTAGTAGCAATTGTTTATATTTTCTCTTAAAATGGTTTAAAGATTTACTTTGTCTTATGCTATCAGGTAGATTATTCCATAACAGTGGACCTTCATAAAATATTGATGATTTAGCAACTTGTTTCTTCATCAAAGGTGGATGAAATTTATCCTTATTTCGGGTATTATATGTATGTACATCTTTATTGAATAAAAAGAATGATTCGAAAGACTTGGGTAGCAAGTTGTTATAGCAACAGTACATAAAAGTAGCAATATAATATTGACACATTTCATTAATTGGCAAAATATTTGTTTTTTTGAACAAGGGTTTGCTAGAAGATAGATAAGTGGAATGAGTTACAATACATATGGCCTTCTTCTGTAAGACATGTATGCGATTCAAATTAGTTTTAGAAGCAAATCCCCAAACCACTATACAGTAACCTAAGTATGATGTAATAAAAGAATGATATAAGACCTTCAGGACATCCTGTGGTAAAAAGCTTAGTTTATTAAGTATTCCTATACTTTTTGCAAGTTTGTTATTCAATTGTGAGATATGCGAGTTCCAAGTAAGTTTTTCGTCAATTGTAACACCCAAAAAATTAAATTCTTTAACGCATTGTATCGGGATATTTCTAAATAATAAAGGTCTACGGTTATTTACATTCTTGCAAGTACCAAATATCATATATTTTGTTTTTTCAACATTCAAAATCATATGGTTTGTTTTCATCCATGTGTCTATGTATTCTAATTGTTCATTCATGGTTATTATAAGATTTTCAGTATCATTTCCTGTTAAGTAGACGGATGTGTCATCTGCAAATAATATGTATTTAAGTTTATCAGAACTGTAGTAAATATCATTAATATAAATTAAAAATAACAGCGGACCAAGTATTGATCCCTGGGGCACTCCACATCCTCACATTTTCATTTTTATTTTGTTGTTGTTGTTGTTTCTTATATATCAATTTTAAATAATTATTTTCCTCTCATGTATGAATGATCTAGCAAGGAAAAAGGCCAGCTGATACACACAAAAGCTAATGAAGCCTATATGTAATCACCTGTAAAAGCTATTTTGCAGTACAAGCTTATCTTCAGATCAGCTTGTAATGTATAAGTGGGCCTAAGGGCGGTCTACACCACTCATCCTCTGTACTCGCCCTGAATTAACCTCGCCCTGCAAAATCAATACGGGTATGGCGAAATTAAGGCCTTATAAAGCGATCACATTTTAGGAAGTATGCCCTCTACAAGCCATTGCATATCAATTCCACCGCCAATGCGCTTTGTACACCGCCGTCGATACTTGCATGAGCTCAGAGCAGAAGAGGGCAGCAAATTAAATGACAATGCCTAGGAATAATGCCGTCGACTTGCACATCACGTTAGATGAGAATTTTATGCTCTTAATTCACTATTTTGAATTCGACCATGTTCATGTCAGGAGGACACAAAATAGGCAAACCCGGAGAATATGGGCCAGAACACACACGCGTGCCATTACGGTATACAGTGCAGAGATTGGCAGAGATAGCCGAAACTCAAACTATATATGACAAGTCCATAATCAAGTTCAAAATGACTTTCAGATATCACATCACATCACATCGGTGTACACATCCAGCAAAACATGAACTGGAATCACCATATTAGCATGGTTACCAAGAAGGCAAACTCCACCCGTGCCTTCTTGCAATGCAACATGAGTTCCTCCCCAAGAAATGTCAAAGTGCTATGCTACAAGTCTCTCCTCAGACCTGCCCTGGAATATAGATGCGAAGTGTGGGACCCCTTCACCAAGGACAATACTTGAAAGGTGGAGATGGTGCAGCGGAGGTATGCCAGGTTCACCATGAGAGACCACCATTGCACAAGTAGTGTCACCATGATGCTGCAACGACTCCAGTGGCCCACCCTTGAAGAAAGGAGAGCTCAGTTCAAGTTGCTGATGGTGTACCGCATTCTCAACTCACTTGTTGATGTACCAGCTGCACAGTACTCCAATCAGGTCCCTACTTCCCTTTGTGGCCATCAACTGAAGATACACGTCCCATATGCTCGCACTTGTACCTATCAGAAAACCTTTGTCCGTGATGCCATCAGACTGTGGAATATTCTCCCTGCAAACATAGTCACCTGTACCTCAGTAGCCAGCTTCAAGACTGAGGTGCAGAAAATCCAGCTGCACTAGGATTGCGCCAGTTCTTTTTAACCGCACGTAGATTAGATCTTCCACAGCACTGTACAACTGCACAATTCTACAAGTACGATAATACACCAATTCGGTGGCCTGTCCTTTTACAGATGAAGATGAAGATCGGGTATGGAAATGAAGGATTTCTCCTGCAGATTTTCTGGTCTTCATTCGAAATTTTGAAGGTTGAATTTGAACTGTTTGAACTTGCAGATAGCTTTACATGCGACGTGGAACGTAAGTTTTAATTCTTTGCCCCCCCCCCCCCCCCCCCCCCCCCCCACCAGTGCTTGTCCAATAATTCCTTGAATTTTTCCACTGATTTTGCTTACAAAACATCGGTTGGCAGCCTGTTCCAGTCCGATATGTTTCAATCAGGTAATGTTCTGATTATTAGTAATTATTACATTGTCCTCTCGGCTTTCAACTTTTCGGTTATTTGATGAAAATCATTTATATTTTGGCTAGAAATGTTATCAAACTCACAAATGTTTCACTGCTGAAACTTGTGCAGATGGTCCCTGCCGCCGCAGCCGCTGGGCTACATTTGCTTGCACACAAATGAATACAGCGCGCGCGTTCCCACTTCGGCAAATTGCAATACACAAATGGAGAGTCTACCGGTAGTTTCCATGGCAACCAGCCCCTTAATCTTTGGATTATAAGCTTTCTATAGATGTTTGAAATGGCAACTGTCAAGTGACTGTGTATCATTGGATTTGCCATGAATTGCAAATTATGGAAATATTTTGATTATGGAAATATTTTGTTCTTGGAAAAAGCGACTCCATGTGTACTGTAAGGTTTTCCATAGGCATTTGCCGGTGTGGGATCCAGCTCCTATCAGCCTATTCTCCGGGTTTGTCCCAAGTGGGCCAAGATATTCAAACTCGAAGCAGCATCCTAAACAACGTGCTGGTAAGTAAAATTCTATTTTTCTTCTTCATTTCAATTCAGTTTTAAATAGGGCTGTTTAGAAAGCCCATTTTTGGTATTCGTTTAAACGGACATTTTTTTTGACAATTAATTGACTACTCAGCATGGTTCTCGCCAGTACATAACACCCATGGTTCCAATACCATGCGTAAAGGATTTCAGACAAGGAAGAACCATGTGTGAAATTGCTGCACCATGCGTGGCAACAAGGGTAAAAAAACATTGGAGTATATATTCCTAACAATAATGATAAATGCCACAGACTGTTTTGCTTTTTGGCAATGTATTTTTACTATAATGCCATTAGTAGACAACTCCTGCTTACCAAGAAGTATTTTTCATCCTATTGCTATAACATACACTGCTGCCACACCGAACTTTAGGTGTTATTCCATAAAACTTCCGTAAAACATCCGAAAATTCCGCGCTTGGCGCAGAGGGGGAACCATGTGTGAATTTTTTTCTAGTGAGGACCCTGCTACTCAGTACTTTCATTTTGCCAATCGGCCGACCACACCAGCCGTTAGTAGCCGGCCAGCCACCGTTCATCGCCGCGCCAGAGCTGCACCCGCAGCACCGGAGGGAGGCCAGTCCCATATCCATTAAACAGTGTGTGCAATATCCCTAATGAAAGAAACTTTGCAATAAAGCAGCTTTGAAAAGAACTGTATTGCTTGCCAAGTTCATAAAAATTCAAATCATAGCCTCCTACCTCTTTTTGTGAGGACCAAATAAAAAATCCAACTCAAATAAAGCCAAATAGATCACCATTTGCTTGATATTTCATCAATAATTTGTGAAGTCATGTTTCAGTTATTCGTCAGCTGTCAAGAGGTGCTACTATCCTAAGTATGCTGGACAAAAATCATATTCACCTTCAATGTGTTTAGAATCCATCAAATTTCCCTTTTTGCACGCCAATTTGAAGCCATTCCCGTATTCGCCGTTCTGCATAGCAGATACAAAAATGTGAACTTGCGCATGCGCATTTGCAAACTGACCACGGCCTGTGGAAAAGATTCATCGAAGATCTGGGAAAATATAGCCTCATTTTTGCATCATCCTCTTCAAAAATTGTAACAAAAATTATCTGTAGCCATTGTAAATATCTGAATTCCTTCATACCAATTTAATAACACAATAATTCACTATGGAGAGCTGGAGAGCTCGGAACAGTTGGGCACCTAACCT
>CM057165.1:9696436-9830436 GCA_029962745.1 Echinometra lucunter | reverse complement strand
CGCAGTTGTCGTGCGATTAGTCTATGTATTCAGGGGCGTTTAGGGAAATAACAGCACCAAGTGCCTTGGCTAAAGGCTAAGTCCGTGCATGGGTTGGGAAAAGACATACCCTAAATGCTTGTTAACAAACTCTATAAACATACCCTTTTCCTCATAATTTTGGACTTTTTAAAAGCGTTACGCGCCTATATCCTGCAAAACCTATCATTCTCACGCGTTTTTCTGGTCGCCCGTGTGCATGCATGTACAGCAATATATCAAGTTGAGTCATGTTCCCGACTTTTCTCCAAGAAGAAATAATAACCAATAAGAACATTTTGAAAATAGAAATAAAAGTAGCCTTCGTATTGTTTACAATGAAATGCCCCGTTTAGCAATATTCAGAAAGAGTATTTCAAGAGTATTTTAAAAGCCTCCATTCTGAAGTTATCCACACTCAGCGAGTATAAAAAACAGTGTCATCAGCTTACAGAAGATATAAGTTAAATTGTGGTTCACTTTCATTCTCATGAAAACAATCATGAACACCCGCGTAGCCACGGGGGCAATGGGGCGGCTGCCCCTCAAAAACGGGGGGAGGGGGGAAGAAAGTAAAAAGAAAGAAAAAGAAAGGGGGAAAAAAAAACCTGAGCAAGGAAAGAAAAAGGTAAGAGAACGTAAGAAGAGCGGGAGCAGACAGGAACAATGACAAAGAAATGTCGGAGCTACCGTGCTTCGCGCGGGAGCGGGGCCCCCCTCCCCCTCCTTGCACGCTTGGCTTACTCACTACCGCCCCTAACTAAAATCCTAGCTACGCCACTGATCATGAATTGACAAAGAGAGCTAAGGCCACTATATCTTTCTTGTAAAAAAAGATTCAAAATATTCATTTCATACAGTGCAATTAATTAAAATGGGAGACAGATTTTCCCCTTGCTTCACTCCTATATTACTACGAAAAATCAGGTTTCTGACCATCATTGTGATATGCAAGATTGAGCAATTTCATACATTTCAACCGATTTTTAATCGTACATGCAGTAATTTATCAAATGAATTATCCAAAGGGAACTTCGAACAACTGTAATTAAGTCAAAGGCTTTTTGTAATCCACGAAAGGACAATATAGGTAAGTAATAATGGAATTAAATTGGCAACGTTTTATGAGCAGTTATCCAGAAATAGTGAGTTAAATTTCACCGTGCTAAGTATTGCATTGACGCAATCCTGGGTGTGTGTGTATACTGTGAGTGTGTGCATACAGCATACGCTATGATGGTGTTTTGCCATGACGTAATGTTACAATGCTTTGCATGCCATGCCTATAGCTAAAGCGTAAGGCTTGTCTTGTATTGATTTTAACACAAGAGGATTCTGTTTTGCGAGCGAGACAAAGTTGGACAAAATGGTGTTTTTTGAAGTTTGTGGACCAAATGAAGCCTTGATTATTTCAGGTATGTAGATTATATGGCCATTATTCTAGATTTCACCCATTTAATGTGACGAATCGTAGTAAAATTTTAAATGAACTGCCCGTCTCTCTGTAGTGTCTTTACTAGTTTGACTTCGACCCAGGTCCGCTCGGATCGGGGCGGGACCACTCACACTAGTGCTCGGTTATACATACACTAACAGTGTTTGTTACTAGTGCACAGACAGTTTACGGATGCATTCCCTTTGCCTTTAGACCTTTGGGCAATTTTTACTATTAGTATTGTTGTAATTATGATGTAGTCTGATGATGTAGACCTTAGGTCTCTGCATTGGTAATGTGGAGCCCGGGCCCTTGGCCTTGGCTTGGCCGTAATGGTTTTTTTTTTTTTTTTTTAAATTTTAATTTTAAGTACCGGTAGATCTAACTGTTAGATCTAACGTTAGATCTAAATCTGTAGGCTAATAGATAAAGTAAATGGCTTATCGCAGTATCGGCAAACCTGGAGAATAGGGGCTGGACCATGCACGCTGTATTCATTTGTGTGTAAATGTAGCCTAGCGGCAGCGGTGGCGATGATCTGCACAAGATTCAGCGGTGAAACATTTATGAGTTTGACAACATTTCTAGACTCTAGCCAAAATCAAAATAATTTTCATCAAATAACCAAAAATCTGAAAGCCGAGAGGACAATATAATATATCAGAACATAATTACCTGATTAAAATAGGGTGTCCACAGAAATTTTCTATTTCGAGCTTCAGGTTTTTTTTCTGGATTTTTTTGGACATATTTGATAAGAATAATGTATCAGATTACACATGGTTAAATTTCAGCATTTTCTGACTTTTCTATCAAAAGATAGAGTCATTCAAAATAACGGTAATTTTCTGCCCCTTTTTGCCCATTTGCTCTGTAATATACACATGGACAGGGATACCGTGCAAATAATGACGTTTATCAGACCATTACATTTTCAATTTTTATTTTTACGCAGGGCCTCATCAATGATAAGATAGCCAACATATTCTCTTTCAGTTGATATAAGTTTTATACTGATTTGAAATTAAGATCAACTTGTAAATTTTGAAAATTGCCAAAAATGGCTAAAAATCAGCTTCCCATTCATTTTCAATGGGAAATTCCCTTTTCGGAGAATTTTGACAAGCATTAGCTATTTGCTTTCTATTTCTTCTCCCTCTCGGTAACATTTCATGCAACATTATCTAAAAAGTAGATCAGAACTTTCTCTATCAAATGATACCAAACATTTAATATCAAAATAAAGAGATCAACATGAGGAATTGCACTGAGAAAAGGACAAAAACGGTCCACTTTTTGGTCACAGCTCAGCATGCTTTGGTACAAAAACTGAAATCTGCTGCAGACACCCTAATTAAAACATATTTGAAAGTCATTTTGAACTTGATCAGGGACTTGTCACATACCTTGAGTTTCGGCTGTCTCTGCTGATCTCTGCACTCTATAAATGGCACACGCGCGCAGGCCGACCCCTATTCTCCGGGTTTTCCGGCCTATCTTCTGCCTATTGTGGAATAGATCTACTTGTTTAGGAAATAAGTCAGGGAGCCAGGTACTTTTGTACACGAATGCAATATTACTGTTAGATAATGTTAACTGGACTCTGACAGTGATAGAGAGTTTGGCCAGCATGGAACTATGATTGGTGTGACACTGTATGAAAGAGTAAACCCTGATGAAATGCAGTGGCTAAACTAAAACCAGACTAGAAGATTTTTACTTGCACCATATGTCAATAGAACACTTCATGTTTTTTTGTGACACACGCACAGAGAAGCCAAGGTCAAAGACCAGTAATGCGTGAGGTTTTAAGCAGGCAACGCGTGAGATCGCCAGGCGTGTGTATAATACTATATATCTAGGGATAGGCTGTGATGTAGGCGTGAGAAAGAGATTTTGGGGGATGAGCAAGAGTCCCCAATGCAGGAGTCTCTCCTAATGTGTGAGACCTGGATGTCTGCACGCACCCCTCTCATCTGCAAGAATCTTCAGGAATGAAGGAGGCAGAGTAAACACAAGAAGAAAAAGAAGAAGAAAAGTTAAAACTTCTTAAAGAAGAAGAAAAAATAAAGAGCCAGTGAGTAATGGAATGGTTATATTAGACTCAACGTAACATAAACTCTCACATTTTTATACCTTGCAGTAAAATCTAGATAATGGTACAGTGGCATAAAGTCATTACAATATAGAGGGTGACAAGAGACAAATACAGAAGATGCTCGGAAAACAAGAAGTAAAGTTGAAGTCCAGTTTTTTATTGAAGATGGATTAGAAATAGATTTGTTGTGTGCTCCAACTAAAATCGCCCCAACTGGCTTGGCTTTGAAGGTAAAACTAAAAGTGTACTAACATATCAGTTCCTCAGAGGCTGGGCAAAGAGCAACATAATGTTGTAATACAGGGTTAGGGTTGATTGAAATGTACAGAAGCAGCAAAGAACCAAGCAGCTTGTACAGTAAAGTAGGTGATGAACCTGTTTATTCTTGGATCATATTTCCAAGAAAAATTAAAAACCCTGCCCATCAGTCAGAAAAATGGCAGTCATAAATCCAAGTACAGATACTTAGTATTATTTTGCAGGAACATCATGACAACTAGCAATAGGTAACCAGACACCAGAGTAGATTGTTAATTATTTTATCAATTGCAACTTGCAGACAAGATAAAATCTCCCAATCCCAACACCCAGATAATGAGTTGGAATATCCTCTCTGCCAGTATACCATATAGCACCCCTCTGAATAACTCAACTAACCCCAATATCTTACCACTATAATGCCCCCCCCCTTCTTAAGGTCAGTGTTACCCCAAATTTTGTATCCCACTGCATTCCCCATATGCATTTAAGACTGTAGGAAGCCTCTAAGTCTTGAAAATCTCTTTTATGAATATTAGCCAGCTTCTAACATGATGAAAGAATATTTAATGAGAAGCCCCATTTCAGGTCCCCAAATTGAATGAGACTGAGAATAAGATTAAAGTTTGGAAGAAAGTCACAAGTATTGTGCAACTCACAGAAAAGCCTAACTAAATCCAAATGAAATAGAAATAAACATGATGATGAAGAAACAATTTAGTGTCAAAAAAAATCATGAAAGTAATTGGTACCTGTATGTTGTTTTTTTCCCCGTTTCTATAATTGTTACGGTTTTAAAGCATTGCTTGTAGCCTGCATATTTTGTAAATATGTATGATATTTGTAAATAGTGTAGAATGATAAATTTTGTTAGAAGAGGCAAAGAGAATACACTCCAAAGCCTTTTGTTTTGCTGGTTGGCTTTTATACATGTATGTCCCGAAATATATGCTATTGAATTGTGCAATTTTTTATTTCCAAAAAACTGTGATACAACTATACAAGCAGGCTGCACATGTTGGGCATGGTTTCTTTGTTCATTATTTCTTAATTTTCCTTTTATTCCATGATTTTGATACAAGTTGTTTGTATTGCTGTTTGAATAATTTTTCAGATATTAGGTCTAGTGCTGTAACATCACGGTTATTTTCAATTCCGTTTAACAGGGAGTCAAAACCGAACGGTTTTCCGATAAATGAAAACATCAAACCTTTTCCAAAAATGCCACCTATTGTCAGTATTGAAAGTAGTGCTGTCGGCCGTTCCGGGATCGGGATCAAATCCTGGCGGTCTCAGGCCCCGAGACGGTTCTGGTATCAGGGTTGGCATATTTCCCGCTTCGGAGGCTTATTTCCCGGACGCCGGGAAATAAGCGGTATTTACCGGTATTTACCACTTTTTACCGGTATTTACCACTTTTCACCGGGAAATACCGGGAAATATAATTTTCCACTCACTTGTCCATAGGGATTGTCAAATTTTGAACATAAAAACAAAGGTGGTGAGTATGGTTGCTCTGGTGTGTACTATTTGTGTAAGTGTGTGTGTATGTGTGTGTGTGTGTGTTTGTTTGTTTGTGTGTGTGTTTATGTTTGTGTTTGGGTGTTATCTATGTCTGTTATTATGAAATGCTGGAAAAAATATACAATAAAATACTAAAAAGATCCCAAATATACATTTAATTTAGATATGATGTTCTTCAGTAAGTCAGTTGATAATTACCATATTCATGAATACCTACATGTATTAATGAGCATAAACTTGTATTAGCATATGAACAAAATGCCATGTGCTTCAAAAA
Source organism: Echinometra lucunter (assembly GCA_029962745.1). Classification (NCBI taxonomy): domain Eukaryota; kingdom Metazoa; phylum Echinodermata; class Echinoidea; order Camarodonta; family Echinometridae; genus Echinometra; species Echinometra lucunter. Next base: position 9,824,826 of record CM057165.1, on the reverse strand, counting down.
CCATGTGCTTTTAGATCCATGTGTAGCCCAGTAGTGATTCTGTTTCAGCAAGGAGCACGCCTCATCTCAGGACACAGAGACACGTGATTGAAAAGTCCACAAAGCTACATGTACACACTAAAACTCCTTACATACAGTAGAATTCTGAGCTTTATTCACACTTAAAAACAAAAATCATATTGTAATGAGACACAATGGCATGTAAAAAGTTAAACCCCGGGAGAAATGTTTGTTTATGTTTATGATTATTCAATTTCCAGGAACATAATTTGAGTTTGTGTATGTGTGTTGTACGTACGTGTGGACTTAGATCCTATGTGTGTTTGGGTATGTACATGTATGCAGTATGGATTTTATCTGTTTGTGTGTCTCTACTATGAGTTTTGTGATTCTAATTATTTCAGAACACTATTTTCATTTGTTGAGGTTAAAAACAACTAAAATTATTGAAAAACAAAGAATTATAAATCATATTTCCCGTTTTTTACATATTTACCGGACGCCCATCTTATTTACCGGACGGTATTTACCGGTATTTACCACCGGTAATTACCGCTACCGGTATTTACCGCCCAACCCTGTCTGGTATCAATCGATTGAGACCCTATTCCGGCAGAAAAAATAAATAAACAACTTATTTATTTAGGTTGTTAACTTTAGTAATTGTACTTACAAAATACCGTGCGAGAGAGCTAATGCATAGATCTATTTGGCTTTCACTGCGATTATATTGCGCAATAATTCGCTGCGCCGTATTCGTGTTCGCTTTCCACACATAGCTGAAGACACCACCGAACGTAGATGGTTTAACGGTCAATGAACGTTTTTTAGTTCTGTGGTAACCGTACTACGAAATTGTTGCTTATTTCAGTTATCAGTGAAAAGTTGCAAAGACGAAATCCCATAGACTAGTACAGCATTTTCTCTCGCGGAACCATTCTTTTATACATGCTGAAGGTATTGATCATTTCTTAATTCTCAATTTGAAGAGTGTACTTTTACTGCACATCGAAAGTACATACCGATAGGACGTATCAATGATCAATGAGGCGATCTCTATGGGCAATTCCCGATCTTCAAATTGGCTTCAAAAGCTCTGCTCATGGTGCTTTTGCGGAACATACATATTTTTTTGTTGACTTGGCGGGCGATCTCGAGCCAGTAAACAAATCAAGTTAGCACACAAACAATGTGTTATCCCTGGCTGACAGTAAATCTCCGTTTATCCGAAACCGTCAAATCGAAAACGGTTAGTAGCATGGGTGGTCGTTTACTGGATGGAAAAACGTTTGACTGCAGCACTAATTAGGTCATGAAATACTATTCTTATTATAAAGCTAAATGAACAGAAAAATGATGCAACAAGCAAACACGTTTCTCAGGTAAACATGTGTGGACTATTTGCACTAGAACTTATTTTTCCATTATTCTTACCAGCAGTAGCTCATATTTACTTAACCCATAGCAGTACAGAGCTTTTTTGAAGTTTGAGGGCTAAATTAATCATCTTCAATCCTCAAATTGGCAACAATTACTATTTTTTCCACTCTTCCAAAGTATGAGAGAAAAAAATACAAATATAACATGAACCAGAATAAATTATAAATGTAAAATTTAATTGGAAATTGCCAAGTTGAACATGGAAATAGTGATAATATTAACTGCATTGCCAATTTAAAGAGTTTAATGGTTAGTTATAATTAAATTGCTCTACATGTACATGTAATTTGAGAATGCCACACCATACTGCAATGGACTCAAATTAATTTCAAAGTGAATTTTGTTCTTTCTGCCCATACATGTTGTATAATGTGTAATGCCCAGCATTCTGGATCAACAGATAGTGTCTCCTAAAGGAGACATTGTACTTCTATGGGTTAACGTCTTCCCGTTCAGTCATATCACAGTGATGCATTTTATCTTATTGTCATACAGGATGCTGTCATTCAGAACCATTGATGGTGTCTGGTGGCAGGACCTTTGTCATCCCCATCCTGCAGCAGAGTCAAAGACTTTCACTCAATACCATGACCCTCAAGATTGACACTGCTAATGTCTACACCAGACTTGGTGTTCCAATCTCAGTCACAGGCATTGCTCAGGTAAGCATCAGCATACCTTTATCAAAACTTTGTTGAACTTGCCATGAAAGGATCTTATTCACTTTATGGCATCTATTTTGTCAGAGTTTAGGGCTCCCAATCTTCCATTTTGCTATTTTGTCTTCTTCTTTTGTGTTGATATCTGACTGAAATGAAAGCAATACTTTTCCAATGAAACTTCTTTTTTTCTCTGTTTAAAGAAAATTGTGAAAACTTTGTTTCCGCCCAGTAACCCCCATGCTGAGTCACATACCTACACAATAGAGCCTTTGAGATACTATGAAATTTTGAGGCATAATGGTATTTTAAAATTTTTTTGTCAGTGTAATTTTTCGCATTATGAATATGAAATATATTGCTGAATTTATTGCTTGACTGCACATTTTGTTACATGGCAGTTGCATCTGGGTGACAATGTGTAGAAATTACCAGTTAGCTCGAGATAGCTAAAATTTGCAGGCTTGGCAATATGTTAACTCATTATGCCAGCAGAAAAACAGCAATACTCTTGACCAGCCAAGATCTAAAGCCAGGCTTCACACTAATTTTTTTCCTAGGGGGTCTGGGTTTCAATTTTTTCGGGTCTTAATGTATTTAGCCCTATGTTACAGTTTTCAAGTTGGGGGGGGGGGGGGTGCTCATGTGTCCTGGACACTAGTTTGTGTTGAGCCCTGTATAAATTATTTCAGTGCCAGGGAATTTTGATGATCTTGATCTATCTATGAGCATACCCATGTTATTTGAATCTGAATTATTAACATATCAGCCAATTAGTTGGTGAAAAGCATTCCTGGTATTGAAAATATACGATGAGTAGATTACATGTACATGTAGTAGTGTAAAAAGTATGTGTAGATCATTAGTGTATTTTGCATTTCCCATGATTAATGGGAAAAAAATTAATGGTAAAATTTCTCTTTGGTGAATCTCTTTTTGTGACCCACAGGTCAAGGTTCAGGGGTCAAGCAAGGACATGCTGAAGGCTGCTGCACAGCAATTCCTAGGAAAGTCAGAACGGGAGGTAGAGCAAATTGCCATGGAAACATTGGAAGGTCATCAGAGAGCGATCATGGGTACCATGACTGTTGAGGTCAGTTCTTTATACATATGTAACTGACTTTCGTATTAATGATTTCCTTGATGTATGCACAACCCTGACCATAGACTGGGGGGGGGGGGGTGTTTCATAAAGCTGTTCGTAAAAGTTACAAATGACTTTACGAACGACTGGAATATGGCAAGCCAAATGGGATTCTCAGTCATCATAAATCACTTCAGCTATAGGTGAAATATGCAGACGTAGATTAAAATTACTATTATTTTACAAACATTTTAAGTGTGAAGTATATATTTTGCCACGATTCAATTAAGATTATGGGAAATGCAGTCACACTTTGTTAAAAACATCAGGAAAAACTTTAAACATCCCATTTGGCACTTCGTATTCCATTTGTTCTTAAAGCCATGCGTAAATTTACAAACAGCTTTATGAAACACCTCCCAGGGCCTGTTTCATAAAATTCGCTGTGAATGAAAAGATAAAATGATTGTTAAAAGCTACTTAACTCCTCATGATTGTTTGGCAGATTTGTCATAGATCTGTGACAACTGATGTTTAAACAGGTTTCATGAAACTTGGACCATTTCAGAATTAATAGAAGAAAGCGGTACAATTGACCCAAGTATGCACAAGTCTTTTAGGCATGTAGAAATCTGGCTCTGTACATATTAAAAGAACCACTCCCAAAGTCATGGAGATGCTTCTTGAATACTTAAAGAATTGTTCTTTTATCATTTTGAATAGTTTATTCTTTTATCTGTGTACCATGGATTGCACATAAAAATTGTAAAATAACTTTCATGAAGGCATATCCTGTATTTGTTTCAGCAAATTTTATGATAAGGCATAACTGACCCTTACCTACACAGACATTATTATCAGAAATTGCTTTTTTGGACTGTTCTTTCATTAAAGATTATAAGTTTTACCTTAAAACAGTTTTGTTTCACGTACTGAATATGTGTTTTTGTTAAAAACTTGCAGGAAATTTACAAGGACCGCAAGAAGTTCTCCAAAAATGTGTTTGAAGTTGCTTCATCGGACTTGTTCAACATGGGAATCTTTGTTGTCAGCTACACACTTAAAGACATCAGAGATGAAAACGTATGTATTCTATGAATCAGTATCTATAATGTGGTAGTTGTTCGTAGTTTATGATCTTGAAATTTTGGAGGAGAGTCACATGGAAATTATTGCCACAATAAAGTTGTGATCAAGTCAAAATGAAATGTTAAGTTAAGTACTGGTCAGTGTTTGCACTGTAAAAGAAGCTATATGGAGATTATTGGGAATGGCTGATTATGTACAAATGATTAGGAATACTACCAGTAAGAGTGTATTAGAGGTTTTTTTTTTTTTTTTTTTTTAAACACTTGCACACATTGGTATTCAGATGCCTACAGCATGTTCATTTATTTGATATATGATAAAAGGGCGATGGAGATGAATTGCCTTGCTCAAGGGCATAAGTGCCAAGCCAGGGATCAAACCCTTGACTCTCACGTCTCCATTCAAGCGCCCTAAACCACTCACCCACAGCACCTCTATTATAGAGATTTTAATTCATCAAATTGATAAGAAATTAACTAAATCCTCATGAAAATACACAGTGCAAGGCTCGGCATGTAGATGCAGATTTAATGGGCTTTAATAAACATATGCCTCAAATTTGGAAAAACATATTTCAAGTTATATTTTTATCATGAAGATTTAAAAAAATATATATATTTTCCAGTTAAGAAAGCTGCTGTGTAATTCTCCCACATTTAAATCAAAGATGAGAATGCTCACTCAGTATTTTTCATGTTTACTACACCTTAACCTTTACACCATGCCTCTGTCTTTCTTGGTTGTTTTCCTCAGGGATACCTGAAGGCTCTTGGTATGGCCAGGACAGCTGAAGTGAAGAAAGATGCTCGCATTGGTGAAGCAGAAGCTAAGAGGGATGCAGGAATCAAGGTATGTAAACAACTACTGACAGAAATGAGAGTCAGGCAACATTTGGACAATTATGCCTCATAGTTTAAAACATTCTATTTTGTCAGAAAACTTTGAATCAGTGTTAACAAACTGTCTTTTAGGTATATGTTGTATGAAAAGTCATGGAGATATTCCTCTTACTCCATTATATTTATATATACTCCATTTTATTAATCCTGTCGACATTGGAAGAAAGTGTTCAGCTTACATGAATATTATACAAATATCCCAAGCTGTGAGAAAGTATAGTGGAAAATATTTAATTGAGGAGGGACTGGCAGTAGCAGCTATTGCCAGTCCGTCCAAAGATATATATTTCCTGTAAAGCTCAAAATCATATTTCATGTATGGCTCAAAATTGTGTGATTTCATTTCAAAACTATCATCTGATTACAGGAAGCAAGAGCTATGGAAGAGAAGATGGCTGCTACTTATCTGAACAGTGCTGAGGTTGCCAAGGCTAAGAGAGACTTTGAGCTGAAGAAAGCTGCCTATGATATTGAAGTACAGACTAAGAAGGCTACCTCAGAGTTGGCCTATGAGCTACAGGTAGGTTCTATATTCATACACAAGAAATATTGATTTGAAATCAGGGCGCGACAAACCCGCTTGCCCGCTTGCCCGGGGCAAGTGAGAGTCATGGGCGGGCAAGCAAATGTAAAAATCACTTGCCCGATCGGGCAAGTGGTGATTTTTACAATAAAAATATACGACATGAAATTAGCCTACGGAAAGGTGGAAAAATCACAATTTCCCCCATACTCTCAAACCGGCGGAAACCCGAAAAATTAAAGTAAGATTACCATGATTTTTATTTTCTATGGTCACTTATTGTCCGAAAACGGTCTGTGGAGGCTGCCATATTGAAAACAAAAACACGCTTATTCACCGTGAGCGAGGTGACCATTCCACTAGATCCCAAACTGACTCGACCACACAAGACTCACATCATGATAGATATCGAACTTTGCCTGAATGATTTCTTGCCCACCATGAAATTTAATCAGAAGGGCACTAACGAACAAGCTCTTGCTTGCAAGTATGAATGTTTATTTTTTAATGATGTCCGTTCATTTTTCATTCATTTCTTTCTTCAAAAATATCTTGTCAAGACTTGTCATACTTTTGTATAGCTTCTGTTCATTTCTTTTCATGATTACGTGCATGAGCTCCTTCGCTCATGAGTACAGTTACACCAGGGCTAAAATAGTGCAATTGCCTCAAGTAGTTTTCACCCACGTCCGCATACAGTGCATATAAATGTGTTTCCCGCCTTGGCTGTTTCATTTGTAAAGGCAAGAGTCGATCGGGCTAGAACTGAAATAACCCAGTTTGTAGGTCTTACTTGATGATTAAAAACGACAATCGGAGGTGAATTCTAGACATTTTAGTGAATAAATTAACATCACCATACCTTCAAACTTTCAAATGTAAAGATAATTTGTTGATTTAGCCATAATTACACATTTTGGGGGATATTTCTTGAGTTGAAATGATGTTTCCGAGTAACTCAAAGTCTGTGGAAATCTTAACATTCGTGCAGACTAGAGATTTTATCGGGTGTGCATACGAAAATTTGAAACTTGAAACGGGTACGTTCCGATCGACTTTAATGTCAAAATTAAGAATTTGCTCGACGAAGTCACATTTATTCAATAGGAATTACACAATGGAAATTGGGACTTATCGTTCTCATATCTGGTTTAGTTGATTTTTAGTGCGTATGTCTTGTAACTAAGTTTATTTCGGGCGCTTGATATTTCAAAATATTGAAATCCGGATGCCTGGCCGGACCCCAAGAAAAAAATGTTAATGTGGAGCCCTGTTTTACCTCTCTTTATTTATTTTTTTCTAACATTATTCTAGATCTACATGAAGGGAAACGGCCATTTTTTTTTTCTTGAACGGTTTTTAAACATTTTGCAAAAAACCTTAAATAACTTAAGCCCTATTTAAAATGATATTTACTTTTTAAAAATGATAAAAACAAAGGAAATAAAAAAGAAAATTCAGGCAAGTTGTTATTCCTTCCGGGCAAGCAATTTTTTTTTTTTTAGAGGCCTGTGAAATATTTAGTAATAACAATATTTGATGTAGTCTTATTGAGGTGTCATGAATTATGGTGATGACAGTGGACTGTTGTGTAAATGACTGGTTACTATGAGTTTAATTCCGTAGTTTTGCAGTGATATCAGTGATATAAGCCCTATTTAAAATGATATTTACTTTTTAAAAATGATAAAAACAAAGGAAATAAAAAAGAAAATTCAGGCAAGTTGTTATTCCTTCCGGGCAAGCAATTTTTTTTTTTTTAGAGGCCTGTGAAATGTTTAGTAATAATATTTGATGTAGTCTTATTGAGGTGTCATGAATTATGGTGATGACAGTGGACTGTTGTGTAAATGACTGGTTACTATGAGTTTAATTCCGTAGTTTTGCAGTGATATCACTGGGCATGACACTAGTCTACATTTGCCACTCTTTGTACTATGATTGATATGGGTACATGCTGGGAAATGGTGCAAACATTGTTTATAGGCTTGAAATCCAGTAGCCAGATTGATAACAAATGATGTTTTCCCTTGATTAGAGTTGTTCTAATGCATCTAAGTGGCTACTATTATGATTCTTGTTGTTATCATACTAGGCTGCTAAGACTAAACAAGCCATCAAGGAAGAACAGATGCAGATCAAAGTCGTTGAGCGTTCTCAACAGATCCAGGTCCAAGAACAAGAGATTGCTCGCAGAGAAAAGGAACTTCACGCTACTGTTAAACAGCCAGCTGAAGCTGAACGATACAGACTGGAGACCATTGCCAATGCCAACATGTTAGTCACTCTGCTTTCCTAATCCTTCCTTCCTGCTTTCCCGCTAGTATTCTCCTGTGATGTTTTTTGTTTTCAAAGCTAAATGTACTTCAGTGTACCACATAATCCATTGTCTGAGTTTGTTTGCATCATTGTGTTGACTTCATCATTATGGTTTTGTTAGCCTTCCTTTCTAGTTTCCTTTCTTTTGTTTCCTCTTATGTATTTTACAGTGTGCTCTTCTCTCGAATCGCTTTTGATTTTCTTTTATGTATATCATAGTACATCCCTGAAAAGAAAGATACTTATAGTGGAAAAGGGTTTACAGTTTATACAACTGTGTATGTAGTCACACATAATTCATAGACACTTGAAAAATTGAAGAAAAAACATATTTTCTTATTCTTTAATGATCTTCCTTAAACCAGACTTTAGAAGGACATACAATATTGATACATATATTGTTTTGTAAATTACTTTCTTGTTTCTGCCAAATAAATTTTGTTTTATTGTTTATTAAGTTGTTAACTATACAGTGCATCCCAGAAAAAAAACAGAACCCTAAAACAAAGGCGTATTGTGTGGAAGCAACAGGGCGTATGATTAAAAAGAACATGTTCAGAATAAACTTTGGCTAATGCTCTTTAAAAATGATACATTAAGCAAACTTATTTATTCATGCATCTCTGAGTACCATGACCTTTAAAATTTAAAGGCATTGGCTAACTTTGTGAGCAGCCGATAAAAAATTCTCAAACTAAGATGAAACTTGTATTTATACTCAAAAACCCTGAAACCAACTATAATTTGAAATGAAAAACTGTTAATAAGACGCAAATGCGATTTTATTAGTGTTGGTCTCATGAGACAAATAGCTAGAGGAGCATTTTCAACCAATTAAAAAAAAAATGTTGACTTCACCTCTCTCCCTGTACTATACATGATATGCATACACACACACACACACACACACACACCCACACCACCGTACTATATATGATATGCATATACATACACTGTTCAGGTGAACTCTGTGCACATGCATGCTCCTTATATCCAGTCTATGCAACCGACCACTATATTTTCTTGAAACATTGGTTTACATTTTTAATATTTAAAAATACTTTCCGTCGACATTATACTTTCAAACTTTCAGGCTGGTATTTTTAAACTATAACTCTTGTGTTTATACCATTGTCAAATAGCAAAATGAGATTTTTAAAAAATTCTCACAATGTTAGCCTTTTACTTAAATGTCAAAAACCATTTGCTATACTTATGTTGGCTTTGACACTGAGTACATCAGGAATATGAAAGAGATGGACACACCTTAGTCTTTTAGAATAAATAGAAACCTAAAACGAAACCAATTGTACCGCATCACTGAGGTGTATGATTAAAAACAAATATTCAAAATAAATTTTGACAAATATTCTTTGAATGATACAAAAAAAGACCCATTCATTGATGCTTCACTGAGTCCTGTGGCTTGGAAAATTTAATGTCAAAATCAACTGACCAACCTTAATTTGTTTAGGTTGGTCAGTTTGTCTCAAGGAATTGGTAACGATAAACACTCTTTGTTAGAGGTTAGCTGAACCATGTTCTGTAAGTTTGGCAAAATAGGGGTGTTTCATTCACCAATTCATTTGCTTGATTGATTCATCACCCAAGCACTCCCCCTTTTACGACACATGAGGACATGGAAATTCATTTCATTATTAAAATGTTATGCATACCTCTTGAACAAACTTAGTTAGGTTGCTCTTGAAAGAAACTTGTCTGAGGCTTGTCCAACATAGCAACAACTAATTGAAATAAATGTCCATTGTCCTCATCTGTCGTAAAAGGGGAGTGTTTGGGTGATGAATCAATCAAGCAAATGAATTGGTGAATGAAACACCCCTACTTTACCAAACTTAAAGAATATTTGTCAAAATTTATTTTGAACATTTGTTTTAATCATAAACCCCAGTGATTCCATACAATTAGTTTTTGTTTTAGTTTTCTGTTTATTCTAAGACTAAGATGTGTCCATCTCTTTCATTTCCTGATGTGCTCAGTGTCAAAGCCAAAGAGTGTAGCAAATGGTTTTTGACATTAAATTTTCAAAGTCATGGTACTCAGAGATGCATTAATGAATAAGTTTGCTTAATGTATCATTTTGAAATAGCATAAGTCAAAGTTTATGTTGAACATGTTTTTTTATGCCTCCGCCCACCGTAGGTGGTTGCCGGAGGCATTATGTTTTTGGGTCGTCCGTCTGTCCGTCCTGTTTACGTTCTCGCGATAACTTAAGAACCGTTTGACAAATCAACTTCAAACTTGGCTCATGTATGCACTATGCATATGGGAGGGACAATGATCTGATTAGATTTTGGAGTCTCAAGGTCAAAGGTCAAGGTCATAGCGGTAATAAAACACATAAAAATGGCTCGTTCTTGCGATAACTTAAGAAGCATTTGACAGATCAACCTCAAACTTGGCACAGGTATGCATATGGGAGGGACAATGATCTGAGTAGATTTTGGGGTCTCAAGGTCAAAGGTCAAGGTCATAGAGGTAATAAAACACATAAAAATGGCTCGTTCTCGCGATAACTTAAGAACCATTTGACAGATTAACCTCAAACTTGGCACAGGTATGCATATGGGAGGGACAGTGATCTGATTAGATTTTGAAGTCACAAGGTCATAGGTCAAGGTCATAGAGGTAATAAAACACATAAAAATGGAACGTTCTCGCGATAACTTAAGAACCATTTGACCTATCAAACTCAAACTTGGCATAGGTATGCATATGGGAGGGACAATGATCTGATTAAATTTTGGGGTCTCAAGGTCAAAGGTCAAAGATCATAGAGGTCATTATGTACATAGAAATGGTTCGTTCTTGTGATAACTCAGTAACCATTTGACGGTTCAACAAACTTGGCTCATGTATGCATATGGAAAGGGCAATGCTCTCATTAGATTTGGGGGTCACAAGGTCAAAGTTCAAGGTCAAAGATGTCATTGTATGAATGAAAATAAATCAACATGAAGTGCCATTTGTTTCTGATTTGGTAATGGGGGAGGCATAAAGTTCGACCGCGCGTCGAAGATTCATCTAGTTTCAGTCATATGCCCTGTTGCTTCTGCACAATTAGCCTTTGCTTTAGCGTTCTGTTTTTTCTGGGACGCACTGTATGACTGACAGTTTTATTTTATGCCTCTCCCCTCCAAATGGGGTGTCAGAAGCATTATTTATTTTAGTGTAGACCTTTAACCTTCATGTACTTTGCCATGAGATTGTTTATGATTATTCTTCTTACATTTGTTTCTGTAGGAAGCGTGTAGTACTTGAAGCTGAGGCAGAGGCAGAGTCCATCCGAGTAAGTCTTTGTATCATTATGTGTGTCATGCCTATTTTTCTGTCTGTCAGCATGTTTGTAATATTTACCTCACTCTGCGAAAACATTTAGCTTGCATGATTTTATGTATTATTACCTTCTCTTGCTACATGTATCACATTCAGAGGTCTGATAACATACAGGATATTGTGGACCTTGTGGCAGATTAGCCTTGTGCTAAATGAGTTATCCAAGAAAGTCTGCTACTACTACTACTATTCTGTATCTGTCTATTCCAGCTGTTTGAAATGGATGCTCTTGAATATTTCCCGGATTCACTTCAATCCTGATATTAGGCAGGATTTTGTCATTTCCTGAAATATCCAGGATGTTGCAGAATTTCCTAAAATAGCCATTGTTTGGTAGCAAGATAGGATGCCCATATAGCCTATCCCGCTGCATCTGGAAAAAGAGTTTATTTTGTCATTGGTAAAATATGAGACTGAAATGTGCTATTGAACAGAGATCAATGGTGTAGAACACATAATCTGTAGCATATTAGAGTTGGATCCATTTTTCTATGGTATGATAACCTTCATGGAATTGAATGTGCAAGTTTACTAGGAATTAGTTTTCACTGAATCAAAAAGAGAGTTTGTGTATATGATACATAAAAGGAGAGGCTTGGGTATTCACTGTGGAACAGAAGGAGAAGGTTGAAAAAATATTGGTTTAATCTTAAGCTGTTATTTTCATCTAACACTGGAACTCACATAGAAACTCACATAGGTTTGAATGTTTGTTTTCCTTGGTTAGTCTGTAATGAGCTAACAGAAAATTTATTCATATAATAGATGTAAGGAAAGACTTAGGCTTATGCTTATGAAAAAAGAACACTTGCTGAAGAAAACAGTATGTAATCTTAAACTGCTCATTCTTGGCTCCATTTTATTCATTTATTTCCACATGTTTGATATGCATGTACAGTGTATACAGAAAAAAAAAAAAAAAAAAAACATTACAACAAAGTAGAACAAAGTAGAGGATACTGGAACTGAAAATAATATTACAAAAAAAATAATAATTATCATTGGTTTGTTACATTATTGCCAGTTGATAACAGTCTGACCATTATTGAAAGCAGAAAAAAAAATATATGACACATGAAAATCAGGGGTTTATTGAAAAGCGAAGCTTGTAATGATAAGCCCCTCTTGGAAAGATAAGTTGGTAGATTATAGTTATATATAATCATCATTAAAAATAAGACACTGTTTGGGGGTTTTACATTTGTATGTTGAGAATAAAGATGGCAAAGAATATAAGGTTGAGTGGAAAATAAATAGATCCAGAAAAATTATTAAAAAAAAAAAAGAGGATGATTGATGTGCCCCACAGATAAAGGAAAGGGAAGAGGTACATAAAAGAAGAAAAGAGAGGTAGATTTGAGAATCACACGATCATGGAATAGGATAATAGTGAACAATTTCAGTATAGTTTAACATGTTTATGCAATTAAAAAGCCAACCTACTTACGTTATGCTATGTACTCATTTAGCAAAGTTAGTTTTAGATTTTGATCTAGCAGTACTATTGGTTTTCTTTGGTCTTGTCTTCAATTTATTAACAAAAAAAAATAGTGATGTAAATTGTAAAAAGTGAAAAGGGAATCCCATGCCTATGCACATGAAAAGAGAAGAAAATTCAATGCTCAAAACGATGGTGGGATCTTTAGCTGGTGGTTGTATTTCAATATAGTATTGTTCAAGTTCAAATTCCAAGTCCTTTGGAAGCACATAGAGACGTTATATCATGACGTGATATGCGCTATACAAGAACTGTATATTATTATTATTATTAAATTCAAGTTCAAGTTTTATTTCCAAAGTAATATGAAACATAAGATGTCTTTTTTGATGGTAATTCATAAATTAATATGCATTATTTTCTCTTTTTTGACATCAGTACAGAACAAAAGAAATAAATGTCTGCTTGCCACCATATCTATTTAGTAAAGAAAAAAAAAAGAAAGACAAGAGAAAGCAACACCTGTAATTACATGGATTCCCCAAGAAGAGAAAGGGAAAGCAAAGGAAAGAAATCAAAACAGCATTAAATTAATACAGAAGTTCTTGTGACCCTAAATACAAATTGGCTAGGGCTTTAGTGAGATAACAGATAACTCATTTATTCGTTTGTATCCCTCATATAGGTGAAGGGAGAGGCTGAAGCCTTCGCTGTTGAACAGAAAGCTAAGGCTGAGGCCGAGCAGATGGCTAAGAAGGCTGATGCTTGGAAGGATTATCAAGATGCTGCAATGGTGGATATGGTCTTGGATGTCCTTCCTAAGGTAAGTCACAGAAGATGTTCTAGAACAGTGCTTCTCAACCAGTGGGCCACCAAGCTATTTCAGGTGGCCCGCAAGGTCGGCCTAATATGAAAAATAGAATGAAATTTTGAAATGAGTCTGGTGTTACATGACACAGTTACAATGCAATTATATATGTGACCCTCCACCACAAACTAACAAAAAAATCGCAATGGGATTTTTAGAGTAAACAACTAACATAGAATACTTGGCTTTGCAAAGTGGATTTTAGGGTTTTTATGTTTTCTGATAGCTTATATTGATCTGAAATCTGACCAAATTTGGCAGTAATCTACAATGTCAAAATGTTTTTTTTTTCTTTGATATGAAATTACCATTTTGGGGGAATTTTCAAATGAAAGTATGCCAGCATGCTGGGTAAAATATTCACATTAACATGCATACATAACTCAAAAAGTTATTCACTCTGTGGCTTTGAAAATCCAAACGAGGAGAGAAGTATATTCCCTTTGAAACTACAATGTATTCCAAGTCTTAGCCTGATCTGATAATCCCTTCATAGTCAATACTAGGGAATTTTCATGCAACTTTTTAGTGAGTCAAATGACCGGACACCAGTATGGCACTCCTGAATGGTCACTCCTCTTAACATCCTGTTTTCTCTATTATTCTGGTGATTAGCCTGTCTTACAAGCTCTCGTTCTTATTGAAATTTCAAAAGGTTTGCATGGTCTTGCCAAGGCAAGCTATACATCATTCAGAAGCTTAGAGTCCAAGCTTTGGAACTATGTTAAAATGTAAAAATGTCAAATTTCTGACTATTGGCCGTTTTGTGGTGGAGGGTCACATATCTAAATGCTTAAAACTTCCTCAAAGATTTCTGTATGAAATTAGGGGGGGGGGCAGGGGTGGAATAGTGTAGTGGAGGATTATAGTACTATCTTTAGATCACCAAAGAGCTATAGTTTTAACCGTGACCTGAGAAATAAGCAGTCAACATTTGTTTCATTTACCGCATCCTGGGTGTGGATTACCGAGAAGTGGATATTTCAACAAAATATGCTTGGCATAATGTTTCCATTTGAATGGAAACCAGTGTAAGAGTATTGTGCATGTCTGACTATGAGTATCTTTTGTTAATGTCATAAGTATCTCATGCGTGACGCAAGGAGAACTATGTGCGGCAGTCAGTAGTGAATTTCATGCCTGCAGATTTGACCAATCAGAGGTGGTCAAGAGTCTAGACATGAAGTACATGTATATTATACATATAGTGCATGTGCTCTGGATTTGAATATACCGTAATATGTGCATCTGTAGCTTAAGAATGTCTCAAGTGCATTATATGTCACCGAGGACGTAGGCCAAGGTAAGATGTAATGCACAGAAGAAATTCTATATCTATGGATGCACATTTTATGGTATATTTGATGACGGTGAGCATGTACTATGTGTTATATAAGATGGGAAATTGCTTGTGGGAGCTCACCAAACTATTTCCCGGTACATTGCAACATCCATCAGTCACAAGTCATAAAGTGCAAATTTGTAAGTTAACAGGATGAAAGTTCACAGCGTGTACAAAAGCGTAAGGGACTGTGCATAAAAAGCAAATTGCGCGTACCCATTGTTACCACTGTTTTAAGCTGCACACTTGTTGGCCTTATGGGATTTATACACAAAGAAGCGTGCAATATACCATGTCATATACCATGGTCGTGGCCATATAACGAATTACGCAACGGCATCTGACCAATCAGAAACCTTCTTTAAGTAAACCATCTTATATAATAGAATATATAACATGCTTAATAGGCAGATGTTATTTAACATGACTATTTGTGGTTATTTCTAGGTTGCTGCAGAGATTGCTGCTCCACTGTCTAAGACTAAGAAGATTACTATGGTGTCTAGCGGCAAGGGAGACGTGGGTGCTCAGAAACTTACTGGTGAAGTCATGGATATTATGGACAGGCTCCCTCTGTTGGTTGAGAATATGACCAGTGTTAACATCAGCAAGGTAAGTATCAACACCAAATATGGTCTGATGTTTCAACTAAATTCTATTCAATGATGGTTTATTAATGCAATCAGATTTTTTTTTTGTCCATATCATTTTGCATGAAAAGCAGCTTAAGTTGGATTCTTCATGTTAATTACGTGGGCATGATAGGTAACATGTTTCAAGATACATACATTATAAAACAAATTTTGTAAAAAGAAGGCAGATGATAGTGGCATTCACAGGTCATTTGGTATGAAGGTTAAGATATTAGATAGTGAACTGCTAAAACATGAGTGATCCGAGTTGCTCTATAACATATGGTCCTTGACTGAACAAGGAATTTCTGTAATTTTTTTTTTCTTTTCTGTTCACCAAAAATAGTCCATTTTCATATACCATCAGTTAAATGTTGGTATACTATTTTACACCTGATATACTATCAGTTTCATCAGTCACTGTGCAGTTGTGATATTTAAACAAAATTATTGTTGTCATTAAAAATAAAAAAAATCTTCACAATTTCAAATCACAATTAAGTTTTCAAAATACTCTGCCACAAAACCAGATTTTTTTCTTCTTGTACTTAATGGTTAGGCTCTGTGGCACTTAGATTTGAATTTGAATTGATTTGAATTTTATTTGTTCCACTTTTACATCATTCAGATTTAACAAAAGTATAATTGTCCATTTCGAAATCATATGGTCAGTAAAGTGTTTCCAGATAGATAGACTATTCGGCACAAAATAGAGAGTGTAAAAATATATATAGATATAGCCTTTAACAAGACATGATGTGTATAATAATGATAATATTGATAAATATTTGGAGTGCGCACAACAACTCAGGTGTGTTGTAGGAATGCTTATAGCTTTTTATTTATGGAAGCCTGACTGAAAAAAAAAAGATTTTTTAACTGCATTTGGAAGCTCCATTTATCCTGCTATTGAATTCTCATATGTAGCTTAAATTGTCTCTGTTTTCTAGTATGCTGTTTTATTTTTACCCAGTATAGATATTTAAATCTTACTCTCGTCTTTCTTTATTTAGGCGATCAAGGCTACTCGAGTCTAAGCTTGGATCAGATGTGACCAATCCAGTATGCAGTGTTCTTACAGAGGAACAATTATATTCCTATGTTATCATGTTGTAATGCATTCATTACCATCATAGAAAAATAATTGTCATATTTGCATATTTCTCTCCCATTATAGATATTCAGTGATTTTCTGTGTATATTCATTGAGTGTTGTACTCCATTATATGTTCATAAATGGGATTTAATGTGTGTATATTTATATATGTACTGTTTGAATTGAAAGTTTGATCCAATATATGGTTGTATCCTTCCCAAACATACTTGTTGTATAGCATACGTGTGCTTATGTATTGATTTGGGGGGAGGGGTGCTGACAGTCATGTAATTTATTTATGAGCAATTAGAATATTTTATTTTAGGATTTTTACCATACCTTAAAGCCAAAAGAATATTTGGTTTGATTGGACAGAACTCAATAAGTCATACAGGCCTTTTACAGAGATTATATAGAGCAATTGTTTAATGTATATATTCTCTCATGTTTTTAAGTAGACTTTCTTGTGTGTTACAGTGTTGAGGCTTATGTAAGATGTGTACATACTGTGCACATTAACCTAAGCTTACGTAATTCAATGTGTAAAACTCCTTTGTGGAATATTATTATAACATCATAGATACCTCCATTACTTCTGTCATGCTGAGTGAGTTAGGAGACTGTTGTTATGTACTGTTTACTTATCAATTCAAAGTAACTGGTCACCATGATGGCAAAATCAATGAATTTGTGTGTTTACAAAAATGATCAAAAATCCTACTCCAACATTGCCTGCATATTATATCCCAATATTAAACCATTGTATATATTTGTATATTAAGATGTATTTGATATTCTTGATGTCAGTGTTTTATACTTGTGGTAGTTGATAGAGGATGGCATTATTATGATGAGACTAGTTAGTCTGAGAGCTTTTTGTTACATGACACTGGCAAGTTTTGTTTTATTTTAAGAGTTCCAGGTAAAATTTTTTAATATTGCTCCCTTCCTCCACCCTATATGTTATGTAACCCCTTCGTAAATGACTGAGACTGATTGTTCACCATTCAAACCAGGTGTCTTTCATTCATAGAAAAATTCTTAGATTTCTGTCAAAGGGGTAATGGGTAGGTTCCCTCAGTCCATGTTAGTATTCTTTTTGTAATTTACATAAAGAAGCATCATGTTTTGAGACTTAGCAGCTATTCTATATCCAGTACATTATCGCAAGTACTTCCTACTATTTTCCTTTAATCATCTTAGTATTAGCTCACATCCAATGTTTTGATTTCTTTTTATTATCTATGTATGAATTTCTTTTATATTATTACAGGGTAGTATGCAGATGGCTCACATGATTATGATTTTTGAAACTAAAAAAAAAAGGCCTGAGAAAATGCTGATGTAGATCTAATAGTTCCCATTCTCTCTTTTACTTTTCATAGAATATGTCAATTCATATGTGTAGAAATAATCTTATCTGTAATGTATGTGCATCTATTTTAAAATGTAGTGTTGTAGTGATATGTGGTTTAACAAGTAACCTATGCATGAATCCAAAAAGCATTAACCCTGTGTATCTATTGTTGGGGTAATATTTTTCCTACTTTCACAACTAAAATAGTATGAAATGAGAAAATCAAATCATGATGAAGTACCGGTATTTTATTGAATGAACATCTGTAATGGTTGCTTTCTGTGCAAATCTTATCTTTGATCTCAATTATAACATTGAAGCACCACTGATTGTGAGGTATGTCAGACATGAGTGCTATATATAGGAGCCCACTGTTATTGTTACAAATGATTGAAGTCATTGCTTGGTAGCATTGTTGCCTTAGCATATAATCGCACTACAAGTTGTCTGTGGTAAGATTGATTGCCTCAATAATATTTGGAGTTGCTTGTGTAGGAGATGAATGCCTACCCAATACAGCAACACTCTTTGTAGCTAAGTAACTACAGTGAAACCTGTGTATAAAGACCACCTAAAGAAGATGAGAAATGCATTCTGTGTGAGCAAGTGGTCTTTATGGACAGGTTCCTTTAATATGTTTCTATGGGAAAAATATCCAACAACAAAAAAATTCTTCATGATAGACATAGACAGGTGGTCTTTCTATACAGGTGGTTGCTAAAGCAGGTTTGACTGTATTGCAACAGTCTGAAAGTGGAAAGCCTTCTTATCTTCTTGCAACAATTCACCTCCAATGCCCCTTGCAATTGTCTTTATTGAAATGTGTTTTTCAATGTCAGTCATTTATTGAATAGATTTTGATTGAATTTGTCATTAAAATGTCTAGTTGAAGATGTACAGGTTTCTAACATTTGCCTCATTCTGTTCAGTTTGTCTCACTTCTGTCATGAGCAGTTACACAATAGGGAAGCAATAACTTTTGTTTTCATACTATGGATTTTGGTAGCCAAATGAAAGTAGTTATATAAGGGTCTGCTCAGTATCAGTGATCTCTAAAAAAAAATAAAACGTGTTTAGGTTGATTCTTAATAGATGTAAAAAAAAAAATTAAAAAAAAAACACCCCACTGATAATGGCTCTAACAGTTGCAACTAGTAACAAGGTGGAATAGGTCTTTTATAAGCATAAAAAATGTGGAATTTGTTGAATCTTTTAAGGCATTTTTTTAAAATGACACCCCACATCGATCACTTTGACCAATCAAAGGGATGGGATGACAGAACACAACAAGCTCCCATTCAGCATTGACCCTACCATTCCATAACAACTTATTCAAGCAACAGTGTAAAGGTGTGCTCAGATATCTGAACACCCTTAAATGGTCCCAGACAATTGGTAACAAATCTGTTGGGGAATAAAGAAAAAAAAATGCTTATTAACACTATAGCTTTGTAGTACTAATATGACCCTGAGACCATTTCACTAGAAATACTGGTCATGTGACTGAAGAATGTATTTATCCATGCAGACTATATACTTCTACCATCTCAGACTGTGAGAGAGAAAGAGAGAGAGAGAGAGAGCTAATGAGAAAGTGAGGGTTATCTAAAAGCTTGTGAGAATCACTATTTGTAATTTGAAGGCAGGAGTGTATTAGAATCGATTACATTTAAGGAAATGAAATTGCAAACATTTTTATATTTTCATGGACCTACTACACTAGTATCGATCCATATTCTGAATGCAGACAGCTTTAAAGAGGCTCTGTCATGGGTTTTCATGGGGAGTGAATCATAATTTGCTGACACCAGGCTTTGT
Source organism: Echinometra lucunter (assembly GCA_029962745.1). Lineage (NCBI taxonomy): Eukaryota > Metazoa > Echinodermata > Echinoidea > Camarodonta > Echinometridae > Echinometra > Echinometra lucunter. The sequence continues at coordinate 9,804,905 of CM057165.1, read as the reverse complement.
GAAAAGCAATGGTAATACTTGTAATAGAGCTACATTTCTGGAGCACAGCAAAACAAGGTGTCCCACCATAAACATTCTTCGGCCTGCTTCGGGCATTCTTGGGCCAGGGAAAGTGAGACAATGACTTTGCCATATGGGGCAAAGGGTGGAATATACAGAGCATTACATAAGGTGTGTTGGTCATAAAACTCATAGTGATGGACAACACCTGTTACTGGGTAAGCACCCATGGTGTCAAATTCCCCATGAAAGCCCACAACAGAGCCTCTTTAAGAGGCGGCTTATTCAAATTCACCTATAATTCAGAGACATTTGAAAAAGGCTAATTCAAAAAGAAGAAACCGATAAACAGTTGAGGAAAAAATAATTCAACAACAACAGTTTAATTGTAGTCTTGACAATGACAAAACTGACTCCATGGATGATACCCAGCATACAAACTACCTAATATCTTGTTTGTACAGTTGCATAATGAGCTAAAACTTTTATTGGGGGGGGGGGCAGAAAAAATATAAGTTAAATGCCTGGAAAATCATTTCATTTCAGTAACATTTGTAATCGCTGGTAATCGAATTAGAAATAAACCATGTTTGAATATCATTTTGGGGCAACTGCCCCCCCCCCCCCCCATCAGTATGCCAGTGTCAAAACCTTTGCTTTTTCGCAATTACTTTACCTTGCAAGTCTGTCAAAAATCCCAGATTATTATATAAAAGAAGTTAATAAGTTAGTTTTTGGGTTCATTTGGAACGGCCCTGACAGGATCAAAAGGGAGATACTTGTTAAGCAGTATGAAGATGGGGGGCTCAAAATGATATGTTTAAAATCTCTTTTACAAGTGCAAAAAGTCAAGTGGATACAAAGAGTTTTTACATCCAATTCAAAGGGATGGAAGATTATTCTGTTGACATTGCTTCAAAATGTAGGTGGTGACTTTATATTTCATTGTAATTATGACCTTAATATTTTAAACTTGACAATTCCTGAATGGTATAAAGATGTCATGATTAGTTGGAGCACAGTATTTCAGAAAAACATTAAAATATGTGACCAAATACTATGGAATAACAGATGTATATTACAAAATGGAAAATCTTTCTATAAGTCAGAGATAAAAAACAAAGGTTTTGTTAAGGTGTCACATATGTTGGATGAGTATGGCAGACCATTAAGATGGAAAGATGCCAAAATAAAGGCTTAACATTTGTTGAATACTTTCTGCTTCTCGACTGTTACAAGTTTATGCCATCAAAATGGAAATTATTTTTTCTATCTCAAAACTTTCATCCCATTGTTGACAATATTTCATTGATTCCAACTTTGACTATTGATGACATCACTAGAGAAGTAACAGGTGTACCAAAGTATATTTTTTACACATTTTTTATGAAGGAAAATAACCCATCAATTTCAAATATATTTACACATTTAAAAGACACCTATGGGTTTCAACAAGAAGAAGTAAGAGAACTTTTAAAACTACCTCTACGTACTACTATAGATACGAGACTTCGAGCTTTACAATTCAAGATTCTTAATAATTTGATTCCTACCAAGGTTTGGTTATTCCGTATTAAAAAGGTAACGGATACACTTTGTACATTTTGTAAAGTATCACCAGAAACTCTAGTGCATCTTTTTTATTCTTGCCATGTCGTTAACCATTTTGGAATAATGTTGGTACACTTTTTGCTTCACTAGATCTTCCTGATTTCCTCTCAGAAAGTTATGTTCTTTTTGGTATCTGTAAGCCCCAAATTCCCAGAAATATATTTATATTGAACTTTCTGCTCCTGTCAGGTAAACAATATATTTTTAGATGTCGATGTGACGAAACTAAGCCTACTCTCTCCCATTTTTGTAACTTTCTTTTATCATTTGAAACTGTTGAACATACCATAGCACAAAGGAAATGCAAATTAGAAAAACATGATGGCAAGTGGGCTATCATTCTGAATACTTTAAAGAGGCGATAAAGCAGAAGGCTATTTTTGTTTTGTTTATTTTTTTATAGGCCAAGTGCCTGAATTTTTGTTGTTGTAAACAAACATATATGTTTTCTTATTTTATACTATTTTGTATGTTAGACATGTTATTTTATATGCCAGCGTCATCTGAACTTTAATATGTGATCCATTATACCATGAATGTTTTGTTATGTATATTTTGATGAAAAGGATCAATAAAACATGAATTACAAAAAAAAGTATGCCAGTGTTTGTGGAATGAATGATAAATTACATTTTTTCATGGACCTTATAGTCATTCAATGCTTGTGTGAATTAATGTAAATAACTAACTTTTGATGTGAGATGGGGGGGGGGGGGGGGGGGGGAGGTTGCCAAAAGAGTGTAGGTGCATACATCGTGGAGCGACAGTGTATATTGCAGTACGTGAGAGATCAATTAGATTGGGGGGGGGGGGGGGGGATACGTCTCAATCATTGAGGCATGTATCCGTGCACATGAAAATGAGTGAAAAGGGTGAGGCCTACTTTTTTTCAGCATCAGGCAGGTAACGTACACAAACAGCAAAAATCAAGAAAAATGGTTACGGAAAAACTCAATTTTAAAAAGGGTTTAAAATTGGGAGATGAAATGCACTGCTTGAATCCTTGTTAGGAGTGTAAAGGATGTTAGACAGGTTTCCCTTTGAGGGTATCAAAACCACTCCTACTTCATTCATTTAGGGTGCTTTTAAGAAAGTGATGCATTGACCTTGATGAGATCAACATACCCCCCCCCCCCCGGGGGGCGAGGGGAGGGAGAAATACAAATAGAAATAGATAGGGGAAAGAGACTGACAACTACGCCATGAGATTTTGAGGTATGATCCACCCTTCCGTTGCTAAGGCCTATTTGGATTATAACAGAAATCTGATGAATACAGATTTTCTGAATCATGATTTGTTGCAGGCCGCAGGGTTGCATCACTGCGGGCATATTTTGTTCTTTGTCAATAATCAAGTAGAATGGGCGTGAGTAGTTTGGCGTGTTTTGATTGGTTATTAGGTATCGGACGGCCGAGCTGTCGAACAGTCACGTGCCATAATAAATGCAGATACATGCCATATCTTATCATGTTCGTGTTATGGGCGGTGCGTGGGATCGACCGGTTCGATAAGGGCTTCGAAGACCTTCTGTGGTTGCAATAAACCATAAACACAAGCAACTTTGACTTCCAATACCTATATTGTAGATGAAAATTTGCCTCAACTTCTCCATTTGTGACTGATCAACTCTTGTGAAGCTGACTTCAACAAACTTCTAACTCGAGCTCAGCCTCAGAGCAGAGGCAGAGCAGATCGAGCCAGGCAACAACCGTTAGTTCCTGCTGCCGGAACTGCCGGGGTGATCTGATCCAACTGACTCCGACGTGATACGTGATCATGATCGTGGACACGGAGACTTCGGTTTTTCGTTGCGCTTTTCTTCTCTTCGCGACTCTGCTAGTTGCAACGAAAGGCTATAAGCCTGTAATTATCATCCATGGAATGCTTGATGGGGCAGCCGAAATGCATTTTATGCATGATATGATCATGAAGGTGTGTAACAGTTAGACTAGTAAACGTTGACATGTTGAATGAATGAAAGTACGGTAACACACAAGATAAAATAGTGACACTATAGCATTACAGTCATTAGTAACTGAGCGACAGCGCGTTCGAAAATGTTGAGAACTCATGACAAAACTTGCAATTACATCATGTATGTAATGTAGCCATAGGGTTTGTTCACAGCGTTCACTAAAATTTACGGAAAAGACTTCCTCTTGCGACAGCCACCCAAATTTGCTGACTGAGTAAGAGCAGGAGCCTTTCAGTTTCACCTTTTTTCTGACTTCACAATCTGTCTTTTTTTTTTTCAATTTCTTGACCTACCATGCCTGATGACGAGACTTGAACCATACCCGTAACCATTCACTTCTCAAGACCGTCGTGGTACATGTATGATGGGGGAACCATTGTTCGGGTACATTTTAATTTTCTAAAAAAGACAATTTTCAATCCATAATTTCTCAAATTTTACCAAATATTGTTCTCATTTAATTGACACCAAAGACAAAGCAAAGTTTTAGACTACAAATGGGTGCAAGAAGAAGACTAATTTATGAAGGATTCCAGAGATACCGCGATCACAAAATTCAATGTCGTATTGCAGCGCACTGGACTTGGAAATGTTTTACAGAAACAACGAGACCTAACTTATCTCACACCAGTTTACAATTGATTGATAAAAAATATAGATCCATAAAAGGTAAGAGAATTGCATCATTAGCAAGACAAAATGCCATAGAATCATTTCATATCACATTTTACTTACAATTTTGATGACATCATCTCTCAAAAAGAAGAATTCTAGACCCTTGTCGGCAGGTTCAGTTTTTTTCGGAACGGACGCAAAACGCTGCAAAATTTGCCAATTTTTCTTTAATAATTTCACAATTCTTTCCCAAATTTCAAAGAAAGGTTAGTCTTATGGTAAATTTAGGTTGCTCTTTCCGTTGGTGCTATCAGATTTTCACAATCTTTTCTAATTTTTGAAATATGGCCGTGTGCGCGAACTTTGGACCTGCGCGAAGTTAGGTGAGGTCACTCTACCATACCTATTGTACTAGCGAGAGATCGCTGAGTGAAAGTGATGGGGGCAAACCCAGAGAATAGGGGCCCGGAACTCGCGCGCATGCCATTTATACATGCAGAGATTGGCAAAGTCAGCTGAAACTCAAGGTACGTGTATGTGACAAGTCATTATCAAGTTCAAAATGACTTTGAAATATGTTTTAATCAAATACTAGTAATTATGTTTTAATATATTACATTGTCCTCTGGACATTCAGATTTTCGGTTATTTGATGAAAATTATTTTGATTTTGGCCAGAAATGTTGTCAAACTCACAAATGTTTCACCGCTGAATCTTGTGCAGATCATCCCTGCTGTCGGGCTGCATTTGCTTGCACGCAATTGAATATAGCGCGCGTGGTTCGGCCCTTATTCTCCGGGTTTGCCATGATGGATCTCCTAATATTTATAAACCTGAAATCGGGATTAGTCTACCGTAACTCCAAGGATGCATTGCTTTTATTTTTCTGACTAAATAAATGGATGTCAATGTGAAATGCATGGTATTGCAGGTAAGCTTTTAATTCTGATGTAATAAACCAATATTTTGATATTTATCACATTTTTCCATGTTCAGTATTTAATACTTGGGTTCTATAGACCCTCTATAGACCTACATGTAGATTCCAGAAGTAGAATATCATTCCATGTCATATCCCTAATGTGGCTGGCTGTTGCAAAAGGAAGTCTTCCCAAAATGGACATTAACTTAAAGTTAGATTATTACTTTATGTCGAAACAGTAATTAAATTTAGTTTAAGAACTTACAACTTATCAAAAGCAATGATTTATTGCATCTTCTGCCCGCTGTAACTGCAATCTCCACCCTACATTTAAACACTGCTAGTTGGCTGCATACGGGCACTACTGCCATATTGTTCTGAAATGTTCAAAGGAAATGCTTGAGTTGAGCTCTGAAGACTGGCCTTTGTGTTTCGTGGTTGCGCTCTAGCTCTATCCTGATACTCTAAAAAAAAAGGGCAACATCTATTATAATATATACTTTTTTTTTTCATTTTGGGTGGCTGTTACAAAAGGAAATCTTGCCCACATTCATACAGCCTGATTATAAATGAGAATAAAGGCCTGCTCAATTAATGAAGAGGGAAACCACAGGGGGTTTAAAGTGCATTTGATAACATGCAAGTAAATGAGTGTGTGGCACATAGATATACAGTGTATAATAAATTTACTAGATGAAAAGCAGCGTGTGCAAATATCATTACGCAAATGGCATTAGGCCCGGCCTCTTTCGGATCATTTGAAGGGGCTGTTGCATTATTCATATCTATTGCGCATATCAGTTTTTATTGTGATACTTTGATTTAATGCGCAGTTTTGGCGCATGCGCTAAGCTGATGCATGTAATGTTTCATAACACGTACAAACGAATGCTACTAGTAGGAAGCATCTTACAAAATGAATTATTCATTTTTGATCATGAATATTGATGGGTGCTTAGGTTGGCCTTCTTATGAATCTGGACAAAATGGCGGAGCTTTAGGGGCCTGGCGTGGCATTTTAAGGGCAGTCCTTTGTTGCATCTTTGCCATTCATTTTGTACACGAAAATGTGCTGAAAAAGCCGCCATGGTTTCCCTCTTCAGATGTGACCAAGCCTTATCAAAATGCCTTTGTTTTCCATCGCCAGGCACATCCTGGTACAAATATCACCATTCCAGATGTCTTCAGTTACTACAAGAGTCTGGAACACCTATGGAAACAGTTCCCATACTACCTAGAGGCCGTTCAGAAAATAGTTGATGCGTCCCCTGATGGTGTGAACATGGTCTGCTTCTCACAAGGTAAGTAAGTCATGGGTGGTGTTAATGGTGTGAACATGGTGTGCTTTGCATACCATTTTCATGCTACCCTTTCTTGTATCTGTGTGAATATATATTTTTGAATTTTTATTCTTTTCTTTCAAACAAATTTTCAAATGACATTTATACATTTCATACAAAATTCCAAATCACTTTTGACATGAACAAAATTAAAAGTAAAATGTCACATTTCATCCATAATTGCACATAAATCTTCACATAAATGTGATTGCAATGAAATACAGTGTCACTATTTTTACAAATTGTAATAATTTTTTCTCTTAAACAGAAATGAATTTATCACAATTTATACCTTGCCATAATTAGATGATTCATGAAACAGTATTCAAGAAAAAAAAAAAAAAAACAATTATGTATGCATCAGCTGATATTTAGAGAAAAAAAATTATGGGTTATCACTGCATGAGTAATTCATTGTATCTTTGATTGTGTGAACATGGTCTGCTTCTTATAGCAAGTCACTGCATCCCGTGATCAATATGAACATTGATAAACAAGATTAACAAGTCAATAATAATAATAAACTGGTCATCTTATCTAAGCAGCTTGCTAAGTTTTTGCAGCCCCATCAGTTTGTACATACATGTAGTTTATTTTTTTCACAAAAAGCTAAACTGGCTATCTTTGTGTGAACATGGCCTGCTTCTTCATATTCCTCAAGTTTTATGTTGACGGGTGTGTGACTCGGCCAACCCCAAAACTGGGGTCTAAGGAACCACCTTGTAGAGATCGATGGGAATGACTAGTCAAGGAAATATAAAGCCTTTGGAACTGCGTAACAACCCAGCTGAGCGAAAAAAAATTGGTCTAAGGAACGATAGCGTTCACTCAGTGTGTCTGCAGGCGCGAGGCAACGAATATTTTTCTATGAGCTTGCTCAGGCTTTCATACAGCACTCCGCGTGCAAGTGAGCTGGTGATAGCTCTTTGGCGGATCCATAGGAGTGGACATATGCACATGTACGCGAGAGCTGGTGAACGAGCCAGGGGAAACGGCGGTACGAATTTGGTCGTTTTGGGTAGGGTATCTAGAGAATGGCAATGGGGGAATAAGATGTGGGTCGCCAATTTTGAGTATCATGAGAACGGAAATCGGAAGCCGGAAAAGGGGACCGTCAAAGTGGCACATCCCCATACTGCTCTATACACGAGTGGCCCCCCCCCCCCCCCCCCCCGGGCCTTAAGCAGCATGATAAGGACATTTTCATTTCAGAGTATTCATTTTCTGATTTAGAAGTTAGAACCCTCCAAATCCTGCTTAAATTTTAATTACAGAACATTGTTACTGATGTTGAAGTACTTTCAGCACTTCTCAAACAAAAAAATTCTTGAAGTTATTGGATCTCTCTAATATGTCTGAAGGGTGAAAATCTGCTAATAGAATGCGAAAAAAACTTTTTCCATTTTTTATGAATTAATGTTACATTACTGATGTTGTCAACATGTATTTTGAAGCACCCCTGCATGTACATCATAATGTTTACAATATTGTTTACATCTTGTAGGCAAAAAGCTAAACTTTAAAGTATCATGTCAGAATACTTTTTGGGACTAACAGTATTGTAATGTGCATTTATTTGTTATTGATCAAGATCACTTTGACTACCTTTTTACCGGTAAACAGCATTTTTTCAGTCACACCCCTCTATTCCTGTAAAGAGAGAATGAATGAATTAATGATAGTAAGTCCTTTGGAAGTGCACAGAGATGTTAGATGGAAATGTGATGTGCTTTACAAGAATGGAATGTATACTGGTATGGGCATTGTCCTGAAGAAATAGTACATATGCGTGGTATGAAGCACTTCCTGGTAGAATAAATTTTTGGAAAATCAGCATTTTGTCCCCATTTTCATGGAATGGCCCATGGAAGTCCCTCTTGAAAAGGTTGCTTTTCAGGTTCATGCATATTTGAATTTGATGAAAAACAGTTCAAATGTTTGGCCCAGACGTAGTGATGTAGTGATATACCAGTTTCTGTGCGTAACTTTTGCTTATCAGCAAGATTGAGTCAATTTCTGATCATTTTGATGATATCAAAACTTCAAGATGTGCACCATATTGATACATGTAATCAACCTTTTCCAAATTTGCTTTAAAACAGTTTCTTTCACATTGTATTGCGTGACAATAACTGAAGTACATCTTTAAAATTTGTAATTTCTAAGAGAAAGAAGTAATTATGAATACTTATTATTGTCTGTGAAGGTATTCTTGTTCAGGAAAGCTTACATTGTGTACATGTACATGTAGCTAGTTTCAGCTTTACTCTCTAAGAGCAATAAAGACTGACAATGGTTGTGATTAAGAACAGTAAGAAAGCACTTGATTTAAAATTTCATATATGCATGTAGGTTTTACTGTTTATACAATTATGTATATATTTATAAAGAATTGGATAAACTTGTAGTGGCTGTGCAGAATTGAGCTCAGTTTCGGTTTCAATCTATTTACATGCTTTGAACTATCATTAATTCCTTCTAATGCATTTTTTTGTGCATGTACATATTTTTTCTTCTTTTTTTTTGCAGGGGGGGGGGGGGGGTGGGGGTACTTCAATTTGTTTAATTCTATGAAGAGATTTTTGAAGTAATAAAGAGTTTTAGAAACCAAGCAGCATATATGTATAAATAGGACAAGTGAAAGCATGATATGCATTAAGTATTTAATGTATGATAGAAGAGGTGATTAAGAAAATCCAGGACCTTGATTTTGAGACTTAATGGATTCAATTAATTAACCATTGAACTGTTCAGTCGAATGATATTTCTAAATCGAATTGGGTCTGCCCACTAATCATATGATTTGAGTTCACAAGGTTTCCTACTCATACACATGTAGATGGGCATTTCCTCGGTTACAATTTGTAATTCTTTTACTGTCATTTTTAGAGTTTGTGCCTAGTTTGTATCCTGCCTTCCCTAATCTTACCATTTAGTACTCTGAAAATATGCCCATTCTTTTACCTGAAATCTATCATTCCAACAATTTTCTACAAGCATTCATGATATTATGGTATATGTACCTTAGTAACAGAATAACCAAAAAATGGTGCCACTTTCAAATAACAAAAATGTCTTGTAAAATGAAACATGCATTATACCAATACTGATTAAGATGGTGGAATTCCTTTTTTGTTTGAGCTTCTTTTAATTCAGGGATTTGGCTATTCAGGACTGTTTTTACTATACATGTAAATCTGAAGTCAGCTGATTGTGCTTCCCATGTGGAATTGCCCAGATGTGAATTTTTTTAAGGATATTAAACTCTTATTCTCAAGAAAAATGATGGCTACGTCATAGTTTTAAAAAAATCACTAGAGCACCTTGTTTTGAGTTTTACTTGCAAAATATATTAAATTTGTGTTTTCACCAAAAAATGAAAATTCTTATTTACATTTAAGGTTTTCCTGTGATCTGTAATTGCAGTACAAATTTTTAGAAAGATAACAAGTAGTCCCTAATTTGCACCGGAATAGCACCTGACATTCCGCAATTTGTACCTTTAAGTCGGCTAGTATGGGCAGTTTTGATGAATAGCCAACCCTTTGCTGGAGGAGGTATTACCTTTGCACGTTAAGAACCCACTGCACTATTTGAAGAAGAGCAGGGGAAAACCCAGGCCCCTAAAGCTCCGCCATTTTGTCCAGATCCATCAGAAGGCCGACCTAAGGGAGCGCGGCGAAACCCTTTACTGCCGTTCCGACGGGTTCCGACGGATTAGTCTGTGCCTCTTAATTGCTTGGAACGGCCCTGCACGCCAGGCCAGATAATGAGCTTGAATTTGCATAACAATAGCACACCGCCGACATGGCCGAGAAGGCCTTAATGGGGGCGTGCAAACGCGTACCGTTTTGTTGTTTGATGTTTGCCGCCTCCAGGAGACCGATCGATAATGGATGGGAGGTCATGAAAACCACATCCGGAATGCCGTGTGACGATGTATGTAGACCAGACGGACTTGTCACGAATGAATTTTGGTTGTTCATGATTTTGTTTGTTTTGTTTTCTCTGTTGTGGAAGTTGATTGCATTGATGTGAAGGAAAGACTAAAATCAGAGTTTTCAGTGACAGATAATTGAAGGTGACACGGCGCACCGTCTCTCTCTCTTTTTTTTAAAAATCATATTTATGAGATTTCCATCGTCGCTATAATGATGTATGGCTGTGTGTCCAAACTTTGCAAATGTCCGTATTTCGTGCACAGGGATTAAAACTAGAAAAGATTTCTGAAGTCAATTAGCATCACTAAATAGAGGAACTTGGAGTTACCTTAGGGCATGTTAAATTTTCTTTAAAATTGGGTAAGAAATTTTGAAAATATTCAAAAGATCTACAGATTTTCCTATATTTATCGGCCGTTCCGAAAAAAATATTAACTTACCGTCTACCGACAAGCTTGTAGAAAATCTTCATTTTGAGAGAAGGTATCATCAAACTCGTAAGGGAAATATGATACCAAATGATTCTATTGCATCTTGCCTCGCCGGCCTGTGCCGTTTCTTACCTTCTATGGATTTCTATTTGGCATTGCTCATGTGTAAACTGGACGAAGTTGGTTTAGACTCGTTGTTTATGTAAACCTTTTCCAGTTCTAGCGCATTACAATACGACACCGAATTTTCCGATCGCAATATCTCCGGCATTCTTTTTCAACAAGTTTTCTTGCACCTATTCGCAGCAATTATGATCATCATTTTCCTTTAGTTTCTGTTAATCGGAATAATTTGGGTGTAATTTGAGTAATTATGGATTAAAATGTAGCGTTCTTTAGGAAAACAAGAATGTGGGAGAAGTTTGGTCATCACATCATATTAAAAGTGAAAAGAATGAAGGAAAGACTCACACCAGACGAGATAAAAGTAGCACAATTCGCGACTGAGCTTGAACTTAACAGCCAAAGCGAATGGAAGTCCGGATCGAAATGCCTTTTGATCCCCACGGGTCATCCGACTTCCAGTGACAGCAGCGCCTATCGGAACTCGTTTCCACGGTTCCCATACATTTTTGTCTTTTCCTTCTCCAAATTATTTATTTTTTCTATCTTACTCTTTGTCTTTTATTATGTTACATTTTGGTTTTGTCTTTGAAGTTGATCCGTCAAACGGTTCGTAAGTTATCGCGAGAACTAAAACGGGACGGACGGACGGATGAACAGAAAACATAATGCCTCCGGCAACCACCTACGGTGGGCGGAGGCATAAAAATTAATTAAACTCCGTCATAAAAAACAAACACACGATAGAAGTAGGAATTATTTAAACTCCGTCATGTTTAAAAACAGACGCACGATAGAAGTAGAAATTATTTAAACTCTGTCATGCAAGAATATTTCGATCAACTTGATTTCTATAGTTTCGGAATAAACCATTAGTCTCCTGGGTCATTACAATATCATTATTTCAAGTTGAATTATTACACAAAATATTGCCCCCCCCCCCCCCCCCGATGTGTATGGCTTGCTTAAATTCTTTGTATAAAGAATACCTCTGTCCATGACATGAGGTATAAGCCAGTCATAATTTGGTAGTGCCGGAATATGAAATCTCTGCAGGTCTACATTTTCACCACCTGAATTGTAAGAAATATGAACGCTCACTTCGCTCGCGTGGAAAAAGTTGAGAAATTAAAGATCAGAACTGCTTTGGAAACACTTTGTCCTTCACTGTCCTATTTGATGAGAAGTTTTAAAAATAATAGTTATGAATTTGTCAAATGAGTAAAGCACTGAAGAAAATCGATCCTGCCCGAATATGATTGTGACCATTGCCCAAATGTTTAACCAAATCTTCCCGCATGCCCGGGGCGCTTGCCCTGTACGTCATTGTGTATAACGGGGGGGGGGGGGGGGGGGTGTTGTATTTCGTAAACGACTTTAAACGGCGTTTTTACTGTGTGCAGTTATCATCAGTGTCCCGATATGTCCCGGTATCTGTACTTCCAACATCTACTCATTATTCCGTGATATTTTTGGCAAGATCAACAAAGGTCTTGGTCAATATTACTCTCATAATTAGACCAACCATCTGAAACGAAAACAAAACAATTACGTAAGCCGAACTTCAAGATCCGGTTGTCTGCGCGCGGTCACCATAGTTATGAATGGGAATGGAAGATAAGTCAGTGGAAGATTACAGAGCGACGACATGCAGTTTCTGTAGAGGCCCCTCTCCCACGTCTTTCATTCACGCATTTTTCATCTTTCTTCCCCACCTGGATACACAAAGCAAATAAATCCATGTACATTTGCACATAAGAAGAGTCCCTGTGATCACGGATTCTACGTGAACGATGGCCATTTAATTAATTTGAAACATAGGGGAAGGGAAATGCTAATTTGTCATCGTAAATTTGATAACGTTATTTCTTTAAAATTCCAACAAAGTTTTCTTTGTCAATTACATATTAAAATTATTTGATTCGACGATTGTTCTGTTCAAGAAAAACAAGGCTTTCAGTTTTATCTCCCTATCTCCCGATTTACTACCCCCGTCTACTAATGGACGAGCGAATCTTTTTCTAGGCTTCTTACATCTGATTGGTCAAACGTAACATTAAGATGCCGTATTTGGTGCGGCTGTTGAATTATTCATAGTCCGCCATTTTGAATAGCCGAGTGGAGTGGAGAGATCGGTGATATAGTAGGCGCGGCGGTGGATGCACGTAGTTTCGCCGCATCAGACGTATCGCTTAGCAAAAACAATATTCTCGCCGCATAAGACGTTTACGTAACAGCAAAGACAATAGCTGCACCCTCCGCCTAGATTATAGGCTAGGGTATGGGGAGAGGGAGGCGAGGGGACATGGTACATTCCTTTGTATTTTGTAAGACTATGGGCAAGAGAGACAGCAAGGGGTCGGAGGGTAGAGAGAAGGCCGCAAGTGAGCAAGACTGGGGAAGTGCACGTACGGGGAAGGTGAATTCGTACCATATCAGCGCGTGCGCACGCATGCTCGAGAATTAGTTACAGTATGTATACAGCAGCTGGTCTATAACATTTACACTGTGAAGTAGAAAGAGAAGGGTTGCTTCTGATCAGTGAACCTCTGCACAGCATCACTCTCGTTCTGTCTCTCCCCTCTCCATTGCGTCAAAATTATTTCTCTGGATCCCCAGGGGGTAATAAATTAACATCTTATCTAAGGAATTTCACCGCGCGTGCTGATTGAAGTTTAGTCTAATTCAGACTTATGCTACGAGGTTCCATGAAACAATCGTCCTCCGGTCTAAGTTCTGGCAGCCAAGTGTTAAGTCGCAGCCGGTTTGTGAACTTGGAAGCTTCGATGATGAAATGATTGCTTTTAGCGTTTTGTTTGTTCTTTTCTGTCAAATAGTCTTATTCACTGACAACCCATTTTGTACTATATCTAAATCGATCTTTCTTTTGAACTGCTAATAGATCTGCTTTTCAGTAGACACTGATGCGAAGTGAAATGAGCATGATCCTGAACTTATCTTCACTACGCCATTCTTTATTTCAACTTTCAATAAAATTAATCGCTAAAGTCAACCGCCTTTTGAAAACTTTTTTTCCTTACCTTCTTTTAGCCGGCACTCATCTATTATCCCTCATCAATCCCCGGCCACCCCCACCCTAGCTATAGAATTCTCTGCCCGTTTGTGAGCGTAAGGCAACGCTTTATTATTATTTGACTGTACCTTTGTTCTGTCTTTCTAAAGCGCGGAAGGGGGAGAAGAGGGATAGCTCATTTTGGTTTATCCTTTCTTTGTCCTCGTTTTTTAGCTTTTATAAGTCATACAAGACTCGTGCTTTTTGAAAACTTCTTTCCTTCTTTTTACTGTATAGCGTTTCACTTTCTTATTCAGACGTCTATCTTCGTCCTGGCCCCATCCCCCACACACACCCCTGCCCATGGATTCCTTGTTCAGTACTGTCATCCGTTTATTTTACAATTCTGGCGAATGTTGAAGAGAGACATTTCTATACCAGCCATGCCAACACCAAGACAACGATGCCGTTTCGAAATGCTTCGCCCCCCCCTTTTTTTTTACTATTCGGTTCAATCACGCTCCAATTATCATGAACATGAATTTAGATAGACCCCCGACCCCCTCCTTCATTTCTTTTTTTCTTCTTTTTTTTTTTATCTCTCTCGATCTTCCTCTCTTTGTCTCTCTCTCGTTCTTTCATTTCAATCTGGTATTTCTCTTCTCGCTCAAGCTACTTTCCTGTTTGCTTTTTTTCGGGGGGGGGGGGGGGGAGGACCGCCCGCCGCATTGCCTTTAATGGCCGATAAATGGAAATGGTCTTGGCAGCCTTCGATTTATTGGTTTACTAGGACAGTAAAGTAAATTATGAGTGCTGGACAAGGGCCTAAATCTTGGTTTCGTTGGGATAAATTAAACACACACACACATATTTGACGCAAGCCGGTTGTAGATATGCGTCTTGTCATTTCGTTTTATTCATTGTAGTGGAGAGCGGCTAGTGCATTGAATTGAAAATATCGGTGAAAAGTGCCCCAAAACAAATGTTGGGGTAGCTAATGAGGCATTTGTATGATGGGGTGACCAATTTCGCGCATATTTTAGTTTTAAGGATCGCAATATTTCATGCAAAATTTCTTTAATTCCACCAAAAATTATTCAAAGTGAAGGATACACAAGGGAAAGCAAAATTTTTTGGTAAGAATGGGTGCAAGAAAGAAATTACTGACAAAGAATTCCTGAGATACTGCAATCGCAATATTCGATGTCATCGTCGTAAAGCTCGCTGCAACATTCTACAAAAATTAGTCCCAACTTCACGCACGCAAGTTTACAAATGATTCATCCTAAGAGAGATCTATCAAAGGTAAGATAAATGCGTCACGAGCAAGGCAAATACCATAAAATCATTTGATACCACTTTTTACTTTTGGCTTTAATACCTTCTCTCCAAAGAAAGATTTCTAGACCCTTGTCGGTAAGTTTATGATTTTCGGAACGAACGCAAAATATTGAAAAATCTGCCGATAATTTGTAAATAACTTCAAAATCCGTCTCTCAATTTCAAAGAAGCTTTAGTCCTAAGGTAATATTAGGCTCCTCTATCCGTTGGTTCTATCAGAATTTCAAATTGACAAGGAATTCCTGAGATACCGCGAACGCAATATTCGATGTCGTCGTCGTAAGCTCGCTGCAACAGCCTACAAAAATTAGTCAAAACTTCGCGTACGCCAGGTTACAAATAATTGATCCAAAACAGAGATTCATGAAAGTTCAGATAATTGCATCACGGGCAAGACAAAATACCATCAAATCATT
Organism: Echinometra lucunter; assembly: GCA_029962745.1. Classification (NCBI taxonomy): domain Eukaryota; kingdom Metazoa; phylum Echinodermata; class Echinoidea; order Camarodonta; family Echinometridae; genus Echinometra; species Echinometra lucunter. The sequence continues at coordinate 9,789,175 of CM057165.1, read as the reverse complement.
CGATACCACTTTCTGCTTTTAGATTTAATAACATCTTCTCAGCAAAGGAAGATTTATAGACCCTTGTCGGTAGTTTATGGTTGTCGGAACGAACGCAAAATATTGAAAAATCTGCCGATAATTTGTAAATAACTTAAAAATCCGTCTCTCAATTTCCAAAGAAACTTTAGTCCTAAGGTAATATAAGGCTCCTCTATCCGTTGGTGCTATCAGAATTTCAAATTGACAAAGAATTTCTGAGATACCGCGAACGCAAGAATCGATGTCGTCGTATCATAGCTCGCTGCAACTGAAAAATGTCTACAAAAATTAGTCCAAACTTCGCGCACGCCAGTTTACAAATGATTAATCCAAAAGAGAGATTTATATAAATTAAATATAATTGCATCAAGGGCAAGAAATACCATAAAATCATTCGATACTATTTTCTGCTTTTAGATTTAATAACATCTTCTCTCCAAAGGAAGATTTCTAGACCCGTGTCGATAGTTTATGGTTGTCGGAACGAACGCAAAAGATAGCAAAATCTGCCGATATTTTGTCTATAATTTCTAAATTCGTTTCCCAATTTCTAAGGGAATGTAGGTAATATTAGACTCTTCTATCGTTGGTGCTATCAGAATTTCGTTTTTTTTTTTCTATTTTGTGTGATATGACCCTGTGCACGAAATATGGACGTACATACACTCTATATCCTGTGCCCCGATCCAGGCAGGAGCTTAGCAAGCGCTATCGCTAGTGAGTTACAAGTACAAGTCTACATCCGGCTTGGCCACAAGCGATCGATATATTTGATTGCTCCGTCGCCTTGCGTGCAAACCGTTTAAGAACTCTGAGCAAGGGATTATGTAAATGAATCTTAAGCTGAATATAACGGTACTTCCACCAAATTGCTCTGCACGCCGAGGAACTCCCCAATCAAGGGTTCTATTGTTTGGGATCTTAGGAACCCGTTCAAACGCGTTCCGAGTATTGCTTCCGTCCCTAAGCATCCATCCATATTCATGATAAAAAATGACTAATTCATTTTGTAAGATGCTTCCGACTAGTAGCATTTGTTTGTACGCGTTATGAAACATTACATGTATCAGCTTACCGCATGCGCAGTTAATGCACAATAAATACACATTAAATCAAAGTGTCACAATAAAACTGATACTCGCAATAGATATGAATAATGCAACTGTGTTATCGATGTGTGATAACGGGTACTCATCGGCCACTTCAAATGATCCGAAAGAGGCGGGGCCTAATGCCATTCGCGTAATGATATCTGTGCGTGCTGCTTTTCTTCTGGTAAATTTATTATATGTCAATGGGAAAACCCCAGCGCAGTGGTACACCTGCACATCCCAAAAAGTTATATCGGGAGGAGAGACCCAAGGGTCACAGTGGTTAAGTTTGCTTTTCCCCTCCCAGGCCCAGGTGACGCCAAATGCTTAATAATATAATAATGATAATTAGATAAATTCATCACTATCAAATCTCCTGATCCCGACTTTTTACTCATCAGACATTCCTCTTGCAAAGTCCTAAAAGGAGCACGTAGGGTATAGAGTGAGAAATACATACATGTAGTAGTGAATCAGTTATGATGGTATATTTGTGTCAGAGATAGATTATTATTTTTATTATTATTATTATTATTATTATTATTATTATCATCATTATTATTATTATTATTATTATTATCATTATTATTATTATTATCATCATTATTATCATTATTATTATTATTATTATTATCATTATTATTATCATCATTATTATCATCATTATTATCATCATTATTATCATTATTATTATCATCATTATTATCATCATTATTATCATCATTATTATCATCATTATTATCATCATTATTATCATTATTATTATCATTATTATTATTATCATTATTATTATTATTATCATTATTATTGCTATTGTTATTTATTATCATTATTATTATTATTATTATTATTATTATTATTATTATTATCATTATTATTGCTATTATTATTTATTATCATTATTATTATTATTATTATTATCATTATTATTATTATTATTATTACCATTATTATTATTATCATTATCATTATTATTATTATTATTATCATTATTATTATTATTAATTTTATTCAGCAATTCAAGAGAAATACAGAGAAAATCAGGAAGTAATACACAAAAAAAGTGATGCTGACCATACATGCCTGGGTTGTCAGGGAAAGGAAAAAGTAAACTAAACAGGCTACATTATGTATGTATTGTCAAAATGGTGCCATTTTAACGGTAAAAACAAACACAAAAGCAAACAAGTTCTCATCATACATTTTACATCAGTGTTGGGTGTCTTGAGACATGTCTTAGTCTCAAGATATTTCTCGAGACAGTGATTGTGTGTCTCGTGTCTCGTTTCGGTCTTGGACGCTGATGTCTTGGTCTCAGTCTCTGTCTCAAAGGGAACTGTCTCATGTCTCGGAGGCTAAGACATCGGCGAAACACTGAAAAAGAGCTCATGTTTGACGAGTTAATCTCACTGCTTTACTTCATTCTGTAGAATAAAATCATATTGTTTTCATTCTGAAAGTAAAAAGAACCCGAAAGAGAGTAGAGATTCAGAGTTGGATACTTTGAAATACAGTTTGCAGATTTTTAATCTTTATTTAACAATCAGAGAATACATATGAAAAACATACGCAGAAAAAACTAGAAGTAAACAAAATTCAGATCATTTACAAGTGCAATAATCTTTGTCACTCTTCTATTCCAGCAATTATGGACCCTTTAACAGGCCCATTTTTCAGACATTAGCAAGAAAATGCTTCTTAAAGACATTGGTTAACATTTTTTAAAAAAACTCATTTTGCTACTTGAAAATGTGATAAACTTAAGGGTTATAGTGTAAAAATACGAGTCTGAAAGTTTCAAAGAATAATATCCAGAGGTATTTTTAAATATTAGAAATGTGAACCAATGTTTGAAAAATATATACGGGTCGATTGCACAGACAAGACGTGAGGACTGCGCATGCATGCATGGCTCACTGGACCGTACTGTGTGTTTTGGGGTATCACGCGGAGGGAGGCAGTTAACGGTCTTTTTTAATTTGAGCAAAACGGTCCTCTTATTTATTGTCTCTGAGACAAAAAATAATAAAATCGTGGTTTGCCTCTTACTAACAGCTTTTCATTCCAAATTATGGTTGGTTTCAGGGTTCTTGAGTACAAATGCAAGTACTCATACACATGTTTCATTTTAGTTTGAGAATTAGCTGCTTACAAAGTTAGCCAATGCCTTTAAAGGAAACCAACACACTCAAGTCAAGTAGCCTTTGAATCAAAGCTTAGACGGAATAAAGCAGATCAGCGAAAATTCGAACAAAATCAGACAAGGAATAAGAAAGTTATGGCTACAATGTATGTGAAATATTCCGTAAATTACACTACCATACATGTAGCATCATTCTGTAGACCATACTCAATACGTTTTGTATACATAAATTAAACATTTTCAGTTTTGCTTCGGATTTGCAGGAGTGTTTTTTTGCACAGCATACATGTATTTGGGATAAGGACAATGAAAACATGTGTTCTTAAATGGCAGGCCCAAAAACATAAAATTTAGGCACTTTGGGCATATTTTATTGAAAATCATTCGGTACTATCATTTTCAACATTAAATTTCACGTAGGATAGGATTCTATTATTCAAAAAATATAAAGTGAAAACCATTTCCCAGTTGGAGCTGTCTTTCTACCTAACTGGTGGTGATGATGATGATGCTGCTGCTGATGCTGCTGCTGATGATGATGCTCATGATGGTGTTGATGATGGTGTTGATGATTATGATGATGATGATGATGATGATGATGATGATGATGTTGATGATGATGATGGTGTTGATGATGATGATGATGATGATGATGATGCTGATGATGGTGTCGCTGATCAAAGTGATGTGCTGACGATAGTGATTATTATTTATTAGCATTTCCATTATATATGCAGTTGTCTAAGACTATTGTCAACATAGTTATTGTTATTAATGATAAAAGCTATCATTATTTTCTTTATTCTGTTCTGACAGGTGGTCTGATGTGTAGGGCTCTCATTGAACAGATGGACAGCCATACTGTGGAGAATGTGATCCTGCTTTCTTCTCCACAAATGGGCCAGTTTGGAGGTGAGATTTACATTTAGTGTCATGTTCAGAATTTAGTTTGGGGAGGATTGTAGGGGACATTTTATTATAATTACATTGTATCTTGGCAGCCCATTTGCTGTAGACTGTAGAGTTGGTTAAATTGATTGTTTTTCTTTTATGCCCTTTTCCCACACACATGGGGGGGGGGGGGTATATACATGTACCTTCAGGCTCCATCGCATCACATCTTCCTTTCTTATTTTTTTGTCTTTGTTAAAAGCCTGGGGCAGTAGTGAAATCCATTTGGGGGGGGGGGGGTATATACATGTACCTTCAGGCTCCATCGCATCACATCTTCCTATCTTATTTTTTTGTCTTTGTTAAAAGCCTGGGGCAGTAGTGAAATCCATTTATTCTCAGATAAAATTAGTGAAATTAAATACCCTAGAAATCTTTTTAAATTGGTATTCTAAGAACCATTTTAACAATTTTTTTTCATTTTCTCATTTAAGACATGCCCATTTATGATGCAATAACCAGTAAGACATGTCGTTAAATTGAACTCTCACCTTGCTCAGCCAAGGAAATTGCTATTCCCCAGTAGGTGGGGCAAAACAGCATGAATGTATTATTTGTACAAATTGACTATGCTTGCATTAAGGCTTAGGTGCGTTTACTGGGATTTCTTTGAAAAGTGACTTCAGTATTTTCAGTGGTTTCAGAACATCATTACAAGCATCATTTCATTGACAGTATTAGTCAACAAAAATCTTTAAATCCACAATGATTATCCCACAGGAATTTTAATTGAGTATTAGTTTAATAGATTAATTCTTTTTAAAAATCTATTCATTTTTATGCCTCCGCCCACCATAGGTGGTTGCCAGAGGCGTTATGTTTTTGGGTAGTCCGTCCGGCCCGTTTTTGTTCTCGCGATAAGTTAAGAACTGTTTGATGGATCAACTTCAAACTAGGCTCGTGTATGCATATGGGAGGGACAATAATCTGATTAGATTTTGGAGTCTCAAGGTCAAAGGTCAAGGTCATAGAGGTACATGTAAAAATACACGTAAAAATGGCTCGTTCTTGCGATAACTTAAGAACCATTTGACAGATTGGCTTCAAACTTGGCTCATGTATGCACATGGAAGGGATAATGATCTGATTAGATTTTGGGGTCACAAGGTCAAAGGTCATAGGGGTCATTATGTACATGGAAATGGTTCGTTTTCACCATAACTCAACAACCATTTGACCGATCAACCTCAAACTTTGCACATGTATGCATATGGGAGGGACAATGACCTGATTAGATTTTGGGGTCTCAAGGTCAAAGGTCAAAGGTCATAGAGGTCATTATGTACATAGAAATGGTTCTTTCTCACGATAACTCAACCATTTGATGGATCAACTTGATTCATGTATGTGTATGGGAGGGGCAATGATCTAATTAGATTTTGGGGTCTCAAGGTCAGAGGTCATAGAGGTCATTATGCACATTATGCACATAGAAATGGTCCGTTCTCGCGATAACTCAACAACCATTTGAAGGAGCAGCTTCATAAATTTACTTGGCATATGTATGCATATGGGAGGGACAATGATGTGATTAGATTTTTGGGTCTCAAGGTTAAAGGTCAAAGGTCATAGAGGTCATGCGATAACTTAACAACTCTGTGACGGTTCATCTCCAAACTTGGCTCATGTATGCATATGGAAGTCTCATAATTGTCTCATTAGACTTGGGGGTCACAAGGTCAAAGATGTCATTTTATACATGAAAATTAAAAAAATCAACATAAATGTGCCACATATTTCCGATCTGGAAATTGCGGAGGCATAAATTTCGACTGCGCGTGGTCGAGGATTCATCTAGTTTTAAAAATAAAAGCAAGTTGACATGTAGCAGCAAAATTGTCCAGAAACATTGTATGTATCATGCATTTGAGAAATAAAATAGCCCCTGCCCTATTTTAAAGTTTTATTTTATCTCTTCCATAAAAGGAAGATGGACGTAAGTGCAAAAGCTATCCTTTTTAGCTGTAGTACATGTAGTTACACACACTGGAGTTGAGAGACAGATAAAATAAAGGTAAATCAGCACATGTTACTAGTATTTCAGAGATAGAATACAAATTTTAAGAGATAAAATCAACCCAGCCACCGTCTTATAATAACCATTATACATGTACGTAAAGTACACGAACGCCTAAGAAAATGCCATAGTGTTAAACCACAATTAAGCAGTTGTGATAGCTGTGATACTGACTTTTTCTGACGGAATGAACGGCAAAAATATGATATTGACGAGAGTGGGAATCGAACTCGAGATCTTTCATTCATAGAATGGCCGTCCATCCGATCGAGCCACGAGAAGCTCTTGCCGAGAATGTGTTCTTTATGACATTTATACATTACTAGTCTTACTTCTCAGATGAGCTCAAGCTTCACATTGTGTGCCCGTTCAGAGCCCGTTAATGTAACACTGTGGCATATTCTTAGGTGTTCGTGTACTTTACGTATAATGGTTATTATAAGAAGGTTACTAGGTTGGATAAAATGGGGCTCAAAAATAACACCCATGTTTTATATTTCATCATTGAAATTGTAAATTAGGAATATATGTCACAATATTGTCTTTGAATCTCCTATCTTGATATAAGGTTGTTGTTGTTTTTTTTTAAATACATATTCCCTTCGTATCCACATTCTGTGCTCAGTAATACTCAGGCACTGAAAATCACTCTCTCTTACCAAGTTGCCACTAAGCCTATATCTAGAGCAAAATTGAAGGCATTATTATTCACACTGCATATTTGTGCTCATATGAAAATAGTAAGAATTGAATGAAAATTCTTCATGTCAATACCAAATTACTACCAACAATATTCATCAGGATGATCGTGTTAAGATACGATTTTGCCACTAAGATTGAATATTTTTTGTGAGCAAATCACAGTCTCATTCCCATATGTCTCAAGAAGTTCAGTAAGCTTATAGTTATCCAACACAAAGGAAATCAAGTGATTGGAATAGATCAATTCAAAACTGAATGCTTAATTCACTTGTTAATGAGTTTTCCAAAATGCTACATTTTTCATAACTTGTTCTTGGAAAAATTTGCTCTGATTTTCTTTTTCTAATTGTACATGTACATACTGTAGGTTTTAAACTCAACTACATGAATGCATGTACATTCTACACTCTTCCCATATTATCATGAATATCCATTTTTACTATGATTCATGTTCAAATAGAGTCATTTTGTTTCCCACAGTTCCAAACAATTTCTGAATAATTATGCTATTTGTATTATCTGAGACAATTAAACTCCACAGAACAGTTCAAAACACAACTAAAAACTTACCTGTTCACCCGTATGTAGATTGTCTGCTGAACTACGAACTATTTTCATGTAACCTGCTTATCTATCTACTATTGCCGCGCCTTGAGCGAAAGTTTTTCGGATATGTGCCGTTAAAAGTTGATATTATTATTGTTATTATTATTGTATTCCACTTCAGTCCCATATATCGATTCATGTAAGTAGATTGATTACTAATGTTATTTCTTGCACCAGTTTCTTTTCTTTACACACTTATAATTATTTAGTTTTTTATATGTTTATTTTAAAGTTAAAGTGATTACACAATGGTAAACAATTTTTTTATATATGATCCAGAATAGAATTCTAAGAAGAATAACATTAAAAATTTGATGATTTTCAATCGAAATCAATGCATTTTGGCAAATTTTCTCATAAAAAGTCAAGAGTTGACCAAAAAAAATGAGTATGAGGTATGACGTAAAAGTGGGTACCCAGCTTCGCGCGTTGCAGTTGTGCTGCGCGTTAGACTGTACAATATGTATTATACCTTGCGCGCATTTTGCTAAAGTGCGCGACAAGGTATCCACTTTGACGTCATTTTGACGTCAAAGTGGGTACCCAGTTGAAACTGGGTCACAGCTGAGGGGTCAAAAATATCCTGAAATCTTACCACATTTGGGGGTTTCCTTGGCAACACGACTTTTTAAAAAACTTTAGGCAGATGATTTTCTGCTAATAAAATCATGCTCTTTTAAATGAGCTAACATTGTTTCAGCATTGGGTACCCCCTTTAAAAGACAACACAGTATAGCAGCCTTGTGCTGATTCTTATTCTACTGTTGAAATATGTATAGGATACACTTACGTCATACACCTGTAAACTAGAGACATACCGTAATTAACGTTCTATAAACCGCACCCCCAATTTTGGACCCCCTCTGGTGAAAAAAAAAAAATACACACATAAACCCTTCTTCTCTCACTCTGAACAACATTTCGTATTTCCAAACAAAATGGAAAATCAGACATGAAATGAAAGGATTCAGTAAACTAAATACCAGTTTAAAAAAGAAAAGGAAGAGTAGTTCAATCCACATTCCGATTGTCCCGGCGACAGCTGCTCTTATATCCAACTTTCCACCATCATATAGCCACCGAATCCGTTATAGTTGGCGATCTATACACACTCAAACACACGCATCATGATACACCGATGATGCTCATCTCGCACGCACTGTACTTTTGCAATGCAGACGAGGCTGGCTTTAATCAGGTGACAAAGCTTTAGTCAGGTGACGAAGCTTTAGTCATGTGACATTTTGAAGGTCCCCGGATGCGTAAGTGGAACGTTGAATTCCCTTGCAAGACACACGCATCCCAGATGCAACGCTCGTAGCTGGCATTGCTTTTTGGCAATGCAGACGAGGCTGGCTTTAGTCAGATGACGTAATTTTAGTCATGTGACATTTTGAAAGTCCCCGGATGCGCAAGGACATGTCAGAGCAAGTTGAATTCCCTTGCAAGACACACGCATCCCAGACGCAAGGCTCGTCGATGGCATTGCACTTTCCCAATGCAGACGAGGCTGGGCTTTTGTCAGATGACGTCATTTTAGTCATGAGACATTATGAAAGTCCCCGGATGCGCAAGGACATGTCAGAGCAAGTTGAATTCCCTTGCAAGACACACGCATCCCAGATGCAACGCTCGTAGCTGGCATTGCTTTTTGGCAATGCAGACGAGGCTGGGCTTTTGTCAGATGACGTCATTTTAGTCATGAGACATTATGAAAGTCCCCGGATGCGCAAGGACATGTCAGAGCAAGTTGAATTCCCTTGCAAGACACACGCATCCCAGATGCAGCGCTCGTAGCTGGCATTGCTTTTTGGCAATGCAGACGAGGCTGGGCTTTTGTCAGATGACGTCATTTTAGTCATGAGACATTATGAAAGTCCCCGGATGCGCAAGGACATGTCAGAGCAAGTTGAATTCCCTTGCAAGACACACGCATCCCAGATGCAACGCTCGTAGCTGGCATTGCTTTTTGGCAATGCAGACGAGGCTGGGCTTTTGTCAGATGACGTCATTTTAGTCATGAGACATTATGAAAGTCCCCGGATGCGCAAGGACATGTCAGAGCAAGTTGAATTCCCTTGCAAGACACATGCATCCCAGATGCAACGCTCGTAGCTGGCATTGCTTTTTGGCAATGCAGACGAGGCTGGGCTTTTGTCAGATGACGTCATTTTAGTCATGAGACATTATGAAAGTCCCCGGATGCGCAAGGACATGTCAGAGCAAGTTGAATTCCCTTGCAAGACACATGCATCCCAGATGCAACGCTCGTAGCTGGCATTGCTTTTTGGCAATGCAGACGAGGCTGGGCTTTTGTCAGATGACGTCATTTTAGTCATGAGACATTATGGAAGTCCCCGGATGCGCAAGGACATGTCAGAGCAAGTTGAATTCCCTTGCAAGACACACGCATCCCAGATGCAACGCTCGTAGCTGGCATTGCTTTTTGGCAATGCAGACGAGGCTGGGCTTTTGTCAGATGACGTCATTTTAGTCATGAGACATTTTGAAAGTCCGCGGCTGCGTAAGGGAGATGTCCATGCAAGTTGAATTCCCTTGCAAGATACACGACGCACCATGCACACAACAGTCCACACTCGTGAGTGTCGGCACAGGAAATATCATGCTGCTAATTGCAACGTGAAATGAACCTTTCAAAACAAGAATTTCAGCCTGTAAACTTCTGTAAACTGTAAGTTCTTACTTGCCGAACGTTACCGGGACCTTATACCCGCTAAGTAACTTTGTCTGTATGGATGACTGACTCTTGTTATTCCTGGCGAATTCTGGCCCAGACCTGTCATTGTGCATTAACCGCACCCCCGACTTTTCACTCTTCCCCGCGGGTAAAAAAGTGCGGTTTATACAACGTTAATTACGGTATCTAAGGTACATTTTCTTTCTTTCAGCCTGCAAGCATTAAAAAGATTCACAGAGATACTTTATTTTATTGCTTTATTCCTTGTTGATTTTAAAAACTCATTTTAAGGGCTTCGGTTCACATGTGCAGCAGCAAACATCCGGGATAAATCCCAACATTTTTTTCTGCACGTAAATGAATGGTATTTGAGGAACAAAAAAATACCCAAAATGCTGAGGCAAAAATAAATGATCTTCAATATGAGCCTCCAGGCAGCAAAAAGGGGCAGACTCTTTCGCTCAATTGAGCATGAACTCATATTGACGAGTACTACGCATCCCATTATAATAAGTCACGCAGCTTACGGCACCATATGTTGGGCAGTGTTAGATCTGAGACTTGCCACTTGCTTATCTGAGAGTCTGAGACCAAGACAAAGACAAAGACAAAGACAAACCTTAGACAACACTGCCTGAGACACAAGGAAAATCCAAGACCAAAGTTTATAATGCTGACAGAATCACTGCCTGAGATATCAGGAAAAATCTTAGACCTGAGACCGATGTTTATAATGTGCATGGAATCGGTCCATGTGTTTTATATTAGACACGTTACTGTATGCCCTAAATGAATCAACAACTCCCCTGGAAGAGAACAAATTAATTCACGTTGTTACATAAGCTAGCTCACCCCATCCATTCACTCACCAGCACTGCATAGGTCAGTACAGTCACTGCATGTATTGTCCCACTGCATGTATGCACAGTCAACTGCAGCAAAGTTCAAAGCCAATCTCTGTGGGAAGTTGGGAACAAAACTGCATTAGCACTGTTCAATGTTCATTAACTCTGCTCAGTGTTCATTCATATTTCCAATGTCTCACCCACATCACAGACGAGACATTTCACATGTGAGACATAAGACGAGACACCGAGAAGCATATTGACGTCTCAAGACATGTCTCAAATCTGAGTCATGTCTCGAGACATACTGTCCCCGTTTTTGCGAAGTGACGGATACGAGGAAAATCACAAATTTTTCAATTTTGAGTTTTTTGCATTTTTGGACATCTTTTACTTACATCTTGAACCTCACAGCTTGAACCTTCCAACTTCCCACAGAGATTGGCTTTGAACTTTGCTGCAGTTGACTGTGCATACATGGAGTGGGACAATACATGCAATGACTGTACAGACCGTAATAATGGCTAATTACGTAACTATGGCAATGACGTCAACAAGAAAATACCTAGTAAAAGGATTTTCTGTTTTCACGAAGTGACGGCTTCCAGCCGTCATGTATGTTTTGCATGTGCGGCTGAGTTCCGTCACTTTGTGAAAAAAATAAAAGAGCACGTCTTTGCTTTGAATACATGATTGCGCACAATTAGGTCAAATGCACGCTCATCCAGTCCCATTTGTTTAACACGCATGCGGATGAGATCCGTCACTTCGTGAAAACAAAATCACAGTTGGACTTTGAAATGTTTGTTTTCACAAAATGACGGCATTGTTTACACCTCATTTTCTTCTAAATTATAAAAGGAATATGCAATGATTGATAATGAACGTTGTCCAGAATATGCCCTATACGAGGATATAAAATTTATTCATCCTTCATACATTAAAGGTAGCCCGTCCTTTTTGCAGACCCAATTCTGAAAGTTCCCTGACTCTGTCATCATTTGAGAGAGAAAGGCTATATAACCTGTCCCTGAAACTGACAATGCGTGAAATTCGGTTTTAAGGAAATAATCTTTGATTATTCATCAGAGCTTTCTTTTTTTGAAAAAAAGACCTGAAGATTCGAGATAGCGCACAACGAAAGGATTCACGTTACAGCACCACTGTATTATGTACGGTACGTGTTGTGGCCGCGAGCTGCGCACGGCTGAGCTAGCTAGCTATATACAGCTGGCTGCGCTACTGCCGGTGAGCTGATCCGACTTGCTTATTCAAGGTTGGTAGCCAGATTTTCATTTTACATTAATAACTTAAGCAATGTATGACCGTAAGATCAAATGAACAGTATTAGAAGGGCATATCCTACCTCATGCCAAGTTGTATGGATTTTCGTCGATTTTGCAAAAGGGACGAGTTACCTTTAAAGAGGTTGAGATTGAGGTCTGAAACTTTGAAAGCGATTTACTCCAAACTAACTTTTTTTCAGTTGCGCGCCCATCCGTCACTTCGTGAAAACAGACAATACATGTACAGCACTGGTATTTGGTACCCTGGTGTACCACTTAAAAATTCACCATTTTTGTTGAATTTTCTTTTAGCACTGTACCCTGGGTACCGAAAAATGCTTCAAAGTAATTTTTTGTGTCTTATGCAAGAAGAGTCTAAATTTAAGAAATATGTTGTCGTATGTTGTTGTACATCCTCATACACAGAAGAAGGAAAATCGGCATTGAGATTGTTATTGCCGATCATGACATAAAGTCGCTATGACATCATTATTCTGATGGAGACGATATGGTGCTACAGTGTACACAACGCTGTACTCCGGGATATGATGGTACCCCGGGTTACTGGTGCCGCAGAGACGCCAGGATCAGAGACCAGCAATGCGTGAGATTTTAGGCAGGGAACCATGAGATCGACAGGCGTTGTGTATATGAGGATGGGCTATGATGTAGGCATGAGAGAGATTTGGGATGAGCAAGAGCGCCCAATGCAGGAGTCTCATGCCTAAAGCCCGGCGCACACTGTACGATCCGACTGCTACCCAATTTTTGAATAGATGACATTTTGCATTAAATATGACAGTTTAAACAAGTATAATTGTCTTATTTGAAGTTCGGAATAATGACAGGAATACTAAAATCAAAATTTTGGTCAACTGCAAGCCTTGCGGTCAGATTAAAGGATAAATTGACTTCAAATCTTAGCTGATCGCAGGATTACAATGACGACACTACGATTTGGAATTGAATTCGCTTTTATTCCTACAGGGAGGCTCGCAATAGCCAGGAATTTCAATTTTAGTGTTCATACGACTATTGGGAACTTTGATCATGAAAATTTTATATGTTTGAATGTTCAAATGGAAATGCTGTAACAAAATTTTCCAAAATCGGATCGCAGACGGGTCATGCATGAGACTCGACATGTCTGGTGCTGAATCATATGTGAGCCTTCAAAAAAAAAAAAAAAACGGGGGGGGGGGGGGGGGGTCCAGCAGGGTTTGTCACAGTTTTGCTGCTGGATATATGCATGAGTCTTGAGAACCTGAAGACTGATTTAGGCAGATTTGAATATTATTCTTATCACTGGATTATCCAATATACACTCTGAAACCTACAGTGTACACGAAAGTTGCAAGTTTACATGTTTCAAATGTAGTCTTTATAGAAGTGTGACCGTATGAAATTACATGTATAAGGTAGTGCTATATACATGTACACATTTGCTTTCTATGAATGTAGCTACATGTAAGTATGCTTGAATTTACAACCTTGCTGTTTGTAATTGATCAAACACCTATTTAGACTACAAAAAACTTGAGACATGTGCACTGTACTCAGGTCCAAATCTCATTTTTTAACAAGGGTAGTAAATATTGCTTTTATAGCTTTTATGGTCTATTGTGTACTGGTATTAAAGGTGTAAATTGTTCCATTACTAAAGGCTCAGAAAGAAGGAAGTTTGTTTTTTTTAATCTTCACCTGGTATCAAGTATTACCAGGGTTTCTGTTTACACATACATGTATGTATTGTACCTAATGGTGACATGGTGCAAAGGTTACATTGTTAAATACCCAAAATCATGAGTTTTTATTCATTGCCACAACTTGAGTCACTGACCTGGATCAGTAGGTAATCAAATCCCCCTGTTTTGTGGAACTCAAGTTGCAGTGCACATGACAGCAGACGAGTGAGTCTTAACACTGCATATATTGAACTTTGCTTCAAACTCACATATGCAAAAATCATAGTATTTACTTCCAGCTTCAGCGGCACTTCCCATCACCAGCATTGCTACTTGGTTCACCGCACTTTACTCCAGTAAGGAAGTAAATTACATGATGATAGATAACCTGATGCAAATTCCCAATGGACCATTATTTCATTGATCCATGTTGTTTATTTCAGATACAAGTTATGTCCCGGAATTTCCAAAGAGTCGGTATGAGGTCTACAGGTGAGTTGGCTTCGATCAGTCTATCCTCAGTTTTCTTCTTCTTCTTCTTCTTCTTCTTCCTCACTTTCTCTTCTCACCCTCTTCCTCTTCCTCTTCTCCTTTCTCTTCCTTTGTTTTTCTTCTTTTAAAAATGTTCATCTTTTTCTTTCTTTTCATCATCTTCTTTCTTTCTCTCTTTTGAAAATCTTAAATACACAAATACAACTCAGTTATTTCTACGGACAAGTCATGATAAATATAATTTATATCTAAAAAATGCAAAAAGATTGAGTTACGGCAGTTCTTATGCTTAGAGTAAGCATTTGTTTTTAGTACAGACTAAAAATCATGATGAAAAGTGAAACTAAAGAATGACTGTAGGAGGGGAAGGGCAGGAAGTATACATACATAGATTTATCAATTTTATGAAGTAAAATGGTGTTATGCAAATTTTAGAAAAAAAGTTTGTTTAAAAAAACTACATGTAGATTGTTGGGCTTGTTTCCTTGTTGACACAATGTACATGTATCACTTAAATGCATTGTGATTTACTGTTATGACAGTCACTCTATGTCTTGTTGTAACTTCCTCCTTGCAAATCTTTTAAAGGTGAAATTCAAAGAAAATCACGGAATAGGGTTAATTATATATGGATGGAAATGGGGAAGTATGTAGAAGACAGTGGTGTTCATTATTGCTCCTGTAAATTCCAAGAAATTATCTAAAAACACATTCTTGGAAAAATATTTTTCCAAGAATTTATTTTTTTAGTGCAGGTTATGGTGATTTTCAAGCAAGTAAACAATGAAAATAACCCAGATACGAAATTATAACTTGACCTAAGACTATCACCAAAGGCCTAATTGAATTACAAGCCAAATTACTCTCACCTTCGCCTCACCTACTTCACCTCACCTACCTACTACATACAGACAACTAACTATTGAAATGCCGAGTATGGAAAAGTTAACTTGAGCTTATAAGCACATGTAAATATAAATAAGCTACTTAATAGAAGAGAAAAAAACAAATTAGCAGTAAGGTGATTACCGTTTCCATATTTTCTTTAGACAAGTTCAAACTATTCACCAAGTAAGCAATTTTAAATTCAAGAAAACAAAGTATTCCGTCTATCCCTCCGTCTTTCGTGAATTATATCACCCCTAAAATTAAGATGATATGCCCCACACCCATTACATAGCACGTACAAGGGAGACTGTTCTATTATTTTATGGGATTTTTTTTTCCTATCTAATTGCAAATCAATTTTATCAATTTGTGACAGGCAATATTTGTTTCCCATTTAGTTTTCAAAAGTTTCGATTGGTTTCATAGTGATTTGTGCACCATAAACTATAATGCAATTAAATACATGTATGATGTTAATCTCTACACCCCGGCTCTACATTATCTGAGATCAGTGCCGGGGGGGGGGGGGGGGGGTCACTTCCATTGAAGAGTGGACAGCATCCACGAGAAAAAAAACGCGGAAAAAGGGTATTTTTTCAGGGGTACGCGCGGAAAGCGAATAGAGTGTCAAAAACACCCAAAAATGAAAAAAAGCCCCCTAAATCACGATAATCTAAAACGCGTAATTTGCACCGACTGCGGGACCGACTGTAACAAGACCCGTGAACGGAAAATCCTATAATGCCTGTGTAAAACTTAATGAGACAGTGAATTATCTCGAGATAGAAACAGCTCCAAACTTTCAATGGACCCCACTATCACTCTCAAGGTATGAAAATAGGAATACCGGTATCCTCGTTTAGGGTATGAAGAAATCCCTGTTTAGGATGTGCAAATCTGGGACATCTGCACAAAATCCGTGTTTAGGGTGTCCTAACGGCCTGCCCTTGAATCCTCGTTTGGGGTGCTTTTTTAGGACGATTCTCGCGGATGCTGTCCACTCTTCATTGGAAGTGACCCCCCACTCTACAAGAAGCATCAATTTTCCTTAGACAGCAATATTATCTAGGTTTACATACAATCATGATTTGTCGAGCGCGTCTCTTAATCAGTTCTGTCTCTAAGAATTTGATGCAACGTCGTTTTGGGATGTAGTTTAACGTTTGCATCTCGGCCGGGCTTGGTTTTCTTTATCATTTTCATGTCAATTTCCTACTTTAAATTCTGCTTTGACCAAAAAAGAAAAGAAAATCGACTCATCGATGATCGAGATAATGTAAATATTAAGCCACTGCAGTTTTGCCTCCTCTCTTAACAGTATCTAAAATCCATCAAAATTGCATGCGATCATCTCGATGCACAGTGTTTCATTACGTGCGAGCGCTAGCTCGCCGCAGATCGTCCATGTGCCTATGTCATTATTGGGGACCCATTTCGCCCACAGCCACTTCCGGGTTCTGAGAATCAGAGGGGCGTTTTTGGAGAATGTGTTTTTATATAATTTCTTGGAATTTACAGGAGCAATAATGAATACCACTGTCTTCTACATACTTCCCAGTTTCCATTCAAATATGATTAACCCTATTCCGTGATTTTCTTTGAATTTCACCTTCAATGCAATTTTATTAATAAAATCATGAGATTTGGTGCATACCTGTCATGCAATTTCATTAACAAAATTGCCTCACAAGTATGCACCAAAACTCATAATTTCATATTCCAAATTAAAAAATCTTCCTATCGTGGGAGGGGGGACTACCCCCCCCCCCACACCCTCGCAGGGTCTCACTCCCAGCCACTTCACAAACTTTACATCTCTGATTTCATAAAAACTTGTTATCAATAACAAGTTGCAATAACTGTTATAAGCTACTGAAATCCTTGCATCTGATTGGCTGTGATAAAAATTTATCAGAGAAATGTGGCAGCTGTTACTGATAACAAGTTTTATGAAACAGGGCCCTGATTAACTTATTGGATCTTCTTGCTAAAGTGGTACAGCAGGAGTATACCGTATGTTCTTGTTTTTTGTTTTCTTTTGTTAATTTTTTAGGCACTTGCCTGTGTATTTCTTCTAGTGCCTTGGTGCATTCATTAACCTGAATATTAACCTGATTATTTGTGCCATAGAGTTTTGAGAATACATTATTTGAATGTATTGATTACAATCATAAGCCTGCGAGGGCTTGATGCTGACAAGTGATCAGGACCTATATGAGTCCCTGAAATGTAAATCTGGACTTAGCCTTTCCAATTGTTGAGATTTTAACATACTACTTGTGTATGCCTTAAAATGTGCAGTCCAGAGGGTGTTTCACAAAGCTGTGCACAGAGTTATGCTTGTCTTTAAGAACAACCTTAATATGAAAAGTCAAATGTGATTCTCAATCATATTTAATCTCATCATACTAAGGAGTTGAAGTATCTGGGTAAATTATTAAACATTGTTATTATCAAAACATTTTTCGATATGAAGTATAGTATTTGCCAACAATCTAATTACAGATTATGGGAAATACAGTCACAATTTGTTAAAACAAGAGGAAAGACTTGGGCATTCCATTCGGCTGTTCATAGGTAAGTCGTTCTTAAAGTCATGCATAACTTCATGCACAGTTTTGTGAAACACCCCCTTAGTCCCCCCTGAGAATAGGAAGTTAGTGAAGACTCAGCCCTGCATAATGCAATGTAAGATATTTACTTTTTGTGTCCTCTCTTCCAGGTTGTGCTATGATCTAAGTCTTATAGGCCAACAAATCTCTGTTTGTGAATATTGGAATGGTAAGATGAATCAGATCTTTAGAATTTCTCTTCTATCTAGAAGCTTACTTTTAGAGAGAAGAGAAAGTTATCATGTTTCTGTGATTTTAGTCACCAGTATAAAAAGCAGTTTATTTTTATTCCTCTTTGGCTGGAATTCACAAAAGGGGTTTAAACCATGGGGTGGTTTAAACCTCCGTAAGCATGCTAAAATAAGCGTAAATTGGCACATACTGAGCATGCGCACACTCAAAGAAAACATATAATTGGACTGATTTGGACCGGGTTCTGTGCGTACATATGCTTATAAAACCGAGGAAAGGGTTTAAACCACCCATAGTTTACTTTGAACCTCTTTTGTGAATTCCAGCCTTTAAGTTTACATGTTGAACAAATTGAGGTCACCATTTTCTATTCTCATTTTCTCTCTATTGCCAGATTAATTATCTTTCATTTGGTATTAGATGTACCATGTTTGCATCAGATTATTTTCTTCACCGTATAAAGCTCATTTCCAGAAATACATTACAGGTATTAAAAAAAAGAAGAATTAAAACTTCTCACAGACCCAACTCCAGAAGTGGGTCAAGGTTCGTGACACACTTGAACTAGAAAAGTATAAAAGTTTAAATGAAAAGAATGTTATGTTAATTCTTGTGTATTGTTTGTTGGTTCTTTTTCAGATCCATTCCATCAGCCAGAGTATATAAGAAGCTCAGATTTCCTTGCAGTGCTCAATAATCAGAGTTCTCATAACCAGAGTCAACGTGAGTATTGTGTCTTTTATCTCTTTTGTGTTCATTGTAAAAGTAAACAATATGTTACATATTGAAACTTTGGAACTGGTAGTACTTAATAGTTTTGTTTTTTTCAAATGTTTTCATCATGGAAAAAGGAAACACAAGGTGTCATTATCAGAAATACAAGCCAGAATTAAGATAATTGTACATGCATAAGTTGAGCAACATCCCATGCTTTTTGTGATGAAGGTAGCAGTTCTTCAATCATGTGAATTGTGAATGTAGACTAGATACTACCAATCAAAAGCTTGTCTATTTGGTTGAGTTGGTTTTATATGAAAGGAGCATCTCATGATCGAAAGCCTCTATCCCCCACTTGAAAAACCTCAACCTTATGGTGATATCTTTAGAAACATGTAGCTTCATATTGACCATAGCAAGTATTTCTTGCAGATTCATTTTCATTTTCCTACCATAAGTATTGTAGCAGTACAATTTACAGTGAACCTAATAGTGCACTTCTCAGAGCTTAAAATGCAGGAGCTTCAAGGGGAAATGCCTCCTAAAACCCTGCTAGGGCGCTATCCCTTGACGGTCCCCAGCTGTTGAATGCTGCGCTCACTTTGCTCACTGAAATAAGATTTTTTTTTTTCTTCATTTTTCAATGTTTTGCAGGTATGCAGTCACCAAAAGACATTTGTTTTGTATATTATGGGTTCAATGTCACTATACTTATTAAAAACATGAACTTTGAATGTAACTTCTGTAAAGAGATATTGTGAGTTCAAATATATCACAGTTTATAAAATCAACTAGTGAGGTACAGTAGACTAGTCTATATATGTGCTTGTCCTGATTGTGTGGTGATATGTTATCTATTTTTTTCAAACTCCTAAACTGTTAATAATTAGAGTGCTGGATAAAGCGTTTAACCCATAGCAGTACAGAGTTTTCTTGATGTCTAAATTAATCATCTTCAATCCTCAAATTGGCAATACAAATTATTTTTTTCCATGTTTACATAGCTTGAAAAAAATAAATATGGATATAACTTAAACCAAAATAAAATATAATTGTAAAATTGAATTAGAAATTGCCAATTTGAACACAGAAATAGTGATTATATATTATTCACTGCATTCCCAATTTAAAAAGTTTAATGATTAGTTACACTTAAACTGCTCTAATTCGAGAATGCCACACCATACAGCGATGGGAATGGACTCAAATTTGTCAGTGCATTTTTCTCTTCCTGCTAATGTATGATATGTACTGCCCAACCTTCTGGACCAACATATACTGCAAAAGTGTCTCCTAAAGGTGACACTGTACCTCTATGGGTTAAAGGGGTTATTTCCCATGCACTTACAGTGCAAAACTATAATTTTCAGGTGATTGATACACTTTTAGGACATTTTAGGAGGCTTTCAACATTGTTTTCAATTTTTCTTTCAGAATGGCGGAAGAACTTCCTAAGATTGAAGAACGTAGTGATGATAGGAGGTCCTGACGATGGAGTTATAACACCCTGGCAGTCAAGGTAAGTCTCTGTTGGTTAGACCTCAGCAGAAACAACAGACTACTATAAACTATAATGTAATGATAGCGATAAAGTTATCACCGTGGCAGTCTAGGTAAGTCTCTTTTGGTCAGACCTCAGCAGAAACAATTACTATAAACTACAATGTGATGATAGTGATAAAAGATGTCAGAGTCACTGACAAAATTGTTGCTTCCATCAATTAAATTCTGTCCACACTGTCTCCATCCCTTCTACCACTAATAACACATCAAAGGAATGCAATCAGGGGCACACAGCTGTTATCAAATAATGCTGCCCTACTTTGACAAAAGGAAGCAAGTGACATACCAACAAAATCTAAGGTATTCATGTTTCCATTATTATTATCAGTGCTCTTCTTCCAGGCTAAATTAATATGCATACACACTCATCCTGATGAGAGATATGTTAGACAAATTCAAATTCAAAGTCAAATTTATTGAAATAGAATCCTGACATTTAAGGATTATGATCAAAAATCAAAACACAACCAAACAAAAATTTAACGGATACATATTGAATAACAAGATATAACAAAACAAAGACAGATTATATCAAAACAAAATTATACATAAACAAAACATGATTGGAGCATATTGTACACATGACAAAAACAAAATAATGACATTATCCAAGCAAAACCATCACATACATGTACCTGCAAACTCTGACAGGCAAGAAGTAGGAACAAATAATTAAATATTAAAAAACAGGAACATTCTTAAATTTCCTATTCAGTACAAATTTATAAGACATGACAAAATTCCATTGATGTTAGTACCAATCATAGCCATACGCAGTGGGGGGGGGGATTCAAAAACAGGAACATTCTTAAATTTCCTATTCAGTACAAATTTATACATGACAAAATTCCATTGATGTTAGTACCAATTATCATAGCCGTACGCAGTGGGGGGGGG
Source organism: Echinometra lucunter (assembly GCA_029962745.1). Taxonomy (NCBI): domain Eukaryota; kingdom Metazoa; phylum Echinodermata; class Echinoidea; order Camarodonta; family Echinometridae; genus Echinometra; species Echinometra lucunter. The sequence goes on along the minus strand of CM057165.1, from coordinate 9,767,769 downwards.
GGCATGCAGGGTGGCAGTTGCCCCCCCCCCCACCAGAAATTTTGAAAAACTCACATTTTTTTACTGAAAATTTTCTTCGTACGGCCCTGGTACCAATGAAAGGCACATTTTACTCTTTTTACAGAAAATGTCACTTTTTGTCACTTGCTTCCTTTTGTCAGAGTAGGGCAGAATGAGGCTTGTCCTAAAGATAAAAAAGGCCTGCCAAGTGATTTCAACAAGACAATAAAATGGTTTAGGGAAGCTCATTAATGTAAGTGGTTAATGTATTGGATCTTATTCTGAAAACAATCGTATCTGTTACATCAAGGAAAATATCATTAACCTGTTTAATGCTAAGCCAAGATAACTCCACCTGTTGTCTGTGGAAAATGCATGTTGTTTACAGGTTTTAAGGTCAAACAAACCGAAATCGTGCAGATAACCACTTGTTATCATTTTGTACTTAATGTATACATGAACACTTACCATAGCAGCTTTAGGCAGGCAATACCATGATCTGTCTCAAGTTTTATTTGCTATGACAATGTCAGTTTACTAACAGAGAAGATAACATTTCGTCAGAATATCACCCCTGATCTACAACGATGATTTCCTATCCATTTTCCATGTATACAACAGAGTCCTGAGCTATTAGTGAACAATATGTCATTATGGTGATCATCATGGTTATTGATTAGCATGTTGATTAGGTCTGACCAGTCCTTTAAACCATTACAAAACCCTTATCTGACAATGATGTCAAGAAACCAAGATTGTGAGAAAACACAACAATAATAATTATATACTCTAGATATCATGATATGAAATATGAAATGGACATTTATGTAAGGTTCATGTGTTTGAGGAAATGAAGTGGATATTGATTAGTGTTATATGCATGTATCTGGCTTGACTATTCCAGTGATTATGGTTTTATTAAAGTAAAAAAAAGACTCAAAATAGACTGTTCTCAGGATAGAGTACCGGTAATTATGCATGAAACTGATTTACATACAGATGAATATTACCACATGACGGAAGATACGAAGATGTCTGTAAGGCTTTCAAAAACACTTACTCCTTGAGCATTCTTTTCACATCAGAATCAATCAAGACTCTGTGTATAACATACCTCTTTATCAATTCATGATTAATCATTTAAGGTTCATGGCTGTCTGGTATAGTTTCAGTGGCATACATAATCTTCTCTGTGTACAACTTTAGGCCAACAAAAAAAATTGTTATATTGCCCTCACATGCACAAAATTTGAAGATTGGATCAGTTGGTCAATTTTTTTAAATTTGTTTAATTTTTTTTAACCAACATATAAATATGTGCAGTTGTGTGACGTGAGAGAGTTGAGTTTTCCAATAGTTTTTATGAGTTTCTAATGAGGAAAATGCAGTCAAAACGCATATAAAAGTGCCTTTTTAAGCCATGGAATACAAATTTTAGCAAATTCTTCGCCCAAATCTGAAATTTTCTCACAAAAATGGTGAGTTTATATATTTTGAGTCTGCTAAAAAAAAAAAGAAAAAAAGACTACCCTGTTTTTTTCGCATTTTACGGTCGGTCGCGTGAGGGCAACATAATTTTTTTTTTTTTGCCTTATATTAATGATTCTTGATTGTGTTAACTTATTCATTTGAAATCAAGGAATGATGATTTGTTAATCTAAATTAATGATAATTTTTGTTTGTACTTGCAACTGTAATTTGTTTGCAAGTAATTATTCAATTCCTTGTAATTAATGCATTCTTTGTAAGTAATTATTCGATTTTTATTATATCCCCATGTATCAGGCATGTTTTCTATGTCTGTATACATTTTCTTAAATGCATAGGGACTTTCCTATGTATTATGCACTATATAAGTAACCTTCATTATTTTTATTATCATTATTATCAGCGCACCTTCGTCCAATTACATTGAACAGTCATAACAATTAGCTTTCTCTTTCACCATTGTACCATTTTAAACTAAAAAAATAGCTAGTGTCCTTAAGTGATATCTATAGAATAATTACCAGTATCAATATTGCACTTAGGGAAGTAGAATTTAAAGACAATATCAAAGAACGATTGTGATTATTTTCTGTTCAGAATAAATTGAGCACGCTAAGAGGTAATGTGTATTTATCTCTCTTTGTTACAGTCACTTTGCCACATATGACAAAGAAATGAACATCACACTGATGAAAGACCAAGAGGTAAGTTCAGGGGCCACAGAACTTGAGGGGGGGGGGGGGGAAGAATCAGGTTGACCTCTATAAAATAATGCCGCAATGATTATACTTGTTTGCATGCTTTCTAGTGGCACGAAACACTGCATGATATTTTTCTAAAATCCCTCCAGTGAATCCTGAAAGGAAAAAAAAAAGTTTTTACTTGGCGCAGTGGATGGGATTCATGGATGATCCATTCATTTTGTACGCTAAATGTGAATGGGTGAAAAATTTATTTAAAATTGGTTAAAGCATGGATATGTTAAAATTTCAGACCAAAATTTTTGCTCTATGAGGTTATCACTGTTATTGTGGAGATCTGTGTGAAGTGATATAAGCTTAGCAATATTTGCCTCTGTCTTACTTGGAACAGGTATATCAGAAAGACTACTTCGGCTTGAAGACACTTGATGCTCGCGGTGGCTTACACACCTATGGTATAGCTGGCGTGAATCATACCTTCTGGCATCGCAACCAGACTGTGTTTGATTGCTGTATTGAACCTTTCCTGACATAGCAGTATCGCCCCTGTAAGAAAAAGTTAGCAAAGGTGCCTTATAGGTATTTCCCAGCATTAAATATGCACGTGCTTACACAGACTACTGTAATGACTTACAGTGTCATATTTCAAAGTGCCAAAGTTAATGACTGGCTCATGAAATAAAAATTTCAACAATTGCCTAATTTCCATTTACCAATAGTTTTCAAATGAAAAATCACTGACAATAACCACGCATTACTAAGTTGACCAGAAAGCAAATTTTCATCACTTTTCTGTATAGTCACTAGGCTGGAAAGTACTTATTGCATTTAGAATCCCCAATTACAGAATAAGTTCAGAAACGGATCGGTTAAATTTGAGAAAGTCCTTAGAAGAAAGAATAAGAGAGATATGAATGTGATAGGTTTGTGTGTTTAAATTCTGTTCATGGGTCAGCTGAAATATATATATATTCTTCTATGATGTAGGAATGAAATGAGATTTTTATTGAAGAGCTGGAATAATTATATACCAGTAGATATATCACTCTCATAACCAGCTGTGTATTGGTTGTGAAAGGGATTTATCTTTATCTTATTAGGATTGTATATATTAAAGGTATGATGAAATCATCTATGTATTGCACTGAAGAGGAAAAAAGTAGGAGTTGATAGATACAGTGGAAACTGATTATAGAGGCGACCTTGAGACCACAAAAATTACCTTTTTTTCTATCTGGAATTTCCTTATATCAGGGTAAGGGTAAGAAAAAAGAATCATAAAGACTTAACGTGCTTTCACACATGATGCGACAGTGTGGTAACACGCTGTGTCACCACACTTTTTTGTGTACAAGCCTATGGGGTATAGGGCGACAAAAAAATGTCGCCAAGGCAGGACACACTTTTTTTTGCTGCCTAGATACACAACAGTGTAACAGTGAAACAGTGTGGCGCCACAGTGTGTTACCACACTGTCGCATCATGTGTGAAAGCACCTTTAGGCAAGCAAATGTACATGTACCTTATGCTTAGTTTACATTTGCCCGGGCGCTGTACGATATTTTTGGTCTGCCATTTTCCGGTGGCATCGTATGTGGCTAAGAGGTAAGGTGTTTGTGTTTACATTATCTACAATCATCAGTGCTACTTCCTGTATTGGCCATTGGGGGCCAGCCGTGGCATGTCCATACAGAGGCTGCTCGGAGATTTTACAGTAATCGTGCACTTTCAGTGCAATCTCCACAGCCTCCCCACAGAAATCGTACGGCACTTGTGCAGAGGATGCAGAAGCCTCAGTAACCGTGCAGCCGCCGTGCCGTTTTTGAGCGTCCGAGTCCACAGAAAAATTGTAAGTCTGCTGCAGGATCAGCCTGAGGCTTCCGTGCAATGCCCATGCAGGCATTGTGCACTGCCACCTATGACATGTTTACGGGCTACGGGTTTATGATTTTTCAAATTTGTTTAACTCCTCATGAAACAAAATCATAGAGGCTGCGGAGCCTGTGAATCCGTACAAAAATCTTATGGTCACCTTCTGCCTCCTCACAGAGGCCACAAGGATAGGGGAATATTGGCAGATTATGGGCTCTGTACGCTAATCGTAAACCAAATTTTAAGTGGGCATTATTGTTCTGTAATGCAGCTCTTTATGATGAGTTTCCACTGTACTCATATCAGTTTCCGAAGATGTTATTATCATGTATGATCACATGATGTTGTATGACTGCATTGAATGCTTCCATGTTGTGCAAAAGAATACATGTATCTATAAAAAAAAGTCTTAACACATTTTTGATGTTACATGAATTTGTAGCATGGATATGATGAAATGCATATCACCTAAGCCATTTGATACATTTAGATGAACAGCACAACTCTTAAAATGCTTTTAAGCCTGTCTAAATGTGGCGTTGCTGTACAATATATGTAGTGTTTGTAGTCATAGTTAATTCTTTATGCTCATTACTGTAAACTAGTTAATTTGGTGGTTGTGGCTTTAAAAAATTCCACAGCACTTTGAAAAGTCTTGAAGAGTATGAAATGAAATTAGTGTAGTAGAATTAATTTCACTCTCTCAACACACCATTACATGTAACATTATACAATGCACAAAGCACTGAAAAATGTGCAGTTAGTGTAATTCTAATGAAGCAAAAGCTGTTGTCACAAATAGTTCTTGGGTTATCTTGAAATATCCTATGCACTTTATGTGTATGAAAAGATTTATAAGAAGTCATACCCTGTACAATTATGTGCTCATAATGCTGAAGAGTTGACATTTTCGTTAAATTATGCAGATAAAATTGGTATCCCTGACATTTGACCTTTGATTTGATTTTTGTGCCATTTTGAAATATGATTTGTGATAAGCCATTTTATTATTAATTTGATAGAGGTGGTTTGATTGTTATTAGTTGTCCACCTTGCTCCGATTGCTGCATTGCATTCATGAAAGATTTTAATGTCTTGTGTGATAACTCAGGAATTCTGTAGGAATGTTTTTTATTGAATGTGTAAATAGCTGTGAGATTGTACCTTTCTGCGCCATATTTTTTGAACATGTATACCTGCATGTAAGCTTTTCAACTGAAAGGAAGTCCTTTTTATTTTCAGCTTTTGCTAATTGAATACTGGTAAAAGTCTGGTATATTTTGATGGTCAGCATTTGTATTTAAGTATTTGATTTTACTATCAGTTGTGGCATCTTTTTATGTTGAAGGAGCTCCCAATAACCACATTGCAAATATAGTATGATACATTCATTAGAAAATGGCTTTGCCATAATTGCATGATTGTTAGAATGTTTAATACATCTTGCAGAGAAGTCATGTTGTAATGATAATGAAGCAATCACCAGGACTATTCAGGTTCACCCTTTTTATCCTAAAAGAAGTAAAAGGTTGGTGGATGTTTTTGCAAAAATCTAATATGCTTCAGAAGGAAATATATTTCTCCAGTGAAAAGGGGATCCTTTTGAGATTATGATAAATTGTCAAAGTTGTGGTGTCTGAAATAGTGACATACATACATCTATGTGTGGGTTGATGCACTAATAACCTTTTCTCACATGGTTCAGGTAACCCAGGATTTCTGAAGGATACCCCGGGCTTAAGAAATTATGTTTTCACACCTGGTAAGATAACCTGGGTTGAAATTGACAGATGCATCCCAATTGCAGGTTTTGTTCTTTGTGACATCGCAATTAGCTGCTCTTAGCACCACAATTGCCGTACCAGCCCTACTCAGAGGCAGGGCCAGATTAGCACGGGAAATTGCAGTGCTAGCCAACTTCTGAAAAATCAAGTGTGAACACTGGAGATAGCACAGGAAATTGCAGGGCTAAAAACTCACTTAGCCCTGCCTGCAAAAACCAGGTGTGAATCATCTATAAAAGCTGAATGTGAAACCACCACATCCTTATCATTAATCTTTTGCAGCATTTATAGTTCGATCTTAATGAAGTATAATTTTTAGTATGGGGGAATTGAAATTTACAAATGTTGCAATATTCATGTATTTATGTATTTTAATTTGTACAAAATTCAAATTTATTTGATTTTTTATTTATGGTTTCTGCTATTAATAAGTCAAAAGTTTTATATCAAATGATAACCCGTTGAACATTTAGCCCGATATAACTCAGGCTAGAATCTATGGAAAATGTGTGTTGTACTGATGTCAAATTATGCTCAACAGGTTGAGGATTTGGGGGTATTTCCTGATTCTGGTTCACTTCTGGGAAAAAAAAATGCTTTTGTTATTTTAATTATCAGTAATTTTACTTTTGCAGGTGTTCAAATTTTCTGTATTTTCAGATTACTTTATCACTATGCATGCTTTTGAGGGTTTGAATTTGCCGAATAATGATCCATATTTTATTGATGTTACATGAATATGAGTGCAATTGCAACAACACAGACATATTTTGTAGATAAAAATTTAAGGAAGTTTCATATATATATATTTATATGAGACGAGCAAAGAGTAATTCTAGTGGTCATGATTTTCATTGCACAGATTTGCAAACTTTCACAAATTGATGAGATTGCAAACATGTAGTGTACATGTACAACTAAAGATGCGTTCAGATATGATGCGACTTTGTGACGCCACATTTTTTGTGTACAGGTCTATGGGGTATAGGGCGTCAAAAAATTCACCGAGGCAGGACACATTTTGGTTTGCTGCCTGGCTGCAAAAAAAATACACACCAATCAAATTCCTAAAAAGTTAGTGCAAAAATTGTTGTCATGAGTTTGTTTGCGCAAGTTTTGATGAAATTCTCTCTTATTTGAGAGTTGACGCATTAATGTGCGTTCATTAGCCTAAGCGGCGGCACAAAGTCGCATCATATCTGAATGCACCTTAACCCTCATATATCCCGGGGGGCCATAATGGCCCCCCCTCCCCGTTGAATTTTTTACAGTTCTCCGCAATGACTAAATGTATCGATCTGAGATTCCATGACTTTTTACTCTGATCCTTCCCGCACGTTTTGATACCAAATTTATGTTGATGGGACCTACAGTGCGGGTGTCAGATTACGATTACGAACACAAGTCGTTAAAATTTCACTATTTCTGTATATGACTGTGTACAAATCTATGGGCAAAATCAGAAACTTTTCAAAATTATATGAATACTGTCAGGAAAGAATAATTACTCTCTCTAAAACAGTGAGAAACAACAAACATACACTCTCACATACTCATACACACACCCACGCACATGCACACACACAAACGTTTGAAAAAATCAAAGAAGTGCATAAGGAATTTGTAATACAATAGAATACATAACAAAAAAATTGACAACCCATTTTTTTAGTAAAGGAGTTGTGAATATTATGAGAAACATTTGTACCAAAAATCATTGTTCCTAAAGCTTTATTCAGTGAGATATAGCCAAAACTGATTTCTCACATAAATTAGCATAAATTAATTCATTAAAAAAAATTTTTTAAATAAAATCTAACCATATAGCTTTGTAGATTACATCATTCTCTACCATCATGCCAATTTTCGTGCCAATCCGGCGATCCACGGCCGAGATTTTAGGGGGGCCATAATGCCCCCCCCCCCTCCCTCCCGGTGATAACTAGACCAGGGCCCTGTTTCATAAAAAGTTGCTATGATAGCAACTCCTGCTAGAATGGTTACTACCATGGCAACATCTGCTTCCTGATTGGCTTTTATAATGAAAGTTGCCATTCCAGCAAGACTTGCTATGAAGATAACTTTTTATGAAATGGGGCCCAGGAATATCCCGGATAAGAGACATTGTTTGTATTGGCTTGAAACCAAAACGTGAGTAGCTATATCTGGAATATATGAGTGAATAGAGAATTACAATGTACATTATAATGCTTATATGTGGAGAACATTCTGCTATTTATGTGAAGAATTATGGATAAACATGACATTTTTTATGCATTTACATGTATGAATTATGTCAATTAATTCTGTGCTACTCATGATTTTGCATTTATGACATACTCTGGTCATATTGCTCTTCACAGTTTACTTCAGATTGAAGCTTGGATGTACATGTATAGGGACTATGCAATCAGTGTTTTAGGACACTCACCACACTCATGATTTATGTATGTCTTTGATAGATCACTGAATGCATAACTGGCAGTGTTTGTATACATACTAGTTGCAATACACCACTTCTCATTCGTATGGCATGTTTTAATCAAATACAATTTATAAAGTACAATATTCTCAGAACTGTGTTTCAGTAAGTAAATTATTTGATAAAAGGCTGTTCTATTTCAGATTATTGACATACTCATCAACAGGAAATATGCAATGCTATGTATGTGTGATGTGTAAATTAATATGTCTGTGGTGATGTGATTACTGGGGGGGGGGGGGGGGGGTACTCAATATATAGTGTGTGGTGGCTATGTGCCACGGAGAGGACCCCAATTTTTATGCTCAAATTTCCGTTCTAGTGTATACCATTTTTTTCATTCTGAGAAAAAGAAGAGAGACAGCTGTTTCAAGGTACCACATTTTTTCCATTCCATTTCCACATCTGAAGTCATCAAACTTCAAATCTTAAGAATTCATTACAGATTTTCCAAACTGTCTTATTCTAAGTACGGTATGCAGTGTCATATCAATCACCTTTCAAAAGCAAGAATTTTATGTGCAGCATGACACCCATTATTAGATTCCAAATATCGAAATTTTCTAAAGGCGGAAGGCAGAAACAAATACCTTTAGAAGTTTTGTTTTCAGATTTCTTGGAAAAAAGAGAATATTCTCTTAGAATACCTTTCAAGATTTTAAAGCTGAAAATGGAGATGAGGAAATAGTACCTTTTAGTTTCAGTGCTTCAGTAATCAATATCCTAAACTATTTATGGAAAAGATATACATAATAATTTTCAAAGGAAACAGTGCCAGAAAATAGTTCAAAATGAGAAATCTTATAAAAGTGCCATGGGGGCCAAATTGCCCTATTCTTTGACAAAAGAAAGCAAGTGACAAAAGTAAGGCTTCCTGTAAAAGAGCAAAATGTATGTCATTTACTCTGACAATGCAATACCATGATGTCTTGCCTGACATATCTCTTAGGGTGAGTTTTCATGCATAAAATTTGGCCCTGAAGAAGAACACACTAGGTAAAATATATTGCTATTATAGTAAATTTGGCATCAATGGTAACTTTCATGGAATACTGGATTTTGATTGGTTGTTGAACGTTACCATGGTAGTTACCACTGATGGTAAAGTTACTATAATAGCAAGTTTTTATGCACTGGAACCCAGATCTCTTTATACCGAGATATATACAGCAATTATTTACAGTGTTGAAAGTTATGAGTGAAGGCTACAACAGACTGGACAATAGGCTGTGTGGAGTTCCCTGAAGTGCTCTAAAATACATTGACCTAATTAAAAAGTTTTAAAAAATCTTCCGCTCGGTCACTACTCTCCCTCGCACATAAATTTAAAAGGTTAATTTCCAGGTATAAGATATGCAAAGGCACATGACTTTGATTTTGTGTCTGCAAGAACTGCATGGAAAATGCAAAGTTCTAATATGACCTACACAACAAAATGTGGGGTCAACAATAATCAAGGGAACGTGTATCATACAGATCTCCCTTAGACAGTTAGACCAATTTCACCTCCGGTTTATGTATTTGGCCCTCTATCGGCGTCACCATTGCTGCGGTGGGCAAGCCGCTGACCGCAATTGGCTCTGTGTACAAAATGAATGTAAGATATGAGATATGCCCCGATATTGTTCCATTTACTTTATTCTAGATCAATAGATCAGCACAGAAGCCGTAGTAAACGGGAGCCCTCAATCTTACCCTGTTTACAAAGTCATGTTTTCACTCATTAAATTGTACGCCAAAGTACATAATGACAATGTTTCTTGACTTCAAAGTCCTTTCTGTTGATGTGTTTACCCACTGGCAACGAATTTCTTCACATTGCTTACGGAAACCTGTGTAGGGAATACGGCTTCTCACGCAATCAGGCTTCATGAGTCAAAAGCGAGTGAATTTTGCACTCAGTTAGCTTCCAATTTTTAAACTTTCTCCAATTCTTGTGGCATTTTAGCACTGTACAGCTGCGGCCTGAACTTCCCTGATAATTTCTCATTGCAAATATTAAAAGAAATCTGCATATAAAATATTGGTCAAAATAGACAAATATTGAACGGATGTACATAATGCGCTATTGACCTGTGTACTATAAAAGTTGGAGTGCCCACCGCAGTATGTAGAATTGTGTCGAACCAGAGTGGATTTATAAATCCACTCTGTGTCGAACAGTCTGCTGCCCTCTTGCGTTGTGGGATTGGTCTATATTCAAGGGGTCCAATCCCCCTCCCCCCCCCCCCCCCCCGGGGGGGGGGGGGGGGGGGTCACTTCCATTGAAGAGTGGACAGCATCCGCGAGAATCGTCCTTAAAAAAGCACCCTAAACGAGGATTCAAGGGCAGGCCGCTAGAACACCCTAAACACGGATTTTGTGCAGATGTCCCAGATTCAGTGGTGGCACCAAGGGGGGGCATGGGGGGGCATTTACCCCCCCACTCAGAAGCTTTTCCCCCCCAGTTGCCCCCCCAGAAATTTTGAGGACTGAAAAGAAAAATTATACAGAAATTTGTAAATAAGTAGATGTTGTCATAAGCATCATATTCAAGCTGTGAAGTGCTCTAAAATACCATTTTCCACTCTTCAAAACTTTGATTGAAAAACAAAACAGTGGTTATTTTTGGCTCGCTCGCTTCGCTCGCTCGTCATATTTTAAAATTTCTTTTCTAAAATGTGATTAAAAACAAGAAAATTAGCCATTTTTGGCTCGCTTGCTTCGCTCGCTCGTCATATTTCAGAATATTTATTTGAAAATGCGATTAAAAACCCAAAGAGCGGTTATTTTTTGTTCGCTCGCTCGCAAAATTGATATTAAAATGTCTGATTTTTCCATACACGCAAAAAAAAAAATTGACTGCCCCTGCCCCCCCAACATTTTCTTTTGCCCTCCATTTGCCCCCCCCACTTTAACAATCCTGGTGCCGCCACTGCCCAGATTTGCACTCCCTAAACGAGGATATTCCCATTTTCATATCTTGAGAGTGTTAGTGGGGTACATTGAAAGTTTGGAGCCATTTTTATCTCGAGATAATTCACTGTCTCATTATGTTTTACACAGGCGTTATAGGATTTTTCGTTCATGGGTCTTGTTACAGTCAGTCTCGCAGTCGGAGCAAACTACATACCCTTTTCGCGTTTTAGATTATCGTGATTTAGGGGGCTTTTTTTCATTTTGGGGCATTTTTGACACTCTATTCACGTTCCGCGCCTACCCCTGAAAAAATACTCTTTTTCCGCGTTTTTTTTTTTTTCGCGGATGCTGTCCACTCTTCAATGAAAGTGACCCCCCGGGCCCTCCCCCTCCCCCAATTCCCCCATCAAAACAAAAGGGGAAAAAAGACCTATAGAAACGTGCATAAAAGATGATAACACACTTAACTGAACAATATTGATCCCCATTAAAACAGGGAGGAAATATGTGGATGCTTAGATCAGACTGAAACAAGTGCATAAAAAGTGCTTTAAAATACAATGTTTCTCTTTGGTTACTATACGGGACCGCACATCCTAATGAAAGCAATTTTCTAAGAGCATCACTAAAATGCTAAGTTTCAGTTATGAAAATACACAGTCCTGTCATTCAGAGGGCAGGGGGTTAAAGGGTTTAGCTTTTAGCTTCCTTCAGTGTCGCCCCCCCCCCCGACCTTCGCGAAAAAAAAAAATATCGCCGCCCCTGATCCCCTTCCAAATCCTTGCCCCCGCACTGTACTGACAAAACACAAATACATGTAGTAGATAGTATTCATTTATTGTCTTCTTCCGAAAAAAAAAAAAAAAAGCCATCCAGGTGAAAATACATATATAAAATACACAACTTATATAATACAGATACATTCACTTCAACATTAATTAAAATAAATGATACATGCATGTAATGATAATTAGCACTGAACATAAAGATAACATGGAAGAAGACAAAGGGGAAGAGATTTTTAAAAAAAGATGTAGAAAGAGAATATCAAAACAGCAAGAAGAGAAAGGGAGACTAAAGAAATAATAGAATAAAAAATGAAAATGAAGAAAGAAGGAAGGAAAACGAAGGAAAGAAGAAGAGAAAGACATGAATTAAAGGTGAGAAAGAGAGAGAGTCAGGAAAGCAGGGGCAGATGAAGGAGTCAAGAGAGAAAAATACATATTGTATATAATTATATTAAAAAAAAAACATTTTAAAAGATTTTAGAGGGCAGCTGCTCTGATGGGGAGGAAAAGCACATTTCTTCTTTCCCTTCTTTAATACATTTCTGACGTACCCGGCTAGATTCATTAAAAATCACCACAGGGTTATGCTTCTGAATATGTGTCAAAATGTCTGCAAGACATTCAACATCTTGCCTGTTATTTTCTTTACTGTTTTCATAACCCTCTCCAGCTTTGTTCTATCCTGAGCCCTCCGAGAATGAAATCAAATACATCGGACTGAATGACCGAATTATAAAAAAAAAAGCTACACCAAACCTATTCATTTTCCTGAGGAAGTACAACATTTTCCTAACATGCATGTGTACCCCAGACTTTAAAGGGGAACTCCCAAGTAAGTATTCAGTGACAATATCAATATTCTTGTCATGTACTTCTGAAATAGGCGATCATTTCCTTTTGTCTTTTTCCACAGGCCACATTTACAACCAGATTATTTCCTTGGCACCAATTTACAAACTTAGTTACTTTATCTCTGTAGGCTTTTTCATCATTCTCACAAGACCCATCATCTGCATATCTTATGATAGTACAATATTCACTTTCTGTCTTACAATCATTGGTATACACTGAACAAGGAAGGAGATAGTACACATCCTTGAGCAGATGCCTCCCGGGACGCCTGTGAACACAGGCCATGATCAACTGGCGTAACTGGAAACATATCTCGTTTTATTATGATATTAATTGCAAAGGCGCACTTGTGCAAAATAATTCATACCAAAAAAATCATAGTGATGATCGGATAAATAATCATAACAATGATGACAATGATGATTATCTTTATTTATAGGCCTGTGTGCTTAATCCAAGAATGAAACTGCCAACTTGTTCAATCATCAACTGGGGCACGGGGGGGGGGGGGCAATATGCCCCAACATATGGATTTTTTTTTTTTTTTTTTTGCTTGGTAAATAAGAATAAGAATAATAAGAAATTAAAAACATTAAATCATCGAAATCTAAAAGCAAAACTTTACGACCGGTACCCTTCCCCTTAATTTCTTGATTAAAAAAAAAAATAAAATGAGCACACCACCGGCCCCCCGCCCCTTCCACTCCCCTAGCCCTCGCTGTTTTTCGTGTGTTTTGTAGTACGCGTACGTAGTGTACCGAGCTCCATATGGCCCATCAATCGAATGTCGATGTCGGCGACGTGTAAAAATGGAAGCTCACTGTTCGTTCCTTGACCTTGTGGTTACTTTTGGCGCATTTTATGCTGTTTCCGGTGAGTGATATCATATTGTGGAAATAATGATTTATCTAAAAAAAAAAAAAAAAAAAAAATAGCTATAAATGTGTGATGATTATTAACGTTAGTTAGTGTTGAAAACTTACATCAAACTTTAACAAATTGACTTTTTTTTCCTTCACAATGACAATGTCTTGAGACACCGACTGTCGGTGAATCTTACCGAGTCCGAAGGCGAAGCGAGGCGCCGGAGCCCCGCCCTGAGCCTGGCCCGAAAGCGAAGAAAAATCTGGGAGTTCATGCAGTTCCTGTGCTGTTCTCTCCCTCGGCCTTGGGCCTGGCTTGTTCCACAATATAATATAATGCATGCTTTGCCTTTTTCGATGGCTTGAAGAATATGTGACTCGTTTTATCTAGATCTCTATGGGGGGGGGGGGGGGGGGGGGGGTGTCCGGACACTTAAAGATAAAAACTTCTCTTTTGCCTTTGGATTGAACAAAAAAAAGATATTCATTAAAAAGCACCAGTCATCATGAATATTTGTGCTTTAGATAATATTGTCAAACATATAATTCTCAAATTATTTGTGAAATGTTGCTTATAATTTAAGCAAAGTTTCACAAATAGTCTAGACTCTAGATCTAGAGTACCGGCTCTGGTGTGCGGCCGCTTAAAGGGAATTTGTGGATTATATTTATTAATCAAAGACTCACACATAGTTCAATACCATCAATGCAGAGTCCAAATACCTGCTGATTGAATAGAGGGCAAATTTAAAATTATTGACCAATTATGTGGTCCGTAGTGTCCATTTTTCAAAACGATGTTAGGGGTCCTGTGTGCGGCTGCCCCTACCCCTGTGGGCGGCCGCCTATCATTTGGCGAGCATTTAGCGCCATATTTGTGACGAAGTAAACAAAATAAATATTGAATTTCATGCTTTACACACCAATACTTTACGAAAAGTAATAATACTGTGTAGACACCCATAAAATCTGTCAAAAGTGATGATCTACCAAATGCCGTGACAAAAAAATGAAGGCAGAGTACAATCTCCTACAAAAACCTGCATTTTGTACACGTTTTACATAGAGTGGCCGCTCACAGGACCCATCTTGAAAAATGGCTCTGGTGAGCGGCCACCCCCATGCAACTTTTTCTCTGGTGGTATAAATAAGAATTTCTGCAGCAAAATATGGACCATGAACTTCATTCTCTTAAATAAAAATCAAATCAGTTATCAAATTGAACAAATAAAACTTAAGTATTGGCTTAAGTATGTCAAAGTTTCTTAACTTAAAAGTTAAGAAACTGCCATTTTTCAGTCAGTGACTGGTGGTGTCGACTTCCAATGATATTCAGTGAGACTGATTATGCTTACTGCTTTCGCTGAGTATGTTTTTTGGTGCACTAGAACCTACCTGAGACTGTCCAAGGTAATTTTTGAAGGGATATCAAAAATATTTTTTCAATTTTTAGTTTTTATTCACCACCGGCCGCTCACAGGGGACGGCCGCCCACAGGAGCACATACTCTAGATCTAGTTTGTCAAATTGCTGTTTTGTGTGAATAAACAACCTGTCCAGATACACAAGGTCTAGGGACTTGGTAGACCTACCTTATACTACCGTACCTATCCCAGTGAAAAGTTAAACACAAGTTTCAGTGTGTTGGCAAGACTTTGTTTATGATGGTTTTGTGAGATATTGATTTGCACATGTATGGCAGAGTGACCTAACTTCGTGCAGGTCCAAACTTCGCGCACAGGGCCATATCTCAAAAACTAGAAAAGATTGTAAAAAACTGGTAGCACCAACGGAAAGAGCACCCTAAAATTACTCTGGAAGTTACTTTCCTTTTGAAATTAGAGAAGGAATTTTGAAATTATGAATGAAAAATCGGCAAATTTGGCAGCGTTTTGCGTTTGTTCTGACAAAAACTGGACTTGTCAACAAGGGTCTAGAATTCCTCTTTTCGAGAGATGATGTCATCAAAATTGTAAGTAAAATGTGGTATCAAATTATTCAGTGGCATTTTGCCTTCCTAGTAATGCAATTACCTTACCTTTTATGGATCTCTATTTTGTATTAATCACTTGAAAACTGGCGTGCACGAAGTTAGGTCTCGTTATTTTTGTAACACTTTTCCAGGTCCAGAGCGGTGCGATACGACATCGAATTTTGTGATCGCGATATTTCGGGAATTCTTCCTAAATATTAACACGTTCTTCTTGCACCCATTTGAAATCTAAAACTTTGCTTTGCCTTTGGTGTCATTTAAATCAGAATAATTTTGGTAAAAATTGAGAAATTATGGATCAAAAATTGCCTTCGTTAAAAAATTAAAATGTGCGCGAACTATGGTCCCCCCCATCATACATCTTTTCTGTGCTTTTTGGTCTGATAATATTCTAAGATTAATTTCCGAATGATCTTCAGGTCTCACTGTCAATGTTGGAAGTCATTGGACTGGCAACGGGACACTCAGTGGGCCTTTGATTGTAGAGAATCAGGAATTGGTAAGTCATTATTTGTCTCTATAAATGTTATCTATATTGATCCACATCTCGTCTTTTTCTATCACTCAGATGCATGTACATGTACACAAAGGGTGTTTTGCAGATTCCTCTGCACTTTGCGGTTTCAAAGCTATGAATTTTGACGTCTTATTTTCTCTGTTAATGTCACTGTATTGATTAAACTTGCACAAGAAAGAAGACGTAAAAGCCTAGGATAAAACTAAATGACTATGTGATGCTTTGCATTAAGACAGACATCTTGTAGAAAAATACAGCATGTGTTAAGTGTCCCCATCACATAGTCCAGAGAAGCCTACAACAGTTTACTTGTAAAGATTATAAGGATTGCTTTAGAATCTACAGATAAATCATGATATCTAAGGTAGATTGTAACCTATTCCCATCATTGCCATTATCAGCAAAACTTGAAATCTGTGTGTAAACAACTTTAACAAGACAGATATGTTTAATCATACTAATAAGGATCAATTTGTCAAACCTGTCTAAATAGAAGATTTAATGAAAATGTGGCTCTTTCAGACAGGTGACCTTAATATGCAGGTTCTATGGAAGATATTGCAGCAAGCCTCCCTATTCACTGAGAAAGGGGCTATCTATTTCAGAGAGGGCAGCAAACAAGTCTCATCCATTCTTTCAATCCTTTCTGTTTTATGTCTGAACTTCTATCTCATTATTACTGTATGTCAAGGATGGCACTGCTTATCAATCTGATTTCACACAGGACTCACCACTTACTAGTAGTTTGAAAAGAGATGGCTGCGTTTTAATAAAAGTATGTATATGACTGAAATTGCTCACAGTAATATAAGGAATTAATTCTTCCACATACAAGCCTTAAATTTGATAAATGACACAAATATTTGCAATTACCTCTACCTTGAATGTTTACAAGTATTTATAGCAGACTGGAACTGAGGGAGAGAGAGGGAGAGAGAAAGAAAGAGGAAGAGAGAGGATAGCAAGGTGGCCTGTAAGGAAGGTTCTGTTAGGAATGTTTGTCAAGAAAGATGTAAGTTATAACAGTACTACGCAAATAAATGAGAGTCGGGAATGGCTCGTTACCCAACCCCCTTTCTACGAAATGCGTCCTCACATTTTCAAAGACATACAAAATATACTTATTTGAATCACCAAGTCCTTCCTTGAGTTGATTTATAAGCATTAATACATACTATTTAACAAAGATAACAATAATCCAGAAAATCAGTGTGACGTACAACCCCCGACACCATCGACGACATAACTAGACAAACCGTGAAGAGATACCTTGCATCAGCAGTGCAGGTTCAGTCTGCAATTTAATGTAAAATTAAACACTTGTTTAGTCATACATGTCTCAACAGTTACAATTGCTCACATGTATCATGAAATAATAATGTTTCTTTCCAGATCCAAATAGATATTATCTTGCAAGAGATACCATAAATGATATAGTAACCTGACTCCAGATATGTGTTATCCCTTTCAATATTTGCTTACACCAAGCTAAATTCTCACATCTTGTTCTAGAACCCCCTCTATAAACATTTTGAAGAGTCCCTTAAACTAAGCTTTGAAATGTTTAAACCTTCTCTATCATTGCCCCTTTATCTCATATTAACTGAATTATCATAAATGTACTCCAAATTTCTGCAGGCCTGTCATCTAGTCACAGCCCTCTCATAACTATAAACAAACAACTTATATGAATCTTGTAATTATAAATCTGCCAATTTATACAGTGTACAACAGCGCACTAAATGACAACTGAATGTAAACGCCCACGTACCCGATTCATCGTACATTATGTAATACATAGTGTGTGCATTCACACGCACCTTCACCCATACACCGAAACACATGTTCCACTAATTTGGCATCACAAATTATACTACTTATATCTCATGACATTCCAAGCAAGTGGGCTATATAGACAATTTAGCTATTTAACTTCAAGATTACATGCTCATTTACTTACATCATTGGGCTTGTATGCAAAATTAAGACAAAAATCAATGGCATCGTCGGGCAACAAAACAACTCCAAACACAGGAATTTCAGCAGCACGCCTTGACAGCGCCCTCAACTGTTCAAACTAATAATTTTCTTTTAAATCACCGCTTGTGACGTCAGTATCAACAGTTCACACCCGACAATCAGTATTCAAAAGCTGGTATTTGGAAGATCAGCAATTGCTCCTTGACCTCTATTACTATGATATGCCTCACTTCTTCTCTCACTATCATTCCTGGTGCTCTAGATAAATCATTAGCATCATCATCATCATCATCATCATCAACGTCATCATCATCATCATCAGTTAATTAATCATTACTTCAAGTCTTCAGCACTTATATACTATTTCAAGAAGCAGTGTTTGACTCTGCCACATAAAACCAATACATGCCACTCATACCAGTGGTGAATCATATTTCACGAGTTAATTCCAAACTCGAAAGAAGTCATTGGTGTTCAACCTATAATAAAGTCAAAGATAATCTCATAAATATTCTCTACTCAGTGGCGTTACAAAGGTGATACATGCACCGAAGAAAAAGAAAACTAGATAAAGATAAGAAGAAAAGATAGATGGATAGGAAAAAATGGAAGAAGAGATAGGTAAAGATAGTCCTAGAAACATCTATCCTTCAGTGATAAATACTTTTTCAATACTTCAATACATTATTACAACTCAGAATTCCAGGTATATCTTGAAGAAAAGTTGGAGATACAGATGGAAAAGACAGAATGAAATGAAGTGGTATAGAAGAAGAAGGAAGAAAATAATTCACATCAAAACTTTGTCACCTTATACTGGTACATGTATCTATTGAAAAATCCACCCTCTGGAAGATGCAAGGTCTCTACAACACGGGTGATGCTTCCCCTATTATTCAATACATGGAAGAAACTTTGCCATTCTGAGTTCTCAGTTGGTCAGTATCGCCATTGGTTTGCAAAGCCAACTTATCTGCTCTTTAATTTTGTGATGTGGTCTTCTGGGTCAGCTGTTTGGGTCTCTCTGTGATTAGTGAATATCTCTTCCAAGTTGTCATTGCACGTCACACTTAGTGTGTCAGGGATAGGTTTGTCAGCATGGTCAGAGTTTAAGTTGGTCATGGTGTCTGAGGGAGTGGATGGAGTTCTTGGGGTGTTATTGGCTTCCGTGGGAGTGGGGTTTGCTATTGGGGTCTTCGCTGGTCTGATGTCTGAGGGGTTTGGGTCTTTGTCGTTTTCGTTGTTGCTGTTGTCATTTGGAGCTGAAGAAATGGGCTAGGGGTCCTTTACCGGATTATGGTTGGAGTTGGGGAAAATGATGGCAAAGGCCTAGATTTGTGAAAGGGAAGACTTGGGCAAGTGGGCCGTTGGAGGAGGAAGTCTAGGGTGGTATGGAATTCATCACATTCTGTTGATGGGTGGGGAAACCGACTCCTATTATGCCCATGAGACACAAGTTCATTCTTGTGACATTTCTGTTCATGTCAATTTACAACTTGTCTATCCTTGTTGCAATATGTGCAGAATCGATGGTGGAAAGGCTTGTTGAAAAAGTGAGTGAAAGCTAGATAAGAGAAAATGGAAATATAGTTCATACATGTAACATGTTAACTCTGCCATCGCAGTTCTCTAGTTCTAAGTGATTACTACCGATCAAATCTTCCAACTTCACACTTATGTCGGGATTACCTAACACATCTTTTGCTCACCATTGAGCTTCTTCAAGTCAACTACCTGACTTGTCCATTCCTCACTTTCTGTCTTACCGTATTGTTGGCAAGGTTTCCAAGATAACACATCCAAATTAGCATGACCATGTCCAGTGCGGCAGACAATTTCTATGTTATATTCCAGTATCACTTCTAGCCAATGAGCTAGTTGTCCTGGCTGTTTGAAGTTTATATTAAAGCCATCGCAATGCCTGTGATCAGTTCTAACTGTCGCAACATGTCTACCGTAGAGATGCTGACAGAAGTGTTTCAGATAATTGACTACTGCAAGCAGTTTTCTGCAAGTTACACAATAATTCTATTCAGCCTTACTCAGTACTTTACTTCCGTACACAATCACATGCTCGTGTCCATCCTGCACTTGGGATAGGAAGCCGCCCATTCCATCTTTACTTGTGTCTATGTTGAGGATGAATTCACCCTCGGGATTCGGATAAGCTAAGATTGGGGCACATGCAAGTCTCCTTTTCAACTTATCAAATGCAGCCTGGCAAACAGAACTCCTTTCTAACTGTCCAGAATGACCTTCCTTGGTCAATTGATGGAGAGGTTTTGCAAACCATACAAAACCTTCAACAAAATGTCTGAAATATAACGCGAGACCTAAGAAACTTCATTCTCTGGTTATTTTTGTCGGTGAAGGCCATGTTCTGATTTCCTTGATTTTGTCTGTTTGGGTAGATACCACTTTGCTTGACACTTCATGTCCGAAAGAAAATACCTTTGAAAAGTTGGCACTTCGATACCTCCAACTTGAGTTTGGCTTGTTTTAGTTTTTGCAAAACTTATTGCTATCTAGTTATCTCTGTGGGAATACTTTTACCAGAGATTATCAGATCATCAAGATATACAAGCAATATTTCCCATTATAGGCTGACTATTACTTCAAAAGCTCAAAAGTGGCCGTGCATTACGTAAAACGAATGGTATTACGTTCCACGCATACAAACCGTATCATCAGCCGAAAACGCAGATTTGGCTTTTGCATTTGTGTCTAACCCTACCTGCCAATACCCTCTGGCCAGGCGTAGGGTCAAGAAACATTTTGCATGTGATAATGCTTGTAAGCTTTCATCAATTTGCGGTAGTGGATATGCCTCTTTGATTGTTCAGAGATTTTTCAAGTGCTCCAGTACTTCCTTGCACTTTTCGGTACTGAAATTGGGCCGATTCTCTATTTTTTCTTTGTGTCCTTTAGAACGAATTCCTAACCCAGCATTCTTCATAATGATTTTGTTTGATAAGGATTGAAACTCTAAGTGGTATAAGTTCTCCATTTTCCACTAGTGTTCTTGCAACAAAAGCTTTTTTTTTCTAATTTAGTCATTACTTGCAGCTCAATTTAAATTCCCATTTCTGTGAGAGTATCTAATCCTAAGATTCAGTCACTTTTCCATCTGTTTTTAGGAATGAACCATCTGCTAATTTAGCAGCTCTATCAGGTGGTCTTACTGGAGATCTTTCTGTTGTACAAATGTTCTCATGTACACTTCATGCAAAATGTACAACTCAGTAGCCTCACTATTAACAAGAAAAATTATTCTTATTATATTCCTATCATGAATGATTACCCTTATCAAAAGACCATCAAGATTATTCAGATTAATGGTCAGAGCTCTACCCTGTCTTGCGGTTTGTTTTGTTCGCTAGTTTGGGCCTTGTCTACTGATGATCGTTTGGCCCCACAAAAGCCCTTAGGGTGGCTGCAGTTTGTTTGACCGTTCTGTTTTCGTTCTGTAATCTGTTTGAGTAGGTCACTTTTGTTCTAAGTTGTCATGTCCTCGCGTTTCTTATGACAATCTTACATGATATGTCTTGCGTTTCTTATGACAATCTTTCACGATATGTCTTGATTTGTTACAGTAGTAACACGTTCTGTTGGTTCCGGTTCTTGATAGGACTGATTTGTTCTGTAGCCACCGTTGACTTCTTTTTTGCACTGAGTGTTGTCTTACAGGCTCTGTTAGTTTTCTTATTGCTTCTTTTCAAAGACAGCAGTTTCTATTAGTTCTTTGATCGGAAGCTCTTATTTATTTCTGAAGTAAGGTTTCAGTTATGAGCACTCTTCCTCCAACCTCTTCTTTGAGAATCAGTTTGACGGAATGTCCCTGAGTTAATTGCTGCCTGTATTGTTTTATCAAGAGTCGAGGCACTTGCATGAAAGATACCAGCTCTAATCTCAGGGTCATGAAACGTGTCAGTGAAGTGAATCTTCAAGATTCGATACCCTAATTCGATAATCTAACAGGTGTCATGCATTCTGGAGCGAGTAGAGCAGACAAAATAAACGACCACTGATTGTGTTGACCCTATGTACATGCAGGCCTGAAAGACATAATTGCAAAATTTGCAAATTTTGAAAACAGTAGTGGTCATTCATATAGACAGGTGATCGTTATGTTGTGGAATGCATGATCTTGATGTACAACATAGATTCTTGTATAAAATCTTTCATGTATATACTGCAGGTGGTGTACTATGAAATCAGTGCAGATGACCCCTCTGATTCTGATTCTGAGACTAATCGAGCTCTGGGCCACACTTTTGTATCCCTGGGACTAGTTCCTAGTTTAACCATCTGCAACAGTACCTGGTCTCAAACATTCTCCTTTGGACAAGATGCATGGGTAACTACTTTGCCTGAATGTAACTGATTAAGAAGAGTTTTCTGATCCACAAATTTTGATCACATGTCATATAACCAGTTTCATTTTACTGATTTGTTACCATTGTAGTGACTAATAAGATTAATGTCAGTATTGACTTTGTAGGAGTAGGTACCTCTCAAACCATTCCTTTTGGGAAACAATAATGGGTAAAGACTCTTAATGCTGGGAAGTGGTTAGGAATAGTTCTTGGGTCCCTAGACATTGCAATTTTATTTTTAAAAAAAACATCACCACCTTGTCTTTATTGAATTGAAACAAGCAGCCTTCCCTGGTAAAGGTTCATAAAATTCATGTCTACATTTTCATTACAGAAAATTTCATGTCCCCTTTTATGTTCACCTTGCCATGTTGAGTATTGCTGCTGCACGGAGATACTTTAAATCCAGAATGTTGAATTGGGTTACGATATGTACATTTGGAGTGACTCATAGTTTGCTTGTATATGGATTTTTTTTTCAGTTGTAGATAGTGAAATTGTGAGTTATTTCTGATGTAAGCAAATTTGAGGAAGTTTTCTCTCTCTTTTTTTCTTTTTTTTTTTTTTAAATGTAGAAACCTGAACTAGGATACTGGGAAATGCATCTTCCCTGCAACACATTTACTTGTAGTAGAGGAGGTAAGTAATCACTGTCTATATCCTGTATTCATTTGCCTTCTCTCTTTCCTTTTCCTCCTCCATGTCCATAGAAACGTTTTAGATTGATTGATCATAGTGACTTAAGGCTGAACTGATATAGTGAAAGCATGGGAGCAGTGAGCAATTTAGACCTAGAAATCTCAAAAGACCTGTGGATTGCACTCCTTATACATGGATTACTTCCAATTTAACAAAAGACATAAGGCACCTACTTATATTACATAAATCACTAAAGAAAATGTTACAAAGAAAATTAACTTAAGAGAACATATAAAACATGATTATACAACATCATGGAGAGAGATCATATTATAAAAATATAAAATCCTTCAAGAACTGAAATGTTAACAGCAGCAGCAACAACAATATCAACTAAGAACTACTAGTATTCCTACCCTGATGCTTATTCACTTGACTTTATCATGCCTCTTGATTTATATAGTGAATGTTGGTGAATGGTATGGGATAGTAGAGATGGATGTTAACACTGGATTACTCAGGAAGGTTGTCAGCATTGTAGACCCAGATACAGGTGAGGATGATATTTCCTTTACAGATTAGGTAGAAAATGTGTATCCCACAATATAAGTGATTTCTAAATTTGTAACTATTGATTTGAGCTGTAATGTCTTTTCTTAAATTTCCTTTAATTTCCAAAGCCGACAACTTAACACCACTTTTCAAGATCCCCCCATGGTCGCCTTCAGAAAAGCATGATGTTAAATGATATCTCTGAGGAAGAATAAAATAAAGTTTGTCTGCATTGAATTCCTCAGAACCTATCCAGATCATCTCTGAAGCTATGTCAATCCTGTCCCCTACCCTTCCTGGAATGAATGCATCATTTGGCAGACTTATTTCATCCCAGAGTCCATGTTCTCCAGATGTTCTTGTCATAGCATCCATATCTCACAACTCAGGTCAGTTTTGAATACTGTACTGCAGGAGGAAGGCTAAAATGGTTGAAATATTTTTTAGGAAACATACGGTCCCGATACAATGTTCTCATTAATTCAAATGTTCTTCCTGATGTATTGTAAAGATCCTGTTTATTTATTTATTTATTTTGGTTTGTTTTCTTTCTTTTATTTATTTATTTTTAAGGCATGGGGAGGTGCAGTATCTTGATCAAACATAATCAAATATAATCAAATATTAACATCAAGTCTCCAAAGGGTTAATGAAATGTAGAAATATAGGCCAAGATATCAGGTAATTGTGAATCCACTTGTTTGAAAAAACAGTGCAATGAACGAGGAGATTATCTTTCTGTAAAGCACTTAAATACATCTCAGGGAGATGTATTAGGTGCTATATAAATGCAGAATATTATCTTAATTGTAACAGATATTGTATAAACTGAATATAATGCATTCTATATGCCTACCATAAGGACTGAAAACTTGGAATTGATGTTAAAGCCTGTATTCTACATACTCTTTGAATGTGTACAGCTCCATCTATTGGCAAGATCCTAACTAGCTGACTAAAACTGTGACCTCTATATAATTCTAAATTGTCTTTTAAGGTGACCATATAAAATATGATTGATTCAATCCTTTTTAGTTTCAGTATCTCCTTTACAGCATTAAAAGTTTTAAATAAAGATATTCTATTTTCATCATGAAATAGAGTTTAATGCAGATACTTCTATACTTCTAGACATGCTGATCATGAAACTGAAACAAATGTGATCAAAGCACATTCAAAGAAACTTTTGAAATTATACCAGTACTGTTCAAAAAGTAATAATTGATAAATATACATATCTTCATATCAAATGTGTCTTGCAGAAATGCAGATGCATGTCAAGATAATGATCAGAAGATAATCTTAGAAAGAATTTATTTATTTCCTTTCCAGTGACTTGTGGATAGTCTTTAGATATAGATATTAATGGATTAGGAAAAAAAAGCATTTAGTTGGTACACTTTCCCTAATTTCATCCTTACAGATGTAATTGTTGGAATATCTTATGAAGGTTTGAAGCCAGATACTGTCAAGTGGTTTGATTTGACCACTATTCTCTGCTTGAATACTTCATCTCAAGGTATTTGGATAATTCTCCATATCCCAAATATGATATTCAACAGTAGAAGGCGATATTTTCCACACTCGGCATAGACAAGGGCACTTCCAGTTTCCATACATACATCATGGGTCGAGTCTTAACAAGTCCCATAAAAATTATAGTTTTTGAGCCTAGAAAATGCAAGCTTCCAATTCTGATAATACGTGCATAGATCTAATAAAATCATCAGGAGAGTTTATGAAACCCAGTCAACAATATTTTCATCAAATGAAGGATTTATTAACCTGGCTGTACATTTTCTGTGGAAGCCGGAAGAAATCTTGTCCAATTATTGGTACCTGATTTGTATCTGCACATGTAATGACCTGCATGGTATGAGGGAAATATCGCCCTCTACTGTTGAATCTCATATTCGTGGTAGGGTGAATTGCATGAAACTCCTTTGAGGTTTACATGAAAATGTCTTTTCAGGTATAAGAGGGGTCTAACATTTGTACTTAGAGATGTTAGATCCACAATTCCACAAAACCGGAATTACAAATCAAAGATTTGTGGCTCACAGTTGTAGAGTTTGTGTGCTTATTTTTGTACTCTGCCCCCCCCCCTTCTCACCATTCAATACTCTTCAAATATGCTCATTTTTTCACCTGAAGTCATTCATTCCACCAATTTTCTATTTAGATTCATGATATTGAGGTACATACCTCGGTAATGGAATTACCAGAAAATGATGTCACTTTCAAATAGCAAAAAAAGTCATGTAAATTCAATCATGCATTATACCAGTATTGATTAAGATGGTGGAATTCTGTTGTTTTTTTATCTTTCAATTTAAGGATTTTGCTATTCAGGACTATCAAAGTGATTGGTTTTACTATATATCAGAAATTACCTGATTTTTTGCTTCCCATGTGGAATTGCCTAATAGTTAATATAAGATGTAAACTTTGTTTAGTCAGGCATCATTTCTTCTAAGCTTTATTTTATCCATTGTTGGGGCTCAAGTTGTGGTTTGGTTTGAGATTACATCTAGGGTGATATTCAGAGTTAGGTTAGTAGTTGGTTCATATGTAACATTTGAAATGGACAGAGCATTTCTTGTACAATGTTCTTGTTCTTTCAGCTATGTAAGTAAAAAAGTTTCTTATTTTCATTGATAGAATGCAATCCAGGAAGATTGATTGATTTTAAGCTGACATCAGAGCATCTTATTATCCTGACATCTGAAGTCATCTTCACCATTTATCTCACTGGACAAAGTTTGAACAAGGTTTGTTGATAGCTGTGTCTTAATTCTATCTGCAGTGCTTCTTAGAACTATAAATGCCAACATCCATGCAGACTATTCTTCATGATCTATTCCCCCTTTTTGTTTTATGCTTATCACATTATTTGTAGATATTGATTAAGAATAATGGAAATATAAACTATGTACTTATCTTTGCTTCTTGTGTTAATTGCATCATGAATACCATAATCTTTGTATTCAAATGCTGAATATGTTTGAAACTTCTATTTTTCAACAAGGAATGATTATATTTTTACAGGAATCTGTTAATCTTATCAACACTGAGAGTGTAACCGAAGGCATACTGATAGATAATACCAGACTGTCCTACACTCCAACATGCAATGCTCAACACCTTCTTGGTAAGTATTTAATCAAACTTCATAGAGCATTCAGCAGTTGATGAAATATTTCAAAGTCATAGGGGGAACAGAAACTGCTGTTTTACCATCATTTGCAAAAGTTTAAGACCACCCTTCCAGAATGCAATGACTCAAAGAAAAAACAAAGTTAAACATATTCATTTTTCAGACATATATTTGTTTCCAACGCATTCATATGGGCTTATAACATTACTTGTTTGCTATTGACCACTGTAGTAAGCATGTTATGTAAACATGCAGGGAGACAAAAGAATGTATTCCAGTTACTGAAATACCCACCAATGTCCAGGTGGTCTTAAACTTTTGCAAATGATGGTTCTTAATTTCAAGTGACATTATTCATGGTTTATGTATGCATTAAAATGCTTTTCGCTTTTAATAAGAAAGATGATTTTGTTGCAGTGAAGTTGTTGCTATTAAGAGTCCTTCCACACCTTTCCTCTATTTCTTGTTTTCTTTGATTAGCTCCCTTGTACATTTATGTTGTAACCTACTCTCTTACACTTCATTTTCCCTATCTTGCTCTCCCTATCTCTTTTTGTTCTATCTCTCTCCCATTCTTCTTATTTCCTTTGGCTTTCCTCCCACCCCCCCCCCTCCGTTCACTCTCTCACTCTTTCTCTCTCTCTCTTTCTCCCCTCACTGCTTTATAGTGCTTTCTCTTAGTTTTTTTTTATTTAGAACAAAATATGATTGCATACTAATTACTATAGGTTTGCACTCATCCAGAAAGTATGTTCTTTGTACCTGACCTCTTAACCCGTTGAGCATGATTTGATTTCAGTTTAACACCCATATTCCATAGACCCTAGCCTGAGTTAACTCGGGCTTAGAGTTCAGTGGGTTAAATTTCCATTGTCAATAGAATCAATATGAATCATTTAAGTGTTTCAAAAAGTTAGTGTGTGCAGAATTCACATTCCAATCATATACTGAGCATTGGAGAAACTTTTATGAATAAAACTGGCTGTTCGTGTTTGTGTGGGTGGAATGATGATTTACTAGGTATTCAGTTGAAAGTTTACTGCCATGCCCTGGATTAAAGAAAGAAAGAAAGAATCATCAATATTGTTTATTGAGAGAATTCTTTCATGACCCACATGCTACCTATAAAACACCTCCCACTCAAATACTCTTATTTCTGAAAGGGCCTATATTCATCATGAACTAGCCATATGGAACATGGTTTTAAATAGCCTCTTGTCTGAAGCCCACTGCACACTAAATCTGCAATCTGCAATCTACAAGCACAGCTTTTCAGCAGTCCCCTCCATTACCAACCTTTTTCTTGGCTTGTTGTACATATTATATTTTCGATTCTATTGTTTAGTTTCACTATTGTTCTTTGTACATGGCATGTATTCTGTTTATGTACTATGTTGGAAATGGAAATAAACGAAATGAAATGAAATGAAATGAAATGAAATAAAGGATCCGAATGCAACCCGATTTTTTTAACAAATGACATTTTGCATTCAATATGAAAGTCTAAACAAGTAAAATTATCTTATTTGAGGTTCGGAATAATGATAGGAATACTAAAATCAAACTTTTGGTTAACTGCAAGCCTTTAGATCGGAGTAAAGGCTAAATCGGCTTCAAATCGTAGCCGATCGCAAAATTTCTATGACGTCACTACGATTCTGAATTGAATTCGCTTTCATTCCTAAAAGAAGGCTCGCAATAGCTTGGAATTACGATTGTAGTATTCATACAACTATTCGGAACTTTAATCATTAAGATTTTTCATGTTTGAATTTTCATATCAAATGCTATAACAAATTTTTCAAAAAGCGGATTGCAGATGGATCTTATAGTGTGTGGTGGGCTTAATAATGCTATCATGTCATCTGTGCTGTATGGAGCAATCGATATATGGACTCATAAACATACTACCTCTCCTTCTATTCCTCCTCACCATCTCTCATCCTCATAGTATCCATCCTGATTCCCTGGGCCTCACAAGCTTCCATCTCTCTTTAGGTGCATTTATGCTTGATTTGCAAAGATGGTATGAGGGTTTTGAAATGCTCATTACGAGAATCTCTCGTTTAAAATATACCCCACCACTATAACACAGGAACCTATGTATTACAGTTGGGGTATACTGACCCCGATTTCATATTCCTCGTATAAAGTCTTATCAGTGCCTTGCATTTTCGCACAAGAGGTGGTGGTGGATTACACTACGGCTTGCACTCCTCATCATCTTACGTAATGATGTACTGTAAATAAACTCTTACCACGGCACTGCCTGAAAGGAAATGAGAAGTAGGAAATATATATTTCATTTGTTTTAAGATATTGCCATATCCAAAAGTCACTCATGATTTAGATGAAGACCAAAATTAAACTTCGAACGAAGCAAAATGACCCAGAATTGGCGATTATAGCAACATTTTAAACTCCATATTAAGCTAGCTCGTCACGCTGCAGTATTATACACTGGGTATCTGGAGCCCTAGTTCAGATTCTGAACGATTTTATTATAAGAGCAATCTCCCCCAAACGCGATATCCCCCAACCGCTGCCAGGCCGATCATGGCGTGATTCCGAATTGTACGGGCGAGGAAAAAATTTTCCTCGCCCGTACAATTCGGGATCACGCCATCTCTCGGCCTGGCAGCGGTTGGGGGATATCGCGTTTGGGGGAGATTGCTCTTATAATAAAATCATTCAGAATCTGAACTACTGGAGCCCCTGCATGTTTCTCTTTCTCCCTTCCTCCTTCTCTCTCTCTATCACCCTTTCAAGGTCACTTCTCCAGCAGGGGATTACACTGCTCGTGCTTTTGTTTATTTAGCCTTATACTGCAATCTCAGGTGTATAGAAGTTGTGAAAGTCAAATTGGGGTTTCAGTCTTAAACAACAGGTTTTCGTCATGCATCCAAAATGTAGTTCATGGGGGTACTGTTTATGCTGCTCAACTTTTTTGGGCTCAAGATGATGATGATGATGATTCACAGCATTTGTATGGCGCCATATATCTTTTTAAAAAAACATTCAAAGGCGCTGGATAGAGTCAATTTAGTGAATATGCACTGGGAATGCGCTCACTTAGTTGACCCAGAAAGGCAAGTCAAATTGGGGCACACACTTTTTCAAAGGTTTTAAGTGTGTGTTTGTTTGTTGCCGATGATCCCCGCTCACCCCATGCTAACAGCAGGGCCCGAAGTTCATCCTCACTATAATTCAAGCCCTTGATACTCATAATTGATAAAATTCACTACAACTACCAGTATCTTTTACTGTTATCAGAAGTAATGGGTAATGAAGGCAGCAAGGATACCAAGGGGTTGAGAAAACCTACGATTGCACAATATTCAAAAGTGGCACACAAATTTCATGTGAACCAGAAAGGCGTCTTATAAACGTCTTTATTGATGTTGCGTTTAAATGCTTTCCCAGGAACCATGTTTTGGAAGAAACACCGATATCAGACGCGCTTTTTTGTGCTTTTGAGGTTGGTGTTTTAGATCTGCATTTAAACGAAACTAAGCATGGACACTACCATGTTTTGAACTAAACATGTTTCAAAAGCCTTATTCTAGCCCCAAAAGGTTCAGTTTAAAAGTGCCTTTTATCTCCTTACCCTCGCTATATCATATGTTATCTCACCTAGTGTCAACTAGATCTCTTTTAACAAGCTCTACTGCATCCCTTCCCTCTCTCCAACACAACACTCATCCAGTTTCCCCTTAGCCTCTTCTACCAAGTTTCTTTTCACCACCTACATGTATATCCCTCCACACTACTACAGCCACTCATATCCCCTTTTGTGTCTTTTAACGAAATTCTGCCCCACCCTCCTTCCATACTATGCGTACATTGATCAAGTATTCCCTTGTTTAGTTTAGTTTTCTCTCCATCGCCCTACCCTGCTCTCATATATATCGTCGCTGATTTTACGAACCGGCATACGAAGCGTTTTTCATGAAAATTTTCAATTTTGAGATTTTCACATATTCTCATTTGTATTAACATAAGCTACCTATCAGCAAAATTTCAGGTCATAAAACGCTTTAATTAAAAAGTTATGCAGTTGAGGAAAAGCGACCTGTGTCACAAAATGCCAAAATTTGAAAAAAACGAATTTTACGAACCGGCATACGTTCAGTGCGCGTTCAGTATGCCAGTTCGTAAAGCTTGACTATACGCGCGCCACAAAAGTTGTGATTTTACGAACCGGCATAACTTGCTAATTCGTGTCTGCTAAAAATGAGGTTACATAAACACAACGTTTTAATTCTGAATCTTCTTGGAAATGGTAAGTATATGTATTTTCTTATACTCAAGTAATGAATATGTATACATTTTTTTGTAAAGACAATTGTAAAATTGTGATTTACTCAATTAATATGGTTATTATTTGATGATTATTTCGTCTTACTCTGTCCTTGTCCCACACATGGATTATGTTGTTGGCTATTGACTTACGTGTATTCTAATGATGGAAAACTTATTAACTTAATAATAACTTGCATAATTATACTGAATCGTTCAATATAGTGGGTTATGCTCAGTGATCATTAAGAATATCAGATAAACTTACGGTCAAGTCACATCAGTGATTACAGTTCTGATCTTGTTATGGTAAGAACTTGTCCAACGTTTAATGTTAAATTTAACTTAAGCTTTGCCATTGTAAGCTGGGACTTAGACTAGTTTAGTACGTCATGCCATAGGGGTAAGGCCTAACTGTTGGATGTTCTGGTCTAAAAAATAAAAAAAAAATTAACTAGAAACAGTTAGGCTCCTGGACCTTAACTTTCCCGGAAATCTAGGAACCTGTAGATAAGCACTTTATGCTGTAATGTAGGTCAGTAGGTGAGAGCTTAGGCTGGGTCCAGCCCCTGGCCCAATTTGGACTGTTTTTCCCTCAATATGAGAGGAGGATTGTGTAATCATGTATGGTTAAGCACATCGCAGTGGATTACATTAATGGTTTGCCTCTTAGTAGGCCTAATATAGTAATGCAAATGGAATTTCCTGGGTTTATTTAAAATTTCCACAGAGAAAACGTTAAAGATTCATAAACAACCTTAAAATCAAAATCGTCCATTCTGGCAGGGTTAGTAAAGGTTGTGATGAAAGCTTGAATCTTAGAAGCGAGATCTAGACTTTAGGCTAGGTCTAGAGTCTAGATCTTGGTCTAGACTTAAGTCTAGACCTTTATGTTGTAAGTAAATTGAAAACTTGTATTTTCTATACTGATTTGTGCTATGTTTTTTGTGACAAGTAATCAAAATTATATTTTGTCACAAAGATGTCTACATTCACATGTACCAAAGAAAAAGATTTAAAATCATTTCTATAGTTTCAGAGGTAACAAGGCAGTGAATTACCTAAGACTGATCCTGGGCCCTAAGATCAAACACCGAGATGCATAGGTTCACCAAATTATGTCAATAGTTTTTATTGATTTCAAATTGTAATAATATCCAAAATCCTATGAAAGCACATAGAGACATTAGATAATTATGTGATATGTGCTATTCAAGAATGATTTATTATTATTGTTATTATTGTTGTGTATGTATTTTTCCTTTATCTAATCAGGTGGAGTTTCTCTAGGATGCCCCTATCCAGTGGGACAAGGACAAATCTACGACGTATCGTTTCCTGATGTCAAAATGAGAAAGAACCTATGCAGTGCCAAGGAGAGGAACTGTGGTCAAGATGAAATGGGGTACCAAATGGTGGTTGGAAAAGATTTTTTCAGTATACAGAACGTGAACTCACAGAAACTCTAATCTTCCAAGGTAAGGTCCTTAATTACTGTACTGTAATTACCTTAATTACTTCGTAGAAATATGAATGTTTCTGCTAATTAATGCACATTTTCGAAATGAATTTTATAAAGACTGGGCACATCAAATGATTTGTTATGCAGTAGTGCAATGTATTTACTTTTTTTCCATTTCAAATTCAATGCAATTCAATATCGCTTTGTGCAATATTTAGAAAATGTGTTGCTTATCATGTTAAATAGAACCTTAGCTGTATGAAGTTGTATGTAATTTTACATTGCAGTGAAATCCAGACTATAAGACCGATGACCTCTCAGCTGATAAAGCCAGGTTTAAAGCAATGACCCCCCCCCCCCATCCAAGGAGCCGACTCCTAGACGGATGAAATCATAACAACTATGACAACTGAGGAAGCAGGCCATCGAATTCATGCAGACAATATGGATGTGGAAGACTTCCCATTAGTTGAGTTTGGTAAGTAATACATCTTGCATTTTATTCATATATCCAAATAACTTTCTCTGTAAACACAGTACATGTACATATTTTAAAGGTTCATTGTTTATCGACCTATGATATTATGATGGAATCTACACTTGTACTTTACAGCTGGACAAACGCAACCAAACAATATGCTTGGTGACCTCAAAGCTGATGAAGCCCGTCCTGAGAAAGCTGACATCTCCACTGATGAAGCAGACCATGGAATTCATGCAGACACGATGGATTTGGAAGACATCTCATTAGCTTAGCTTGGTTAGCATGGTTAGTAATGTATTTTACGTTTGACATGTTTAAGATACACGTATATCTTCTGCTCATAAATGTATTTCATCCAAATGAGTTTGCAACCTAGTTATCAGTATGCTTCCAAGGAGTGAAGAAGAGTTAAAGTGAAAGTTTTAGGAGAATCAGACAATTTGTTCAAGAGTTATGAACTTTGAAAGTTTAAGTAAATCCTTATCATAGAGATCCTTGGAATTGGCAACTTTGTCAGCATGTAGGGATTTACTGAAACTTTCAAAGTTCAAAGTTCATCAGTCTTGAACAGGTTGCCTGATTTTGCTTAAACTTTCACTGTTTACTGTTCTTGGTCATCTTAAATTCACTAAGAACATACTGATGCCCAAGTTGCATTCTCCTTTTAATAATAATAAAATAATTCTCTTTAAAGATTGAGCACTGATTCAAATTTTCATTGTTAAACAACCTGTATAATTGTTATATGAGGGCATCTACATTTTGACTTTGCAGCTTAAAGCTGGTGAAATCGGTCCCAAGAATGAAGACATCTTAACTGATGAAGCTGATCCTGAGAAAGCTGGCACCCAAGCTGAAGAATTTCATCCTGAGAAAGGCGAACGTCCAAGCTGATGAAGCCGATCTTGAGAAAGCTAACATCTAAGCCTCAGTTTACTTATGATGTTCTTTATACATTTAAAAAAAAATCATCTCCTTTCTTCTTTTGGCGCTTTTTGCTAAATTATCAGTAAGCAGCTTTTATTCTAAAAGAATGTCACCTTGATCATGATACAGGTAAATGTACACCAATTCATGATGCAGATGCAGTGAATAATCTTGTGTGCACTTAAAACAAATTAGATGAGTATTTGATTAATTCAAGTAGTGAATTTCAAATCATTAAACATTTAATAATTGAATGTGGATAAGTCTTATATCTTGAATCTTAATTATTTTCTGCATTAATTCAAATGATCTGAAGTCATCAATTAAATATACTGCTAGATTAACCTTAATTATGTTTTGACTTTCTCTTGCATATTTTCCTGCATATAACATGAAACCATTTTGAAAAAAACTTCTGTATTTCACTGTATTTCAATTCAATTCTCAAATGATATGAATTAACCCTTATCCTAATGCTAAATGCATATAATACTATTTTAGGATGCCTCTGAAGTTGATGCCATGATGCAGCTGTCAATGCACGACATGACCATGATAAATTCTCATCACTTCACTGAGATTGCTCATACAAACAAGATTTGGTTCAGTTCAATTCAGATAAGTTTGTCATGAAATTGTAATAAAAGAGCTGAAGCCCACTTGTTAGATTTAAGTAACTAGACACATTGTTTCGTACATGTATGTGTTTATTTTTATGTGTTTACAGTATCAAAAAAAGGAAGGGAACTTTATAATCAACTTCTCTTAGCTCCGTTCATTACTGATGCTCATGCAGTTGTCTAATTGAATTAATAAACGTGATTTGTATTTCATTAATCAATATGATCAAAATCAGACATACTTGTTTGCTTGAATGTGATGTTTTGATATATAATGCATAATTTCAGATAAATTTATTTTTAATTCTAAATACAGTGTGTAAAATAATATAGAAATTAGAGAAGGCATAATAAGAAATGAATTTTGCACACTTGATGCATATTCATAATTTTCAGAATATGAACGTGAAAAGGCATTTTATGTGAAAGAGCACTTGGCTTGTGTTATGAAACAAAAATCTTATACCTAATATGTATAGTTGATACTGAATTACTTCTTGTCATTTACTCATTTGTACTAATGAATTTTTCAATTGAATGAACTGCATTTTGGTTTCCATCAAATGGTATAACTGAGTTTGAAAAAGTATTATGTTGCTAAATGCATGTACCTGTATACAAAGTTTGCTGTGAATGTCAAAGCAGTTGTTTTTCATGTTATAAATTTTATACCTTGATTTAAGTGATAATGTTTCGTTTTACTGTTTACTCTTCACTGTGTACAAAAGTTACATAAGTTATGTACAACCTAACTGTAATTCATCATAGGCTTTCATGTTAAGTAATTTGATAATCCACTTTATAAGAAGACAATATAGAAATCAAAGAGAATAGATATGTAAAATAAAACAGAAATACATGTAACATATTTACATATATCAGTATCATTAAAGTGGACAAGTTACAACTGACTGGGCCCAAGGTCCCCCCCCCCCCTGATTAATTGTATGTGCAGTTGTAATGAATTATAATTTTTTATTTTTGATTCTTACTTTCTTTGTTTTGTTTTAAAGTTCAGTTACTTGATATGTAGGAGGAATTATTTAACCCAGAAAAGCTTCACCTCTTTTTAAAGTTCCCTTATTTCCTTATCTGTCACGTTACTACACATGCATGGACTGTATAGAAAATGTTATTTGATGTAAATTGGTAACGAACAAACAATCCAATTTTAGAACCGTGGGGTTTTTTGTTTCTCCCTTTTTTTTTTGCAAATGAACTGATGATAACTTCAGAACCTATTTGTATATTTCTAGTGAGCCTCTGGTTGTTCTTGTCTTTGTAGCATTCTAAAATCAATAATAAGGGTCTAACTTTTATTTTGCAGATCTGTCTCATTTTTGTTTCATGTTATTATGATTTGATTCAATCCCTTTTACATGTCTAATTAGATACATTTAACATTAGCTTGAAACGTACTCAGAATCATGCTGTCTTTAAAGAGCTGGATGATGTCGATATCAACTTGAATGAGGCATGAGATTGAGATTGGAATGTCAAGAACGTGCTACAGGTCTGGAAGAATTAGATGAGAGAAGAGAATGGAATTATGATAGTAAAGGGATGTGTTCATGGGGAAATGGAGCAGTTTTTTTCTGGGAGCGAAATAATGAAAATAAAGCTGAGTGTGTGTGTGTTTGTGTGTGTGTGTGAGAGAGAGAGAGAGAGAGAGAGAAGTGGTATGTTTTTGCTGGGGGGGTAGACTTTAGAAACAAGGACAGGTCATGGGAAGGGGTATTAAACATGAATGAAATAGTAGGTACGAATACAAATTGTTCATTTAATTCAGTATGCATGATATGTCAGGATTATACGGTGATTTTTCAATCCCAGTTGGACAAAAGATTGACCTTGAACCCCTTGAACCCCTTGAACCCAACCCCGTTAAGAACTGTGTGCATAATCCTACTGATATTTCATATGCCGGTTCGTAATGCTGCAGCTTGCCTACGCGCAGCCATGCATGCGCGAGTTTTACGAACCGGCATATCATTACGCGTGCCGGTTCGTAAAATAATCCCTTAAGTACACGCGCTATGTACAATGCGCAAACGCGTGTTTTTACGAACCGGCATACCAATTCAAGGAGAGATTAAAACTAAAATACTGCGTTTCTTTCTTAAATATTCTATGCATGTGGGAGGATAGATGCCACTCTTAGTACACATTCAATTCTACGATGATTAAACGAAACTACGGTGTTAAAATTAGCATGTTAAATGGGCAAAGTCTTTAAACGCGATTATCTCGGAAACTTGTTTTCGCGCAGTGAGGCTTCGTATGCCGGTTCGTAAAAACAGCGTCGATATGTACACCCACCAGGTATCTCCAGAGTCTCTTTTAGTGAGGTCCCTTGTCTCCTGCCTGTGAGAGGGCATTAATCCTTATATCAAGGCATGATCAGTAATTGAACACAGTTCGTTGACAGCACAACATCTACATGGGGAGCACACACTAACACACCTGTGTTATATTACCCACATTTTCAATGAGAGGATTTTTCTTTTCTTTCTTTCATTTTTCCCCTTATATTTCATATCATTATGTGCATGTTCTGAATAGTTTGGATGGTGTGACAGAGAATAAAGAACAGATAATCAGTTTTCAGGTTGATTGTACTGCTGTAAACAAAATCATCTAAACCTAGCGGTCATAGAAGAAAAAACAAACAATCTTTCTCAACTTTCAAGAAATCAACGTGGACAGAAATATACCTGCCACAAATTTTTATCATTTTAAAATTTTTATATCTGAAAGAAAAATGCATTTGTATTTAGAGCTAAACATTGTTAGGGCTGACATTGGTGTAAGAGGAGAGGTCTGGATTTCCAGTGACCCAGGTTTGAAACCAAGTCGATCCACTAGTGCCCTTTGGTAAGGCATTGATCCTCATTATCAGGTCCCTCAAAGAGAGATTAAAGCTGTAGGTCCTCTGGTTGCTTTAATACTCAAAAGCTTTTTTTAGCAGTCAGGTAAAACAAACCAAACCAAACTTCAGCTTGCCACAATTGAATCTTTTCTTGTATGTACATTGTAACTCATTTTCCTTGTTGCACAGAATTTTAGGGAAAACTTGTTGCTAGCAGTATCATATGAAACTTGACACCCCGATCATATAACCTATGGATAGAACTAGCTGGTATGCCTAATAAGGGCCCTGGTCCCTCAGGTAATTCCCTCATTCATACCTGTCATATTTTTATGAGTCGTGACAAAACGACTTTCAACCTTTGACATCTAGATCTATGGGGACATCAGGTTGCCTGTCAACAGAGAAATGGAGACATCTGTTAGTCCTCAGTCCCCTGAGTGTTATTTGACGTATAGCTGCAGGAGTAGAGTGTAAACACACACACCCACTCCCACATGTGATGAATATTGTGGGCACATAATACTGCTGATGTGGTATTTCAAGTTCCTTTTTGTGAAGGTTTCCAGATGTTTGAAGAATGAACAAGTGGCTGAATTTCTTTTGTATGATAAGTCTTTGTTATTGCCAATATATGAACATAGTTCACCTCCCACCCATATGTGAGGTAATAATGATTCATATAATGTGTGCAAGTTGCCATGCATTTACATTTATAGTTTGGATCAAAGTATGTCCTTCAATATAAAAAAACGAGCGTAAGACATTTCGCTTCATTGATAAGGAAGGGGCGATTAATCATCTAACTTACACAGTAGCGTAGCCAGGATTTCATTTTAGGGGGGAGGTAGTGAGCACGCAAAGCGTGCGAATCACTTTCTGAGTGTGCGAAGCGTGCTCCCTAGGGGGGAGGGTGCAGGAAGCTCCGCCGTTTCTTTTTCACTGTTCTTTGTTTACTCCCGCTCTTCTTACTTTCTCTTACCTTTTTATTTTCTCGCTCACGCATTTTTTCTTCCTTTTTTCTTTCTTTTTTGTCTTTTTGGGGCGATAGGGGCGGTCGCCCCCCCCCCCCCCCGGCTACGCGCCTGAACTTACAGGTCTTGTGACATGCATTTCCTTGTAGAAAAGCCGATGGAATGCAAGAATTCACAACTTGCAAAGATTGCATTTACAGAAAAGCCTTTATGTCATGTGTAACTTGTCACTATCTATGACTTTGTTTTATGAAATCTTCCAAAATTTGTCTTCCACATTTGCATAATGTGTGTAGTGAGAGAGAAGTAATTACATAGTGCCATTTGTGATCATGTGTGTAAATTAGAATGCAAATAAAGGATTCCTATGTTTTTTATACAAACAGATGGGGAACTTGTATCCTTAAAAAGTTCTCTTTGTAAATCGTTAATGCTTCCTCATTAAAAAAAAAACAACAACACTTAAAATCAATTTTTATTGAACATCCATAAATCCTAGAAGTGGTAATAACATTGAAAAGAAAGCAAAATTGTAGAATGTATTGTTGAATATTCAGATAATTCTAGTCTGGTGTGAAATGATTCTGCTTGACTAAATGGGAGGAGATTTATTATTAAGATGAGCTTTATATACTATGGACAGATCATTTTGTATGGTTCTGTAGTTCTGATGTTTCAACAAAATACCCTTAAAATGCATAGCATATGGACTTTGTTAATCTTTTATTTAAGATACTTCATTCATTAGCTTTTCTTCAATGAAATATAGTGCCAAGTATTCAAGAATGCTTTATTAAACATTTCCTACTTTATATTCTTCATTTGTCTTCTTTGTTTTATCTAAGAGGCCTACGCAATTGTCTGCATTGCCAATTTTTATTGGCACAAGTAGAATCAATCCTCACAGCTGCTACGGTTTCTATTACGAGTTCTCAGTACATTGGCAAGGAAAACTGACCAAGTGATGTAACAGTTTGCTTTCTTTCCATGACAAATTTGAAACATGTATTGAAGAGAAAGTTTGCCTTGAATATATGCCAAGCTGTAACAGTGAATAGATAATGGCATGGTTTATGTTTATCAATGCATTAGTGATTGTTTTCAATACAAATTTTTAAATAGCATTTTCCTCCCGTGGATCATACACATTAATAGAACATTAAGTAGAGCCCGTTATTCTAGTGCCTATTACCATCCGATGTTACCCTAGCCTGACCCACTGTTAACCCATTCGTGACAGGAATTATTTAGAGCCTAATTTGATCAGCTTTTATTCTTCAAATTGGCAACACCAAAATTTTTCTTTTATTGCTACATTTTTAAAATAAAAAGTCATGTATCTGAAATAAATATAAATTGGCCAAAAGTATGAAGAGAATTAAAAAAGTTGCTAATTTGCAGGGGAAAATGGTGATTTTAAAATTTCCATTGCATTGCCAATTTAAGGATTTTAATGCTTATTTTCATTTAAAAAATTTTCAACATCAAACAGAAAATATTGACGCAACCAAAATGGGCACAGTTTGTGTAGAAATTTTTGCTCGTTCTGCTCATGTATTTGGAATGATTTCTAGGGTTCTGCATCAAAGGTTATAAGACCAAACCACATAATGTGGACCTTCTGTCATGAATGGGTTAAGTGCGTGGAACATTAAAGAAATTTCTTTTTACTAGCTACATGTATTCAATACCACTGGTTTGATATATCTGTACCATGACTTTTGGTTTTAGCATCTCTTGATTCCTTTATGAAGGTATATGTAATGTAACTTGATATTCATAGATTTAAATTTTTTCTTCTTCTTCTTCCAGGTAGAGTTTTGCTTCAAATATCTTCAGATATCTTTACAAAGTTATTTGAATTTTTTTTTTTTTTTGCTGAATATTTGCAAAGCCGAAACAGTATTCATCCCAAGCCTGTACAAGAAACTCACTTCAAGATATGTTAAGCTCTGTTATCCTGAGCATGAAATATAAAAACAAGATAAAACGTGACTTTGCTTGATTTTGTGGTAGCAGATCATTTACTCGGTGACAAATGATGGCTAGTTTCTCCCAACACATATAACCTAAGTAGAAACGACCCCCAAAAGTCTATGTTTCCGGAAATTGGAACTTGGTTGGGTTGATGGCAAACGTGTCATTCCTTGATTGGCCTCCCGTAGGGTACCTGATGCACCCTAACCCCACCCCACCAGGGGGGCAGGGACTAGGAAATTGAGACAAGGGATGCAATCATCCTGTTCTTCATGTCTCACTCCCCGTTACACATTGATGGAGTTTAGACGAAAGAAAGGCATTGTCCACAGGTGCTCATTATGTCCCTATGCACCTTATCTTGAAGCTGTTTTGCATCATTATTGTGATTCATTTGTGTGGAGTACCACACCTATTGTTTGCTATGTACAGGTAGGCATTGTTAGCATGATAACATAATTAAGATAAAGGTTCATTCAGGGGGCAACTTTCTCTCTCTTGCTTTATCCCTCCCCCTCCCACTGCTTTCTCATACTTTATATTTTTGTCCTCACACATGTCCTGTGCTTCATCTCTCTCTCTCTCTCTCTCTCTCCCTCCCTTTTGTCCTCTCTCCAATTCTCTTGTTCTGTACCCTTTTTGAAATAACAATACCTCTCCATATTCAAAAATCTATTTTTTGTTATCTAAATCACTTCTTTTCCTTTGTGTCATCTCAATGCCATCTTTTATCTTCCCAAATTACACTGTCAATATAAGAGGTTATAATTTCTTGTCGGGCATTTCTGTGTGATTATCGCTCTGGACCAACGTGCAGTGTATAGATTACAATTTGTCGACTGTCTGTGTTCAGACCCAGGGAGGCTATAATGAATATCAGGAAAATCAAATAAACATTCAGATGTTTAAAAGATTATCATTATTTCTGTATGTGTCATTCTGTTTTATTCAACAGATGAAGTTGTTCTGCTATTAAAGCAGCTCCCCTACCCAGATATAACCCCACAGGTAAGCCTATCCACATCAAAACTGATACCCCTTTCACGCTGCCCTCTTCATTTTTCACCGGCGAACTTCACCGGCGAACTTCTCCGCCTCGCATTCCTCACTTCACCGGCGAAAAAAAAAATGTACCCTTTCGCACTGACATTTCTTCACCGGCGAAAGTCAATGGGCGATTGGCCCGGGCGGAAGTCCGGGGTCAATGAAGGCGCGCGCTTTTTTAATTTTCTGATACCGCGCACAATCGTACTCGAACGAAAAAATAACTACATTACAAGCATTCTGATTCTGGACATCGCCTAGCTCAAGCCTTATTCCGAAACAACAACATGGATCTCAGAATTTTGTTTTCATGCTTGCCATTGCTCTTGACTTTGCTACGCACTAACACATTATTATTCACCCAGTTATTAGAGAGATTATATCAAGAGAAATTAAGAAGGAGGAGGTTGCTTTCTTCACGATCTCGGATACGGCGTTATCATAAGCACTTGAGTGATGCAGAAATTCACATGTTCGAACTATTGACGATGACCATTGTAAGAGGTTGTAACTCTGAAAGAATAATCTGGCGCCAAGATCTAATAAACAATTATGAAAGTTGTCAAGATGAATTGACGGCAAGATCTGGTAGTAAACAGTGTCAGTATCAGTGCTCGGCACGTGCAGAACGAAACGAAAGAAAATTGTAAACATTACTTCTTATCTGTTATAAAAAGGTAAAAAAAAAAATTAATTACAACATATTTTGGAAGTATTACGAGAAAAAAAAACCCAAATTACTCTATTTGTATATTTTAAAAAAATTTTATACATGTAAAAAAGTGCTTTTTAATAAATATTGTTGGTAAAACAAAAAAAAAAATATGTTCGAGGGTATCTACTTGGCCACAGTATTCAGCTGAGCTTGCAAGTAGTTGCGCGCGGAATCTCGGTGCAGGGGACTTCGGGAGAGAAAAAAATTGACCTCTGACGTCATTAAAGAGGAGAAGTTCTCCGGTTTGCTTTCATACTGGCTGTTTCACCGGCGAAGTTCGCCGGTGAAAAGTTTCACCGGCGAAGTTCTCCACCTCTAGAGGTGGAGAAGTTCGCCGGCGAACTTCACCGGTGAAGTTCTCCTGTTTACCTTTCATACTGGACACTTTCCCCTTCGCTGGCGAACTTCACCGGTGAAGTTCGCCGGTGAAAAGCGCAATATGAAAGGGGTATGAACCAAACAACCATTTGTAATTTTTTTTGTTTTTTTTTTTTTTTTTTTTTTTTTTTTTTTTTTTTTTTTTTGTCAGCCAGATCACTTTAGCAGATCAAAGTATCAAAACAGTTGCATTTTTGTGTTTTTGATCAAAACATGAGATCAAAGGATCCTTACAGAATCAAACCTTTGCTTTGCTTTCCTTTTTGACTTTACTTTTTTGTTGGTCAGGTCAAGTCACCTGTCTGTCCAAATCTAGCTTCTGGGTTGCCTTTTAAGAATTATGGATGTAGCTGATGGTTAATAAAAGATGGATGGGAACCAGGTTGCCATTTTTCAGGCCTGATATGTCCACTCTCTGTCTCATTTTTTTTTTTTTTCAGGCTAGGGTATGTATGGGAATATGACAGATCTGGGTCCCTTTCCAGGCTAATTGAGTAAAACAACTGGAATCCCTGTGTTCAAACTTTAGTGGTCTAGTGGATAAGTCTCCAGACTGTAAACACAAGGTATAAGGTTGAAATCCCTCCTGCAGAACCTATATCCTCTAGCAAGACATCTAAATTTGCCACACCCGACCTAGGTTAGGAGGTGGTAGGGCATCTTCAGCGTCCCTTTTTCTCAGCACTTGACTTCAGCTCCGCGTACTTTGGAAAACTGGTACCCATTCTTTTGTTTCAGTGCAGAATTTGGCTTTTAGGTGGACTTTTGGAGGTGACTTTGGGACTTAAATGTTGAGAGTGACAATTTCTGTGTGTATAATGATGTGATTTGTGTATGCTATGGATATATAATTTGCTGGCGAGTGATAACAGTGATAATAGGTTGAATCACAGCGGGGCTGGAATGATGGGTACTCTACTTATCAGAGGAACTTGGAGCTTTTAGGCCAGTGTGGAAAATCTAAAATAGAAAAATATATTTCATATTTTCCAAGAAAATAATAGTGGTGCTTTTTACTTCTTTTTTTTTTTTTTTGGTCAAATTATAAACTATCATACAGAGTCTTCTTGAAAAATTGCTTTTTATTTCTTTTCTATGCAAAAGCTTGCACCCCACCAGGGCTTGGCTTCAGGCCCTGGTGCAGGCTTAGCCAGGCTCTACATCCCTGGTTTCTTTTTAGATTTTTTTTTTTTCAGAGGGGAATATCATGCCTGAAATAAGAACTTTATGCTGCGATCTGCTGCATATAATTCAAATAAGGAATATTGCCATCATTATAATTGGTAATAAAGTACAAGAAGGTTCCTTTGCATAATTCTGTGATTTTAAAGCTAATGATGAGGCATGATGAGGTTTATGATGTAGGAGATCTATTCCAAGTATTCTTAGTCACATGATCTTGTGTCTGTTAATAGTCATTTAGTATGAGAAGACAGATGCCGTGACCAGGGGTTATATGACTTACTCATATTCTATACAAGCAGGTGGATTA
Source organism: Echinometra lucunter (assembly GCA_029962745.1). Classification (NCBI taxonomy): domain Eukaryota; kingdom Metazoa; phylum Echinodermata; class Echinoidea; order Camarodonta; family Echinometridae; genus Echinometra; species Echinometra lucunter. Next base: position 9,723,586 of record CM057165.1, on the reverse strand, counting down.
GATAATAACAGGTGCTTTACTTGATGAGTATCTACTGCTGAGATTTGTTGCCTGGGTAAAAAACAAAAAAGGACATAGGTACCAATATGATTTACATAGATCTTTCACTGGTGTTACTTGGAGAAATAAAAATTACCAGTAAAAAAAAGTGAATAGGAGCAGTCAGCAATTAAAGTTGCCTGGACTCACTTTTCAGATGGTGCTTCACGTAATGCCTGTGAAATTTCTGCTATGCAGTGCCATGACAGTTTCTGAGTCTCAGCGAAGGTTTTTGGTGCGATCAAAGAGGGGTTTTTTTTTTTTTTTTTTTTTGGGGGGGGGGTACAAAGCAGAGAGTCTCGCTCCCATACACTCACTCTTGTGTGTGATGTGATGCAGCACAGCAGTACATAATACACACCCTAGGGATGTATACTGAAGAAGGCAGTATACACCTCTATGACACACACACACACACACACACACACCCCTATGGGAAATTCACTGTCGCAGTGCAGCGGTGGATCGAGTATAGTGAGGCCAGTGTTCGGCCAGTGCATGCAGTGATTTTTCGTGATGTCAGCATTACATTCGCGTATTCGCAACTAGACTGGTTTGTATGTGATGCTCAATTTCAGTAATACAGAGATAAAAGTATATTTCGCACAGAACTGGCATGGCGCTGTCCAATGTTATTTTTGCAAGCATTGCGTGAAGCGCCATCTATACACCAAGTCCGGGTAACTTTAAGCTCTTGTAACCTCTAGAAGATCTCTGGAAAATGAAACAGAACATCAATTGGTATAAAACAGACAAATATAATAGCTGCATTTAATGAACAGTCTTAATCCACCTGCCAACGGGAACCGGTTAGTCCTTGTATTAAGTCTGTGTGAATTTTAAGAAGTCAGCAGACGTTTTTTTTTTTTTTTTTTTTTGCGGGGGGTTAAACCGAAACAAAAACAAAGGACATTTCAAACACACAATAAGACTTTGTGGTATGTTGTACTAATTTTAGGTTTCTTATATGGATATCAAAACTAATAATCAGGATATCAAATGATTTCAAAAGAAAGTAAATGTATTGTCATTCATGGTGTAATTTCCTGTATAGAGGAATATGAATAACTGATAGTATGTTGATCATTAGTTGTGATGTATTTGTGAAATGAGACAACCTTTTTGATCTTTAGTAGATGTTGAAGAACTAGTGTAAACAAGTTAGTAGTACTGTAAGTAACATTAATGCATCATTTCTTTTACTTCAGTGGCAGGGTTTTTTAAATGATATAATTACATTAAAAATTTCAAGTTATTAGAAATTCAACTCTAACTGACAAGGTATTATAATCATATCCATGAAGAGATTTATCTTATAGAAGATAAATTTCCAAAAGTCATAAAGTTGCAATGTACACAAAGTTAGAATAAAAGTAGAATGTAGCCTCAATAGCTACAAGCTGTAAGAGGACCCCCCTCCCCTTCTGAAATATGTCTGCCGAACACAAATTGCCCTATGAATACAGTTTTCTTTGATATGATATTTTATGCACATGGAAAACAATTCAGATGTGAGTCTTTAGTTTTAATACAAATAATTTAGTAAGGAAGTCAGTCTACAAAAGAAGTAGGTAATGATAGTGATGATAAAGTAAATTGAACTGAAGGGTGATTTCTGTGTAAAGAAAAATACTCTTGTATGGCATATCTACCAGTTTACACTGACATGTTTATCACACCCTTTCAATACTTTAAGTCTTACCCAAACTATGTATCATAAAAAAGAAATGGATGAATTTGTGTAAACCTCTATTTGTAACAAATTTGTCAGTCAATTACTCATGGCAATTTATTTTGACATTTTCCAGATACCAATCTTAGTTTAACCGCTCACTTTCCTACATCTCAGTAGGGAGTTGCAGGTTCAATGTTTCACACCTCATTTGAGTTCACTTGATATGCCACAGGCCATTTAGCCTTTTCCTTCTGTCTCCATTCAGAATTCTTTATGTATACATCAGTCTTCATTTGCACATTGGAACCTATTTGGGTAAGATGAGAATTATTCAATGAGTGGAAACTATACTTGTAATAGGTACTATTTCACATGTCTCAAGGACTATTAAAGGAATGCTTAATAAAGGGAACTCTTAGACCTCAGTCTAACAACCTTTGATATTAAACTTAACTTAAGGACAAGCTTAAACCCCAAATCAGATTTGAATTTTAGTACAAATGTTTTTGTCAGAGAATGAACCATACAGTCAATTTATTTACATGTAAGTTTCACAGTGTGCATTTGCTGAATGAATGTTCAAATAAAAAAAATGAAAAAAATATAAGGAAATACTTGGATTAGTGTAAATTTTACTTATCGTGCCAAATGTTGTGTTACCAAAAATTAACAAATATTTTCACACTCATTTCAATCATAGGATAAGCTTCTGTGAAATGTGATACATGTATCATAATTTCACAAAGCAGGGTGCTACTGAAGGGTCATATTAAATCATTTTTTTTGTATAGAATATTCGACATGTCGTTAGTTTACCTTAAAGCATGAACAAATTTACTATGTGTTCACCTAATACTTAGAAATAATTATTTGTAATCTAAACCTACATGCATGTATATAATCAGAATATGACCTTAAATCAGGCATGAACATGGGAATATGAGAAAATATAATCATAAAGAAAATACAAGTTGTTATTTGATGATTTCAGGCTTTTTCAGTCTGACTTTGACTGACAAAAGAAATGGTCATAATTGCAGAACTGACAACACTATTAATTTTGGCTATATTTATCACCAATCCCATTTTTAACCCTTCATGAATATGCTGACAGACTTCTTTTTTGGTTTTGGTTCATGACATACAATAATGATTTCATGTTTCATTTTGTGTAAAGAATAAAACAAGTAAAGAAAGATATTAGTGTTGCCAATTTGGACAGAAAAATCTTTTCCCTTGATACAGTGCACTTTGTGAGGGATAAGGGATATTGTATGCTGTCGCTGTAATAGTTAATTTCGGATGTGAGTCAGTAAATATGGCCCCACAACTCATCCACCACCCTCCCAGTCGGACAGAGGTAAAAAGTTCAGAAACAGCGTCAGTATTTTATAGAGTAGACCATTATAATATAGTTTGCTGAATATTAGTCAGTTTGAAACTAAATTTGATGAGTTATTGAAAAGGAAGATACTATTAGAGTATGTTTGATGAAGTTTGTGGTCCGGTGGTAGTAGGTTTAACCCCTCTTATGTCAATGGATTCACTCTTTGATACTTCTAGTAAATATACAAACATAGAGAGGGTTGTAAGCCTTAGCTCAATACAACATGGGGGGGAGGGTGGTAATCAGAACTACAAAAAGTTTTGAAATGTGATTAAGTTCAGTTTTACTTGTGATATTGATATATTTGATAACTCATGCAGCTTACAAATTGAAACCATGGGAGGGAACATCATTCAATTAGAAAAATGGTTTATTAAACAACATGTCTCGCAACATACGCTGAATTGCACATGTTTACATTATATACAAGATAAAAATTACATTCAAAATTCAGAATACATAATTGCACATAGAATAAAAATGATGATGGCAGTAGTCATGAAAAAAGTAGCTGGAGTAAAGTCACATACAGTAATCAATGGTGCTGTGCCACCTTGACTATTTAGCCAGGGTATTCCAACGTATCACAGTTTCTCTGAAATACTGGCATATTCTATTATGAATATTCTATTGATAAAGAGTTGGATGCTTACATAATGCATTATTAACTTAAATGGAATGTTTCAATAACTTATGAATAACTTACTAGTATACCAGTGAATGATTTGTCTAACTTCTGCATTCGGCAGCTTCTTCGGCAGCGTATATCGCTGCCGTTCGCTCGCTATCGATCAAATATAGTTTGCATTTTTTTAAGCAGTTATAAAGCAAAAAGTAAGCTTTACTTGATTTTAAAGTATACCAATCTCCTGAAAAATACTTTGTGTTTGGCTAGTGGTATGAAATAGCCGACCCCCCCCCCAAAAAAAAAAAAACGCCCCATAGGGATTAACAGCTCTGGAGTTTGAGGAAAATAAGGGATAACATATTCAAATCGATGAGGTCATGCTGATATTGGAGAACAGCTAGTAGGTATTCTTGTCTCAGGCTTGCCATATTCTCCATTTCTTGGGTGACATGGACATCTGCTCACCATGAAGTCTTGAAGAGTACTGACGGGTTTCTCCTGTGAATCCTATTTCCTCGGCCTAAATAAATGATGCCTATACACCATTGTACGGTAGCTGTTAAGTTAGAAACGTGAACAGTAAGTTCTGTGGTTGTCCCAGCATGCCAAATATATCTATGTACATGTACGCCAGTACGAATTGGAGATAAGTTTGACAAAGGTTCAAAGCACCAAAACTCATACCCCGGTAGGTTAGAAAAAAGTTTTAGGTATGCTAGACATCTTGACGTATTACAACTTATTAATAACTTACAAATCGTCTGTTTGGAGCCAGAAGGGTGTTAAGGCCTAAAAAAAAAAAATGTTTGTTTGCCGTAACAGAGGAAAAAAATAGGGTCGGTCGGTCGTTTTTTGTTTGTTTTTTTTCCAACATGCTGGCGCAGTGCTCAGGCATCCCATGTACTGTGGTCCCACATACTGTGTTTGAAGTTGTACGTGCGGCGGGGACTCCTCGCATATATCATAGGGTGTGACCGTGCACTCAAATGATACACGTAAAAATGGAGATCGAGGGTTGGCCAGACATTCGGGTCCTCTGCTCACGATATGTTTAATAATAATATGGATAATAATAATAATATAATAATATCGCCAGTGAAAAAAAAAAAGAAAAAGTAGGCAAAACAGTGAAAATTAGGGTCGGTCGGCACATTTTTTTTTTGGGGGGGGGTCATATTTGAATAAAAAAATAAAAGTCAGCAGGTTTTACTAGGGTCAGTCAGGTTATGGCAAACAAACTTTTTTTTTTGTTGCCTAACTCGTATGCTTGAACACATATTTAATGCCCTCCTGGCTCTGAACAGACAAAATATCATGTGTAAATGTATGCAACGATTGCATAACTTAGAACTTATGGCTTACGTATGCGGGACATATCTGTATTCAGGCATACGCTGGCATTGCCACTGAAAATTTTGTGCATGCACTACATTTTTTGATGACCTTGCCATTCTACAACATATACCAGCATGCCCTCATGCTTTTTTGATGTATGCCAGCGCATTTGCCAAACTTTTTTGGCTAAGTTGTTGAGGTGTGACAGTGCCAAAAATGAAAGAAATGGTAGTGCTAGTGGTTTTAGTATGAATATAGGAGTAGTAGAAGTAGCACATGCAGTAGTAGTAGTAGTAGTAGTAGTAGTAGTAGTAGTAGTAGTAGTAGTAGCAGTAGTAGCGGTAGTAGTAGTAGTAGTAGTAGTAGTAGTAGCAGTAGTAGTAGCAGTAGTAGCGGGAGTAGTAGTAGTAGTAGCAGTAGTAGTAGTAGCAGTAGTAGCGGTAGTAGTAGTAGCGGTAGTAGTAGTAGTAGTAGCGGTAGTAGTAGTAGTAGCGGTAGTAGTAGTAGTAGTAGTAGTAGTAGCAGGTAGTAGTAGTAGCGGTAGTAGTAGTAGCAGTAGTAGTAGTAGCAGTAGTAGTAGTAGTAGTAGCGGTAGTAGTAGTAGCGGTAGTAGTAGCAGTAGTATTAGTAGTAGCGGTAGTAGTAGTAGTAGTAGTAGTAGTAGTAGCAGTAGTAGCAGTAGTAGTAGTAGTAGTAGTAGCGGTAGTAGTAGTAGTAGCGGTAGTAGTAGTAGTAGTAGTAGTAGTAGTAGCAGTAGAAGTAGTCATTGTGGTGATCATAATGATATCCGCATGTGCTGCTTTTCGTCTAGTAAATTTATAATATGTCTGTGGAAGAGAAGAAGCATTCATGGTAGTAGTAGAATTAGAAGTGATCATAGTATTATCGGTTTAGCAGAAGTAGTAGCAGGAGGAGGTAGAGAAGGGGCAGATATGAGCAGGGAGCGCAGGAGGAGGAAAGGGATGAGGAGAAGAAAGGAGGAGGAGTCATAGAATTAAGTAAGTAAGGAGGAGAAAGAGGAGGTGGAAAGGGAGCAGGCATGAAGATGAAGAGGGATGAGAAAGAGGAGGATAAGGGGGAGGATAGGGACAAAGTGGAGGATGAGAGAGAACAGTGATAATAGGGTTTTACCTTTCAAACGTTCTCTTTAGGGAGCCAGGTATTTTTGTAAAAGTTTTCTCTATGCGATGATAAATTGTGAATCAGTGACAAGATCGTCTGTCACACACCATGGTTATCTCATGGCTTCCTTCCATATACCCAAAGGCTACCTCATAACTGTTCTTACAAATTAATTGTTAGCTAGAATGATGGAAAGGGGGTCATAGACAAATGACTAGTGAGGGAGAGAGAGAGAGAGAGTGAGAGAGAGAGGGGGGTGGAGGGATGGTTAGATGGACAAAAGATCATGGACAGAAGAGAGAGGGAATAGATATAGGGAGAGTAAAGAGAGGTTTGAGGAAGAGAGAGAGAGAGAGAGAGAGAGAGAGAGAGAGAGAGGGGGGGTGGGATGGCTAGATGGACAAAGAGAGGGACAGAAGAAAGAGGGAATAGATGTCAGAGAGAGAGAGATAGGGAGAGTAAAGAGAGGTTTGAGGAAGAGAGAGAGAGGGGGAGGGTGGGATGGCTAGATGGACAAAGGGAGGGACATAAGAGAGAGGGAATAGATATAGGGGAGAGAAAAAGAAAGGGAGAATAAAGAGAGGTTTGACGGAGAGAGAGAGGGAGAGAAAGAGGGGGAGTGAGGGAGGGCTTGATGGATAAAGGGAGGGACAGAAGAGAGAGAGAGTGAATAGATAGAGGTGAGAGAGAAAGAAAGGGAGAGTAAAGAGAGGTTTGAGAAAGAGAGGGAAAAAGAGAGGAAAGGTACATTATTTAGAGTTTAGGCAATAGAATGGCATATAAACATGGAGGATATCAGGATACAATTGAGGTGGAAGAAAAGAGCTATAAAGAGTGATTGATTTAAAGACAGCGATGGATTAAGAGAACACACACTCAAATGGAGAGAGACATAGAGGGGGTTCCAATGATGTCATTGAATGCTTTTTATTGGCAGAAGGACAATGATGATCTATCAGATTCATAGAAAAGGAAGGAAAATCCAGTAATTAGAAAGAAAAAAAAATTTCATTAGTCATTTGCTGATTATGATATGTGGCATTATACTTGTGTATGGGCAGAAATAATGATTTGACACCAAACACTTTCATACACATTGTGTTGTTTATACATGTATTTGGTCAATAATATAATACAAGAACAAGTCTAATTCCTCTCTTGGCTCAGTACACACCATGTCTGACTGATCCATCTGTGATCTCACACTCGATAATTTCCTCTCGTCTCTCAACAAAATTCTCACCAGTTGACATTTTCCTTTACACCATTGCCCTAAAGCTTCTCCATTTGTTGCAATTGTAAAGCAGTCTCTCACATGCTTTATACATTTTAATGTACAGGAGATGCTCATCACATTCTGCAGGTCCAGCATTTTCCGAAAATGTAAAGCAGGATATGCAGTTTTTCCAAATCAGGATTTCCAAAAATTTGACGATTTTCTGTAATTTCATTTTTAAAGATAAGATGGATGATCTGGATTTATGCATATAATATAAAGAGAATATGCACCAGGGCTCAGTGATTACTGCATTTTGCATTTGGCTGGACTGAATTCATATTTTTTTTGGTGAGTTTTTTTTTTAAAATTATTATTATTTCTTATTGTTTATTTTATGCTATTGTGTAATCAGAGCCTTTGGGGAAACAAGTTAAGGTTATGTAGACACCCATTTGAAGAAAATCTACATGTTATAGCTATTGGTCCTGTGCATCGTTTGCCTCATGCTAAAATGGTTTGGATTTTACAATATTGATGATAAAGGTTTCTAGGTGTAGGATATTTCTAACACTAACACTAACCCTAACCCAACCCTGTGACCATGAATACATACATTTTCTTTAAAGTTTGAAAAAGTAGATGCTGGGTGCTGTGGAATAGTGATTAGGGAATTTTTTAAAAAGGAGATTCATTCTTGTATTTCTATAGCTTTGTTTAATGATTTTTCATGTAATTAATTGGAAAAAGATGGGGTGCAGAGGCGTTTGACCAACAACAGCTCACAGGCAGGCATGCTGTTCATAATTTCCTCTATTCTTACAAGCACAATTCATCCAAAAATCACTTCTTTTTTTTGGCAGAGAATAGGAGATTGGACAAATTCAATTGACTTTGCTGTCTTTCCAGTCAGGATTTCTGGCGGATGAAGGAATTTTACCATACACGATAGTTCCGTTACCATCCACATCAAATTCAAAGAAAATATCATCGCATGATCACTTCACAACAGATGCCTTGCTGAATATTTGGCTTACTCTTGTAGTCTGGGGAAATCAGGAGAGTAAAGGAAAAAAAAGTTTGCTGCTTGCTGAGAAGGTTTATCTTGGCATTTGTTTGAGTTGAAGTATACATGTACGTGCATCAAATGCACGCTTCTTAAACATATATTGTTTTCTTGTGCAAACAATGATTAATTACAGAAGTATTTAGACTAGGACCAGTTGTGTGTTTGTGTGTGTGTGGGGGGGGGGGGGCTGGGTGTGGAGTGTTATGGGCTGATCCTGCATACACCTCTTCACCCACCCACCTCATCCACTTCACATGATAGACAGTGAATCTGTCTCATCACGGGAAAAAAAACTTTAGGTTGCCATGGCAATGCTTCCTGTTTATTCATCGCCAACTTCCTGTGCCACTGTGCAGCGGGGGACACTAGGGGGCATGATCACGTAACTTCCGTTGACCTGGGGTCTGTCCTGCCAAGGCTAACAATCACCCTTACTCTTCTGTTCACACTAAGATTTATCATTGATCTGTATGTTCACTCCAAGATTTGTTCCTGCTTTTTAAACTTATATTGTCAAAGAATGTGTTTTAAAGGACTATGCAGTGCCCATTTTTTTTTAATTTCAGTAGAATCTTTGTTATGAAAAGGTGCAAAGCAGAAGTCCAGTTGAGAAATTTTCTTACAGAAAGATATGAAGCTGGTGCACTGTGTTTTCATTACATGCACAGAAAGAGTTTCAGCTTAGTCAGTTAAGTGTATTTTTTAAAACAAAGGGTTGTACATGTATGTTCGAATTGAGCTGGTATCAGCAGATGTTAGAAGCATATATTGGTATTGTATATATGCACTGTCCTCAAGAAGACTGGTGTGGAAGCATGCAACGCAATGATGGAGAGTACTCTTTCACTTCGGATAACTCTTTCTCAAGCATTCTAAATTTTTCCCTATCATCCATTTCATTATTATCTTGTTTATACCATGATACCTGCAAAGGTCCATCAGGTCAATACAAGAATAGCCTTCAGTTTGTCATAAGGAAATTTTGTAATTGCTGTGCAATCAGGTGATTTGGTCACATGTTACTGAGTGTGAGTGAGGGCGTGTTTGGACTGAACACCTTATTGGTGCAAATATGTTGTCAAAGTTTTCTCTCTTTATTTTGGATTTTTAAATTTTAAATCTTCAAATTCCAGGACCACTGCTTTCATTCCTGCTGAACTGTGTCTTTAATGCATGTAGCACAAACCCTTTTCCTTTTAAATGAAATGCACATCTTTTTGGCTTGTTAGTCCAAAGTGATCTAGGTTACATATCATATCTTTGGTCAGCACTATGCCAAATCAAATCTAATCAGGTTCACAAGCCAGCTCACCAATAAATCTTCTAACAAGTTTTGAAATCACTTTTGACAATATTTGGCAGAAAATTTGATAATCTTCACACTGCGTCCAAAATGTAAGTAATATACTGCAGACATTTCCAGCCAAAGGCAATCTGAACCAAGCTATTAGCTTTGGCAAATGGTCAAGCTTGGTCCACTGCGGTCAGCAGAGTTTGTCTCACACCTGTTAATACAAGAAACTCACAAAAAAAGTGCAATTACATTTTACTCTGAATTATTTCATTGTTGGTGTTGTGAGGTGTTGGTAACCACTGGCTACATGAACGGAATGGTCCCTGTATAAAATATACAGGAATCGGGAGAATTCAGTAGTTAAAGGAGAAGTCCAGACGATTTCATTAAAATTACACTATAAAGCTTAAAATTCACGCTAACAGACAATGCTACTTTCATTTATCAAAGTGATTTCTGTGATTTTAAAATACCGATTAAGTGTTGGCTTTTTTACTCCAAATAATTTAATTTCCCACCGAAACCCAAATATGGTCATTGGTCGTGTGACGTAGGCAATACAGTTGCAATGCGCATACGCACTTATTCTCTGCACATTCTCTATGCAAAATGCCGATATGTCTAGCTTTTGGGTGTACAAATCACACCAGTTCTGTTCCAAAGAGAAGTTTTTTGCAATCCCAAATCCCTTGATGGACAGGGAGAGATGTGCCTGATGGATTAATGATATTAGAACGGACAAATTCGACTTCATAACTTAGAAATTTTCAAAGTTAAAGAAAGTGTGCGAAGACCACTTCGAGCTAGAATGTCGTACTGCGTATTGCTTGCATCGCCTGGCCTGCCTGCGGTGTATTAGCTACGTCACTGGGCCCGGGTGCGAACTGTATTGTGGATGAAAATGGGCTCGTACTAGAACTACTGTTTATACAAGTTAATTGTTGATTACTCGGTAATCCTAGTGTATGTCAGGTAAAGTAAGACATTTTCTAGCTGCTAAATTTTTTCTCTTTATGATCCATGCTTACAGAAATCGCCTAGACTTCTCCTTTAACTGGATAACGTTTCCTCCAAATGTTTCCTTAAAGACTACACTTGAATGTGGAAAAATGAATGTATAAGTGCAGGCAGTGGAAGGATGAGATGGGAGGTTTGAGAAACTTTGAAAAAGAAGAAGTGAGAATACTAGAGAAAGAATGGAAGAGAGTAATACAAAGAGAGGCAAGAGAGTGAGGAAACAATGTGTAAAGATAAACTAGAATCATAGATGGATGTAAGAGATAACTGTAAAAGTGCTTTGTTTTCAAATTGACTATAGACACTCATGAATTTTGTTCATGTATGCTAATACTTTATACTTAATAGCTTGGAACTAAACGAAGTGCCATGAGAAAAAAAAAACCTGAAAATTTTTCAAGTTTTGCACATCTGTATGATAACATTTTGTGTTACATAAAGCCAGTCTCACCACTCTGGTTTTTCAGACAAGCCACTGAAGTAAATGAAGAAGTTTAGCAGGATACTGCAGATGAAGAACTCCAAGCAGAACTTTGGTTACCAAATTAAGAGAATCTTACAGATTTAACCATTGGTACCCAAAAGTTTAATTATTTTATTTCCTAAACTTTTTTTTTTCTTCATTAGATCCTTGCTGTTAGCCATTATCCCTTCACCTCCTGGTCACCTCTCAACCTAACTGATGGTGTGCCTATCCTTGGACTCCATCTGCCACAATCCTCCAGGTTTCTCATTCTTACAAATCATGAGGTAAGACTATCAAGCTTGGTAGCTTAGCAAAATATAGAAGCATAAAAGGATGCATCCAGAATGCAAACTTCATATTGTTAGTTTGCGTTTAAGACTTATCTTTTCATACCAATCTGTTTTGCTAAGCTCCTTATCTGGCCATCAGATCAGACTTCTACAGTCTATTCTACCATCAGATAAGACTTCCACAGTCTATCCTAGCTAACCATCAGATAAGACTTCCACAGTCTATTCTAGCTAACCATCAGATAAGACTCCTGCAGTCTATCCTAGCTAACCATCAGATAAGACTCCTACAGTCTATCCTAGCTAACCATCAGATCAGACTCCTACAGTCTATCCTAGCTAACCATCAGATCAGACTCCTACAGTCTATCCGAGCTAACCATCAGATAAGACTTCTACAGTCTATCCTAGCTACTGTCAGATAAGACTTCTACAGTCTATCCTAGCTAACCATCAGATAAGACTCCTACAGTCTATTCTAGCTAACCATCAGATAAGACTCCTACAGTCTATCCTAGCTAACCATCAGATAAGACTCCTACAGTCTATCCTAGCTAACCATCAGATAAGACTCCTACGGTCTATCCTAGCTAACCATCAGATAAGACTTCTACAGTCTATCATAGCTACTGTCAGATAAGACTTCTACAGTCCATCCTAGCTAACCATCAGATAAGACTTCTGCAGTCTATCCTACTTGTAGCTAACCATAAGATTAGACTTCTAGATCAGGCTCCAATAGCAAAATATAAAACTTTCCTCAGGAATGGATATCTCTCTCAAAACACACTTTAAGAAAAAAGAAAAGATTCCCTTAAAATCTTAACCTTTTCTTTTTCATGAAACACACTCCTAGTATATATCTTCAGTGAAGTATGAATCAGTAAGATAGATAGTGATCAATTTTGTGTTTCTTTTCCTTGGCTTTTCTAAGCCCATCTTTCCTCATCTTGTAAACACCATGCCAACATCAATATGTCAACATGACTATGATGATGAATATCTGCATTTTTACTTCACTTCTTACTCTTGTCTTTTCCTGTCATATTTTCTCATCCTATTCTTTCTAATTTGTGCCAAGGTTTTTTTTCCTATGAATACCCAGGCTCTTTTCATGCCCTTGGGCCATGTCTCAAATAGGCTGTTGTAAGCTTTTATTCTTCTCAAATGTTTCCTGTTTAGATCTTTCTTTTTTTTTGGAGGGGGGGGGGGGGCGAGGTCCACCCACTTATGGATGTGCTAGAGGCATTATGTTTTTTTCCTTGTCCGTCGTCCATCCATCCTGCATTTTCTTTAACGCGATATCTCAAGAACTGTTCAAGGTGTGAACTTCAAACTTGGTCCTAGTATGTATGTATTACCATAGGAAGATCATCTGATTACATATTGGGGTATTAAGTCAAAATTCAAAAGTCATGGAGGTCAATTTATGAAATTTCTGGTGTTAGCCTGGTTAACATGATATCTCAAGAATCATTTGAGATATGAACTTCAAACTTGGCATTAGTATGTATCACCATAGGAAGGCTATCTGATTAGAGTTTGGAATATGGATGTGAAAGGTCAAAGTTCACAGGTCACAGGTCACTTTTGAAATGGGGGGGGGGGTTAGCGTCATCGTGTCATCTCGAACCATTTGAAGTATGAACTTTAAACTTGATGCTAGTATGCATCAACGTACATGTAGGAAAATGATTTTATTACATTTTTGGGTGCTTAGGTCAAGAGGTCAAAGGTCATGGAGGTCAATGTGCTTGAAATAAAGGATTTGTTAGTCTTGTTAGCACTATTTCAATTATTTGTATGCATGACTATGAAGAGACAAAGTTATCAGACTTTTTGTTGTTAGGTCAAAGGTCAAAGAGGTCATTCAGCATGTAATTATTTCTTTTATTCTGGTTATCACAATAATCACAATAATTAAAAAACCGTTTGAGCCATGATGGAATATAGGCAAAGGAAAATAGGAGAAACAGTCGCAGTCATCTCTTTTTCTTCTTTCATTTGATAATGGCTGTTTCGTAATTGCCATTAAGTCTAATTGCCACGTGTCACTGTCTTTGGGTTTCCTGGCTTCAGCATTTGCCAAATTTTAGAAATCATGCATGTTTTTAGCTCATCCGGCTCGAATGGGCCAGATGAGCTTATGCCATGGTGTGGCGTCCGTTGTCTGGCATCTGGCGTCCGTCATCCATCCACAATTTCAAAATGCTTCTTCTTCTTCATTTCTTGTCCAATTTCAATTCCGTTTGCTTTATATGATAGCACTAGGCGGGGGATTCGAAACCTCTACACAGAATTTTGAAACTCATTAAACATGCTAATTTATCCGAAATTTTTCGAAAATCACAAAAAATGCTTTTTCTCCTTCATTTGTTGACCGATTTTGATTTTATTTTTTGTTTCAGTTGGTACAGCTACATCAGGTTCACTGAACTTCTACACGAAATTTCAAAATTTTGTCTAGAAAACTATTTTTGCTAATTTATGTGAAATTTATTTGAAAATCACAAAAAAATGCTTCTTCCCCTTTATTTGTCGATCGATTTTGATTTTTTTTTCATCTAGTATAGCAACATGACGTTCCTAGAACTTCTACATGGAACTTTGAAATTTAGTCTCAAAAATTATTCATGCTAATTTATGCAAAAATTTATTTGAAAATCATAAAAACTGCTTCTTCCCCATCATTTGTCGATCGATTTTGATTTTGTTTTTTCATCTAGTAGAGCTACAGAACTTCTGCATGGAATTTTGAAATTTTGTCTAGAAAATTATTCATGCTAATTTATGCAAAATTTATTTGAAAATCACAAAAAATGCTTCTCCTTTATTGGTCAGTTGATTTTGATTTTATTTTTTGTTTTGTCTGGTAGAACTTCTAAACAGAATTTTGAAATTTTGTCTAGAAAATTATTTATGCTAATTCATGCAATATTTATTAAAAAATCACAAAAAATGTTTCTTCTCTTTAATTTGTCGACCGATTCCGATTTTTCTTGTTTCATCTGATAGAGCTTCATGAGGTACACTGAACTTCTACAATGAATTTGAAATTAGGGCTAAAAAATTATTTACAGTGTCAACTTGGTGAAAATTAAATATTGCATGAATTTCTTTGCCGGATGCCAGATGAGCACCTCATTGATGTGCTCATTACTTAATTCAGCACAGAAGACGTGTGCACGAATCAAATGCTTCTAGTATCATCCAGAATGTTTTCTTGACATTCATGATCAATCCCTTTAATACAGAAAGATGTCCTTTATTAGGTTATAATCTTCAACTGAATACATGCAAATATAAATGTATCCTGACATGAAGTGACATTGTGGCACCAAATAATTCTTAGTATTCAGATATGGCCAACATTGTGGTGCCACTTAGCTTTAATGAATGTGCATTAATGCATCAACTCTCCAATTAAAGAGAACTTTGTCAAAATTTGTGCAGACAGTCTCATGACAACATACATGTATTTGCCCTAATTTTTATAGGAATTTGATTGGTGTGCATTTTTTTTGCAGCCAGGCAGCAAAAAAAAATGTGTCCTGCTTCGATGACATTTTTATGTTGCCTCATACCCCACTGACTTGTACACCAAAACGTTGCGGGTATTTTGTGGTGCCACAATGTCGCCTCATATCTGAATGCCCCTTAATGTTAACCATAACCTAACCCTAAACTTAACCCTGACTGTGATCCTAACTTTTACCCTGACTGTGATCCTAACTCTTACCCTATTACATTGAAATGATGAATGGTGGGGCATTCTGCTGTTTTAGGCAAATTTGCACAATCTGACAGTTTTGCAAATTGTACGTTTCTGATTTCACTGTAATTAATTAAGGAATTTCCAACATTGTTCTTATGATTTTCTTAATTGTGAAGCTACATGTTGTACATGGCACACTAGGTTAACACATCAGTTTACACCATGATTCCACTGAAAACTGATGTTGTGCATGTTTCTAGGAACTTTTTTTTTTTGGGGGGGGGGGAGGTAATACATTAATGAATGAATATACATACACTGTATAGCTTTGTTGTTGTCGAACTTGCATGATGACTTCATCTTTTAATCGGTAGTTGAACCTACGCCAAGACGGAACGATCTCGGCGGCACGGCATGTTCATGGTGCTCTGAAGGTGACCTTTCATGGGACACTATCGACACTCATTGTTTCCTTCGCTGTATAATGTTTTCTGTCACTTTACTTCTCCAAATCCTTTCTAGAATATAAACTCATGAGGTGCACTTGTGTGGCATAATGATCATAGTTTTGAGCATGAAGCCATATCCTTCTATTAAGCAGATATATTAATCCTAATCAAGACTTTGTCATATGTTTAAAGCAAAAGTTTGCCTCATAGTTTTCTAAAACTAACAAGCATGCAGTAGTGAAAAATACTGTCGGCAAAGTCTGTGGTTGGTAAATCCAGCAAATGAGGCAATACGTACTTAATCCCTAACTAAAGTCTCCAGTTTTCCATTTTCTAAAAGGCAAATTCCGTGTTCTTCGGTGTTCTGAACTTCAAATTTTTTGTTCTTTGGTGACATGTATAAAACATATGACAAAGCAATTTTAAATATATAATAAATATCTTTAAAAAGACAAACAAACAAACATGCCAGTTACCTAATATACGCACTGCAGTATACATACAGACGCAATGAAGCTTCCCGAACACGCTATTAACACTGCAAACAGGTTTGATTCAGATTTTTTGCTTTGTTTAATTGGATTTTGCTTTGTTTTTTATATGCTTTTTTGCTGTATTTTTCATAATTCAAATTTTTGGGCTTAAAAAATGGCATTTTCCGTGAAATTCTGTGAATTTTGTTTTCTTCCCGAATTCTGTGACATTTTTCTGTTTTTCGTATCGCGGAAAACTGAGGACTTTACCCTTTACCAAGGGGGGGGGAGTCAATTTTAACCCCCGCCCAATTAATTTTGCAACCTGTCGTAAACTGCTGCGAATATGAAAATACCCTTTCATGACATTTTTCTTTGAAGTCCCGTGCACCCTTTCATATTAAATTTGCAAAGATGGGATAAGGCATTCACATTAGATGGTCACATGACAAATAATGGTCAAGGGTCATGACTGAAATGTGCATTTTTCATATGCATATGTACAAATGAATGGAATTAAATGGAACTTGTGATAGTCATGCTGTTAACTCTTCAATTTGTTATTGAATTCGTTACAACAATTAATGTCAAAACAAAGTAATACAAAAAGATTAGAATACATGAGAAGTCAAAAACAATAAAATACATGAGAATTTAAAAAAATGAGGACAATAAAATACAATATAGGTGTTTTATTTGCTTTTAAATAAACACATATATGCAAAATCCATGCATATTTGTCTAGTTTTTCTGAAGAATAATTAAGAGTAATAAATACTGTAAATCTCTATATTTGTCTCGTATTAAGTAAATCTGAATATTTTCTCTTTTTTTTATGTCAAATGAAATTGTCGAAATAGCAAATTTTTAATACTATTTCCTGATTATTAGTTTGCTATTAATGTATTCCTAATAGGTCAAAGTATCTTCCTGCCAATTGGACATTCTGTCTGGGGGGGGGGGGGGCAGATGTCAAATTGACACCCCCCCCCCCCCCAATAAATTCAAGCCCTACTCAAAAAGCCCAGTTAATGAGGCAAGGCATGTTGATTCATTTAGCCCTGCTCCAGCCAGCCTTTGACATGATGATCAAAACTAAGATGCATTCTCATTATCCCCCATTCTCTCACACCACTGCTCTCAAGACCCATCTCCCAAATCCTACCCCTCTCTCTCCCCCTTCTCTCTATGCGTGCATGCTCCCCTCTCACAATAGGTTTCTATCTTTCTTTTACACCCCTCTTGAACTGAACTGAATCGAATTGAAAAAGGTTTTATTGATATTGCACTTCGAAGCCATAAGGCCTTACGAATCATGTATGATTTACAGGTACAAAACTGGCTATAAACATACATAGTAAAATACAATATTGTAACGAAAAGCACAACATAACAATAAATGACACTCACTCCCCCTCCCTAGACTTATTCTCTCTCATACACCTTCCCCTTCCCAAGGCTAGCCTCCATTCCCAAGTCAACCCTCTTGCACACACCATCCCTTTTCTTCACATTTGTCATCCCAACTGTATCACACCATTCGTCTCCCTCATACCAACTGTCCTACTTTGTTTCACTGCCCTCTCCCTTACAATACCCCTTTCTACTAAAGTATCCTCACTCACACTGCCCCCTCCCAAGATTGTCCCTCCACACACCCTTGGCTGCAAGTTCCGCTACTAGACTCGCTAAAAAGGATGTGGTTTTGCAAAGGAACTGTTCTATTTTCACACAAAGTTCAGGATTATCGCTTCATCTCAAAATGTCAAGTTGATGATGTAAGATGGCAGGCTAAAGGGAAGAAGAAAGGGCGTTCATTACCCCTGCTTGGTTGCAAAAGAAGGAAGTTTTCTGTTTACATTGGAACATTCATGTGTTTCTTCTTGTTCTAGCATGGCTAGTGCCCCAAGCTATCTGTTATGTAGCTTGCCTGAGTGATATCTCTTTTTAAGTCTCCATTTTGAGCAGTCCTCTCTAGATTCATTGCTGCATCTATGTATTGATACATTTCATCTATTTCCTTAGGATTGAAGTAGATCCTTGATGTATCAGTGCTATGCTATACCCATAGATATATAATAGATTTACTAGACGAAAAGCAGCACGCGCGGATATCATTATGCGAATGGCATTACGCCCCGCTTCTTTCGGAACATTTGAAGGGGCTGATAAGCACCCGTTATCACCATGACATCGATAACACTGTTGCATTATTCATATCTTTTGCGCGTATCAGGTTTATTGTAACACTTTGATTTAATGCGCATTTGTTGCGCATTTTTTGTGCTTTAACTGCGCATGCGGTAAGCTGATGCATGTGGTAAGCTGATGCATGTAATGTTTCATAACGCGTACAAACAAATGCTAGTAGTTGGAAGCATCTTACAAAATGAATAATTCATTTTTTGTCTTTTGATCATGAATATTGGCTGGGTACTTAGGTCGGCCTTCTAATGGATCTGGACAAAATAGCAGAGCTTTAGGGGCCTGGCTATACCTGACTTCCATGTAATCTTTTTCTTCTCAAAACAGCTCATGTGTAATATGGATGAAAAGATCATATTCCATAGTTTGATATGACTTCTAACTCCACCTCTACCTATGTCATAGAACAGTAGATGAGAAAAGATTTTTTTAGTGTTAAACAAAATTTTGAGTTGCCTGTAGGCCATGCGTACATCATTTTTTGTTAATAGGAGGGGGGAGGGAGGCCTTACATGAGGACCCACCTTAAATGGAAAAGATGTTTCGTTCATATGCAGTAAAAGGTTTTTCTTTCAAATGGTTGCTCATAGTCATCATTTATCGCTGTGAAGAACAATCCGCACAATAAACTTTACATGCATGTCATGTATCAATTTTTTGCTGAAAAGTTCCTCTTTTTTTAAAGCATGTTTTGTACATTTTTGTTATATGAAAAGTGTATGAGCAAGAGCTGGAAAAGAGATAACTTTGTCATTTATGTTGTTATATCTGGAAAGGAAAACTAAGCTTTGATATTAAATGCTCTGAGAACCTGAATGGTTTTAGTGTTACTGGTTGTGTAAGAATAAGGATGTCCATGAAAGGAACTGGTAATAATAATAGAGCATGTGAATGAGTAATAGAAGTAAGACAGGAAGATTCACGTTGTCACCTTACTGTCTTGCAATTACACTGTCTGACACATACCTCCACATACATACAGCTACTGATTCAATCCAAATATTTCATATGTTTCTCTGTAGGGGTCAATTATGGTCATGGAGCATGCAAAAGAGGAATTTATCTAAACTTTGACATATTAGTGTAAACCAATTTTTTGTTGAAGTGATGTTGTATATGTTGCTATCATGATATGTTCTTTATCTAACTTCAGTCTTTTTCCCTTTCCCTCTCTTTCCCTTCATTACCCCCCCCCCCCCCTCTCTCTCTCTCTCTTCTCTCTTCCTTCCACTCTGGTGCCATTTTTCTCTCTGAACTTACATTTTTACACTGCATGGTTATATTTCAGATATCAATCCTTTTTTACTCTAAAATTCATATGGTGAATTTCACCCTGATATGGAAAACAAATGATTTGAAGTGTATTCTACATGCATTTTGTCAGAGTTATTTGTTGGCAAATGAAGCCTCCCATTTGATGAACACAAATTTTGTGTTCATTCTGATATTATACACGGCCATGTTGCATACATCAAGCTGCTAATCATGTACTTTTTCCTGAGTGGATTCGCAAACTGTATAATATTCCTTATTCTAACCAGTACCCATAGTTAGGTAACTACATGTATCTATTGGTGCTTTATAGATCACTGGATTCGATTGGATAATCAGAGCAGAACTCAAATACTTTTTCTGTCATATTTTCAATTTATTTTGAAACGTCACAATGTTCATCACAGATATCATACAGCATTCATCACACTTCTTAAACAAAATTGAAAATTCCATTATGAATCAGTATGAAGGAATGATGAAAATAAGTAGTGCAATATGAGAATCATTCTCTTTAAAATTGATGAGCAGAATAAGTATGTTCCTTCTTAAGTACAGAACAATTTAAAGACTGAATCAATCAATTTTTGAACAGAATAGACCTAACTACATCATAATATTGCCTCAAAATGGCAAGCTGTTTTAATATCAAAACTTTGAAAAGTTTAAATTTCATGTTAAACTGGATACATGAAAAAATTACTTTATCTTTAAATCTCAAATTCAAAAGATGATAATGAACGTAAGGTTTGTTGTGTTTATTAAAGCAAACAGAACATACTATTTTTTCACAATGCTTAAAATGCTATTTTAATTTTGATAGAGACATTTCATTTGCACTTTTATGAAATTATTTTCTACTGCATGGTGTTACATACCAGAAGCAAAATGAAGCACATTCTTGGTATACTTTCATTTTGAGGAAAATTCAATTGCCTGTAATCCTTTTGTAACTATTTCATTGTTTATGCAGTACATATAATTTACATTCCAACTTTTTAATCGACCTTGTTGTCTTGCTTGCTTTATTTCCTCTACCATTTGTTATAAACCTGCAATTAGGCAACAAATGATTTTTAAAAATTATCATTTTGTTACTGTAGATAGCTTACACACAATTCTAGAGACTGCATGAGACTTAGAGAATAACTTAAAGTAATAGAATGCAAACTTGATTTTGCAAAAACTTACTAGTGACAACTGCTTTTGGGTAAATTAAAGAAATTCTTAAGCTATTGGTGGAAATTAGTTGAGGCATTATTTAGGTCCAATCAACAAATTGGGAGTGTGACCAAACACAAAATTTATGTAATCCTGTTATGCTATTTATGTTATGTCTGTCATTACAAGAGTAAATATCATTATGGCCTATCATATGATACATTTAATAATGCATTTACAGTAAAATATGTAGGACAGTATACGAAATGGTCAATAGATACCTAAAAATGGAATACTGATTATGTGGATAAGGATGCATGTTAGTATTAAATAATTACATTTGAAGTATATACAACTTGCTTGAAATTAATGATTGTCTAAGGCCCATACTGAAAAAGAATGGAATCAGATATTCACACGAGAATTCTAAAAATTTGTTTAAAACAAAAATAAAGGAGAAAAAAGTGTTATTATTTTATTCATTGTAAATCCTGAAAAACTGCAGAATTCAAAGAAACACTGGTAAAATCATTGTGCTTTTAGTATTCTTTCAATAAAATTCAAAGCAAAGGTGCAGAAAATATAATAGTGTACTAGGTGGAACCTTAGAATTAAAACTGAAGGTTCAGAAGATGATTTTAGTCTAAATTTTTTTTTTTAAATTGCATTCTCTCAAATAAGATGTCACAATGCTTCCAAAATAGCAGTTGTGTGTTGTCTTTTTCTTACATTCAATTTCCAATTTCCCAATATTTTTGCAAAGTGTAAGGAATAAACTTCTCATTCTAAATTTAGCAATTATCTTTTCCTTGAAGATGTTATTTGTATCATTGTCTCCAGCTGCTTGTTTTTCCATTTTCGATCAGTAAACCACAAACTAGGGCTGAAAAGAGGATTTCATAGGTATGCCTCGGTATCTCTTTACAATTCCCTGGTTTGCCTTACATACTCTCTTCCACTCTCTCTCTCTCTCTCTCTCTCTCTCTCTCTCTCTCACACTCCCTCTCTCTTGTGCTTTCCCTCTCACTTTCTCTCTTTGTTATGTAGTTTTCTCTCTCTCCCTTGAACCCATTCTTCATTTTCATTTTGATGGGCAAAATACTTCATAAGGGTATGAATATAAAGCATGTTTTTTTCAATATCCCACTGTGATTATTGTTTTCTTCAAAGTCATTAACATTAACCTGAGGTATATACTAAAGCTGGTTGAACCTTGCCATAAATGGATGCATGTATTTTGAATAGAGCATGGAGATCAATCCCTTCTCACATTTGATTTTTTGACAAGATCTACTGAAACCTTCAGTAACTGAATAGTCTGTTCAGAAACAGTGAATGGAAGTGATGAAAAGTTCAGAAGTAGAGTAGATCTTCAAAACATTGTACAGTTCGACCTCACTTATCCGGCCTTCATTTATCCAGACTCCTCTGTTAACTGGCCGTGTCTCCTGCAACCCTCAAATTAATTTTTTTTTCCACGGGGACTCTTTTTCCAAAACCCTAATAAAAAAGAGCCCCTGTCAGCTTTCTCACGGAGGCTCTTCTTGTGATGACGGGGGCTCTTTTTTGCATGTATTTTTTGTTCATCTTACCCCCCTGAAAACACTTTATTAGCCTTTTAATTCAATGTTTAGCTAATGTTTTGTACCGCTTGACTTAAAATTAGGTTTCCCTGAGTTTCCTCCTTATTGATGTGATCCAACATTTTATGTACCGTATTTTATTATGTAGGCCTGGCACCATAGTGATTTTACTATTCGAGGCGAGTAGATAAAAATACTCGAGTTTTTTCGAGTACCCGAGTAATAATTTTCTGTCAAATTACCGCTAATTTGCATCATAAATTACGGCCAATTCATAGTTTGAAGTATTTGGACTTGGGCTCTGATCGTCGCGAGTGGCAATGTCCACCACAGAATGCAATGAGTGGGACTGATTCAAAATTTCGTACATCTCAAAAGACCATTCTTACCGATTTTACGTCCATATCATTGAAAAAATATTGTATATCCACACTCAATAGTTATTTTTAAGTGGAATAATTACCGTAATTTTTCTAGGAAAAATACCATTAGCAAACCATTCTTCGTAAATTTGTTTGGTATTCCATCGCCAATAGCAAACCGTCTTGTTGACAATGATATAGCCTTTTGTCAGGGGGTGCAAATAATTACTTGGATTGTGCTGTCCGCTCGAAAATAAAAGCAATCACTTGTTTCTAAAATAGTTCCAGCGATTTTTATTGAAATTATTATGTCTGATGACACAAGAATAATTAGTTCACCATGATCATGATTGCGAATGATCTCAGTGATGATATTTCATAAATCAAAACAATTAGAGCCTTTATCGTAAGCCAGGTATTTTACGAGAATTTATTATTTTTTTTCATGAATGGAAGTTGTGCATGCGGCCGCATTGTGCAGTGGCTGGCGCTGGCGCAGCGCAGTGCATTTAGGATTTAGGAAGTTAGTCGGATGATCATGACGGTCACGAAGTACAAGATCGTACGTATTTGAGTTCTATTTTGGAACAGAATTAACTCGATTCTCAATATAAAAGTTCACGATTGAAGTTATGTTGCTTGGTGCCGACATTTTTGTAATCTACCATGAAAATTTGACGGGAGCGATTTTTTTAATTCATATTTTAAAAATCGCCCTTGTTAACTTTCTGACGGAGGCTTTTTTTTAAAGTCACGGAGGCGAATTGCCCGCCGTCCCCGTGTATTTTGAGCGCTGGTCTCCTGGCCAGCTTCCCTCTTTTATTCTTCATCAAATTCACCTAACAGCCTGGGAGACGGAAACATAGTGGGCAATTTTCCGTTTTATTTTATTTCATTTTCATCTCATACAGGCAGAAAGACATTATTGATCACTTACAATCATCCACAACACCAAGGAAATAGATATTTTACAGCAAATAGCCCGCTCTACCTTATAAATTTTCATAGAAAAAGTGTCCCACTACATTACTCTCATATCCAGCCATTTCATTTATACGGATGGGCGCCGATCCCGATGCGGCTGAATAAGCGAGGTCGGACTGTACTGAATTTAAGAATGCAAGTAGCATCTTCCAGACAATTTAATGAAACTTTCTAAGATGTGAATGTAACTTTCTCTTTCTGTTGACTGGTCCAAAGTCCTTCTTACATTTGTTCTCATCTGCTTCCTTGACCCTAGGGCCAACACCGAGTGAGCCTGTACCCCCAAGATCAGCTCTTTGGACCCCAGGGCAGTGGTATGAAACCTGTCTATGCACCCAAAGTCATCCCATCATCTTTCATTCCACATGGGGCATGCTTAGATATGACTGGCTACCACAGCTTCTTCTATGGCAACCAGGTAGGTTTTTGTTATCTTGTTAGCAGTTTCCTTTTTTTTCAAAAATTTTCCGTAACTGCGCAATTCCATAAGACCATTGGTAAGTGGATGGCATTGAAATGAGAGGTGGTGATTTGTTTGCTGTAGAGTAATGCCTGTGAAAGACTGTATTCCACTGAGAGAGAAAGAGAGGATGATGATGATGATGATTGATGATGATGATGATGATGATGATGATGATTGATGATGATAATGATGATGATGATGATGATGATGATTGATGATGATGATGATGATGATGATGATGATGATGATTGATGATGATGATGATGATGATGATGAAAAGCAACATGTTTCAATTATTTATTGGAAGACATGAGAAGGGGTGCTCACAACTGTATATCAGAATCAAAATTGCATTTCCATGGATTTTGAAGAAACATAATTGTACTTATTTACAGAGAGAAAGATGGACAATTCATGTACATTTGACTTACATAATAAGATCTTCTGTATCAAAGCATTTTTTTTTTTTTTTTTGAAATACAGGTTATTTTGGCTAATAGCAACTTGAAGGTAGACAAAAATACTGTATTTACAGAATAGAATACACTCAGCATAAAAATGGGAATGAAGACACCTTTGCAATTGTTTTTGATTGTTCTAAAATGTCCTGATTATTCCCACGGTCTCAGCATCATTTTTGTTGCCTTGTAGGAGTAAAACGGTGGTCCATCTGTTTCTTTCCATTCTATGCCGTCGTCCCATTCTCCTCCGTATGTACCGTCATGATAATACAATCCATTCAGGTTGGATCTATCACAAGCCTGAAACCACCATCCACCATGATGTACAGTCGCACAGTTTACACCATCGCTATCATCGTTGTCTTTATCTGTTGTCGTAAATTTACTCCCGCTATGATAGGTCAGTGCATCCGTCGCGTTTCCCCCAAGAAAATCCTCAACGGTCATTCTAAAGTCATTTCTTTTGCTGTCCACTTCGAAACCGGCATAGTCGGCAATGTATTTCCTGTTGAACCAATCCGTGACTTCAACACGCAATATGTAGCGATACTGCATGGTGAGGTGGTGGAGGAATTCATTGCCGAGCCAGAATTCAGCGCTCACGTTGCCGAACCCTCGTGAGTAGTCGCGCCAACTGCGGTTGAAGTCTTCTGATCCGTCAAGACGTCTTTGGAAGACTGTCCATCCATTGCCTTCTTTGTCCATCTCACAGTAGATAGGTAAGGCATCAAACTGACCTCTTGGTTTGATCATGTAGACACCACTTACTGCTCTAGGCTCTCTTCTTCTCACCTCATGGCAGTCTAAGGGTGCTGGACCAACTAGACAGAAAACAAAAAATAAAACAGATACTTAATATTCCCTTCTTTGAGACACATTTAATAGAGATATCATATCTTTGTTTTGGTCATCGAATTTACCTCCGACCCAGAGTATTGACTTGTTGCATCTTTTTAGATTTGCTGCATTTTATTTTCATATATGAGAGAAACAAATTATTACTTCTTTAAATCAATTTCATTTTGTGGAGCATTTTGGGTAATGGACAGGGGCCACAGAGCCAGGGGCTGGGGGGCTTCAGCTCCCCCACTTTTTTGAGTAGACACGTTAGCCTCTGTACAGTAACGCAGCAATGATTATGCTTGTTCACATGCTCAGCCCCCCCCCCCCCCCCCCCACTTTCAAAAACACTCTGCTCATGATCAATGATAACTTTTAACTTTAATCCAAGAATAGCAAGCATTTATGAACTAGGTTATTGTATGGGAAATAGACAGCATGATGTTAAAATTTAAACTATATGAAAGAGAAATTGGGGTCAAGGAAGTGAGAGAGAGAGAGATAGAGAGAAAAGGTGGATATTTTTAAAGTAGCTTTTAACATCTTTGACAATCTGTGGTATTGTACATCTGTTAATTTTATCATGATACATGAGTCACATCCACACATGTCATCAGACACATTCCCAATATTTTGCCAACAGATTTTTTATTTCAACGCCTGTAGTTTTGTGCCCCTTCAGGGGTAGATCCATTTTTGTCCTCCCGATTTTATTTTTATTTTTTTTTCATCTCTGATTTCACATAGAGCTGTGTTTTCAGATTCTGGACCTTCTACAACTTTGATGTTTCTTGGGATTTACTTCTATCATTGTTTGTACCTTCAAGGTGGTACAATATCCTGGCACACCAATCGTCACAGGAAAATTTTGTGGGAAGTTAAGAAATTCCACCTGCAATGTATGAGTTCCTGTTATTAAATGGAACATTTTGCTAGCATGATGTAATGTATGTTGTAGAAAACTCTTTTCTAGAAGTACTTTAGAGCCAACCTAGTTGATTTTGTTGAAAAATGACTTCTTATCATGTTATTTTTTTTCTTTACTACCTTGTTTCCTTTTGCCCACTTCCTTAGATTCATTAGATCATTTTATTTGTAAAAATTCTTTTTTTGTAATTTTATTTTTTACTTCTTGTTTTAAAAAAAGATTTCTATCTTGAAATCTGTTTAATTTACTAGTTTCTATTGATTGCCTTTTATTTTCTAGAACCTTTACTTTTGTAGATATTTCCCCAAACTTGGTTTGTAGAATTCACTTTTTAAAGTCTACCAATTCATATAACTTGCTTTTTCATGTTTTTAGAAGCAAGTTTTCCAGTACTCATGTTTGTAGAACAAGGGTAGTCTAAACCTGGCCATAGATTTATTGCTCACCCAGACAATAGTGAGACCATCTCCCCACTGCCCCCTACTTTTTCAGCTTAAATCTATAAAAATGTTGGCGACTGGGACGTGTTTTAATTACCAGTTTCCCGTTCATGTAGGACTGCTGTTATACTTGTAGATATTGTACACTAGTGTAATAGTGACTACTACAGTTTTTGCGCTATGATTAATATTTCCCATACTCGTACCACAGTTCAGTAATGCATTCTTGTAGTCTTAGTCATTTTCTTTGGATAATTTTTTGAATTATAAAGTAAA
>CM057165.1:9680699-9695936 GCA_029962745.1 Echinometra lucunter | reverse complement strand
AGTACTCTGTCATACCAATGGAGATTATCTTTTCTCGAAAGTTGGCTTCCCACCTCTTCAAAATTTATCAGACTCGTTTGGGTAGTCAATGTGGAAGTCAATGTTGATCTTTGAACAAGAACACAGTGAGAGTAAATTCACAGTATGTTTGCAATATCAGAATGGAATAACACTATTAAACATTCATGCTTCACCTAGAAAGGCATAACACAAACTGTGGTAAAATCTAAAGTTTTGAATACATTTGGATAAGCATACATGTTTTATCCATTTCTATTTCATTTTACAACAGCATTAGCACATGGAAAATGTGTGTATGACCAAAATAAAAAAAAAAAAAAAATACAAACAAGAGCCCCATGCGGCTTAACACTCATCTGTGGTTATGGATGAATTCACATTTTGCACAAGTTCATGTGGTGCAGCTAGGGGTAGGGACTGGGGCCACATGTACAACTTGCAAAAAAAAAAATTACCTGGTGCATGACAATTGTTGACACTTTTGGATACAGTAGTAGAAGATGAAATCAGGTTACCATGCCCCCCCCCCCCCCCCCCCCCCCAAAAAATGTACCCAATGTGGATAACTTGTGTGAACAAACAACAAACATCTTTTGTTAAAAATAAAACATGGGAACACTCCACTCAGTGTGACATTAAATAAAAGTGCCTCAAATTCATAATTTTTCAAAGTGCACTCATAATTTCGTATGAATGTGTAATAATTTGTAATAAGTACACATTTTTTGCAATAGTTGGCGGCTATGGACTACTGTGTCATTACAATGCATGAGATTGAGAAACAAAACAAGGATCCAATTAATGTAATTACCAATTCTGGCATGTCCTGCAGTCTAGGAAACACCTTAATCATGTCTGTGATGGTGAGTTCTTTCTTCTTTAGAAGAGATCTGCGATAATCACTTGTTTCTTTGAAGTACTGTACGATCCTTCCACAGTTGTCCCGACTTGGAGGTGAATTTTTCCTCATCCAACTGATCTGAAATACAAAAAAAAAAGAAGAAAAAAAAATCTATAGCTATCACTTGACTTTTTGGTTTCATCCTCTTAATTGTTTTTACTTATTCATGGCGTGACGTATGGGTCATATTGATCCTTCAAATGAAAGAGGAGACCCTTAGCTTTAAAATGATGGGTCATTTATGAAATTTGATTAAGAATAAGTTATGATAAATCATCGATCAATCTCGGTTTCGTTTATTCTGGGACGCACTGTATATCATTGCCTGTACCTTCTCTTGGGCCACGTTTCGTCTTCTTGGTTGAGCGGTATGTCTCCATCTTCATGTATCTCCATCACAGCTTGCTCACTTCCATCGAACTTCCTCTTCCGTCTCCTCTGGTCCTGGGTAGATTCTGGACATTTTTTAGTCTGTACTCCGAGGAACCCATCATGGTTGTGGTAAAAAGTGTTCCTGATAAGAAATATAATAAAACACTGATTATTATTCTATTGCTGATAAATCTTAACATATTATATATATATCCCACCATCACATCAACATGCCCATCAATATTATTAACTGGCGCATATTATTAGAAATGTAATAGATTGGCAGAAATTGAATGTTCTCTGGGGCCATATTCAAAGGGTGATTTTGGTTATCTTTCTTGTTGTATCAATGTCACAAAATAGATTTTGGTTATATTTGTTGTTTTAGCAATGACACAAAATACAATTTAGGCTGATTGGTATTCTAAAAAATAGACTGTGTTCAAAATATTTATAGTTTCTAGTTTCATTGGAATATGTTTTTTTTTTTTTTTTCTTATGTCAATGAGCCAGGAAGAACTAGAAGAAAAAATAGATCATGAAAAAAAACACATTCCGGCAATTGCCTGATTGTATAATACATACATGACCCTTCATCCCGGGATGGTCACATTTCGTTATAAGCCATGTCCTGATGATCTCCTTGGCTAGGTCCTCCTTCTCTTGTCCTGTGGGCCATCTATGAATAACAAACCAAAGCTTAATTATTTATAGTTCCAATAAATATTATATCTTATCTATCTGAAATATCAAATGTTGGAAGAAGAAATTTTGTTATATTTTTTAATAAATTTGCATAAATTACCATAATTAATCAATGGAGTATTGATTACTTTCAAAATTTTGTGTAGAAGTCTTCAAGCCCCCACCTAGCCCTATCAGATCAAACAAACAGAATGAAAATCAGTCAAGAAATGTGGGAGAAGCATTTGTTTATTTTTGGAATAAATTTGCATAAATTACCATAATTAATTAATGGAGTATAATTTCAAAATTCTGTGTAGAAGTTTAATGTGCATAATAACTCAGCCCAACCAAATAAAGGCAATCACAATCAAAGTCGGTTGAGAATGAAGAGAAGAAGCATTTTTTGTGATTTTGAATAATTTGCATAAATTGAGATAGATAATGAATTTCACGATTTGGTGTAGAAGTTTTTAAATCCCCCACCTAGCCCCCTATCATATGAAACAATCAAATCAAAATCGGTTTAAAAATGACGAAGAAGAAAACATTTTGAAAACTGTGGACAGACGGAAGGACAAAGGACAGAAGGACAGACGGACGGACAGACGACGGACGCCACGCCATGGCATAAGCTCATCTGGCCCTTCGGGCCGGATGAGCGAAAAACGAAAAGTTCTACATTATTTTTTGAAAATTTTTCATCAAACCTGTTGCTAAACAATTTTGAATACGAATATCTATGAAATTGTATGGATCAATAAATAGAATAAATAATTAAATTGAAAAGATTTTGAGACAAAACAACAGTAGTACCATAATCTTTACATATCAATCTTTACATATTACAATTTAACACATCAGTGAAAGTTTGGCCAAGCTTTTCCTTTTTCAATTAAGGGATATTTTTTTCAAATAAAATTTTGAGTACAATTTACCCAAAAGCTTAGGCACCACTTAACCAAACCGTATTTATCCATTTTACCTTTTCCATCAATTTTATACTTTTATAATGGCATTATTGAGATTTGTTTCAAGACTATGTGTAACAGGCTTGAAGTTTATTAGAAGAAAAAACAATATTACCAACTGTGATGTCACAGTTGTATGGTATGTTCGAAAGAATAAAAATGAGCAATTTTACTGCCACGCAGTTGAATGAGATTTCTCGATCTGCCTTCTGTAGCGATCACCATTAGATAAAGCTCATTGACCTTTGACCTTCAAATTTGATCCTTTCATTAGAATACTTTATGAAAATGTATTAATTTCTATTTTTGTATCAAATTATATAAACACTGGATATCTATGGCTGGAATTATTGCTGCACAACAGCATATTTTGTAGAGTTCAGTGACCTTTGACGATGGAAGTTGAACTTCTACCTACTGAAAAGGGCAAGCCTCTTCTTTTATATCCATCCTACCAAATTACATTCCAATTGCACATTCCAAGGTAAGTTAGCGCTGTAAAAAAAGCTAATTTTGCAAAAACGACAATGAACTGTGACCTTGAACTTTGACCTTTCACCTTCTGTTTTTCAGTGGAGTATTTGTCCACTCCTAAAAATCCTTCCCATCAAGTGTCATAAGCAATGGACATTCCTACATGTACATGTAGCTGATGTTATGGCTGAAAAATTTAAGTCAAAGTTCAGTGACCTTTATGACAGATTTGCCTAAAATCTAATCAGCTCATCTTCAATTCATGTAATTCCCCTAGGCCAGATATGAATCAAATCCATGCAAGGATTTTTCTTCAATCGCGTTAACTACATTTGGTGCACAGACGGAAGGACAACCTGAAAACATATGCCTCCAGCACCCGTTCAGGGGTCCAAAGCATAAAAAAGAAACACTCCAGAAGACACCAAGTTTAAAAACTTGCGTTGCTATTACGATGACAATTTTTCTTTATCTGCACTCTACATGTACGAGGGAATGGTAAAGGTAAAACCGATCATTCATGGATTTAATTTCTCATATTAATCACTGTTTAAATTTTGGGTTAAAAAAAAAAATGAATTTTTTACTTTAAGAAAATTTGTATGGATAGCTTATGTTCTCAACTTTCATCTGACACCAGAACGTCCAAAAATATTCTTGCTTGAATGAGCAATGCTCACTTTTGTAAAGGGTATGAAAATTAGGCTGCGCAGGAATTGGCCTTTCAATTTTGCGAGAGGCGAGTCCGTTGGAGCTTACCAGACTGAAGTTGATATGATAAATTTATGATCAACTGCGATCAGTTTGGGTTTGCTGAGTGAATTTATGGTTTATTAAACCAAATTTTTATGCATGAGTAAACCGCAGTTGCATTTATTTTATTGTAGCACGGTAAATTTCCCTGGTATATTCAGTGGTGTGTTCATGTAAATCAGGAGGGGACTGGGGTGTTGGTACATGTTGAAATTTCCATCTTACAAACTTTTTTTTTTTTTACATCTGTGACTTGAATGAAAACCTTCCCCCAGTTATAGCTCAATGATTTAATTAATAACCAGATTGGGATTATGCAATTCATTATTCAAATACATTTTGTTGAAAAAGAAAAGGAATGTCTCAGTCCACACACACGCAAAAAATTAAGTAGGCCTAATTAGATCTAGGCCTAGATCTAGATCTAAGTTCGAACGGCATCATTGTGATTTAATCTAGAGATCTAGGTCTAACTTAGACTCTAGAGTCTAGATCTAGGTTAATTTAGATCTAACACTAACAGTTAGAGTCTAACTAGAATCTAGAGTAAATACGGTACCGTTCGAACTTGCATAGGTCCCTAGATCTAGACTCTAGATCTAGGCTAGATCTAACTTATTTTTTTGCGTGTGTGTGGACTGTGGTCACTGTTCAGCACTCAAGTCAAGAGTCAAGGCATGTGCCATGATTCAGTCACTCCATGGAAATTATGCAAAGAGTCCTCCTCAATAAAAGAGTTAGGTCTAGCCTAGACCTAGATCTATTTCAATTTCGTCCGTTTGCTATGGCTATGCCTGGCATGCTTTGCTATGCCTAGGCTATGCAGACCGGGCCGGCGCGGCGGCTCGGCGCAGGTGCGGTTGCATGTATTTTATTTACCAGAGCATCAAAAAATAAAAACTAGAATCACTTTCAATCGATGCAATCTGCATCTAAAACTACACGAATTCATCAATTTAATAGGGTAAGATAACTAAAGAATATCTACAGGAAGTTATATTATTATAAATAAACATTATCATGCAGATTTTATCTGTTAAAACGAACGTTAGTTGTCAAGAATTCAGTCTCAATGTACAATTTAGGTCACGCATGGATATACGTGTACATCAGAATCACTGTAGGCCTACCGCGCCTACTGGCTTTTGCAGCAAGACCCGAGCCCGGCCGGTGAGGCTAAACTGAAATAAATTATGACTGTTTTTTTTTCAAATGCTCTACTTTCTACGGACATAAACTTACCTTCGAATTTATCTATGAATTCTCCGCTTATGTTTTCAGTCTCAAGAAGGGCACGAAATCCATCGTCACCCTCCGCCATGTCCATTTCTCAAATTCAAGAGCTGATCCCGATCGGAATATCGCGGCACGCCGGTGTGTGCAAACGACAGTAATAAAAATCAGAACTCGCTTTCGTGTCACGTGACACACGTGGCTTAGTTTCATTGGTCAAATGTTTCAGTGTAGTTTAATCAAAGAATAGAGTAAAAACTTTTCGTATTTTCTTCCGAAATAGTAATGTTATTCGATTAAAATTACTCCAATAGATTTGGAGAAATTTTAATCAAACGTTAGATTATATTTTTTAATCGAAGGAATTTAGAGTGTACAATGTGTCCAATATCCTTGCCTTATGCATTATTTGATGGACATTTGTTTCCTTCCCTCAAAGGGAATAAATATTTGAAGATTCACTGTCCTGACTCATTCAAGTATTAAACAAGAGATTGTAATTTCCTGTGATTAATCAAAGATATTCCTGCAATCAATCCATGGCCCCATAACACACAATCAAATCAAATGTAAAAATCTACTGCAGCTCAGTTACTGCTGAAACTGAGTGTATATATCATTCTGAAATATATATTTCTTGAACATGAAAGTGATTGTATTTTATAACTAACTTTAAAGGTTGGTTGAAGGAAATAAAAGTCAAACCAGAAGAGGAGTATTAAGGTCCTTCTTACTGCAGGGGGTGTAAGACTCATTTGGTGCCTGGTTGAATTTGCATAGACCCAAGAAATGGTTTTCCATTTGACAACTGATGTGCTGGTACTAAAAGACCTGTCCCATAATGCTTCCCCTAAATTGCACTACGCATAACATTCAATATATTTCTGTATTACTCTTGCAATATTCTGTTTGTAACAATGGTCCTTTTCTAATTTCATATTTTCACAAAAGGTTGTAAATCCTTTAACCATATACTGAAATCCTATTAGATATAGGATAATCAATTCTTGCATTTCGCAATCCTTGCACCCTCATTCGGTTCAGTTGCGACAGTCACTCTAGCGCAAGATGGGTCGACAAGGTTGACAACAGTACCATTAACACAAAGCACAGGTCACTTTTTTTGCTCCTATTCTAATTGATTACAGACTTCTAACACTTCATAATGTCCCTGGGCTCCCACTTCTAATTCTACAAACTCATTCTTCTTCTCCCCTGC
Source organism: Echinometra lucunter (assembly GCA_029962745.1). Classification (NCBI taxonomy): domain Eukaryota; kingdom Metazoa; phylum Echinodermata; class Echinoidea; order Camarodonta; family Echinometridae; genus Echinometra; species Echinometra lucunter. The sequence continues at coordinate 9,689,308 of CM057165.1, read as the reverse complement.
ACTTCGGATCCCTTGGTCAGTTAATATTTCTTCAATTGGTCAACTCTCACTTGCGGAGTCTGCTATCTTGAAAACAGTTGTCGACCGGCAAGTTGGAAAATAGGCCTGTCATGGTACGGACATTGGTGGTGCATATATTGTGAAATGCGAGAATTGTCTGACTAAATAGAATAAACTGATCTTATTTACTGATATCTGTCAGTAAGTATAACCCTGTGGAAAAAAAAGAATAATTCAGAGTTACAACCACTGACATTCTAGCCTTCCTACTCCTTAAAACACATGTTCACATCTTCTAAAGATCTAGGGTAATGGCTGACTGATGAAAACATGTGACAGCTAAAAGGGCTCTAGCAATTATTTTGCAATGGTAGGATAATTACTTAATAAAGTATGCTGAGAGCCAAAAAGGACATTAACAATTATTTTGCAAAGCAAAGAAAATCTTTTACTGATATACTGTATAATGAGAGATGAAAGGACCCTAGCAATTATTTTGCAGAGCCAGGATAATAATACTCATGTCTCCTGAGAGCTAAAAGGCCACAAATAATTATTTTGTAAAGCTAAAGAAACCAATGAGGAATAAATCATGCCGAGAGTTAAGAGTCCTAACAATCGTTTAAAAAAAACCTTAGGTAACAACTGACTGATAAATATGAGAGCCAAAAAGGTGCTATCAATGATCTTTCACCAAAAAAAAAAAAAAAAATAGGACTACAACTGTTAATATTTCCAGCTGAAACACATACAGGCAAACACAATCATCATAGAAAGATAGGGCAGCAAATAACTGACAAATAATGCTCATGAGTTAAAGGTGCACTAACAATTATCTTATGAAGACATAAGGTAAAGACTGACTGATATAAATAAAGCTAGGAGTTGAAAGGGCACCGACAATCACCTTAAAAGGCCCCGATAAAAACTGAATGATAAGTAGAAGTGGAGAGCTTCAATGACACACCATGAAGACTAATGCCCGGTGCACACTGCACAATCCAACTGCAATCCGATTTGGGAGAAATTTGTTATAGCATTTGATATGAACATTCAAATATGTAAAATTATAATGAGCGAAGTTCCGAATAGGCGTACGAATACTAGTATCCAAATTCTGGGCTACTGCAGGCCTTCCTGTAAGAATAAAAGCAAACTCTATTCCGAATTGTAGTGACATCATGGTAATCTTGCGATCAGCTCTGATTTGAAGCCGATTTGGCCTTTACTCTGACCAAAAAGCTTGCAGTTAATAAAAATTTTGATTTTAGTATTCCTATCATTATTCGGAACTTTAAAAAAAAAAATCATTTTTACTTGTTTAAACTTTCATATTTTATGCTAAATGCCATTTGTTCGAAAATTGGGTCACAGTCGGATCGTATAGTGTGCGGCGGGCTTAAAAGTCAATATACCAAGCAACTACCTCTCTCTTCTTTGAACAATAACCCTCACTGCCAAAAACTAATACTGAAAATAAGAAAACTCTTTAATAACCAATGCTATTGTCACGTTATGAGACTTGAAAATATTTCCAAAACAAACTAATTATGAGCATGAATACAGCTCCATAAAGAATTTCCAATAATAAGACCATATAAGACAATGATAACATCTGTTGAACCATACATGGCTTTACTGTGTAGTAGAAATGGACAGGAGAAATGAAGGATCCTGGACAAGGTTCAAAACTCCCTTCCTCTCTCTTAATAGATAACATCCTTCTAGCAATGCAATGGCATTTCAAAAGAGAGCGTTAAAGGTTTCAGTCATTTTCACCCACACTGTGCTGGGCAGTTATGTTTTATGAGGACGGTGAATACTCAATCACACATGTAAACAAATCATTCTCTCTCTCTCTCTCTCCATCTTTCTCTCTGAAAATGTTCACTTTTACAGGATCAGAATGGACCTGTTTGTTTCCTTGGGAATTAACTATACATTACTAGAAAATGAATAAAAAAAGAAGAAAAAAAAAACAAATCTATTTACCTCTTCTACCATCAAATTACTCAAATTACTCTCATGATCTCTTTTCTTCCTGCAAATAATTTGAAGAAGAATGGCCCTGCAATTCATGTTTTATACTGTGATTACAAAATATAAACTACAAACCATTTGTAAACAAAATCACTTTAAAGAATATTATTCCCCTGTCTGACTGCTGCCAATGGACTGTCAATGCTTTTTTTTATTATTTGGCAAGCTCAAGCGATACTAATGCAACTCTATACAGCTATAAAACAAAGAAACTGGGTGACTTGTTCACAATATTTGTTATACATTAATGCCAACAGCTGTGCTGTGTTACTTAAAGATGATTAGATCAAACGTAATCATTGTATGGAATTACATAATGACTTATTGCTTAAAATGCAAAAATGTTAGTATTAGGAGTGAGTATATTATAACTTCATTATATTCAATCAGAATAAGAGAATGGCAATTATGTATCACTCAATGAGAAATCATATCAAAGGAGAATGTTAACTTCCTCTGTTTTCTGTATTCCTACATAAAAAATCCCTGATGAGAAAAAAAAAAATGGGGAAAAAAGAAAAAAAGGGTCTTTGTCATTCATAAAAAACAAAAATTTGGCACGCAATCTTCATGAACTCTATGCTGGTGACCTAATAAAATGAAAGTTATAAAAGTAAAGCTTTTTCACAATTGAATTATTATTTTTTCCAAGTCTGATTGTGAATGAGATGGATAAGAAGTAGACCTTCACTTGTTGAAAATATGGATCTTATTTATTTTCAATCTAAACATCATCATAATTCATGAGATCTGAGAAAGGCCACACAGGTTTTATTCTGTTCCCTTCCAAGGGTAATAAATAACAGAGAACTGACTGTTAATGGATGAAGGAATGTCATGTACGATGTCATCTATCGCATCATACACAAATCTGTGATTCACAATCTGCCAAATCATATCGAACATTGAGTGTGATAAGAGAAAGAGGGAGAAAACAAGACAGCAGAGAGCAAAACAGTGAAAGAATACTGGAAAGATAATTATGAAGAAAAGAATACAAAGCATAAAACTGAAAAAATAGTAATAGTACACAGTGATATGAGAGACAGAGAGATAGAGAGATGGAGAGAGAGAGAGAGAGAAGACATGGGGAAAGAACAAAGGGAGAGAGAGAGGGAGAGAGAGAGAGAGAGAGAGAAGACATGGGGAGAACAAAGGGAGAGAGCGAGAGAGGGGAGAGAGAGAGAGAGAGAGAGAGAGAGAAGACATGGGGAGAACAAAGGGAGAGAGAGAGAGAGAGGGAGAGAGAGGAGGAGAGAGAGAGGTGGGTGGAGGGTGAGAGGCACCTCAAAACTGAAATGATTGCATTTATAAAAACATTCTGGATTTTTACAGTGCCTAATACATCTCCAATGTCTTTAAGTGCTTTTACAGAAATATCATTACCCTGGTCATCAGATTCAGGCTTGCCCGCACACAACGTATGCACCTTCTCCACTCAATGGGGAGCATTCCAGCCAGGCGCCTTTTTGAAGACGCTTACAGTGCTAAACAAACCGCAATGACTTTCGCATCCTACCAATGATTCGCTTAACACCTGGGTGAAGAGCGGCAAAAAATTGCACAGAAGCAAAATATAACTGAAAATCATGAAAATGCCTAAATAAAAAAAACCCAGCAGCTTACCTTTATACTGTATCATTGTGAGACATTCTCCAAAGGTATAATGTGTAATACAAGCACTGTTCTCATGGTTCTATTATTGTCACTATATTAAAGGGCAAGGTTAGGATAGAAAATAATAAGAACTGTAAGGGAGCACATAAAGAAATAGTGAAATGAGAAAGGTATAGTGGCCCTTGTGGGTTCGAGTCCAGCCAAGGCGGATGACTGAAGCCTACGTTGTGTGTTATTGTGCCCCTCCCGTTTCATAAACGCAGGCTATGCTACAGTGGAAAACACTCCGTCCCTCGGATAGGACGCTAAATGGAGGTCTCGTGTAAAGGAGAGTCACCACCTTTGCACGTTAAAGATCCCACTGCACTATTCGTAAAAGAGTAGGGGGGAAACCCCGGTGTATGTGGTCCACCTGTACATCCCCCAATCAGTGATATCGGGGGGAGAGACCTCAGGGTTACAGTGATTCAATTCGCTTTTCCCCTCCCAGGCACAGGTAATGCCAAACCAATAATAATAATAATAGTGATAATGACAATAATGATAATAAGTACGCTCGACAACAGGTCATGTGTGACGTGAATTTTGCATCCCGGGTCCTGAACTTCTCGTCATGGGTCATGGATTTCGCATCCCAGGTCATGAATTTTGCATCCTGGGTGCTGAACTTCGCGTCACGGGTCATGAATTTCGCATCACGGGTCGCGAATTTTCGTGACCTGGACACAAAGTTCAAATGACGGGTCGTGAATTTCGCGACTGGGGCGCAAAGTTGGCCGCGAAATTCACGTCACACATGATCTGTTGTCGAGCGTACTTCAGGGCAACCATAGAAAGGTGATTAACTTATATTGAGCAAAACTGAAAGGAGAGAGAGAGAGAGAGAGAAAGAGAGGGGGATAGAAAGAATACCAGTGTGTTACTGATATCAAGTTCAATAATCAGGAAGAACTTTTATAAACTACAGATTAATCGAAGCTGAATGATAATGAAAAGAGATAGAGAGCAGACAGACCACACACAATGGACAGAGTCAATGAAATTGAATAGAAATTGCAACATTTATAAATCTGCTCTGTAATATCCAAGCCACAGCTAAAGAAAGAGGAAAGAAAAATCCTACAACCCCAATTAGAAATTTTGCTTTTAAAGTAAAATTATAGAAAACAGAAGATTCAAGAAAAACTGGTGGCAAAATAGGCAGACTGAAGAAAACTCGCATCCTTAAGAAACAGTTTGTACTTGACCCATCATCATAAGGAGTTTAAAATAAAAAAAAAAAATGCAAGCAGCTTCAGCTAATTTACAATGAAAAAGCAAATAGCAAGCTATGGCAGCATTGAACTTTTGAATAACATATTAACCTAAATATCATCCTAACCAAACTATGGCTATTTGTGAAATAGTCTTTATGCCTGATTACATGTAGCATGCCAATTTGCTGGTGAAGATGGACCTTGACTGCATTTTAAGCTAATTCCTTGCTGGAGAAAGAATTAAGTTTCTTGCTGAAGCAGGAATGGCTTCACTTAGGCTAATGGAAACAAGGAAGTGCACACTTGGACTTTTTTCTTCAGGAGCACTGAACATTCTAATGTCTCAAACTTGAAACTGTTCAAGTTTGTGGAGATGCACCTAGCATAACAGCAATCCCAGGAGATCAATAGAAAGCTTCAACTGCCCACGCACTCAGAGCATACACAAACCGCAAGATCTAGAAACATCCTAACCAAAATATCACTTATCATTCACAGTCAATGGCCACATCAGTTACCTGTATATAGACGCCCCTTGAAAGAGTCAATGAGACATGGAGCTCTGATTACACAGCTATACATTCAATGCCCTACAAAAGTATGCACATGTATGTTGACCTTCTTGAAAAGGAGGTAACGGTGAACTTTATCTAAAAAGATGTTTGCAAGAGCATTATGCTCTATGGTTTCCAAAGCACCAAATATGGTAGCTTCTGCCAACCCTTGGGTATCCTCTGGAATGGAAAGATGTGCATAACATAATGCCAGAAATGTTTGCAATGTGAAACTTTCATGAAATGCACCCAACTGCCATTTTTAAAGCCAGAAACGGCCAAAATCGAACCACTTGCAAATGTTTGAGCTTTTTTGTGAAAGCTAAATTTTTTTGGATCAGAACAGATACACAAAGCACCTTGTTCTAAATGCTTTCTGCATTTGTGTATAGCAACAAAAATAGGAGAAATGAAATGTAGTAAGTATTAACATTGCGATTCACATATTTTTTTCCTGATTTTTCTGATATATGAAACTTCTTGTATTAAGACTTTATGATTGCAACACAACTACTGTCGCTGGGGTGACAAAACCACGCATCTCAAAAATCTTGAATGTTCAGAAGAGCCCCAAAACATGGCTTCCTTAGCATGACCATAGATGGAGGTGGTCAAGTTTCATTTATCAATAGTGGCCTAATCTCTGCAGATAGATAGGCATGTGAGGGTTTGAAGATACATTTTTGATATTCCTAGCTGTAAGATGATGAAAAGAACTAAATTTCACCAAAAACCGAGATACAAGGTCATGTCACCCCAACGACACTTTGTTGAATCACATGACATTCTAACAGTGGACAAGTTTTGCTAGCATGTTACTTAATTTGAATGAATTGCAATCCTTGAACCTTTTGAGCATGATTTTATTTCAGTATAACACATTTTCCATACACCCAAGCCTGGGTTGTGCACTTACTATTCAATGGTTTTAAAAAATGTCAGGGTAATACGGTCCCTTTAGCCTCCATCTCCCCCCCCCCCCCCCTCCTTCCATGCATGTCAACATGTATAAAATGACCTCTATGACCTTTATTCTGAACTGTACATTCAGCTTTAATCCCAGTGTGCCCTGGACATGCAACTTCCAACGTGCAGTCCCCACAGGAAAGGATACCTAATGACAGTTAATTCACTGTCAATTTCATGCTAAGCTTGTGAAATACCCCAATCACACCAACGAGACCAACGCAAGATCAACATTGACGGATCGTACAAAAGATTGTGATGCCCTAAATGGGCATGAAGAGGTTGGTTTGGAGATGACTGAGGGATTGGTGAGGTGGTGTGACTGGGGTTTTGGTGTATACTCACATCATAGAGTATTGACTGTTCAGAGACGAGGGGCCTGGGTGTGAATTTGTGCTTGGTAAAACGAGAATGACAATTGGCATGACATCATAGGATGTTGGGTTTCCTGTTTCTGACCTTCTCTCTAATTATCACCAGCAGGGGGGTTGATGATTAATCCTTACAATTGTATCAATGCACCAACTAAGCCTCTCCACTGTAAAACTAGAAACTATACCTTTACAGACATCAAACTTATACAGATTGTAAGTAACGGCCATTATCTGGGGATATTTTCACGTAAATATGAACAATTTTCAGTTGAAAATCCAACTACTTTGTCATATGAAACTTTTCCAGATCCACACCACTTGCAAAATTCAAGATTCTTTCATGCAAAATTAATGATAGAGGCTTGTGTCATTCTACAGGATGTTTGTTGGCTTTGAGATTATTGTTATTCATTTTCTAAGATTCAACCTTTGAAATTACTAATATTTTCAGAATAAAGAATATACATTTACAATATACTTTGTAAGAAAAGTTGTTTTATGTATCAGCTTTTCTACTGTAACATAGTCGGATTACCTCTTTTTTTCTTTCTTTTATCTTAATTTTTTTTTAGAAAACTGTTATTTCAGTAGTAACTTGGTGAGATGTCTCTTCTTTTCCAGTACTAAGAACCTACAGAATGAATTAACCCATTTGTGACAGGAATTATTTAAAGCCTTATTTGATCAGCGTTTATTCTTCAAATTGGCAACACCAACATTCTTATTTTATTGCTACATTTTTCTTATAAAACGTCATGTATCTGAAATGAATGTAAATTGACAGAAATTATGATGAGAAGTCAAAAAGTTGCCAATTTGCAGGGGAAAATGGTGATTTTAAACTTTCTATTACATTGCCAATTTAAGGATTTTAATGCTTATTTTCCTTAAAAAAAATTGTCAGCATCAAACAACGAATATTGACGCAACCAAAATGGGCACAGCTTGTGTAGAATTTTTTGCTCTTTCTGCTCATGTATTTGATATGATTTTTAGGGCTTTGCATCAAAAGTTATTAGGTCAAACCACAAAATGTGGACCTCTGTCACGAATGGGTTAAGGATAAATCTACAGAGTTCAAACAACTTGATTCATGATTTCATCATGCATTTATGAACATTGAAGAAAGCCAGGCCAAGTCCCTGAAGAGGAGAAAGCAACCTGATTCGATTATCATCCAGGCATTCGAATATGGTCCACTAGCAAAGATACAATTGTACAAAGTATAATTCATGAATATACATGGGCAACTGGCCACATGGTTCACTCCCACAGCAATGGCATCTCATGAATTATTCATGAAAAAGTTTGGAAGAAATTTCTGGGAAATTCTAGTTCTGAAAAGTAACAAATGAATCATCCATGCTCAGATCCTAAATCAACTGACCATTGGCTGCATACACTTTTCATACATACATAGTAACACCCATAAGTACCACAGTTGGCCATATAAACACACTATGGTCTTACACACATATGAATATGCATGTACTCAAAGTACAAAGTATTGGCCAATCCCCTATTCATACAGCCTAGTAGAAGGGGCAAGGCATAGGAAGAATGGATAAAGAGGCGGAGCCTGTTTGGAGGAAGTGATGTTTTGAATGGTGGGCAGATAGTGGGTGGGACCTATTTTTTCTGCAGTCACATACACCCACACTCACTCCATGGAGGCTCCCAAATCGAGTTGTCTTTTCTAAAAGGTGACATGTATAATATGGATGTGCATGGTTAGAAGGAGTTATTACCACCGCTCAGTTATAACTACCAACCCCCGAGTGGAAGATCATTGGATTCTTACA
>CM057165.1:9569559-9680199 GCA_029962745.1 Echinometra lucunter | reverse complement strand
TAAATTGGCAATTCCATAGAAAATGTTTCACTTTCCAGAAAAATCACAAACCTGGCAATAACCCCAGCATTATATGTGTTCGATATCATGACAAATTCAGTATCAAACAAAGGAGCACATTAGCTCACTCATTGGATTAGTGTATCAGTAGAATTGAAGTACATTCAGACATGATTTAAAAAAACCCAGCATACTCTTTAAGTGAAATATAACAATTTTGGTCAAAAAGTCCAATATTGGATATCAGGATTTTACAATATTGGTTGTAAATCATGGTGAATGAATTGAATATTATGGATATGATGATGTCACGAACCATTAAGCCCACAGCACACTATACGATCCGTCTGCTATCTAGTATCCAATTGTTATAGTATTTGATATGAATTTGATATGAACATTCAAACATGTGAAATCTTAATGATCAAAGTTTCGAATAGTCGTGTGAATACTAAAATTGAAATTCCAGGCTATTGCAAGCCTCCCTGTAGGAATGAAAGCAAACTTAATTCTGAATTGTAGTGACGCCATAGCAGTGCCGGTGGATATGGTATATGCGTGCAAAAGTGATGGGCTACGAGCCCACGAGAAATTGTAAGGCCTTCCCGTCGATCGCCCATCGATATGGTCAGATTTAACGGTCTTTACAAATTCTGAGGCTAACAAGTAGGCACAAGAAGCATAAGTGAAATCAGAAATGATATGGCTGTAGATCTACTAAAATTCAGAAAAACGAAGCTACAGTGCACGTATGATATGTGAGAACAAAACAAACAAATATGTACCTCCACTGCAGTGGATCGTAAAGCTCGCGCTTGTACATGTACATATCGCTCGCATCATTTATCATCATCATGCATCGCCCGTGTGCGGTGCATCTGCTACGTCACTGGGCCAGGCTGCAACTGTATTGTGGATGCAAACAGGCTCGTACTAGAACGTCTGTTTATACAAGTTAATTGTTGATTGCTCGGTAATCCTAGGGTATGTTGTGTAAAGTAAGACATTTTCTAGCAGCTGAATTTTTTCTCTTTATGATCCATGCTTACAGAAATTGCCTAGACTCTCCTTTAATGAAAAATGCCATTTGTTAGAAAATCGGGTCGCAGTCAGATCGTATAGTGTGCAGTGCAAAGTTACAGGGGTTTTGTAACAGTAAAAAAGTTTGTCATTTCTAGTATGTTATAGCTGTTATGTCACTTACACAATTTTCATCTCTAACAAGGAAAATGTGTAGTCAAATCATTATGAAATACACATTTATAGTCAGAGTATGATCACAAGCTTTTGTCAATATCTAGACACTCACTGAACCCCAAACCTTACAGATATTTCCAACATTTCAGTGGGGTAAAAGTCCTATGTCATATTCATTATGCTTACAAAGATTCCATTTCTCTCCATCTATTCTGTGAAATACTGTGTGCCTGATTCATGTACTGAAATACGTTTTATTTGGCTAAAGTCTTGATAACCACAATATATTACAAATTTTCCAGAATGATTTTTTTAACAATCTGTGAACAATAATTTTTATGTTAGAGTAAGAAAAATACCATTTAGAATATTTTCCTTTTTACCCCATTCCTTGACAGGTATATTTAGAAAGCCTAATTTGATCAGCTCTTTTTATCTTCAAATTGGCAACACCAAACATTTTTATTTTATTGCTACATTTTTTCCTTATAAACGTCATGTATCTGCAATGAATATAAAATTGACAGAAATTATGATGGAGAAGTCAAAAGTTGCCAATATTGCCGGGGAAAACGTGTGATTTTAGACTTTCCTATCACATTGCCAATTTAAGGATTTATGCTATTTCCCTTTAAAAATTTTCAGCATCAAATAACGAATATTGACACAACCAAAATGGGCACAGTTTGTGTAGAATTTTTTTGCTCTTTCTGCTCATGTAATTTGGTATGATTTTTAGGGCTTTGCATCAAAAGATGTTAGGCCAAACCACAAAATGTGGACCCCTGTCACGAATGGGTTAATAGTCTGATACATATTTGAAATACATGTACATATATCTTCATATGGTTGTCTGTACCTTTGTAAAAATTTCTATAACAAAAGCTACAGAAATCTTTTGGAATACCTGTAGTCATATTGAAAATTACTGCCACACCATATTAGGGAGATTACAAGGGGGAAAATACTTGTTTTCCTCTCTTTTGTATAATTCAAGTGAGGTTGGTTTAGTAAAACATGGAAAGATTTATTATTGTTGATTCTTTTTGTTTGTTTGTTGTTTTCCCCAACTCCTGGTGATGAATTCAAGAAAAGCATAAAAATTACTGTTATGATCAATTATCAGGAGAGGTAATAAGGTTCTCATGCCACTCCTGAAAATTGTTATGACAATGTTTTTCTTCTTGAAACATCATGTGATTATCACTGACTGATTTTATCTGTGCTGTAAGCAACCCATTTGTTCAGTTCTTTGTGAATATTTGTTCAAGTTTAAGCTGGCACTTGTGGGCAAGTCTGGTGATTGACTGAATTGTGAGCTTAGCACAACAGTTAAACCTAATTCAAGGGAGCCCTGCCACCACCAAAGGTGACAGAGCTCCAGGTGCAAGTATGCCCCAGTCACCTCAAGGAAAATCTAAGAAAATCAATCTTGACGTTTTTTTTCTGTGAATATCCATTCTGACATTCTTGATGGCTCTCAGACATTTGTTTATGTACATGTAAGTAATCCCCCTTTTTATGAGATCATACATGTTCATCTTCTAAAGACTTTACAATTTATTGTAATCTTCCAGTTACACTTCTGTTCCATCAATTTCTTTTTGCACTTGTTCAGATTTTTATTTCATTTTCAAACTTTTGAATTTCTGACAACTTGACCTTTGACCATTTTTTTTCTAACTTCTTATGTATAAGATTGACACAGCAGAAGCCCTTATTAGTAATGCAGAGCTGTGGATTTTTAGAGATTGTGTCATAACTTTAATGCATACTTGTCGTGTTTCTTCTTTCAAAAGAAAAATTACTGGTCACTTTTTAACGGCAACAATCTTGCAACAAAATAACCACCTATTCTCTGTCAAGCCCAAGACTCTTCCCTGGTATTCTTAGCTTGCAAAAAAAAAAAAAAAAAAAAAAAAGAAAAGAAAAACATTTGTATGGAAACAACGTAATTTCCTGTGGATTAATAGGAACACTACCAGTAATCACTATTGAGGCTAATGATACTTTAAATGAATCCTGAAAGAAATTTATAAGAGTTTATTTTGGTTGAATATTGCTTGTAAGATTTCTTTCTAAGTAATTGTATAGTCAATATAAGTTAACACACAAAAATATATAAAGAACAAACAGAATAAAGAAAAACAAATTTTACATCACTAAAATCTGTCGCATCAAGATTTACATGTACACGAAAAAGAACAAGGTCTCATGTACCGATGTTGAATGTTGAAAGTTGATTCACCTACCTATTCTATGAAGTATTGTAGCACCTGAGTAAGTTCCTTCTCTAGTTTCCAAACTAAGGATTTGTTCTTGTTTCAGTTTTCCATCTCATGCTCCAGTCTGTTGAGTTTATCTACCACCAGGTCGAGCACGGTTTGTGTGTCCATCTGATAGACAGTGTTAGCTAGTGCATGAGGTGTTCTATCAGCTGGCCTTGCCTTACATATCGCCGATAAGAGCACCAGTAAGAAGGCTACTGGTAGAAACTGTGTTCTGTGCATGGTTAATGTCATCCACCTGTAACAGATCAAAGATATTCAAATAAATCATCTGTTATTATTACTCTTACCAAGAATCTTGAAGTTTGAAGTTTGAAGTTTATTTGTTCCACTTTTACATCAGAAACAATCCAGATTTTAAACAGATAATGAGATATGTGTCAATTTCAAAATGTAATTGTAAAGAACTCAAATCAAATACATGTGCGGTAAATACGAAGAAAGTTTCGAGATATATGAATGATTGGCACAAAAAAATAAGAAGATGTAAAATGTGCGGAGCCTAAATAAAAAAGCCTTGCTTGTAAATGAGGTGATTCTGATAAATATGCGATATAATGTGAAATGGAATAGAAGTGTCAGGCACACTAGATGTACAATGAGAGCAAAACTAAGAATGTGGAGTAAAGAAGGAAGACTGGCTGCTTACAGGTATGATTAAATGGACTATCTACCTGCTATCTGCAATTTAGAATTACTCTATAATTGAAAGTTACCCCTCATCTTCAATCTATTTTCAGTTATAATTTTTTTTTTCCAAACACAGAGCAATGTTATATAAAGGTTAAGTTTGAACTTGAAATGGGCTATTCAGTAAATTTGAAAGTTTGATAATGATAATTTGGGATATTATTTTATGTATTATTTTTGTTTTGTTTTGTTTTGAACAGAGTGTTGCTTAAAATGAGTATGAAAAGTCTTTGAATACATTGCCATCATGAGAAATGTTGAGCAGTATACAAAGGAAAATTTCATCAACCTACTGATTTCAGTTACTTGTGAGACTACTACAGTCTAGCCAATGAGGAATTGTATTTCAGAAATATTTCAGAAAACTCACAAATTTGAATGATATTACAATTAGAAGGTAGACGAAGTCTAAAGAAAGTGAGGATGGCTTACTGTCTGTATTACTGCCAAATGCAGCATTGGATGAGATCATAAACATGTTTATCATGTTTAATAGATAATGTGTTTTCAGGTACAAAAAGGTGAATGATTTAGTATTGGTGTAGGATCTGGAAAAGGCGCTATATAAATCCAGTTATTATTATTATTGTTATTATTATCATTATCATTATTGAATTCATTTTCATTTAGTTTTGCATATCATTATCTTTCTAGCTTACTTTGTATCAAAGACTTAAATACATAATCAATTTGTCTTTCATAAACTTTTTGTTTCTTTTACACACTTCTTTTACAAATTATAAACAGAGTGAATTAAATGCACTTGCCCATGTGGGCGATTAAACTGTGTTATATGTATACCCTTTTAGGTTCAAAAGGAAAACATTGGACAGAGATTGACTTATATTTGATGGTTAATAACTAGAAAGTCATAACTTGTATCGGACTAAGGATTCACAGTGTAAAGTAGAAGGATGTACACTTTTCTTGGATTAGGTCTTATGAATTTTCCTTCATTTATATTCTCAAAATAATGAATATTTCATTAGATTTTCACTTAAAAAAAAAAAAAACTTAGGTAACAGAATGTATAGTGCATCATGAATTCATTCAGAACCCAACATTTGGAGTTGTTTATCACAGCTGAAATTCCACCTCCTCTTGAGCCCAGAGTTGTAAATCATTAATGACACTGGACAGAAAATGATTGGCAGAAATAATGGTAATGTTGTGTTTTGACACAGATTTTGAGGCCTCAATTTTCTGAAAAGTGAAAATCTGAATATTTACACTGAAAAATCTCATTCTTGTACAAGTTATCAACATTCAAAGTATCAAAGCTTTTATTTTGACACAGTATACAATGTAAAATACTTTTCAAGATTTTTTTCTTTCTACTTTGTGGGAAGTGAAATCACTCGGCATAATTAGCACCTTGGTGTGCTAAAGACAGCCTTGACATGAAATATTTCTTTTCTTTAATCACTGAAAATAAGGATTACAAATTATTGGTAAGTAAAACACAATAATTGTTTTAATGCAAGAGAAGGAGTCCTGACTATTTCAGACGATATGTTCATAATAGAGCAGATATAGAAAAATAAAACTAAAAAGGAAAATAAGACAATTAACTTGCAAGTATATCTCTAATGGGGTGTTGCAAGAAAGTTGCAATCGATTGCAAGTTGCAACTGATTGTCACTGGCCAATCAAAATCATTGTTGCATGCATGTCTTCTTAAAAGGGCAGACCCTGAGCCAATCAGAATGGTTGTTTCAAAATTAGCAATTATTTGCAATCAATTGCAACTTTCTTGCAACACCCCGTAAGAGATATTAATTGAACAAGGAAGAGAGATATGAAGACTGAAGAGATAATAAACTCTATAAAACAATGTCTTTTTTCAGTGAATATAAAACAGAAGCAGTTAGTGTTTGTGTGCTGGAGAAGAAATAGAAACATAGAAATAATCTACAAAGCAGTCATTAATGATGGGAGTAGTAGTGATCCTGTGCAAATAAAAATCTAAGAAGAAAGTTGACTGTTTTAAAGAATACTAGATTGTGCTGTTGTTGTTGGTTTTTTTTTTTTTTTTTTTACATTGGGGACTAAAGAAAAAAGCACATTCAGCAAGCTATTATTGCTGAAGAGTGGTTAAGAAAAGTATCTCTGTGGGTTGTTACAGGTGTAGAATCTGACCAGTCCATCTCAGAGAGTCTAAACCATGATGAATTGTGTCAGGTAGAGAGAGGAAGGTTAGAAGCATGCTGGCAACCATGTGTGGCTGTGGTTTTACCAAGGCAAGTACAGTGAGGAACCGCACAGTATTAGGAAAGGAAATAATTGATAACACCCAAACTGTATCCTGGCATACAGGGAATACCCTCACAACATACATATATAAACATAGGCAAGTAACTTAGTATGTGAGTTAAAAACATTTTAGGAACCGTCACCATGAATGTCAATATATTTTGTGTTAATGATATACTGATACTTGATGTACCCTAATGCCTGTCAAATTTAAACTAGCACGTATACATAGCAATGACCATATTGAAGGCTCTGGTGTATAATTCCATAATTCCTACTTGTGATATAAAGCACTGGAATAGTAAGAGCCTAAGAGGATTCAATTCCCTTCCCCTAAGCTGTGTGGTACATCTTTTTCCTGTAACCCAGTCTTTGTAATGAGAGAAAATAATTCTCACTGAATGATATGAAACTTGCACTTTATAGCATTACATCAGCTTTTGGTAAAAAATATATATATATTACAATAAAACAAGCAATTGATTAGAAAAGTGAGCATTCATAAGACCATGTGTGTGACATGTGCTCCCTTGGTATGATGTATGAAGTAGAATGTGCTTTGGGCTATCAGTAAATGTTACCTTAAACGTTTTACTTTTCTGCATGATGAAACCATTCATAATGACTTGATATGGAATTTTGGGACTAACAACAAAGAAGATGAAATTTAGATAAATGCCAAACATTTCTGGACAGGAGTTCCCAACTCAAATCTTACTTTTTTCCTAACACAAATTATGTTATACATCCCACTGTGAGCTGTTATTCTATGATCCTTTACATGGAGATTTGAAACATGTGTCAGAATATAAAGTTTTACCTTTATTTAAAGTGAATCACCATTGTATTATTTACTGTTTAGAACCTGGGGAAGCCATTCATTTTATAGCTTTCAGTGAACTGACATTATTGGCTCTACCTATCAGAAAAGGAGAATAGCGATGCATTAATACAACACCAAATCAGGTATTAGTTGATAAATTCAGCAGTATTAATCAATTTACACAGGTGATTATTCCCATTGATAACACAAGGGTTCTATATCCTGTCGCAAAACAGAAAAGCAGGGAGAACACATGATTATGCAGGGAAATAATCATTAAACAATTATCTGTGGTTTCTAAGCCTAATTTGCAAATAGTTGTGAAGGGAAAGGGAAATAATTGAAAAGTACTAGAAACTACTAGATTGTTAAAAATAGAAGCTATTACTCACTACAGCTATTTTAAGAACTTTTTATTTTCATATTTGCTAAGTAATAGCTTCTAAAAGAAATGGGTTTTTAACTGAAAAATATTCAAATTATTAACAATAACACTGATGACGACTGATTAACAGACCAGGTTTGTTACTTCAGGAAAATATTTTTTGGACGTTTCCATGGACTCCCAATTCTTTTAATTATCTGACAAAGTAAAATGATATATGGGTTAGTTTCCCCAGCCTTCACATCTTTCTGCACCATTTCTGATAAAAACTTTTTGGTTTTTTATTCTAAAAATGTCATTGCTACATGTTTCCTTAGAATGACAGATTAGTAATGGTGGTTACCATTAATTATGATTTGCACCATATATTTGATTGAAATATTCTGAACTCCATCATCAATCTTGCCAGCAAGATGCTTCAGAAAAACAACAACAGCAAATACCAAAGATGGTAAATGGCAGGGGTCGAAGGCAACTGTCTAAAAAAAGCAGGATTAAAAACTTGTAATTTTTTTAATACTTTTTTTTTCTGCTAAGCTGACTTCTGTTTGTGGAAAAACTTAAGTTTTAATGCTTTTATAGAATAAATTTATTTGTAAGCAGTGTTGTGATACATGTAGTGGACCAACCGATTGAATAAAGTTTGATTTTGTATGAACAAAAATGCTTTCTCATGTTGAAATTCAGCATTATTTACTTTTAAATTTCAACAGCTGTTACAGTCTAGATCAGATATTCTGAAGCATGATGATGATGTTTTTCTTCATGATGTAATTTTGAAAAATAGAATATGCCAAGGGGAAGTCAAATTATTATTACGGAAGTGTTATTTTTAACCTTAAATCTCATCGTATCTTCCCATGATATTGCTGTCTTAAAATAGCAGGGATTATTCCACAGTTACTCCTCAAACTATATTTTGACAGCTGAAAGACAATTGTATGAGCTGGGGTTTTTTTAGCGACTTCAAAAACAACTGAATATATCAGCAGAACATGTCCAGTAAAAGCTGGAAGTGTGTCAGTAAAGTTTGTATAGCATTCATAAAGTGTGAATTCAAGAAATCAAAATTGAAATATCCTTTAGTAATTCCAAGATTTTGAGGATTTGAAAGCATTCACACTCTGACCACTTGCCTGTTATATCCAGGGGAGAAAGTTCCAACTGAGAAGAAATCACAAGTAATCCACAGATATTTCTCCGAAGGCCTGACACTAAGGCATGAAATTCAGTCGGTAAGTCCAACTAAAATACGCTTATAGTCCCCTGCTGGTCATTCAGAAAGGCAAGAGAATTTTGAAATAGATTAACAGAATAATCCAAGTGCCCAGATTGGCACAAAGAATGTAAGAATCCAATGATCTTCCACTCGGGGGTTGGTAGTTATAACTGAGCGGTGGTAATAACTCCTTCTAACCATGCACATCCATATTATACATGTCACCTTTTAGAAAAGACAACTCGATTTGGGAGCCTCCATGGAGTGAGTGTGGGTGTATGTGACTGCAGAAAAAATATGTCCCACCCACTATCTGCCCACCATTCAAAACATCACTTCCTCCAAACAGGCTCCGCCTCTTTATCCATTCTTCCTATGCCTTGCCCCTTCTACTAGGCTGTATGAATAGGGGATTGGCCAATACTTTGTACTTTGAGTACATGCATATTCATATGTGTGTAAGACCATAGTGTGTTTATATGGCCAACTGTGGTACTTATGGGTGTTACTATGTATGTATGAAAAGTGTATGCAGCCAATGGTCAATTGATTTAGGATCTGAGCATGGATGATTCATTTGTTACTTTTCAGAACTAGAATTTCCCAGAAATTTCTTCCAAACTTTTTCATGAATAATTCATGAGATGCCATTGCTGTGGGAGTGAACCATGTGGCCAGTTGCCCATGTATATTCATGAATTATACTTTGTACAATTGTATCTTTGCTAGTGGACCATATTCGAATGCCTGGATAATAATTGAATCAGGTTGCTTTCTCCTCCTCAGGGACTTGGCCTGGCTTTCTTCAGTGTTCATAAATGCATGATGAAATCATGAATCAAGTTGTTTGAACTCTGTAGATTTATCCTTAACCCATTCGTGACAGAGGTCCACATTTTGTGGTTTGACCTAATAACTTTTGATGCAAAGCCCTAAAAATCATATCAAATACATGAGCAGAAAGAGCAAAAAATTCTACACAAGCTGTGCCCATTTTGGTTGCGTCAATATTCGTTGTTTGATGCTGACAATTTTTTTTAAGGAAAATAAGCATTAAAATCCTTAAATTGGCAATGTAATAGAAAGTTTAGAATCACCATTTTCCCCTGCAAATTGGCAACTTTTTGACTTCTCATCATAATTTCTGTCAATTTATATTCATTTCAGATACATGACGTTTTATAAGAAAAATGTAGCCATAAAATAAAAAAGTTGGTGTTGCCAATTTGAAGAATAAAAGCTGATCAAATAAGGCTTTAAATAATTCCTGTCATGAATGGGTTAATTCATTCTGTAGGTTCTTTGTACTGGAAAAGAAGAGACATCTCACCAAGTTACTACTGAAATAACAGTTTTCTAAAGAAAGAAAAAAAGAGGTAATCCGACTATGTCACAGTAGAAAAGCTGATACATAAAACAACTTTTCTTACAAAGTATATTGTAAATGTATATTCTTTATTCTGAAAATATTAGTAATTTCAAAGGCTGAATCTTAGACAATAATCTCAAAGCCAACAAACATCCTGTAGAATGACACAAGCCTCTATCATTAATTTTGCACGAAACAAGCTTGAATTTTGCAAGTGGCATGGATGTGGACAAGTTTCATACGACAAAGTAGTTTGATTTTCAACTGACATAAAGCTAAATTGTTAATATTTACATGAAAATATCCCCAGATAATGGCCGTTACTTACAATCTGTATAAGTTCGATGTCTGTAAAGGTATAGTTTCTAGTTTTACAGTGGAGAGGCTTAGTTGGTGCATTCATACAATTGTAAGGATTAATCATCAACCCCCCTGCTGGTGATAATTAGAGAGAAGGTCAGAAACAGGAAACCCAACATCCTATGATGTCATGCCAATTGTCATTCTCGTTTTACCAAGCACAAATTCACACCCAGGCCCCTCGTCTCTGAACAGTCAATACTCTATGCTGTGAGTATACACCAAAACCCCAGTCACACCATCTCACCAAACTCTCAGTCATCTCCAAACCAACCTCTTCATGCCTATTTAGGGCATCACAATCTTTTGTACGATCCGTCAATGTTGATCTTTCATTGGTCTCGTTGGTGTGATTGGGGTATTTCACAAGCTTAGCATGGAATTGACAGTGAATTAACTGTCATTAGGTATCCTTTCCTGTGGGGACTGCACGTTGGAAGTTGCATGTCCAGGGCACACTGGGATTAAAGCTGAATGTACAGTTCAGAATAAAGGTCATAGAGGTCATTTCATACATGCATGGAAGGAGGGGGGGGGGGGGGGGGGAGATGGAGGCTAAAGGGACCGTATTACCCTGACATTTTTTTAAACCGTTGAATAGTAAGTGCACAACCCAGGCTTGGGTGTATGGAAAATGTGTTATACTGAAATAAAATCATGCTCAAAAGGTTCAAGGATTGCAATTCATTCAAATTAAGTAACATGCTAGCAAAACTTGTCCACTGTTAGAATGTCATGTGATTCAACATAGCGTCGTTGGGGTGACAAGACCTTGTATCTCGGTTTTTGGTGAAATGTAGTTCTTTTCATCATCTTACAGCTAGGAATATCAAAAATGTATCTTCAAACCCTCACATGCCTATCCATCTGCAGAGATTAGGCCACTATTGATAAATGAAACTTGACCACCTCCATAGATGGTAATGCTAAGGAAGCCATGTTTTTGGGCTCTTCTGAACATTCAAGATTTTTGAGATGCGTGGTTTTGTCACCCCAGCGACAGTAGTTGTGTTGCAATCATAAAGTCTTAATACAAGAAGTTTCATATATCAGAAAAATCAGGAAAAAAATATGTGAATCGCAATGTTAATACTTACTACATTTCATTTCTCCTATTTTTGTTGCTATACACAAATGCAGAAAGCATTTAGAACAAGGTGCTTTGTGTATCTGTTCTGATAAAAAAAAATTTAGCTTTCACAAAAAAGCTCAAACATTTGCAAGTGGTTCGATTTTGGCTGTTTCTGGCTTTAAAAATGGCAGTTGTGTGCATTTCATGAAAGTTTCACATTGCAAACATTTCTGGCATTATGTTATGCACATCTTTCCATTCCAGAGGATACCCAAGGGTTGGCAGAAACTACCATATTTGGTGCTTTGGAAACCATAGAGCATAATGCTCTTGTAAACATCTTTTTAGATAAAGTTCACCGTTACCTCCTTTTCAAGAAGGTCAACATACATGTGCATACTTTTGTAGGGCATTGAATGTATAGCTGTGTAATCAGAGCTCCATGTCTCATTGACTCTTTCAAGGGGCGTCTATATACAGGTAACTGATGTGGCCATTGACTGTGAATGATAAGTGATATTTTGGTTAGGATGTTTCTAGATCTTGCGGTTTGTGTATGCTCTGAGTGCGTGGGCAGTTGAAGCTTTCTATTGATCTCCTGGGATTGCTGTTATGCTAGGTGCATCTCCACAAACTTGAACAGTTCCAAGTTTGAGACATTAGAATGTTCTGTGCTCCTGAAGAAAAAAGTCCAAGTGTGCACTTCCTTGTTTCCATTAGCCTAAGTGAAGCCATTCCTGCTTCAGCAAGAAACTTAATTCTTTCTCCAGCAAGGAATTAGCTTAAAATGCAGTCAAGGTCCATCTTCACCAGCAAATTGGCATGCTACATGTAATCAGGCATAAAGACTATTTCACAAATAGCCATAGTTTTGGTTAGGATGATATTTAGGTTAATATGTTATTCAAAAGTTCAATGCTGCCCTAGCTTGCTATTTGCTTTTTCATTGTAAATTAGCTGAAGCTGCTTGCAGTTTTTTTTTTTATTTTAAACTCCTTATGATGATGGGTCAAGTACAAACTGTTTCTTAAGGATGCGAGTTTTCTTCAGTCTGCCTATTTTGCCACCAGTTTTTCTTGAATCTTCTGTTTTCTATAATTTTACTTTAAAAGCAAAATTTCTAATTGGGGTTGTAGGATTTTTCTTTCCTCTTTCTTTAGCTGTGGCTTGGATATTACAGAGCAGATTTATAAATGTTGCAATTTCTATTCAATTTCATTGACTCTGTCCATTGTGTGTGGTCTGTCTACTCTCCATCTCTTTTCATTTGTCATTCAGCTTCGATTAATCTGTAGTTCATAAAAGTTCTTCCTGATTATTGAACTTGATATCAGTAACACACTGGTATTCTTTCTATCCCCCTCTCTTTCTCTCTCTCTCTCTCTCTCCTTTCAGTTTTGCTCAATATAAGTTAATCACCTTTCTATGGTTGCCCTGAAGTACGCTCGACAACAGATCATGTGTGACGTGAATTTCGCGGCCAACTTTGCGCCCCAGTCGCGAAATTCGCGACCCGTCATTTGAACTTTGTGTCCAGGTCACGAAAATTCGCGACCCGTGATGCGAAATTCATGACCCGTGACGCGAAGGTCAGCACCCAGGATGCAAAATTCATGACCTGGGATGCGAAATCCATGACCCATGACGAGAAGTTCAGGACCCGGGATGCAAAATTCACGTCACACATGACCTGTTGTCAAGCGTAATTATTATCATTATTGTCATTATTACTATAATTATTATTATTGGTTTGGCATCACCTGTGCCTGGGAGGGGAGAAGCGAATTGAATCACTGTAACCCTGAGGTCTCTCCCCCCGATATCACTGATTGGGGGTGTACAGGTGGACCACATACACCGGGGTTTCCCCCTACTCTTATACGAATAGTGCAGTGGGATCTTTAACGTGCAAAGGTGGTGACTCTCCTTTACACGGGACCTCCATTTAACGTCCTATCCGAGGGACGGAGTGTTTTCCACTGTAGCATAGCCTGCGTTTATGAAACGGGAGGGGCACGATAACACACAACGTAGCTTCAGTCATCCGCCTTGGCTGGACTCGAACCCACAAGGGCCACTATACCTTTCTCATTTCATTATTTCTTTATGTGCTCCCTTACATTTCTTATTATTTTCTATCCTAACCTTGCCCTTTAATGTAGTGACAATAATAGAACCATGAGAACAGTGCCTGTATAACGCATTATACCTTTGGAGAATGTCTCAAAATGATGCAGTAT
Source organism: Echinometra lucunter (assembly GCA_029962745.1). Classification (NCBI taxonomy): domain Eukaryota; kingdom Metazoa; phylum Echinodermata; class Echinoidea; order Camarodonta; family Echinometridae; genus Echinometra; species Echinometra lucunter. Next base: position 9,666,303 of record CM057165.1, on the reverse strand, counting down.
AAAGGTAAGCTGCTGGTTTTTTTTTTTTTTATTTAGGCATTTTCATGATTTTCAGTTATATTTTGCTTCTGTGCAATTTTTTGCCGCTCTTCACCCAGGTGTTAAGCGAATCATTGGTAGGATGCGAAAGTCAATGCGGTTTGTTTAGCACTGTAAGCATCTTCAAAAAGGCGCCTGGCTGGAATGCTCCCCATTGAGTGGAGAAGGTGCATACGTTGTGTGCGGGCAAGCCTGAATCTGATTGATCAGGGTAATGATATTTTTTGTAAAAGCACTTAAAGACATTGGATATGTATTAGGCACTGTAAAAATCCAGAATGTTTTTATAAATGCAATCATTTCAGTTTTGAGGTGCCTCTCACCCTCCACCCACCTCTCTCTCTCCTCTCTCTCTCTCTCTCTCTCTCTCTCTCTCCCTTTGGTCTTTCCCCATGTCTTTTCTCTCTCTCTCTCTCTTTCTCTCTCTCTCTCTCTCTCTCTCCATCTCTCTATCTCTCTGTCTCTCATATCACTGTGTACTGTTACTATTTTTTCAGTTTTATGCTTTGTATTCTTTTCTTCATAATTATCTTTCCAGTATTCTTTCACTGTTTTGCTCTCTGCTGTCTTGTTTTCTCCCTCTTTCTCTTATCACACTCAATGTTCGATATGATTTGGCAGATTGTGAATCACAGATTTGTATATGATGCGATAGATGACATCGTACATGACATTCCTTCATCCATTAACAGTCAGTTCTCTGTTATTTATTACCCTTGGAAGGCAACAGAATAAAACCTGTGTGGCCTTTCTCAGCTCTCATAAATTATGATGATGTTTAGATTGAAAATAAATAAGATCCATATTTTCAACAAGTGAAGGTCTACTTCTTATCCATCTCATTCACAATCAGACTTGGAAAAAATAATAATTCAATTGTGAAAAAGCTTTACTTTTATAACTTTCATTTTATTAGGTCACCAGCATAGAGTTCATGAAGATTGCGTGCCAAATTTTTCTTTTTTATGAATGACAAAGACCTTTTTTTCTTTTTTCCCCATTTTTTTTTTTTTCTCATCAGGGATTTTTTATGTAGGAATACAGAGAACAGAGGAAGTTAACATTCTCCTTTGATATGATTTCTCATTGAGTGATACATAATTGCCATTCTCTTATTGTGATTGAATATAATGAAGTTATAGTATACTCACTCCTAATACTAACATTTTTGCATTTTAAGCAATAAGTCATTATGTAATTCCATACAATGATTACGTTTGATCTAATCATCTTTAAGTAACACAGTACAGCTGTTGGCATTAATGTATAACAAATATTGTGAACAAGTCACCCAGTTTCTTTGTTTTATAGCTGTATAGAGTTGCATTAGTATCGCTTGAGCGTGCCAAATAATGAAAAAAGCATTGACAGTCCATTGGCAGCAGTCAGACAGGGGAATAATATTCTTTAAAGTGATTTTATTACAAATGGTTCGTAGTTTATATTTTGTAATCACAGTATAAAATATGAATTGCAGGGCCATTCTTCTACAAATTATTTGCAGGAAGAAAAGAGATCATGAGAGTAATTTGAGTAATTTGATGGTAGAAGAAGTAAATAGATTTCTGTTTTTTTTTTCTTCTTTTTTTATTCATTTTCTAGTAATGTATAGTTAATTCCCAAGGAAACAAACAGGTCCATTCTGATCCTGTAAAAGTGAAAATTTTCACGCAGTTGATTTTTCGCGCTCAGCCGAGTTAAACGCACTTGCGCATTCTGAATTTTTGCAGACAGTTATAATGATTGTATTCACATACAAAATAAACAAAATATTTTGTGCAGTTTTATTATCATGTCGTGCCATGCAAAATGCGTGAAAATTCCCACACCGCAAAATATTCCACATTTACAGTACTGCTTTTTATTAATTTCTGTTTCTTGGTCTGCTTTTTTCTTTCATTTACTCTGTTTTCTTGAGTATTTTCTAGTGAGATAACTGAGAGTTGCATCATTTACAAAATCTGCTTTTAGTCAACTTCATCTCCTTAATAACTATATTCATTTTACATGAAATACATTTCTGTTTTCTATTTGTGATTTTAATGACTTATTCAGGAATGAAACTGATTTGAATTCAGTGAATAACTGATGTTACGGGAGAGAAAGAGGGAGAGAAAGAGGGAGAGAGAGAGGGGGAGAGAGAGAGATAGAGAGAGAGAGAGCGAGAATGATTTGTTTACATGTATGATTGAGTATTCACTGGTCCTCATAAAAACATGACTGCCCAGCACAGTGTGGGTGAAAATGACTGAAACCTTTAACGCTCTCTTTTGAAATGCCATTGCATTGCTAGAAGGATGTTATCTATTAAGAGAGAGGAAGGGAGTTTTGAACCTTTTCCAGGATCCTTCATTTCTCCTGTCCATTTCTACTACACAGTAAAGCCATGTATGGTTCAACAGATGTTATCATTGTCTTATATGGTCTTATTATTGGAAATTCTTTATGGAGCTGTATTCATGCTCATAATTAGTTTGTTTTGGAAATATTTTCAAGTCTCATAACATGACAATAGTATTGGTTATTAAAGAGTTTTCTTATTTTCAGTATTAGTTTTTGGCAGTGAGGGTTATTGTTCAAAGAAGAGAGACTTTTAAGCCCACCGCACACTATACGATCCGACTGTGACCCAATTTTCGAACAAATGGCATTTAGCATTAAATATGAAAGTTTAAACAAGTTAAAAAATTATTTTTTTAAAAGTTCACAATAATGATAGGAATACTAAAAGCAAAATTTTTATTAACTGCAAGCTTTTTGGTCAGAGTAAAGACCCAATCGGCTTCAAATCGTAGCTGATCGCAAGATTACCATGACGTCACTACGATTCGGAATAGAGTTTGCTTTTATTCCTACAGGAAGGCTTGCAGTAGCCCAGAATTTGGATACTAGTATTCGTACGCCTATTAGGAACTTCACTCATTAAAATTTTACGTTTGAATGTTCATATCAAATGCTATAACAAATTTCTCCAAAATCGGATTGCAGTTGGATTGTGCAGTGGGCACCGGGCATTAGTCTTCATGGTGTGTCATTGAAGCTCTCTACTTCTACTTATCATTCAGCTTTTATCGGGGCCTTTTGTCGGTGCCCTGTCAACTCCTAGCTTTATTTATATCAGTCAGTAATTACCTTATGTCTTCATAAGATAATTGTTAGTGCACCTTTAACTCATGAGCATTATTTGTCAGTTATTTGCTGCCATAGCTTTCTACGATGATTGTGTTTGCCTGTATATGTTTCAGCTGGAAATATTAACAGTTGTTGTCCTATTTTTTTTATTTTTTTTTGTGAAAGGTCATTGATAACATATTTATCAGTCAGTTGTTACCTAAGGTTTTTTTAAACGATTGTTAGGACTCTTAACTCTCGGCATGATTTATTCCTCATGGTTTCCCTAGCTTCACAAAATAATTATTTGTGGCCTTTTAGCTCTCAGGATGTATGAGTATTATCATCCTGGCTCTGTAAAATAACTGCTAGGGTCCTTTCACCTCTCATTATACAGTATATCAGTAAGAAATTTTCTTTTCTTTGCTGTTTTCATCAGTCAGCCATTACCCTTGATCTTTAGAAGATGTGAACATGTGTTTTAAGGAGTAGGAAGGCTAGAATGTCAGAGGTTGTAACTCTGAATTATTCTTTTTATTTCACAGGTTTATACTTACTGACAGATATCAGTAAATAAGATCAGTTTATTCTATTTAGTCAGACAATTCTCGCATTTCACAATATATGCACTACCAATGTCCGTACCATGACAGGCCTATTTTCCAACTTGCCAGTCGACAACTGTTTTCAAGATAGCAGACTCCGCAAGTGAGAGTTGACCAATTGAAGAAATATTAACTGACCAAGGGATCCGAAGTGCAGGGGAGAAGAAGAATGAGTTTGTAGAATTAGAAGTGGGAGCCCAGGGACATTATGAAGTGTTAGAAGTCTGTAATCAATTAGAATAGGAGCAAAAAAAGTGACCTGTGCTTTGTGTTAATGGTACTGTTGTCAACCTTGTCGACCCATCTTGCGCTAGAGTGACTGTTGCAACTGAACCGAATGAGGGTGCAAGGATTGCGAAATGCAAGAATTGATTATCCTATATCTAATAGGATTTCAGTATATGGTTAAAGGATTTACAACCTTTTGTGAAAATATGAAATTAGAAAAGGACCATTGTTACAAACAGAATATTGCAAGAGTAATACAGAAATATATTGAATGTTATGCGTAGTGCAATTTAGGGGAAGCATTATGGGACAGGTCTTTTAGTACCAGCACATCAGTTGTCAAATGGAAAACCATTTCTTGGGTCTATGCAAATTCAACCAGGCACCAAATGAGTCTTACACCCCCTGCAGTAAGAAGGACCTTAATACTCCTCTTCTGGTTTGACTTTTATTTCCTTCAACCAACCTTTAAAGTTAGTTATAAAATACAATCACTTTCATGTTCAAGAAATATATATTTCAGAATGATATATACACTCAGTTTCAGCAGTAACTGAGCTGCAGTAGATTTTTACATTTGATTTGATTGTGTGTTATGGGGCCATGGATTGATTGCAGGAATATCTTTGATTAATCACAGGAAATTACAATCTCTTGTTTAATACTTGAATGAGTCAGGACAGTGAATCTTCAAATATTTATTCCCTTTGAGGGAAGGAAACAAATGTCCATCAAATAATGCATAAGGCAAGGATATTGGACACATTGTAAGTCTTTGTATCAAATATCACACTATCACAATGATAATTGCAGGGCCCACAGGAAGAGCAGCATAAATACTGATGAGGCTACCCTGGGTGAATAAGACCCAATTACTACACAGGAACATAATCATTTTATCAATAAAAATGAGTAAGTAGTGTTGTGGATGGCAAGAAGATAATTTCTCATTATGATATGGATACATTTTCTGAATTCTGACACTAAGTTTTCTCTGATAATAAAGGTTGACCAAGGATATTAAACCACTTCCATACACATTATTCTAGTCTTTATACTGAAAAAACCAAACTTTTAAATCCCCTGCTTAACTGAACAATGTTAAACTATTGTTTGTTTGTTTTTTTCTTATTTGCAAAGTATCATTTAGCACTATTTTTGAGCCAGTGATTGTGTATATTTTACTGTAGCCTGGGTCCTTGCAATATTTTACTCACATACACATAGAGGGAGAGAGGGGAGCAAGGGAGCAAGGCCTTGGGGGGGGGGGGGGGGTGGAGGAGAGGGGTAAGGGTTAGATAGTTATGATATGAGAAGCAAAGGATAATGATAGATGGAAAAGTGAATACTTCCAGGACCTATTGATTGAATGAATGAGTAATTGGACTTGCAGACTGTGAGTAATACACACCAGCAATTAGATCAAAAGGATTCTATTTATAAGCCTGTGGTAGGCTCATGTCTTTGCTGTTTAAAGCTAACCAGTTGACAAGGCTTCCAGGTTTGGTCTAAACATTACCATGATTCCTCTTTTTTCCTTGATCTTGGCTTCTGAATAACATATTTGAACTTGTTTGTCATGTATTTTATCTAAGTTCATCCTGTTATGGATACTCTTTTCCATTAGTACATAGAAGAATAAAATTGATACGGGTTGTGAAATGATCAATACTACTTTTATGTATATACGTATAGATGCAGTTTTAAGTTCACAAGGTCATTACACTTACTTGACCTTTGGTATTACTGTGTAAAACTTGATCATGAATACGAAATACTTCGGTCATTTGATTTCTGCAAATTCATGTTTGTAAGTTGTAAAAAGGTTCAGTAATTTTGCCTCCTACCTAACCAGCTTTTCCTTGCTAAGATTATCAACTGTGCTTTTGCCAGAACATCCAGCAGATTTCAAGATGCTATTTCTTTATCAGTATTTCTTGGTACATATTTTGCTAGAATGAAATGATGTAACTGTTCACTTGTTTGTTTGTTTGTTTGTTTGTTTGTTTGTTTGTTTGTTTGTTTGTTTGTTTGTTTATTTTATTTATTCAGGGTTAAAAAAAAACAATATATACAATTGTGCCCAGATTCAGCTAAAAGCTGTTTTTCAGCTGGGCCGTGATAAAAAGGAACATTAAAATAGATATAAACATGAAAAATTAAATCAACAAACAAAATATATGTAAATCATAAATTGAAACATATATACAGGAAAACAAAACTAACAGTTTACATTATTCACCAACAGAGGTGGTCTATGGCATATCAAAGAGCTCATGTGCTCCAGTTTAGTTTTGAACCCTGGACATACTGGTCTCAGGAGACCATTGCTCTTACCCTGAGCCATTCTACCTCCTTTTGCAGTTGAGTACAACATCAAATGATGGATATACATATGAAGGAAGAGAAATCCACTCTTTGAGGAGTCAAGGAGTCATATTAAAGCTGGTCTCTAGTTTTGGTAAATCTCCGAAAAGTATCTTTCACTATTTCAATTCATTGCCAAATGAGATGAGAGACTGTATCATCGATCCTTATGATGTATAGGATACTGAATAAAAACTCATTTGGATGGGTGTATTTTACAGTCATAATGTAAAAACTTTAATCGCCGTGTGGTTTTACACCGAGCTTGTTGGCGTGGAGGCGTCAGAGCCTACTGCTGAGTTTGACCATTTTATTGCGTTCTTCTCAGACATTTACACTAAAATTTGCTGGAATTCATGGAAGGAATATTACACAATTTCACACACATATCTTTTTATGCAAGGCAGACAGTGTGAGACTACTGTGTATTTGATCAGTTAAATGCCAATTCTCCTTTTGCTACCAAAACTAGAGGCCGGCTTTAATGATAAGTTCATTCTAGAGGAAATCAGTGCTATGAAAAATCTTGACATGCACTCTCAGTGAGTTATTCCAAACACTACTTTAGAGTGAATCAATTCCACTAAAAATTAGAGTGATTTCCATTCCAAGAATGGAGTCATTTTGATATCATCCCTGAAAGAGTGCTTTTTCACTCTTCTGAATTTAGAGAGTAGATTTAGTGGGTTAATGGTTACTCTTAAGAGGTTAATGAGAATAGAAGCACCATGACTCAGACTAGACACAAGTTTCCTTCTGACAGGTAGAGAACCCTGGCAGCGGAAACAATGCCTCTATCATCCCAACGTCCTCATTTCTGTTCACCTGTCTACATCCTGCTCTTAACTATTACACATGCCAAACTCATATCATTCACACGTTTATTTATTTTCTATATGAATTTTAAGGTAAACAGTTTCACTTTTGTGCTCTTAAAGGGGGTACCCAATGGTGAAACAATGTTAGTTCATTTACAAGAGCATGATTTTATTAGCAGAAAATCATCTGCCTGAAATTTTTTTTAAGTTGTGTTGCCAAGGAAACCCCCAAATGTGGTAAGATTTCAGGATATTTTTGACCCCTCAGCCGTGACCCAGTTTCAACTGGGTACCCACTTTGACTTCAAAATGACATCAAAGTGGGTACCTTGTCGCGCAATTCTAGCAAAATGCGCACAATGTATAATACAAATTGTACAGTCTAGCGCGCAGCACAAGTGCAATGCACGAAGCTGGGTACCCACTTTTACATCATACCTCATACTCAAATTTTTTGGTCAACTCTTGACTTTTTATGAGAAAATTAGCCAAAATGCATTGATTTCAATTGAAAATCATCAAATTTTTAATGTTATTCTTCTTAGAATTCTATTCTCAATCATATATCCAAAAAAAATTACCATTGTGTAATCACTTAAATACTGTTCGTCATGGGAAATAGGTAAAGAAATGCAAAGAGTGATAAAGGGAAAGTAAGAGACTGTAGGAGAGAAAGAGAGATAGAAAGAGAGAGAGAGAGAAAGAGGAGAAATAGTGATAGGGGTTTGATGAGGGAAGGGGGGGAGACTGAAAAAGGGAGAAGTATCCAAAGAGGACATGATTCATATGTAATAAATTTAAACCCCACAAGCAGAAAAATACAATCCAGTCATTAATAGCATCTTACTAAATACATAACAGCAGGATATGAACAATATATTCATGAAGGAAGAATAAACTTAGGAGATAAAACTGTGGCAAGGTTTTCGTTTCTTGTGACAAAGAAAGAATTCTGTGCAGGCCTCAGTTGTAGAATCTGATTCATGGATGACTAGATGCTAGGCTAATTATTTGACATTGTTCCAAGCTTAGCACTCATTCTTCCCTATATCTTTCTTCTTCTTTCTGTTTTTCATTTCCTTTACTTCCTCTCCTTATCTGTCTCTTTTAGTTCTGCAACTCCTTCCTTTCTGCAGTTGTCCACCCCCCCTCCCCTGTTTTCCATTTACATCTTTTCATCTTGTAATTCCTCTATTGTTTACATCCTGTGTTCTGTTTTATATTTACATCTTAGCCCTCTCCTCTATCTCTGATGCTTCTATCTTATTTGAGAGTTTTAGACCTCCATACATCATATTCTCATTTCCTTTAAGTGTTGCCTTCTTGTTACATTGTTCTAAAACTGGTTCTTTATAGTCTCTATACCTCACATTATCATTTCCAAACTATTTCATTAAAAGACCAATATATATTAGGTACTTTTATATTTATATGGATAGTTTTCATTGTGATTTTGAAAGAATCATTATTTATGTTGCTTCTTTCATTTCTTAATTGCTGCTCAACCAGCTTTAAATTTTCTTATGAACCAGCTGCGAATTTCAAGAAGAAAATTGATTTTCACAATACCAAAATATGATCATATATTAACAAAATATTTTCTGTGGATATGCCATAAACAGACAAAGTTTGTTAAACAAAATGATTTTTGAATAGTGAGTCAAACAAGAAATTTACATTACCCTGTTTTCTCAGATAAAACTGCTTTTCTTTGTCTTTTTAATCATTTCTTTGGCTGATTTTTTCATTTTTTAAAAATTGTTGTGGTACCCCTTTGATCTTGCATGTTAGAGTTGGAAAGGTTGATTGTAAGGAGATTAGTGCTGGATTCATAGGATAAGACTAACATGTCAAGGACCATATTACACATAATCATGATAGACAGAGGCTGAGGGTAAGTTTGCAGATAGAATTTCACAGAAGCTTCTGTTAATGAAAAAAGAGAGAAGCAAAGGTCATACTAGAAGAAAATCAAATAAAAATGATATATTAAAAGTAATCATAAGAAAAAAATGTAGCATTACATTAAATGGTGATGGTATCATTCAGTTGTGTGTAAATCTTCTTATATTTGACACCATAGCCCATATCCTGCATAAATTAAAACACCATTCTCTGGTCTAAACAGCCAAACTGCAGGTCATATGCAAATGAGCAAAAAAGGCACATTTTATTTCCAGCGTCGGAAATGGCACTCTCTCCCTGCAACCAGACAGATGTATTGCATTGTCATCTTCAAAGTTATGTAACTCAAACAGTGTTAATGCTATGCTCTTTGGAGTTTATGTCTTATAGTTTACTAAGGCATAAATATTTTGTGTAAGTCAGAACTTTATGAATAAGTTGTCTAAAATTACTGATAAAATAGAAATAAACAAAACACTATTTTGTACACAATTGCAAGGAATTAAAAGACGTGTAAAGGGTATATGAGCCATCATCAAATATGAAAGCATTGGAGTTTCGTCTTTTACATTATCATATTTAAAACATCCATAGATTTATGAAAGAGTCAGGATCCAGCAAAATTCAGCCTCAGCACAAAAATATCTTTGGAATTGTCAAGACTATAGAATCCAATTCCTAGCAGTGTGACAGCCTGTCTAGGCATCCTGCATTAAGCCAGCACTCAATGTATGAAACCACAACCTGTTAGTTGACCTGTGCATAAACATGGGCCTGGCTCTGACAGTTGTAAGCAACCTGGGCTGGTATTCTGAAAAACGTGTTATCTTTGGAATCATAAATAGCGTACGCCATTGGCTCACATCCCGCACTTTTGTCTTGTGTGCTGGTCATTTGCACAGTTTATACCAACCATAAGTACGCGATTTAAATTTATGACAATTAACACACTGAAGATAAGACAAAAGATAACACGATTTTCAGAATATCGGCCCAGAGTGCTAGATCGACTATTTGAAAGATAAAATTCATACATTGATTACATGTTGCTGGATCCTGACCATAGACATATTAATTAATTTACTAGATGAAAAGCAGCAAGCACAGGTATCATTATATGAATGGCATTAGGCCCCGCCTCTTTTGGATCATTTGAAGGGGTCGATAAGCATCCATTGTTGTCATGATATCGATAACACTGTTGCATTATTCATATTTTTGCACATGTCAATTTTATTGTGGTACTTTGATTTATTATGCATTTATTGCCCATTTGCTAAGCTGATGGGTATAATGTTACTTGTTGGAAGCATCCTACAAAATGAATTATTCATTTTGATCATGAACATGCAGAGGTGCTTAGGTCGGCCTTCTAATGGATGCGGACAAAATGGGGGAGCTTTAGGGGCCTGATCCTGACCCTTTCATAAAGTGTATATTTTTCACTCTGTTAAATTCCACCTGGCTCACAATAAAACTGGGGGAGTTTTGTCCAGATTTATATCAAATTAATTTCATTTCCGTTTTGTGCCATGAAAATAACACCATTTTTCACCAATTTTGTCATTTGATTTCAACACAACAAAAGCATGTCATGAATCTCTGTTCTTATTCTTTTATTGGATGTTTAAATCATGAAAATTGGTCAGTGTTAACTAGTCTATTCATTCATTTGCGAATGAGATGTTTCAGGCGGTTTCTGCTCATTATGTATTCAGAGACTGACCCAATCAGACAGAACTCGAAATGAAATAAATCACTGGGGGGGGGGGGGACCTTCGATATGGCTCTAAGTAAAGTTTATAAAGGAACAAAAAGATGAATAAAGGCAACAAAAAAATGTCTCCTACCTCGGAGACATTTTTTTGCCGCCTCATATCCCATAGACTTGTACACTAATAATGTTACGGGGGTTTGTCACGTCATATCTGAACAAGCCTTTATGATGTGTTAACAGAAAGTTGCCTGGTCGGGAATGAGAGGAATGGGTAGGATAGCGACAGGAGTAGGGATGACCTAGAGGATACAACTTGCCGTCTAGTTCAAGACGGTTGTCATTGTTTTAAAGGAGATAAACGGTAGTAAGTAATGACTTCCAGGCTGCACACCACAAATTCATTACCTGTCTTCCTGCCACTGGCAAGTCATCAGAGGCTCATAGATAGGAGACTATCCCCTTGCTTCTACATAGCTCTAGACGAGCCTATCATGGCCATCTGTTCTCGTTACTTTTTAATCAAAGGTAAAAAGTGAGAGAAAGGGAGGATGGGAAGGGAAGAGGATGGGGCTATCCTAGGGTTGTACATTCTCTCTATATATAGAGACAGGGCTATCCCGGCCATCTGTTCTCTTTACGATTATTTTAATCAGAGGTAGAAAGGGAGAATGGGAAGGGGAGACTCAGAGGAAAGGGGCTATTCACGGGTCGTATGTTCTGTCTGTATACAAAGACAGGACTGTCGCACTGTGTTCTTTTTGCTGTTTAATCATAGATAAAGAAAGAAATCAGGAAGGAGGGAGACAGGAGAGGGGGCTATCCTAGGGTCACAATGCTGTCTCTATACATAGAGACAGGGCTTTCCAATTCAGCCTTCTGTTTTATTTCTTTCTTTACTATTTCTCTATCATTGGAGAGAGAGAGAGAGAGAGAGGGGGGGTGGATAATACTGTGGGCAATACTGGACCTCAAACTGTTCACAAGGGGAGGGGGCTATCCCAGAGTCATAATGCTATCTCTTTATAGAGAGACAGGGCTTTCCCATAGTGTTTTTGTTTTATTTCCTTCTTTACTCTTTCTCTTTCATTGGCGAGAGAGTGGGGGTGGATGTGGGCAATACTGGATCTCAAACTGTTGACAAGAGGAGGGGGCTATCCTAGAGTCATAATGCTCTCTCTATATAGAGGGATGGGGCTTTCCAATGCCGCCCTTTGTTTTATTTCCTTCTTTACTCTTTCTCTTTCATTTGAGAGAGACAGAGTGGTGGGGGTGTGGGCAATACTGGACCCCAAACTATCAATAAGAGACAATGGCTATCCCAGATTCCCCAAACCATTTATATTTATTTCCTGTAGAGAAAAGGCTATCTGATCTATAGGCCCAAATATCCACAGAAGGGGGAGGAGCTACCTTTCCTGCAGATAGGAAATGGCAAAATATCAGCCCAACTCTCTGTACTCAAAGTGAGCCTACCTTGGTTACCATACAAGAGGCCCCTAGTCTTTCTGCAAACAGAGAGAAGGCCCCCCCTCTCTCTCCCCCTCTCTCCCTTTCTCTAATTTTGTCTTGTCAAATAAAAAGTCAATGGCCATTTATATTTATTTCTATAGAGAAAAGGCTATCTGAGCTATAAGCCCAAATATCCACAGAAGGTGAGGAGCTACCTTTCCTATAGCTAGGAAATGGTGAAATCTCAGCTCAACTCTCAGCTCTGTACTCAAGTGAGCCTACCTTAGTTACCATGCAAGAGGCCCCTAGTCTTTTTGCAAACAGAGAGAAGGTCCCCCCCCCCCCCCCCCATCTCTCCCCCTCTCTCTCTTTCTCTCATTTTGTCTTGTCAAATAAAAGTCAATGACCATGAATTAGAACACTATATTGTATATGGGGCACAATATCATATTAGAGAGAACCACGTAATTACTGCTCTACATTCATTCTTTCTATATTGAATTTTCAGACTTTATTTCCCTTGTGCAATAAGTGAAAAGAAAGCTTTAAAATAGTTGGGAAAGAGCTATAGTTCGTTCATTTCTTATTTGACTATATTAGTAGCATGTACAGACACCATGGTGTGATTGGTCCACAATGCATCACGTTATATCGATTGCGAGGATCCAAATTGTTGTAGTTTTTAGGGCTGGTCATTTCCAATAGTGACCAACCAGTCAATATACAGTCAATATCGATATCCTATAAACACAGAAAGATTGATAACAAAATGCTGCATTGGCATCAACACCATGTTCGACAAAGAAAAAATATTTTTCCTTCAGCTAATGAATTATCAGTCTAGAATATTGTAAAATTACACAAGTAGTGAGTTAGTCTAAAAGCAATCCTTTTGTGATGTAGGGTGTGGTAAGAAACTTAACAGAAATAGATAGCCTTGATAGGAATAAATAGTTTAGAATTAATATTTCTCAAGTTTTTCACTTGCAGCAGAAGATGCTGTGGTTGCTCCATTAGCTAGATGCTGGATCAGACGGCATAGCGTGTACATGACAAATAGCCAACATTTGCTGATTGACTCAGATTAGCAGTGAAGTTTCACGACTTCTAAATTGTGAGTGTTGATTTAGAACTATTCCTGATTAATGACATGGATTTGCTAGGTCTTTTTCTGCAGAAAATCTAACTTCATATTAATAAAATCTAACTTCATACTAATAAAATCTATTTAACAGAAAAATAGATGCAATTTTACGTTCACTCTTTCATCCTAAATCCTGTTCCTTCTTTTCTATGTGGATATCTAACTGTTATTTCTAGGCTAGGTCTATAGACCTGAATCTAGACCCTAGTATGATCAAGGCTATTGACTGGAAGGGGTGTACTGCTGAAGGGAGTTATATTTCCACCATGGTAATATTTTTCTCCAGCGGTGCACGCTTCAGGAAAAAAAAAACCCTCAGGAAAATATAACTCCCCTTGGAGGTCCAAAGAATGTTATATTACACACCCTACTAGTCTATATCCGTATATACGTTTTTATATTCCATCCACATTACATCTACCTTTTATGGATATTCTCTCTGGAAGATAAAGTTCTAACTTGACCTTTTCTTTTTCTGTTTTTTTTTTAGGAGGGGCAGTTTGAAGCCACTTATTAACCCACTGAATATTAAGCCCTAGATAACGTGAGCTAGGGTCTGAAGAAAATGTGTGTTGCACCAACATCAAATCGTATCTTATGGGTTAAGCAAAAAACTTGATATTTCCTAATCTTGATTTCTTTATTTTCCTCATCATTATGCAGATGTACATGTATCCTTGTGCAATTTTGTCTTCCTGTATCTTCCTTGTCAGACTGTTGTAGATGAAGTACTGCTGTGAGATTATTGTCTGGTAATGGGCCATACAGGTCTCATGAACACCTTCCTTTTCTTCCTATGAATCAACCATTTCTCTTCCTCATCATGTCTTACAATAAGAATGTAGTGTGGACATGTATCGTTCATAATGTCAATACTCATTAAGTGTTCGCACACTGTGATCACACTATTGTGTTTCCATTGTGATGACACCTGACCACACTGTGATATAAAATCTGTGATAATGATGTTATTCCTCTGTGGTGCATGCAGTCAGTGACCACACTTTGGTGCATGAACTCTTGGAAGGCAATGGAATTAAACCGTAGTAAAATTTGTGATCACAGAGCAATGCATTTGCTCTGTGATCAAACTGTTGTGCATAGAGTCTGATCTTACTGTGGTACATAGAGTCAGAGGTCTTACTGAGGTGTATTGAGGTAGTCATTGCACTGTGGTGCCTCCAATTTGTATAATGTGCATAGAGATTATGTTTACACTGTATTACCATAGAATTGGTAATTACACTGTGCTGCTTAGAGTGTGTATTCACACTGTGGTGCATAGAATTTATAACTATACTGTGTTGCATAGTGTTGGTAATTGCACTGTGGTGCAGAGAGTTGGTAATTACTCAGTGATGCATAGAGTGTGTGATCATACTGTGATGCATTGAGTTGGAGATTACTCTAAAGAGTGTGATCACACTGTGGCCTATAGAATGTGTATTCACACTGTGGTGCAGAAAGTTAGTAATTCACACTGCTTCATAGAGTGAGTGATCACACTGGTGCATACACCATGTGATCACACTATGGTGCATAGAGTTTGTGGTCGCCGTCACACTGTGGTGCATAGAGTTTGTAGTTATATGTGCACTTTGGTGCATAGAGTTTGTAATTACACTCTTTTGCAAATAGTCTCCATCTGTAATCACACTCTGGTACATAAATTTTGTGAATACACTGTAGTGCATAGAGTTTGGGATTACACAGTGGTGCGTAAGGTGTGTGATCACACTGTCGTGCATCTAGTTGGTAATTAGACTGTGGTGCATAGAGTTGGAAATTACTCTGTGGTGCATAGAGTGTGTGATCACACTAATTCTATGCACCACAGTGTGAATACACACTGTGGTGCATAGAATTAGTAATTATATTGTGTTGCATAGAGCTGGTAATTACACTTTGGTGCAGAAAGTTAGTAATTTCACTGTGGTTCATAGAGTATGTTTCACACTGGTGCATAAAGTTTGTGATCACACTACTGTTCATAGAATTTGTAATCATACTGTGGTGCATGGAGTTTGTAGTTATATACATGTACACTGTGGTGCATAAAGTTTGTAAACACACTGATGCATAGTCTAGGACCACACTGAAATCAGGTATCATTTTCTTATTTACTGCTGAAAGGGTGTTAGTTCTTGACTTATAGCTTGGATCTACAGCTCAGAGACTCCAACTCTCCCATTTTCGGCGGGAGATCTCCCGCTTTGAGTCCATTTTCACAAAATCTCCCGTTCTCCTGCTTGAGTTTGAATTTCTCCCACCCGAGCTGTGTTTCTCCTTTTTTCTCCCGCCCAACCACCTTTTTGAAAAAAATGAATCTGAATCATTGGATTTTACCTCATTTTAGTGCTGTCATATGTTCAAAAATAAGCCTAAGATAGCACCAGAGAGCTTCTATAATCATAAAAGTGGCTCCGGCCGCAAGTAATTTTGTGCTTTGCGCTGGTGATGTGGGCTACGCGCACATTGAGTCAGAGTCTCCCGTTTGGCTAGGAGGTCTCGGAGGGAGAATCTCCCGCTTAAGAGGTGCTTGGGGTTGGAGTCTCTGACAGCTACCAACTCCATTTGCATCTGAAATCATGATGCTTTTCATATTTACAAAAGCTATGGTCCATAACATCTATGCATATTTGTTTCCACCAAGGTTGGGCACAAGGCGTGCCGGAAAATCCCACATTGTCTGACCTTTTTCCTGCTACCTGGTCATTAAACATACAACAAACGCACAGAGACAATATCTTAATCTCCATCTAGCTGTTCAATTAGTGTTCATATTATGAGAAATCCACTTCCGGATAGGACTGAGTATAGACCCGACCCATTTCTCAAAAGGCGCTTTCACACCTACCCGATCAGGAAAAATACCTGTAAATTACGAGAACTTGTTAAGGCCCCAAAATACTCGTTAATTGTTCTGCGCTTTCACACCTACCCGAAGCCAGACCTCTTCGGGGTAAGTTCTCGAAGTTACGAGCATGCGCAGAACTATTTATTTCGCAGACAAGGCTCGTGCGATTAAATTCGCTCAGCTAGCTCAGCTCTAATAGCGCTAGCTAGTTAGCTCGATGCGATCACCGATACGTCGATCTCTATGTACTGATGTACACTTCCAGTCTGATAATCTCTCTTTAGAACTTTCAGTTTATTTTGTATTTCGAGAGGTATCCTCTCAAACCCGAGGCTGGCAAGTCTTGCAGCCAGCATATCGTAGATAGTCCTATTTCTTTGGCTGGAGGAGGCCACTGCCGTGTACACCTCCTCCTCCCTCCACATCGCTATCAGCGATGATCAGAGGATGACATACTACCGTATCGATATATCAGAATAAATCATAATTTTAAAAAACTCAAAAGGGGAACAAAACTTTACAAAAACAACGACGTAGCTAGAAATAGACAATACAAATCTCAAATCCAGAATGTACGGTACACAAACGATAATGACGTCCAATACGTACACGGTACATACAGTACAGTACACGCTTCGTGCGCCAGTGCTTGATGGAATAGAAGTTCTCGTAATTTGCTTTCACATTACAAAAATCTCCACGACCTTGGAGAAAGTACTCGTAATTTTGAGAAAGTACCTACTAATTTACGGGTATTTTCTTACGGGGATATTACGCGTAATTTGGTTTCACACTGGCAAAATACCTGGTATTTTCTAATCGGAGTAGAATACCCGATCTGAAAATACCAGGTATTTTTCCTGATCGGGTAGGTGTGAAAGCGCCTAAAGTGGATTCGAGAATTCAACATCAGTAGCGGATCGAGTGATGCTGATACTTATAGTGTTCATATTAGCTGTAAAGAATATTGCTAAGGGTGGACTTAGTTCAGATCTAGCACTTTTCTACCCCTTGTATGAAAAGGATATTACTGTGGTAAATATAACTCTGTGGCACTACGACTCTGTGATGATACTAGGGCATCTGTAGGATCTGTAATCATACTCTGGTGTTTTCACTCTGTGATCACACTTGGCTTATGTAGTCTTCAGTCACACTGGAATTACACTGAAGTCTGTATAATAGTCTGTGATCAAAGTTCTTGTGCATGAAGTCTGTAATTACACCTAGATTACATTTATGTATGCAGTCTGTTATCATACTGCGATCATGCTGGTATATATATATATTTCATAGTCAAACTGTGATGTGGTCACAGTCTTGTCAAGTCTGTTTGTTGCCTGTGCTTAACACCAGGTATGCAAGTTCAGAATTTCTCAAATTTAAAATGAATATTTATTTGTTCTATTGGCTGCTTTTGTGTGTGAACAAAATAAGAGCTATTATATGAGAGCAAACTTAAGATTATATGGATCATTGCTTATTTCATAATCCATATTATTTTGTATGGTGTAGAAAAATCACTACGTGAATATTACCCATCCTCTTTTCATATTGAATATTGAAGAAATGTGTGATTTAATCTTGCCACTTACTGAGTTAAAAATCTCTTTACAGAGATTCTTCTATTCTCATAAAGTTTTAGCAATGCTAACTTGTCCTGTTAGCTATGCTAACTTGTCCTTTTAATGGAAAGTGATGATTCATTTTGACTTCCAGTAAAAAATCTGATCATGTATAATCCCTCAAACAAGAGAACCAATATTAGGTTGTAATTTTTGATTGACTGCTTTCAAAACCAATCTTGAGTAGATTTGGCTCTAGACATGCCATGCCCAGGGCTGAATTAATGACAGCATGATGGCTGTGCAAAAGGGGAATTCCATTTTCCTTTAATAACCTTGAGATATTCTTGTACATGCGCTAATTGTTGTGTCATAGATTGCTTTGAAAGTTCTCTCTCTCTCTCTCTCTCTCTCTTTAAAACCATCCAGCATCTTTGAAAAACTTTCAAATAAGTTGCTGAATACATTTTACAGCTACAGTCATACAACATGTACCTTGGCAACTCTTTATTTAAAAAATACAACCTGTTTACCTACAGAATATGAAGTGGTTTTACTGATGTTTATATTGCTCTTCAAATTATTGTAATGATGGGTTGTGTTTTTCTTATTACAAAATTATTACAAAATTGGAGTTTTATTCATTACTGTCAGCATTCCTCTTTAAAAGTGTGTTTTTAACCCTTCCAACACTATTAAAGCCAGATAACGCAGGCTAGGGTCTATGGAAAATGCATGTTATATTGAAATAAAATCATTCTCAATAGGTTCAGCATGTATTCATAAACAATAAACACAAAAAGCATTTCTATTCTTGTTATAATTTCATTGTATCATTGACTACTTCCATTAGGCTCTCACAAGTTGAGATGAGTAAGACTGGGTCAGCTTCCTGTATGTTTGAAATAAGCAAGATTATAACAGACTAATCAGATTTACACCATATTATAAAGGAAAAATAATGTATTTAGTTTGCTAGTTTGCAGATCCATCATGTACTTTACTTCATGTAGGGTGAACACCCTACCAACTTTTCAACATGATGAAATTCAGAGAGGAAGGAAGTTGTTGTAGCTGCTAATCCTAATACTAATAACAGCTTGGTCATTAGTGATTTCTGCTAATCCAAAACTTCCACATATTTAATCATCTTTCATGCAAAATAATAAATGTGACAATGGTGGGGTGTTTTACTTTTTATGAAAATGAAATGAGTCAGTGTACAGACATTCGAGTAGTGAGCCACACCCCAAACTAGTGGTGTAAGTGTAAAACTTGGACCCTTTAGGGCACACATGTGTAAATAATCTGTTCGTAGTTCATAGTGGACATGTAGAAGTAAAATGATGTAATGATAGCTGATCACAAATATTCCTATGAAACCGAAGAGTTATGGGTTGTAAATTTTTACAGAAGATGTGGCATTTGGAAGTCATATGTGGTGCTCTTTCATATTTAAACCCCATTTTTAAGCTTCGATGCTTCAATTTATTTTTTAGGAATTACATGTATTTGATCTGTGGTGAATTCTCACTGTTCTTAGCTGCGAGAAGTTGTGATTTGAGGTTAGCCTGATTTCAGCCAAATTAAAATGATTTTTATCAAGAAGTTATTTCGATAAGATTTTTTTTATGCCTCTGCATAAAATATCAGGTTAGGAATAGGTTTGCAGTTACATATTTTAAGGTTAGGATTAGTGTTAGAGTTGATATAGGGTTTGGTTTAGGGTTTAAATTATTTGGCTAGCGAACGATATTGTGCAAGATATATCCTAATACCCACGTTGATATCAGCTGTATCGAAGCTTTTAACAGAATCATCAAGTTTGAAAAGGGAATATACTTATGAACTGTAATACACTCCATAAAGAGCAAATTGAACAGAGAGAGCGAGAGAGAAAGAGAGATATTGAGAGAAAGTAATATTAAGTGAGATAGGGGAAAATTTATGGGTGCTTATAACTTGCCTTGTTTGGATGACTTCAAACTTCTTGGAATCTTTACTTAAATCAGTATAGGTCATCCATTAACATTGGTGATGGTAAGGATATCAGTGGAATAACCTGAAATAGAAATCATTACCTTCCAGCAAGACAAGTATCAAGTTTATGTTTCAGTGATTAACAAGCACATTGTGACCGGTCATTACTTAGCGTAATTGGTTTTGTCATATTTTAACACCTGGAGGTAATGCATCTAATGACCATTGATTTGTGGGGATGAGGAAAGAGAAGAACAAGAAATGATTGTGGTTTATTAGTCATGCCTTTGCTGATTGTGAATTTTGTGCAATGCCATTAAAATCCTTAACTGTACAAGACAACAAATGTTTTGTCAGAAGGTCATTGACCTATGACAGACCCAAAAACAGTTGTGTTACCACTGGCATGCCTTGTCGTGCATTGTGTCATTTAACCCATTCGTGACAGGAATTATTTAAAGCCTAATTTAATCAGCTTTTATTCTTCAAATTGGCAACACCAACATTTTTATTTCATTGCTACATTTTTCTTATAAAATGTCATGTATCTGAAATGAATATAAATTGACAGAAATTATGAGAAGTCAAAAAGTTGCCAATTTGCAGGGGAAAATGGTGATTTTAAAATTTCTATCACATTGCCAATTTAAGGATTTTAATGCTTATTTTCCTTTAAAAAAATTTCAGCATCAAACAACGAATACTGACGCAACCAAAATGGGCACAGTTTGTGTAGAATTTTCTGCTCTTTCTGCTCATGTATTTGGTATGATTTTTAGGGCATTGCATCAAAAGATATTAGGCTAAACCACAAAATGTGGACCTCTGTCATGAATGAGTTAAAGAGAGCATATGTGAATGCAGCTATACCCAGAGCTTTCTGAATAAATCATCTAGACTTTGTTGTATTGACGAGCATATTTGGTGTGATATCAGTTAGACCTCTAGGAAGAACAGAGCCATTTGAATAATGGCTCTGAATAAAGCTTCCAGCCATTTGATATATTGATTTGCATGTATTTTTTGTTTGTATTGCTTTTTATATGGAAAATAAAACCAACAAACCAACCAAGAATCAAATTTTGTTCTTTTATTGGGATTGCAAGTTTTCTTCTTTTTGTGAATTCTTCAGCATGTGTCTTTAATTACAAAGAGGATTTTAATGATCTGTACATTATCAACTTTTGCTGCTTTTAGAATTTATAACTGAACATTTAATCTACAGTGATATGATTAGGAGTACACTACTTTCTTTAAAAACAAAAAACAAAAAACAAAACAAAACAAAACAAACAACCATCCAATTCTGATGAAATTAAAGAGATTTCAAAATTATTTGAGCCAAACCAATATCACCTGGGCATTGTGACTTATGAATTGTTCATGCATGTAGAAACTATCTAGAGAAAGACCTTTGATATTTCCTCTGCTTTTAATAGTCTTCCCCTTCTTGAGGTGGCTATTTATAGAGTAAAGATTACTTTATTAACTCTTAAAATTGAAAGGTATTCTTCACTCTTCCCCATCATCCCCTTCACAATCATATAGCACTCTATAGGATGTTGATTGAAGGGTAATAATCATTCATTATTATCCCTCTAAAATTAGTAGATAGGGAGAGAGACTTTGGCCTGATTAGTCCTATTAGCACTGATGGGGGTGTAAATCCATATAGGATAGCAATAATTAATGCTAAGGAGAAACGCTCTTTCACTCACAGATTTGAGGGGTGGAGAGAAGCTTCCCTTCCTGAATTAAAGGTAGTCACTGATACCTGTAAAAATCAAACAAGAAAATAAATTGCATTAGAACTTAGTGCTTTCAGGGCCCCGTTTCATAAAACTTGTTATCAGTATTAAACACTGCCACTTTTCTATGACAAATTTGTTCTCAGCCAATCAGATGCAAGAATTTCAGTAGCTTATAACAAGTTATTGCAGCTTGTTATTGATAATGAGTATTATGAAACAGGGCCTAGGAATAGCTTTGAGATTGCTGGAAATGAGCTTAAAAGTATTCACTATCATTCTAATAGAAAAAGAATTGCTGGAAATATGCATGAAATTTCTAGGATATTGAAAAATGTACCTATATTGGATGGTACAAGGATTTTTTTTTTTTTGAAAAAATAGAAATTATGCTTGGTTTTCCCTGTAATGTGAGGTTGAAATAAATTGTGAGATATGCTTGATTATGTAATATATGATGCGACATATATCATTTTTTTGCATAATGCAGAGTCTTCCTTGCAAACTGACAACTTGTGTATTTAAAGATGTAAGCATTTTGTATCAGTTAACACATAGGGGTCCGTGTATATTGTTGCCCTACATGCTTACATCACTTTGGCACATTAAAAAAAAAAAAGATGGAGAACTTGACAATATTACAGAATTAACGGAACACTTTTTGTTACCTGTAGGACCTTTTGTACTCTGTCTGTTCAGAGCCAGAAGGGCACTAACTCATATAATTTGATACAGACTTAATGCCCTTCTGGCTCCAAACAGACGACTTAAACTTGTAGAAGTAGAAAATGTACTTGGAGAAGTAAAAAATGAGACAAAAAAGTTATAGAGAGAATGACAATTTCCAAGTTTGTGATCCAGTCCAATTCCAATATGTAATTCTATATAGCCCACTTTAATCTTCAGGGGGGGGGGGGGTGGAGGCAGGGACTAACCTTATATGCGCTCTGTCCTTCTTGCATGTTAATCACTCCATACTGCACACTATCAACCAGGTATCCATGCATTGAGTGAAGTCCATTTGATACTTGCTCTCCATCCTTTTTTTTTAGAGAGAGAGAGAGAGAGAGAGAGAGGAACAAGGAACCACTCTTTCACCATATTATAGTGGGAGTGGAAAATTGACTGTCATCATTATGAAATATAGGAACATTGCATTCATCACCAGATCAGAAAATAAATGTTATTTTTGGCTTCCAAATCAAGTCCTGCATGAAGAGAAAAAAGTGCATGGTTGAGAGAGTAGGAAGGATATAGTTGCTCCACACAATGTGAATCAGGAGATATTTTGGAGAGCAGCTCTTTATATGTCAGTTGAAATTGTTGATGTTATTTGTAACCATAGGTGTAATCCTGAAGGCCCATGGAATGTCATATCTTCTAAGCTAGCTGTGAAGGATAGGTGATGAGTCTGAAGGTCAAGTTCAAAGTCAGATTTGGCAACATGCCACTAGAGGAGATGACCAAAGAGAGTGAAAGCTATGGTGGCCCTGAAGTACGCTCGACAACAGGTCATGTGCGACGTGAATTTTAAATCCCAGATCCTGAACTTTGCATCCCAAGTCGTGAAATTCAGGACCCGCGATGCGAAATGCATGACCCGTGGAGCAAACTTTGCATCCCAAGTCGGGAAATTCACGACCCGCGGTGCGAAATTCAGGACCCGTGGCGTGAACTTTGCATCCCAGTCCTGAATTTCGCACTGCGGGTCGTGAATTTCGCACCGCGGGTCGTGAATTTCACGGGGAGGAAAGGAATACAGAATGAGGCAGGGAGGAGAAATCTAAAGACTCCTAAGAAAGATTGTTGGGTTTTTGTAACAGGAAAAAAAGTCAAACATTATGACGTAGTGAATCCAATACATTAATATAAAATTGCCCAAAAGATATGGCAAGAGCAAAGTAGCAAGAGTTTGATGATGTTGCAAGGATGCAGAAGGAAAAAGCAATATTATGACCAAGAACAATATGTATGATGAAGTAGGAAATTGAGACAGGATGAGGGATAAAGTTAAATATGAAAATATTGAAAGAGAGATGGGGGGGGGGGAGGTGGATAAGAGGATGAAAATGACAACAGAAAAACATTGAAAGTAATTTAAAAATCAAATTGTCAAAATGTAATAGTGGGAGAAGAAGTGGATGAGAAGCAACTCTGTACTGTAGCAATTCAATAAAATCAATTATACTTGGGTTTTCTATTTATTTCATATTAATTTCAGTTAATTGATTAGTTATCCCAGTGAAGACTGTCTGAAGCTTGTAAAGTTAGCAACTTGTTAATTATGAATAGGATAGACAATAAAGCTGATATCTACCTTTCAAATTTTGCAGAGAGCAGTATCTTCTATGTTACACCAATCAAGCACATACCTGTAGAGGAACGTCTGCAAAAGGTAATAGTGGAAATATCTGCTGTCAGCAATGTTTCGGGTTCCAAAAGGTATATCATTAACCCCTTAACATGCAGAAATTTTTTATGTATTTCAATTTTAAGAGTAATGGTTGTACCCTAAATAAGCTCTTACTCACAATCACCAATGAAGTCAAGGTTATCGAATTCAAGAACAGATAATGTGTGTTGAGTGAAGGGTGTAGTTGGGTGTGTCATTTTATAACAAGCTATTATCCAGTATTTCAGCGATGCAAAGCTTTAGATTTCATCAGATTGTGCTACTTTCTTGGAAAGTTTTCAAGAAAGCATAGCCGTTATTTGATGTCTAATGATAAAGAGAGCTGTGACATTTTTATTTGATGTCAGATCAAAATGGGATGATGATGTTCATGAAGGAGAGAGGGCAGAGATTACATTGATGATCCCAATCATAATCATCAACAAAAGGTAGTGACGGTGCACAGAGAAAACTTTTACATTTTTCTTACAGTTTTACATGATTTTTTTATAAAACCAAACAAATTCTTAGCCCCCACTTTGAACTAGCCTGTAGGCACAGACCCTAATTGACACTTTCCTGAATTACATTTGGGTCTTGAGAGAAGCCTAGGCCACGTGCCAAGTGGCTGTGTCAATATAGTCTGAAGCAGCTTTATTACACTGTACACGATCCCCATTGACCTCCTTTAGTCTTCTACTCAGACCTCTATAACGTATTTCAACAGACCAGGGTTTGTGCCTGCAAACTAACTGATCTTCCTAGCATTTCCTTTTTGAGTTCTGTACATCTTCTTTACCTGCTGTATAAGATTGAAGATCATAAAAGATTATTTATCTTTCCTTGAATAGGAAGAAGGCATTCTTTTATGTTTTCTTGATACTTATTGACGTCACATGACTATCTTGACATGTAACCCCAACTTGCACTGTACATAAAGTACTTTTCCAGAAGTTCAGTATATTTTATATTAATGAAGTTTTCCTGATTTTTTCCCTGATCATTTCCCCTAATCATCAAGTTAGAAATCTAACTCATCCATTGCACCTTAATAAACTCACAAAAGTGGTGTAGACACTAAAAAATGAACTTTGAGTGCAAATGTCTTAATCTGATCTATCCCTACAACTACTCATAATTCCCAGCATGCATCCTTCCTAAATACAGGTGAGATGGCCATATTTTGACGTCATAGCACTGGGGTGCTCAGGATACTTGGCAGTAGGTATATAATTGAGCAATCACAACGCCACACTGCTCTTTTGAAGGAAACAGGTACAAATTTACTGCAAACTTGTCCTAATATCCTGGGGATATTTTACCTGATTCAATTAGACATATGAATCAATCTTGGTTTATGATTTATATCAGAGCTGGAATTTATTATGTTTCCTGTATAAGGACAAGAGAAGACTCCATCACAAAGACATGATTCTGCAGGATTAAGATCCAAGTCAACATTTCCTTAAGAAATAATATGTAGGCTTTACAATGGCGGGCCTGTAATCTCTTGATCTTTTAAACAAACAAAAAAAGAAAAGATTAAATAACATGAGTTTGTTATGAAACAAGTTTTGTTTTGTGCTTCTTCTTTTTCTCTCTGTATACATGCAATCATCTGTGTGGTTTGTAAGTTAAAAATAAGACCAAAAGTTAGTCATTTGTACAGATCAACAAATCACTGATATTTGATTGGAGGTGCAGTCACATTCATAGATACTTGAAACATAACATACATATACATAGATATTCAAAGCGTAACATGTTGGCAACATAATGCCTTATTTCAGAGTAAACTAGGTTGCACTACAACCACTACAGTATGAACCTTTACAGTTATTAATACCATCCGTATGGTGGTAAGTTTGCTGGGAGCTTTCACTAATAATCAAGCTTTGTTATATCCAGATGATATATTTTCCAAAAAAAATACACAATTTTTTTTTCCGGACATAGTAAAGTGCATAAATGAATACAAATGATACAGTATAAAGTAACATATACATTGACATACCTAAGATACATTTTTTCTGTTGTCAGCTCCAAACCTGTTTCAGTTGAGACAAAAACAACTGCCAAGATGAATTTTCTTAAATTTCTGATATTCCTTTAATTTGAAGAAGAAAAAAAAGAAGTAATTGTTCTAGATTAAGCTGCATTACCATGAAATAGTTACTGTGTGTCACTTGACGTAGTAACATTACAAGTGTGGATACAGACTAGTTGAAAATATATATCTGGAAGGAAAATCTGCTTAAAATCAAAGATCATTGTTTAGGCTTTGTATATTGGGCATTGATTCACTCTGAAATTGTCAGGGAGATACTTAATGGAAGCTTTGAAGTAAAAGATAAGCATTCGTTTTCCTAGAAATAACTCCATATTGACAAAGAATCATTCTCCATTCTCCATCACTCCATATTGACAAAGAATCATTCCATATTGACAAAGAATCATCTTTCTTGAGAGAGAAAAGATTTGCTGAAGTCACGTAGAGTTGAATCCCATCTTTAATCTAACCATATGAAATACAATATATCTAATCCTGGCCATTGTAGAAATGACAGGATGTCACAAAGCTACTGTTTCTGCTGCAGAATAGTGAAAATCATATTTATAGGAAGGATTGATTAGACATTTCCCATGTGTTATCCTCCCGATCTAATCCTTGTGTTTATTGTCGCTGCTATGCTGGAGGACGGGGTCTGTAGTGAAACTAGATGATATCTTTGCATGAAAACAGTAGCTTCATCCTCTCTGACTCATTGCTATTGTCAGAAAAGTTTGCTTTGTGATTAGCGATGGAGCCAAAAATATTATAGATCAAGATTGCCAATGTGATTATGATTATGATTAATCACTCTCTTGCGAAAATCATTAAATATTTTCTCATACACATGTATTTTCCATGAGTAATTTAAATGTATTTTCACTACAGCCTTCAAGCGATCTTGAGCTGAAGAGTGCATGACAGGGCAAATAAAATGTATATAATTATCTTGTGTTGGAGATTGGAGATAAAAGATCGTTATACTTCCAGACTTTCATTTTCAAGGGTTTCTGTCCTAAGACAAATATATCCTGTGCTGTTATTCTGTCAACTTTATGTTGTAAACTTCCTCCAATGTCTGGTATTACTAGTATGTCAAATTTCTCTATTATGAAAAATAGTCACAGTGAATTTCATTCCATTACGGGGAGGGGAGGGGAGGGGAGGCCATTTCATGTCTTTTTGTATTATGGAAACTAAACCGGAATAGACGTGAATTTCGCTCAAAGAAGAAATAAGGTGATGTGTTTATGTTGATTATGCCTGCCTTTAAACATTTTCCATCATAAGAATATGTATTCATTACTGTTGTCAACTGTAAGATATGCATACCGAAAATATAAGAAGAGGAATTTTTTTTAGTTTCATACGCTTTTCATACTAAAGGTGCATTCCTCGCGGAAAAACACAGTTCAGAGAAATACGTGTTTAAAGTTTTGCACCTATTTGAGCAGTGAATTTATATGCTTATAATTGTTGTTTTCCAGCAATTTTGCAGAGTAAAAGACTTATATACTGTATTTTAATATCATCTTTGTATTAAGCACCACATACAAAGAAACTCAAATTATAAGCTTACAAACCTATTCGCTGGTTGGTAAGAACGAAAAAATCGCACACCTGGTCAGAAATACAGGCTATTCGCCACTTATTCGTAAGAACGAAAGACTTGTGCGCGCGGTCAAAACGTACCTTATTCGCCGCCTATTCGCCGGTTCGTAAGACCGCACAGTGCTATTCGCCGTTCACCTTCCAAATATGGCTGCACGTATGTGGGTCAACAAACTTTAAAAGCTGACAAAGGGATAATGCGTGTAAAGCAATGGTAGGGGGGCTATTCGCTGGTTCGTAAGACCGGCAAGTGCTATTCGCCGTTCACCCAAAAATATAAAAACAGGATTTCTCTAAAAATAAACGAAATTGAGAGATGAAATTTTGCTACTCGATAGATTCTGACATATACTATCCAAATAAAAAGTGAAAATTGTTTATTTGACCCAATTTTGGCTATTCGCTGGTTCGTAAGACCGACAACAATATCCGTCACTTCGTAAAAAAGGGGATGATATGAAGCATGACTTGACTGGTGCACATATCTATTAGGATTTAGGACAAAGTATGAAGACAGTATCATGACCGTGACAGTTTTTTTTTATTGGTCTCTGAAAGAGATTCTTTGTGGAATTCGAAAATAAATAGAAAAGGTGGAGGTGTTTTTATTCTTGTTTGCAAGAGGATGTAGATGGAATGGAAAGCATCTAGGGCTGTGATGTGATGAGAGAAAATTTGTGATTGTGTTTGTTGACGCAGCTGGGTTTATGTTAGCTGGGGCAAAGTAAAATAACATTATACTCAACATTTCGCTCTTGACATGACCCCAGGAATGGGTTTTTTTTTTTAAAGAAAGAAATGAGATTTCGAAAGGGAAATGAACCACTTGTTATTTTGATGTGTTTTGTTTTAATCTCATTTTGATTTTTAGAGGAAAGCGAAATTGAAACAATGAAGTGATCAATCTTTTTGTACTTCCTGGTGACATATGCGGTTAATATTTAATTTTTCCAGGTAGCTGACATTTCTGTATAATACAGAAGATTCAATATTTTAAACTTTTTACCTTCTCAGAAAAAGATGTGTCTAAAAGTAGTAATAATTTTTTCTTTCATGTATATATTTCTTTCCTTTTCTCCCTTTCTCTCTCCTACTCTGTTCATTTTCCCTCTTTTTAGTTTTCTCTCTTTTGACTCTCTGCCTTTATTTCTCATTTTTCTTTCTCCTCCTCACATTTATCTTTTCCGATTATTTTGCTTTTCTCTTTTTAGTTTGCATTTTCTTTATAAATACCCCTCCCCCCCCCCCCCCCCCCCCCATTTTTTGGATCATTTTCTTTTTGAAATGTGATACTGCAAGGGAAAGTTGATTTGTTGAAAGACAAGTGTAGAAAGTCGAAAAACAGGAGTGAAATCCCAAAACAAATTGATGAAAAAAGAGATTGGACTTAACATCAGACAAAGTCAAAGTTTGTATAGGGTATATTGATGTCCCATATTTTTAGGGTGACATACCCCCGTTCAGACACCAAACATTTATACCGAAACTCGATAAAGAAACCTCGTATAAAATTGTCATCGTATAGCCTACTGACCGTTCAGACACACATCCCAACCTCTCAGAAGAAACATTATACATTGTTTCATTAGTCACTGTTCAGACACACAAATCCGTCATATAGCTATACTGTTTCAGTAGAGCTGTACAATTTTGGTATAGCCATGCAACAAATTTTTTGTGTCTGAACACGGGGCTAGATTTGATGGCTTTATGATCTAGACTGGTGGTTGCTTT
This sequence comes from Echinometra lucunter, assembly GCA_029962745.1. Lineage (NCBI taxonomy): Eukaryota > Metazoa > Echinodermata > Echinoidea > Camarodonta > Echinometridae > Echinometra > Echinometra lucunter. The sequence goes on along the minus strand of CM057165.1, from coordinate 9,636,983 downwards.
GATTTCAGAATTCACATTCCTTAGTGTCTGGATTTCACTTTGTACCTGAAACTGTATCTTACAATGCCTTGTCTGTATGTATCTAGGAATCTTCACAAAGGTTAAGCCCATTCCAAAGCTACATGTAAGCTGCTGCTGTTGTTGTTTTGAAGCAGAAAAAAGAGTGAATCAGGGACCATTTCATCGAGTGTCTTGTCAGTGATTTTTACCGACAACTGTTGTAAGCTACTGAAATCCTTGCATCTGATTGGCTGAGAGCAAATTTGTCAGTAAAAATCACTGAAGGACACTCGATGAAATGCCCCCAGATTCATGAGTGAAAGTCCAGTGATAACAGTCTAATGATTTTAAGAAGCTTTCATATCTCTATAAACATAAAGTTGCTATTCATAGGTTTTGAATATGCTCGAATTTCATATCAAAATAAAGTTTGTGGTGCCCAAATCACTGTGAAACTGATTGAAACTTTTGAAAAGTAAATGGGAAACAAATATTGCCTGTCACAAATCAATAAAACGGACCCCCAATGTTGCCTGTGCATATGTTGCCCAACTCAATGCGAGATCCGTGACGTCATCACATGGACAATAGCCTGTGATGTGGTGTGTTGTGAATGTGGTGAATGTGACGTGTCGTGTCTGAGTGAGTGATTGAAACGATGTTTCTGCATTGTTTGGATGAATTCATCATTCTGTGAATGTTTTCGAAGTATCTTTCAACCATTCTGTTTAACATTATTCATATCACAATGTGGGAGAAATTGTACAAATTAACGATGACCTTTTGCAATTAGAAAGGAAAAAAAAATCCCATAATATGATAGAACAGTCTCCCTTGTACATGCTAAGTTACGGTTGTGGGGCATACCATTTTAATTTTAGGGGTGTTATAATTCACGAAAGATGGAGGGATAGACGGAATACTTTGTTTTCTTGAATTTAAAATTATTTTCTTCGTGAATAGTTTGAACTTGGCTAAAGAAAATACAGAAACGGTAATCACCTTACTGCTAATTTTTTTTTCTTTTCTATTAAGTAGCTAATTTATATTTACATGTGCTTATAAGCTGAAGTTAACTTTTCCATACTCGCCATTTCAGTAATCAATTGTTTGTATGTATTAGGTAGATGAGATGAAGTAGGTGAGGCGAAGGTGAGAGTAATTTGGCTTGTAATTCAATTAGGCCTTTGGTGATAGTCTTAGCTCAGTTATAATTTCGTATCTGGGTTATTTTCACTGTTTATTTGCTTGAAAATCATCATAACCTGCACTAAAAAAGTAAATTCCTTGCAAAATGTTATTCGAATGAAATTCCTCATCGAAATCATGTTTAATCAGAGTATTACAGGGAAAAAAAACACCCTTCATAAAGACTTGAAGCTACGCTATAATGCAATACATGTATGATGTTCATCTCTACACCCCGGCTCTACACTATCTGGGATCAGTGGTGACGTCCAGTCTCTGTACGCTAGCTAGCCATTCCTATCATTAAAAAATTCAAGATTTTAGTAAAGAGGAATTTTGTAGATCAAGATAGTTTCTACAAGAAGCATCAATTTTCCTTAGACAACAATATTATCTAGGTAACTTTTACATACAATCATGATTTGTCAAGCACGTCTCTTAATCAGTTCTGTCTCTGAGAATTTGATGCAACTTCATTTGCATCCCGGCCGGGCTTGGTTTCTTTGTCATTTTCATGTCAATTTCCTACTTAAAATTCTGCTTTGACCAAAAAAGAAAAGAAAATCGACTCATCAGTGAGGTCATGTAAATATTAAGCCACTACAGTTTTGCCTCCTCTCTTAATAACAGTATCTAAAATCCATCAAAATTGCATGCGATCATCTCAATGTACAATGTTTTATTATGTGCAAGCGCTAGCTTGCCGCAGATCGTCCATGTGCCTACGTCATCATTGGGGACCCGTTTTGCTTGCAGCCACTTCCGGGTTCTGAGAATCAGAGGGTCGTTTTTGGAAAATGTGTTTCTAGATAATTTCTTGGAATCTACAGGAGCAATAATGAACACCACTGTCTTCTACATACTTCTCTGTTTCCATTCATATATAATTAACCCTATTCCATGATTTTCTTTGAATTTCACCTTTAATCACTAAGCAAATTTGGCAGCTCAGTGATATTCCTTCGATGGCAGCTTCCCCTTTGATTTGTATCCCAAATGCATTATATTTTGATTTCTTTTATTGTTGATAAAGGTATTCTATGCAATATCTGAGGCATATCCTTTTGCTAGCTAGGGTAGCCTTAATTTCTCCTTTAAAATGTACCATTCACTAAAAGACATTTTGCTTTGTATTTTAGGATTTCCTTGTCACTTTACTAAATTCAGAATATCAATTCTAAATATTACTTCTATAAAACACGATCACGAGTTCAAGTATACTCTCAGTTAACATAAAGCGACTATTGAATAGACTAATCGACATGCATGCTTCTGATTCATGGAATCGAACTGCCATTTAATACTGTGCATAGTGGTCTTATTTTCTTCACACTCCTTAACCCTGAACCCTGAAAGGCTTGTGCGCGCGGTCAGCACATACCTTATTCGCTGGTTCGTAAGACCGCATGATGCTATTCATCATTCACCTTCCAAATATGGCTGCACATATGTATAGATGTGGGTCAACAAAATTAAAAATCTGACAAGGGATAATGAGTGTGAAGCAAATATAGGGGGCCTATTCACCGATTCGTAAGACTGCAAAGTGCTATTCGCCGTTCACAAAAAAATATAAAAAATAGGATCTCTCTAAGAATAAACAAAATTGAGCAATGGATTTTTGTCACTCGATAGATTCTGTCATATGCTATCCAAATATGCAAAAAAGTGAAAATTGATATTTTGGACCCAATTTTGGCTATTTGACAGTTCATAAGACCAACAATGATATGGGGACCTTTTTAACCAACAGTTGTCAGTTCATTTTAACTAACCTAATGATTTTTAACCAACTTTTCTGGGAGTTAGGAGGTGGGGGAGGGGGTATTTCATATGTACTAGCTGTACACAAATCATTTTTTCAGGTGATTGGTCAATTTTAACTCTTTTGATTACAAGTAGTTATTGATTAATGTAGATCCTTTGTATGATGAAAATACCAGGAACTACTATCAAAGAGTTTAGTTGGTTTTTTTTTTGCCCTTTTTTGAATTTCTGGTCTCCAGTGAGTCTCTCTCATCCATTCATTCGTTATCATTGTTTAATTCCCCTATTGCTGTGGGAAGAAAACAAAAAAGCATACCTGTGATAATCAGTCTGTTTGTGTAGTACTAGATTGAAATGACTAAGCATTAAATTCAAAGTGAAACTCTCGTATTATTTTGGTTTTGAAAAAAAAAGTGTATATAAGGATAAAAGGGTATATTAAATACAGCATTTACAATGAGCCATCAATTCAGTGAACTATTGTTCATTGTCTTTTGATAGGTTAAATGCCTATTAAGTTGTTTGTGAATGTCAAACAGGAATGTAAATACAGAATGATATATGAGCTGTGCTGTTAACATGGTAGGTATGTATGCATGCTCCCTGAACTAGATGAAAAGAGAACTGACAATGCACATTTTTATGAACCGGATATAGCTAAAAACAGTTACTTTTCATTTAATAACGTTTTACTAGATAATCACTTATTGTTTAGCTTGAGCTACTGTGCATTCTTGCTATTTTGAAACACCTTTAATAATGCCCCCCCCCCCCCCCCCCCCCCCCCCCCGCGACCAAAGGAAAAAACACCTTGCTAATCGGTAAATCGGTAAACATTTAGTACATGAATAGGTTCTCTTTTAAAACATGATGAAAACTCTGGATATTAGAATAAGGTAAAGATAAAACAAACATACTTTTTTCATGAACAGCAGAAGGTAAAAAAGATTATTCATTCCATCTTGGATTTGAACTCTTAGTCCCATAAATTTTCAAAGTCTAGATATGCCAAAACCTTTTCAGCTTTGCCCTTTTGTACATCTGTGTATTTTTATTATTTTTTTTTTAATACTTACATATATGTTGCCATCAGAAACATATATTTCAGATGGGAAAAAAAATGCCAACATATTTCCTTAGAGCCAAACGGGTGTTACCGGTGTACATCATATTTTTAACACGTAAACTTTGTTCACACTAGAGTCTGTAAAGTTTAGGTCATGTTGTTAAACTTTGAGATTATCTTAAAGTTAAGGGCTGTGCAGATTCACTCAATGTATCAAACTTAAAGTTTCTGTACTTGAAGTTTACTTGAAGTTTTGCGCTCTACACTCACAGTAAAGGCAGTGGCTGACTTTGTGAGTAGCTGATTTAAAAAATTCTCAAACTAAGATGAAACATGTGTATGAGTACTTGTATTTGTACTCAAAAACCCTGAAACCAACCATAATTTGGAATGAAAAAGTGTAAGTTAGATGCAAACGGTGATTTTATTATCCTTCGTCTCACGAGACAATCACTACGAGGACCACTTTGCTTGAATTTGAAAATGCCGTTATGTGCCTCCCGCCGCGTGATACACTAGTACACACAGTACGGTAAGGTGAGTCATACGCGCATGCGCACTCCTTATGTCTATTCTGTGCAACCGACCCTCGTATATTTTTCAAACATTGGTTCACATTTTTTATATTTGAAAATACTTCCTGTGGATATTATACTTTGAAACTTTCAGACTGGTATTTTCACACTATAAGTTTTATGCTTATCCCATTTTCAAGTAACAAAACAAAGATTTTTTAAAATCATAACAATGTTAACCAATGCCTTTAATTTGAAGTTTTAGAAACATTTCTAAACTCAGTGACTGCTTGGTAGGCTCACTGTGGGAAAACTTTGAGCAGTCATTGTGTTGTGAACCTGCATGTGTTGTTTGGTGGGTCACTTTATACTAAAGTCCCCAGTTTTCCGTTTTCTAAAATGCAAATTCCGTGTTCTTCGGTGTTCTAAACTTCAAATTCCGTCTTCTTCGGTGACATGTACAAAACATATGATAAAGCAATTGTAAATAGTAAGGGACCCTAATATACACGCACTGCGGTATGCAGATAAAGCTTGGCGAACACACACTAAACACTGCGAACAGGTTTGATCCAGATTTTCCGCTGATGCATGGTTTTGTTTTAATGGATTTAGCTTTGTTTTTCATGATTTTCACTGTATTTTTCGCAATTCTTTTTTTTTTTTTAACCTGAAAATCGCGTTTTCCATGAATTCTGTGTTCTTCCCGAATTGTGTGAAATTTTTCCGTTTTCCGTATCTCGGAAAACTTGGGACTTTACTTTATACTTTGAAGGTTTTTATAACTTAAACTGAAACTGCAACTATTTTCTCACGAGTACAGAATGTGTCATTAGAATGAAGCATTTTGGCAGTGTGAATGCAAAAGAGCATAATTTGAATTGCGCAATTCAAATGACGGTCCACAGGTGTTTTCCAGTGATGATTCTCCCAAATGATGGAACAAAAAAGTCGTGTATATTGACTTCCAAATCGTGTTTTGGGGGCAGAGCTTACAGTGACCTTTCAACCATTCCAACAGAAAAAAAAAAAAAATTGATGGCTTCGCAAGCATCGTGCACGAGGAATTGATGGGTACCCGGTAAAAAGCCACACCTCCTCTCCTCGCTCTGAAATGCAAAACCGCAGAATCCACATAGCCTTTCTCGTCATGCGTATGGACGATGATTGTAACAGCATAATTGCAATTTAGCATTGCAATTAAGTTTCTCTGCTCATGTGAAAGCAGTCCATTATGATCCTGTGCGAAAAGCTTAAGGTACTCACCAACAGACAGAATACTCCTGTCAAAGATCTGGCTTATGACATTGGGTTGATAAGAACAGCTCGTGTGATCATGTGACCTATCATAAATGAGGATATCCTTACTACTGAATCTTGAAGGTGTAGAAGCTTTTGATATCTAATGCTTCTAGTGTCAGATTTCCCCCAATTATTCCAGCTACTAGTAGTTTTGCATCTCTATTTACCCATGTCTACATTTACTATTTACATGTACTGGTGACAATGAATTTGATTAGCACTGCAGGGGGTTGTGAGCTGTATTAAAGGAGAATGCAACCCAGACATCAGTGTGCTTCCAGTGAATGAAGAAGAACAAGTAGAGTAAACAGTGAAAGTTTGAGGAAAATCCGACAATCTGTTCAAGAGTTAGGAACTTTGAAAGTTTAAGTAAATCCTTATTATTGGGATCCTTGAATTGGCAATTTTGCCAGTATCTGTGATGTCATCGTGGACAACCCTCCATAGATTTTGTACACAGAATTTAACATTTTCTTTATCTTCAAGACAAATTAAAATTCCTTTGATTTATTGCTTGAGTATGACATGGCTACATCAATTCTGCAAGCATTTTGGGAAGAATTATGTTGATTCCTTATTTGAAATTTCATATAAATCCATTTTTTAAAAAATATTATGTACAAAATGAATTGAGAGTTGTCTATGACGACATCGCAGATGCTGGCAAAGTTGCCATCTCAAGGATCCCCGAAATAGGGATCTAATGAAACTTTTCAAAATTCATAACTCTTGAACAGATTTTCTGATTTTGTTCAAACTTTCACTGTTTACTCTTCTTGGTCATCTCTATTCGCTAAGAGCACGCTCATGCCGGGTTGCATTCTCCTTTAAACTATTTTCATAATTTAAGTGCTGTAAAACATGATAGTGTGATGTGTTTAAGACTAATTGTCATTTGGATTGTATTTGTACAAAAAAGAAAAAAATCATTGATTATGTTTCAAAGTTATTATTTCAAAGCAATAATGATATTCATTATACTATAGATTCTGATCAGAATTTGTTAAAAATCATAGAAATGCCTGTAGAAATAACATGTCTGTTCATTAGAAAAGTAAGACCTATTCTTCATTGACTAAAATAAAGGCATATTTGTATCAGTATACCTTCTTGACAGCTCATAAAATTGACCAGTACTAACCTTCACTTCCATGAGTGTTAGTTGTTTCAATTGATATTACACTATGAACATGGCGAACAAAGAAAGCGGACAAAATAAACAACCTCTCATTCTACCCTTCACAATGGTTCTGGTAGTCAAAAGAACATCCCTTCACAGCTATTATGTTTAATCATGTAGTTCCAGATGAATATGCATGTGACACACGTTCCACACATTTTAATCATGTAGTTCCAGATGAATATGCATGTGACACACGTTCCACACATTTTAGACAATAGCAGTGAAGGGATGTTCTATTTGACCATTGTGAAGGGTAGAATGAGGGGTTGTTTATTTTGTCCGCTTTCTTTGTCCGTCATGTTCATAGTGTTAGATGTACATATATAGTACATGCAATGAGTAAACAAAATCTTTCTCCCCCCCCCCCCCAAAAAAAAAGGTTGAATATTTATGGTAGTGACAAAACACATCAGAAGTAAGGTGCACTGTACTTTTATTTAGGGATGATGCCAATATTTTGTTTGAATTTCTAATCCAAGCCAATAAAATGAATGAAATCAAGAGGTGGATGTGAATGACAGGACATTCCATCTCCACATCAACCAACATTCCAAGTGCTTTCACACCTACCTGATCAGGAAAAATACCTGGTATTTTGCCAGTGTAAATTGAAACCACTTGTAGTGTCCCTGAAGACTAGTCCCCAGTTTTCCGCGATATAGAAAACAGAAAAATTTCATGGAATTCACTGAAATTCACGGAAAACGCTATTTTTTTAGGCTAAAAATTTTGAATTACAAAACATGCAGCAAAAAACATTAAAAAAATAAAGCAAAATCCAATAAAACACAGTCATGCATCAGCGGAAAATCTGGATCTAACCTGTTCGCAGTGTTTTAGCGTGTGTTCGTGGAGCTTCAGTTACGTCTGCATGCATAAGGCAGTGCATTTTAGGGTAACTTATGTTTATGTTTTAGATTTTTACTATTAAGAATTGCTTTGTCATATGTTTTTTTACATGTCACTGAAGAACAATTGGAAGTTTAGAACACCAAAGAACATGGAATTTGCATTTTAGAAAACGGAAAACTGGGGACTTTACTGAAGACAAGTACCCGTAGTTTAGTAGGTACTCTCTCAAATTATGCGTACTTTGTCCAAGGTTGCAGGGATATTTGCACTGTGAAAGCAAATTATGAGAACTTCTATCCCATCGAACACTAGTACATGAACCGTAATGCACATGCTCATAACTATACAAGAACTTTCCCGTAGAGGTCAGGTTAGGAGAGGCGTGAATGCATGAAGCAATTATGGGGTATTTTGAGGCCTGAAAAGTTTCTTGTAATTTACGGGTATTTTTCCTGATCTGGTCAGTGTGAAAGCGCTCTATCTCTCTCTCTCTCTCTCTCTTTCCATGGCTAGATGTAAACCTGCAACTGTTGCTCTGATCAGAATCCCATTATTGGACATGGGAAGAGACTTGTTCTTCTTTCCATAAAGCTGAGAAGAGTTAAAAATAGCACCCTTCTTCAGGATTGTGTGAAAGGAATAGGAAGTTTTTAGATTTGAGGGAATTATGTGTTCATACTTCAAACAGGACATGCATCATAAATAGCAAGCCTTTGCCTTCCCTTAGTACTTATGGACTCACAACTTGAACTGATTAGGAAGGAAAATGAAGAGAGTTTCAGGATTTTGTTAACTTTGCTTGTAATCCATTACCTTCTTGACGAGATGGTGCCTGTATGAAGCCTGTGGGAAAGAGAGAATTCACTAGATTAAATCAGTTTTTCAACCAAGCTTCCTCTTTTTTTTTCAAGGCACCAATTTTGTTATTTTACAAATTGCATTAAGTGATATAATGAATGAACAAGAAAAGACATGGATATTTATTCAGGTGATATATTGTTGACTGCCAAAAAATGTAAGAAAAATTGTGAAACTGTTGACATGTTTTACATCACATCTCAAGACATTTCTGTTTAGGAACAATTTTCAATGTTAATTGGCAACTTCAGGAGGTATGTTGAGCATATCTCATTTCACTCTTCTCTATATTTTCTCCTTTTTTCTCTCTATTGCAACACATAGAGACGTATCTGTGATATGCGCTACATAAATACGGTATATTATTATTGTTGTTTTTATTATTATTATCATTATTATTATCATTATTATCATTATTATTATCATCATTATTATTATCATTATTATCATTATTATCATTATTATTATTATTATTATTATTATGATCATTATCATTATTGTTATTGTTAATATCATTATTAGTATTATCATTATTATTATTATTATTATTATTATTATTATTATTATTATTATTATTGTTTTTATTATTGATTTTAGAGGTTTCATCTGTCTAAATGTAGGGCAGAAATGATTAGGGCTCAAGAATGAAGAGATCCAGCACCCATAATTTCCTTTAAAAATATGGAGCAGAGTTATGATGCTGTTCAGTTGTGCCATCCACTGTACTTGTGGGTAAAAAAAACCCCAACATATCGTCTGTTTGGAGCCAGAAGGGCATTAAGTCTGTATGAAATGATATGAGTCAACACCCTTCTGGCTCCAAACAGACAATTTACAATGAAAGTATACATAGCTATGACAGGACTGAAGGAGACCATTATCACCTTTACAAAAAGAAAAATTCTTTTCAGACAGAAGGCACTGGTAATTAAAAACAAACAAACAAACAAGAATAACAAAGCAAAAACAAATTAGCCTGAGGGGTGTTTCACAAGGATTCAAGTTTGACTAAAAAATCATGCTTAAAGTGCCAAAATCATGCTTCAGTAGCAAATCATAGCCAAAGAGCAACTTCGTGAAACGGGCTCAGCCAGCCAATTTGAATCAGACTTACACTTGATAGGACTTTTAGCCAAATCACAGGTAAAATTAAAGGCATTGGCTAACTTTGTGAATAGCTGATTTAAAAAATTCTCGAACTAAGATGAAACATGTGTATGAGTGCATATATTTGTACTCAAAAACCCTGAAACCAACCATAATTTGGAATGAAAAAGTGGAAGTCAGACGCAAACGGCGATCTTATTATCCTTCGTCTCATGAGACAATCACTAAGAGGACCACTTTGCTTGAATTTGAAAATACCGTTATGTGCCTCCCTCCGCGTGATACGTCAATACACACAGTACGGTAAGGTGAGTCATACGCGCATGCGCACCGACCCTCGTATATTTTTCAAACATTGGTTCACATTTTTGATATTTAAAAATACTTCCTGTGGATATTATACTTTGAAACTTTCAGACTGGTATTTTTACACTATAACCCTTATGTTTATCCCATTTTCAAGTAACAAAGCAAGATTTTTAAAAATCATAACAATGTTAACCAATGTCTTTAACTATTTAAGTGTGATCTTTGTAAGTTTGTGAACCCCCCCCCCCCCCCCCCTGGTGTATTTGCACCTTCTGTGTGCAGTGTATCTTACTGTCACAAAATTTGCTTCATGTACCATATGGTGTCATAACCAGTGTACAATCTGTTCTTTCTTTCTTTTCTTTTCATTTTTGCTGGGCTTCTCTTGACGACATGAGGACGGGACTAAGCGGATATTGGCCTATAAGACCACTGGTGATTGGCTGATTGAATTAGAGTAATTACAGACTGGAAATGAGACTAATAAAGAGAGGACATCATTGGTAAATTAATGATGGCAGCTGGTTTGTGACAGAAGATTGGACATGAATTTTAAGAACCATCTTTACCTTAGCAATGATCATATACTACTTATTTTTGTGTAGCAAGGTTTTTATTATAGCTACATAATAATCAGAACATTATGTATGGGCCAATTATTTGTTTTCCTTCAAAGCTGTCACTGTAAACTTTGAATAAATCAGTACACATGACATACATTTTATGAAGTAAAAGTTTAGATTGATAACTGTGTTACTAATCCATTCAAAGTTTCTGGTAACCAAACTATATTTTTGCTGGAGATGCTACTGAAAACAATAAATCTGTAGATTTTACCGTAATTCTTTCTGAAAATGACTTTCTAATGGTACCCTTTGGCATTGCAAGAAGTGTAGGACAGGTTTGTCTCATTAAGAGAAGTATCCCTCCCCACTCATCAGCATCACATAAATCTTCACTGCTTTTCCCTCTGTATTTGCGTTGCACCCCCGAAAATGATCTAAAATTAGGCAGTAACTGAATCTTTCCTGTGTTTTGAGTTCACCTCAGCACAACGTTTTCCACTCTGTTTTCTCTCCTTTTGTGCCCAAAAGTGCATCAATTTCCCTCTCCCGCTTTGGCAGGAGCGAAAAATAGTTAATTAGGTGAAAGCCGTAAAGGCAATGTTGCATGTCTTTCTGGCTGCAGGCGATTAATCTCAAGGTTAGCTGTCATATAGCAAGTACAACAGGTGATGAGTGCTGACCTCTTCTATCTATCTATCTATCCTTCTCCTTCTCTCCCTCCTATCTCTGTATTTCCTTCAATCTCTGTCTCTCTTCCCTTATTTGTTTATGCATACAAAGTTTATTGACATCCTTTATGACAGCATAGATCTACTTGTAAGTCAGTAATGACAGTAAGCTTCAAATTCTAGACATAGTATGTTGCTTCATATTTAAAAAAAAAAAACAGATTTTTTTTTTTTCTGTCTTCCTATTTTTTTCTTTCTCTTTTTTCTTGCAGTTCTGCTGTTTTGCAAACTCTTTTAACTTCCTGTTTTAGGGCAATTCCACGATTAGTAACATTACATTTAAAGAAATGTTCATACCTTTTGATACAGTTAATTCAATATCTATTTCAAGTCCTAATCTTGTTACAACTTATTCACCCACCCAAGGGCTACAATACATTAAAAAAAATAATTAAAAAAAAAGCAGTTGAGTAATGTCAGAGCTGTAATGAGAACTTTTAACCTTGGTTAGTAATGTTTAAAAAAAAGGACACAAAAAAAATCAATGTTTTTGAAAAAAAAAATCCCTCCCATATCAGTTTTGCGGTCAGTATGAATAAATGAATTCAATGAATTTTATCCACTGGTCAAAATCACCACCCCTTTTTTTTTATAGTTTTTTCCAGCCTCTTCTTGCAAAATCTACCCCTATTAAACAAGTTTAATTTACTCAAACCATGCCCTAAGCAAGGTCTTTTTTTTTCTTCAGAAGAGATTCATACAATATTATAGAATGGTTCAAGAAATCTCTGCTACCTGATTGGTCGACGGCCATGAAGAAATTTTTACTGGACACACGACCGATATAAAAAAATTATCACAATATCACTGTAAACAAGCTATCGCGGTATCGTTTACCTCTGAGGAAAGCCGGTCAATTTTGAACTGTTGAAGATGATTAGACAGCTTTACTTGATTAATCTGATGCCGTGATTACAAAATCAATGAGAATCATTTTTTCCAAATGTTTTTTATATCAAATAATTCCGTTTACAAAATATGTGACGAATTGAAAGAGTTTACAACCCATATCGGCTTATGCACCACCAAGCACTGCGACACGTTCACCTCGGTCCCACGTACATAATTCTGCGTTTTGCAGAGCATCCAAATATAGCACATAAAGGCATACAGTAGTAGTCTCTTGACGAATAAAAAATGAAGAAAAAAAATCCTAGGAGAGTAAGGGAGTATTCAATTTGAGAGTCTTTCTTAGGAAAGGTAGGTTATAATATTGCATTGCATAAAAATGTAAAAATATGACAGAAAATGTGTTACAAAAGCATTTTTAAAATCATGCATCCGGTAATTACTGGACACATGATTTTTTTACCGCATGCACGATTTTAGAAAAAATGATTTGGGGCCATAAATGGCATTATTTTTCCACCATTCTATAAAACAGATGATACACAGGTTTATTCGTGTATCGATAGGAATAGTGTGCATGCGGTAACTATGGAAAATAGTCTAAACCCACTCGGCAGGCAATGGGTTAAACAATTCCATAGTTACCTTATGCACACAATTCCTGCTGACACACTTATACCTGTGCATCGTTTGTATACTAGGCTACACAAAGTCCCGACTAGGGATGGGGAAAATGATACCCTAAACGTGTGCCAACAAACTAAAAGTTATACCCATTTTCCTCTTTCCCCCCCCCCCTTTTTTGGTACCTTAAATCAGTGGCAGATTAGGGATTTTCTTAGGGGATGGCAGTTCTAACCAAATCCAAGAACAAACAAGCAAGAAAAATTAAAACTGAAACTAAACAAATATAGAATTCTTATATTTTTCAGGTGCTTCTTCATTGCAGAATTGGTAAAGAGAAGGGATCTCACAGATAAACTTGTGGCACTTTTTTATGCCTCTGCTCACCGAAGGTGGGTGCCAGAGGTATTATGTTTTTAGGTTGTCCGTCTATAAGTCCGTCCATTGGTATGTCTGTCCTGTTTTCATTTTCACGATAATTTAAGAACCATGTGATGGATCAACTTCAAATTTAGCTCATTTATCCATTATGAGAGTGACATTGATCTGATTAGATTTTGGGGTGTTGAGATCATAGGTCATAAAGGTCATTGTATACATGGTACATAAAAATGGCTTTTTTGCAATAACATAACCATTTGATGGATCAACTTCAGACTTGGCTCATGTAAGCATATTGGAATGACAATGATCATATTAGATTTTGGGGTCATGAGGTCAAAGTTCAAAGGTCATAGAGGTCATTGTATACATGAAAATGGCTCGTTTTCACGATAACATAAGAACCATTTGAGGACCAACTTCAAACTTGGCTCATGTCTGCATACTTGAGGGGTAATGATCCGAGTAGATTTAGGGGTCGCGAGGTCGAAGGTCATACAGATCATTGTATACGTGAAAATAGCTCGTTCCCTTGATAACGTAAGAATCTTTAGACGGTTCAACTTCAAACTTGGCTCATGCGTGCATATGGCAAGGACTATGATCTGATCAGATTTTTGGGGTCACAAGGTCAAAGGTCAGAGGTCATAGAGGTCATTGTATACATGAAAATGGCCTGTTCTTATGATAACTTGAGAACCAATTAACAAAGTTCAAACTAAACTCATGTGTGCATATGAGAGTGGTGTTGATCTGATTAAGTTATCAAAGTTTTTGAAAATTTTAGAAGTTCAATAATCTGTTTCAGATATGGCAATGGTGGAGGCATTAATTTCGACTGTTGCATTCGAGAATACATCTAGTATTTTTTCTTTTTTTTTCCTTCTAATTACTAACGGAAAGCCTGATTTTTGTTTTCATGGGGGAGAAGGAGGTGGGGTCAAACACTGGTGAAATTCATGAAATCAAGGATATACCATAAAATCTCACCAGTGCAGCTGATAGAACAAACAATGGTGTTATTTTTAACTGGAAGCTGCCTACCTTGATGTTGTTGCAACCATCTTGGTTCCTGCTACATGTATTAATCACTCCATTTTTTTATTCCAATACATAGACTCAACTCTCAGATTTGTATATATTTTCAGTGATGTTGTATATATTCACTTTGACAGAGTAATCTATTATCACCTGTGTCATGAAACACTTGTTAGGTGGGTAGGTGGGCAGTGAGTGGGCGTCCACTTGCACACACAAAACAAATCAGTGAGATTTGTGGGAATAATTATGTTATTGAATGATTATCAAATTGTTTGATTGAATCACTCCTACTGATATTAAATAGCCTGTGCAGACCACTGTAGGAAAGTTATGCAAAACTTGCTTGAATATAGGTTGCATAGCATAGTATACTTCTAAAAATGTGTCATGTTACTAGTAAGAGATACAATTTGGAAGGGGGGGGGGGGGGGTGGGTCAGTTGACACCATGTATGTTGCATCGGGTTACATCATGGACAGCACCAGAGCTAAGAAAATACATCTTATTTGTTGTATCAGCACACACACACAGATAAGCCCTGCCCAGTTATATGATTTTGTATGATACAATGTTAAAGACTACAAGAGGATGCTGATGCTTTTGAAACAATGCTCAAACGTGAGTTTCAATTTATGTTTCTTTATACCATGTTTCTTTGTACAGTGTTCAGACTAGGAAAATCTAACTATTTATCGTATAGCGATAGAACAAATTGAGGTAGTCTGAACAAGGGGTAATGTGTTATCAATTTCTCATCACATTTTTCATTTGCATAGATGAAAATTATATTGAGTAAAGCAACAATATTACATTTATAATTTGGATTAACTATGACCGTTTTCACACGAGGGCAGAATGCATCATTAGTATTAAGATTCTATTGATGCATCACTGGAATCTTAATTCTAATGATGCATTTGTGAATACAAGGAGTGTTATTTGAATTGCGCAATTCAAATGACGGTCCGGAGGTCATTTCCGTTCGATGGCTTCGCGAGCATCGTGCACGAGTGATTGATGTGTACCTGGAAAAAAAACACACCTCCTCTCCTCGCTCCGAAATGCGAAACCGCAGAATCGGCGAAACCTTTCTCAGTCATGTGTACAGACGGTTATTCCAATAGAGGTGTTGTGGTCCAGTGGATAAGTCTCCGAACTTTGAACCACAAGGTATGGGGTTCGCATCCCTGCCACAGCACTAATGTCCTTTGGCAAGACATTAATCTACATTTGCCACACTCGACCCAGGTGAGGTAAATGGGTACCTGGCGGGAATTAATTCCTTGAAATGCTAGTGCGCTGTGAAAGGCTGCCGGGCTAAAGCCAGGGTAATAATATCCAAAGTCCTTTGGAAGTGCATAGAGACGTTAGATAATAATGTGATATGCGCTACACAAGAATGGAATATTATTATTATTATTATTATTAATAGCGTAATTGCAATTCAGCATTGCAGTTCATAGGTTTCTCCACTCGTGTGAAGACTTTTTCGATGCACCCCAGTGAATCCATTTATTGGGCAATAACGGAGTTTGAGGAGATTAATTCATTCCACTACAAAGAAGATTCCCTTTCTTTTTGTGAGCTTCTCCTATTTTTCCTTTACGCCTCTTCTATCTCTCTCTCTCTCTCTCTCTCTCTCTCTCTTTTTCTCTCATGATAACCATGAGTCAAAAATAGCATACTGTCAAAAAGTTAGCTCTTTCCTATTTTAATATGCCAGCTAAATGCACAATTGACAATCATATCCTTTAGGCTGACATCATAAAACTCCCCAATGACATGTTAATCATGAGACATGCACTGGCCAGCCTGGCTGGAGGGACTTCTGGATTGACCAAGGGTATGTACTTCTATCTGGTCATCAATTTTTTTTGGCAGATGATAAGTTTTGACTTTTATTGAATGCTGCAATGAATCAGAGTTGGATGAAGGGTTGGTGATTAACATCCATGCTCCCTTAGGTATTGAGAGAGTTTTGAAGAAAAGCCAGCTAGGGTTGAGAAGTACAGTGGCGTAGCTAGGATTTCATTTTAGGGGGGCGGTAGTGAGCACGCAAAGCGTGCGAATCACTTACTGAGCGCGTGAAGCACACTCCTTAGGGGGAAGGGTGCAGGGAGGGGGGAGTTTGCGTGGAAGCCCCGACGTTTCTTTGTCATTGTTCCTTGTCTACGCCCGCTCTTCTTATGTTCTCTTATGCTACGTTCACACCTTTGCGTATTTGCAGCCGTACCCAGCAATACGCAGCAAATCTGACGCGAGCAGTCACACTGTTGTGTATCTAGCTTGTATTATGCTGCTCATAAAAAGCAAATGGCGTACGAGCTAAACTCGCATATTGAGCACTAATACAACGGTTCTTGCTGCGAGTGGTGTGCGAGCAATAGCACAATATTACGCGTAATCATGCGAACAACAAGAGCTAAAGCGAGGTAAATCATGCAAGAAATGCAGCTATAGGCAATGACAAGCGCTCCAAAAAAGAGACGATTTGACCTTGTGCTTGCTTGCGATAATTTTTAAAAATTTAAAACTAGCGAGCAACCAGTGCAGGTCTGTGCGCTAGTCTGCACGTTGAGTACGATGAGAGCACATTTCATTGCGCTTTATTACTGCTTATGTCTGCATTTGGTCAATACGCAGCAATACGCAAGCCAAATATGCAAAGGTGTGAATGTAGCATTTCCTTTTTCTTTTCTCGCTCACGCCTTTTTCTTCCTTTTTTTTTTTTTGGTGGCGTTTTGGGGAGGGCGACCACCCCCATCGCCCCCCACCCCCCCGGCTGCGCGCCTTGAGAAGTATGAAGGAGAGAGTGAATGTGAGATGGGGAGAGAGAATGAGTTTGACTGAGAGTTGAGAAGTGTGAAGAATAGAGGCATCCAAGAGATGGGGATGGAGAGGGAAAGTGAGACATAGAAAGAGAGAGAGAGTGAGAAAAAGAGAGAAAGAGCAGAAGCATATGAGAAGTTGGAGAGTGGATGAAAAAGACAGGGGTAGAAGAGCAACAGTGAAAAACTGCAGACGGGGGGGGCGTTTCATCAACATTTGTCGTCTGACAAGCTATCAGATCTGACATCTTTCCTTGATTTTGATTGGCTGAGAAGCATCGTTACTATGGCAACTGTCAGATAAAACAGACTTTGTCGGATAAAACATCTGACAAGTCCTTTCATGAAACGCTCCCCTGGAGATCAATTAGATTTACCCTCTTACCTATCAGATGATGATGTGAGATGATGAGATGATGTCCCGAGATTCATTTTTTCCCCTCTCCCTAAGATAGTAATAATAATTAATGAATATGATAAAGGGGGTATTGTGCACATGACGGGAATTATTTTACATGACGCATGCATATGATCAATTTTCTAAAGCCAAGTTTAGTTTCTCAATGTGGTTATTAATCATTTTTCAAATGCTTTTGGAACTAGAGTCTTATGGCAATGTTCCAAACTAATATGCTAAAGTGTTAATTTTTTCATAGGTGAGAAATGTGATTGAAATACCAATTTTGACATTTGTATAGTCTGCCATTGTGGGTGACTTTGTTTGACATTGTATGTTTCCTTGAGCTTCCTCGCTGCTTTAACCCATAGCAGTACAGAACTTTCTGGAGGTCTAAATTAATCATCTTTAATCCTTAAATTGGCAACATTTACTTTTTTTCCACACATGATAGTTAGGAAAAAATAAATTTGGATATAACATGAACCAAAATGAATTATAACTGTAAAATTTAATCATAAATTGCCCATTTGAACATGGAAATAGTGATTATATATTATTCACTGCGTTGTCAATTTAGAGAGTTCCATGATCAGTTACAATTTAACTGCTCTTCTTCTTCGAGAATGCCACACCATATAGCATTGGGAATGGACTCAAATTTTTGAGTGAATTTTTCTCATTCTGTTCGTGTATGACATGTGCTGCCCAGCATTCTGGACCAACAGATACTGCAAAAGCGTCTCCTAAAGGAGACGTTGGGGTAATGATTATATACAGTTTTGGTAGACCATCAAAAAACTGTTCATCAGATTTCTCTGCTTTCAGCTGCTCAGTAGTATAAGGTAGAAGTAATACTGAGATGATGGGAAGTTTTTTCCTCCTTAAATTGAATATGAAGCAAATGGGACATGAAAAATTCTTATGATGGCTGAACTGCGATTGAAAGTCAACATGTTGATGTGCATCACACGGTGCCTGCACAAGTGTAAAACCGATGAAAGTTAAATAGAGCGATAAGCACAACGAAGCACTGTGAATGTTGTGCGGAGAGCCGTTGGCGTGCAGGGATGATAGCATATAAGGCAAGTTCTATTGGGTTCCTTTCAGACATTTACACTAAAATTTACAGGAAAGCATGAATGGAATGTTGCATGGACAATGTGAGACTATATTTGATCAGTTTCATGCCATTTTTCAATTTGCTACCAAAAACTGTGCATGAGCTTTAAAAGACCTCTAGCTCGATTTCCAAGCTCTACCTCCCACTTCTCTCTCCCTCTTTCTCTTCCTCTTTCTACCTCTCCCCATCTTCTATTTCTCTGTCTTGCACTTTTTCAATAACTCTCTATCTCTTCCCTACTTTCTATTTCTCTGTCTTTCACCTTTCCCTCTCACTCTCTGTATCTTCACTTTATTTTGTTTCTCCCCTTTTCATCTTTTCTCTTTTTATCTCTCCATTTTCTCTTCTCTCTCCCTTTCATGTTTTCCTCTCTGTTTCCTCTTCTTTCTCTTTTCTGTTTCTCCCTCTTTCACTTTTTCTTTTCACTATTTCTCCTTTTCTCTTTATCTCTCTCACTTTTTCCTCTTACTCTCAAACTCTCCATTCTTCCTACTGTGTCTCCTTCTTTTACCTTTTCCTCCATCTCTGTATCTCCCCACCCCTTCTTTCTCTTCTCTATCATCCCCTCTCTTTCTTTCTCTCTTTTTCCCTCTCTCTTCACATGCTCTCTCTCTCTCTCTCTCTCTCTCTCTCTCTCTCTCTCTCTTTCTCTCTCTCTCATTCTGTATATAAGATCTGTATAGTCATCTATCAGTCATTGTTCTCCATTTAGCCTGCATTACTGAGCATTAATATTTCTCTGTGATGATAACAATTGCTCCAAGAATAATGAAGGACTTTGTTCCTGTAAAAATAGTCAAGCAATTAGCTCCAAGACTATGACCTCTTGAATATACTATTTCTTGTTCCTACATTAGTGGTGTTGATAGTCTGGATAGCAGTTTGGTCCAGCCTACAGGATCTCTGGCTCCATGCTTGTATTATCAAGAGATGTGTGGTTTTAGGACATTCTTAGAACTTTCCAAGTTCAAGAACAGTTTCCATCTCCACTTCATGAGTGATTCTTGATTATTCTTGGTACAATGTTTGTATGAATTATTATGGATGATAGATAGTTGCAGCTTGTTGTCTTTCACTTACCAGGGTAAGCCACAAGAATGAACAGCAGTTTCTTTCGGATTTCAAACATTTCATGTTTGAACTGATGAAAAAAGAACTTCCTCCTGTTCCAGAACTAAACTTATCACTTCATCCCTCAAATAAATTTTCCCGTGTAACATTTAGATTATATATTTTAGGTCCATTAGGAAATTGACGGTAAAATATCATACTCTCTGTGACAATGTGCATAGCTTTTGACATATTTTTCACATCAGAATTGTTCTGTTTTGTCAATACATATGCAAACTTTTGAAAAGCATGACATGCTTTGTGAGGTGTTACTAAATTTGTTCTCAAGACAGTAGCTCTAGGCCTTTTTTTTATCAAAGTATTGGTAAGGGTAGAGTTGCAGTAGGCTTTTAAGTTTGGTATATAGGGTTAAAGATAGGGTTAGGTCTATGTAGTGTGGGTCAAGATTATAGTGAGGAATGGTTAGTATAAAATTGATCACATTGCAATTGTTGCAGAAGCATGTCTTGTGCAACCACTATGTGTATCTTCTCACATGATAGTACATGCCATGTGTGCTATTTAAAAATGAAAAGGAGGAAAAGGTTGCAAAAGAATGTGATAAAGGAAACCATTCCAGAGAGTTGCGTGAGACTGGCATCCCCTCCAAAGAAGTTCTTTCAAAGCTGACCAGTCTGTATGTAATTAGGTCATTATATGATTGTGTATTTGTCATAGGGCGATAGATGGAGATAGATAAAACCAGATAGAAAGTGAAGCAAGCAGGAGAGGAAACAGAATTCAATGAAGACCATGTGAATGAGAGATGACTTTTTTTTTTTCAAGATGGTGGCTTTCAAGTACATTGACATGAGATGACATTCAGAAATATATCCAGAACCATTATTTACAACTTTACTTTGGTATTTTGGGGATGTTTTTCTCATCTTTCATGCCCTTCCCCCCCCCCCATAAAACCTTTTTTTCTGTGTGGTAATATTTGTTTATTGTTTTGTCTCAAGATTAAGATTCATGAATGGAGTTCATTGACTGAAGTTGAGATGCCACACCAGTATATATTTTTTTTCTAAAAATTACCTACACTTCAAAACAGCTAGCTTATAATATTTATTCCAGTTGGTTTATGACAGGAGTTCATAATGTTTGTAGACATTGCTCATAAATCTTGCCTTGGTTTAAATTGTTCTCTATGAAGTGTTGTCAGCTTTGCGCAGACACTCCTTTCATGAATCATCCTACACTCTTACATTTATGACTCCCCATCAAAAAAAAAAAAAAAGATTTTGAATAAAAAAATGTTATTTACTTTTTGGAATAGTTAATGTAATTTTTATACTTGTAATTGTGTAAACACAATTTCTCACTTTTTGTCTCTCTATATTTATGTCTGTCTGAATCTCTTTATGTATGTCTCTCTCTCTCTTTCTCCCTCCCATATCTATCCCTCTCTCTGTTAAGCTGTCTCCCACCCCCTTTCACTCTCTCCTCTCTCTCTCTCCCTCTCTCTCTCTGTCACTATTTTGCGTAAGCTGACCGAGAAGGAGAAAGTAGATGTGAACTCATTAGAAGTAGGACACATTTTGAGGATTAATGTGATAGTGCTATCAAATCTTTAATTCAAAAGGGAAAAGCAGCAGAGCAAATGGTATGTAATTTGTTTTGTTCTGTTTTGAACCTTGTAAACTAGAGCAAAGTTTGACAAGAATGAATATAATGTGTTGTTGATTTACTGTGATTGACAATCTTTCGCTGCCAAATTAAGACTGGGGGGCCTTCTCTTATGTTGACATTGTCCAGCTTTCATTGTGATGTCACCACGACACTGCATGGATACTGTCACTTCTCATTTGAAATCAATTAACTCCTTAATGATTCAAACTTTATGATGAAGGGGGTAGGTTCCTTTTTTATTAATGTACTTTATCATGTGCAGGGCTATGAAAACTGACTTGAAATAGAGCAGGAAACTGATTATAGGTTTTGTGAAATGTGTCACAATTATCTTTCTAGTATAGGTTTCAGTGAGGCAATTGTTGCCAATCATTGTGTCCTGATGGTGAATATCAGATAGAAGTTGAGGGAAAATGAACTCATCGGGAAACTTCTTAACCTATGTTTGTGATCCCTTTGAACTTTTATAGTTCCTGACAGCTTTGACATTATCATCTAAATGACAACTTGTGCTTTAGCAGTTATGGTTACAAGATCTTATAAATAAATACTCCTTTTGCAATACATGTCACTCCTTTTAGAGAAAGGTGGGATCAGCAATCTAATTAACCACTTCATTTAAAGTAGAACTTGTAATCAGGAGATTGCAATCATTTTAGGCTTATCTATAGTCCCTGATATAGAATATTAGCCCCTTGCTTCAATGGCATAGCTAGAATTTCATTTTGGGAGGGGTGGTAGTGTAGCAAGCGAAGGGTTCTCACTTTGGGGGGGGGTTGCAGGGAGAGGGTTTTTCCATCCCGTGTGAAGCACAGAAGCTTTGACATTTCTTTGTCATTGTTCCTTGTCTGCTCCCGCGCTCTTTCTACATTCTTTTACCTTTTATTTCCTCGCTCACATTTTTTACTGGCATTTTGGAGGGGGGCAACCGCCCCCATCGCCCCCCCTTGGCTAGGGGGGTGCCTTGCTTGTGTTGAATTGGATTTGTATTCATTATGGGATACATATTTTATTAGTATGTCTTTGTTGCTTATAATCATGCACTAATTCTTTGTATCTGTCAGTATGCAACCAATTTTTATGCTCAACGTCATGACGTTCCATTCTCCGATGTAAATATATGTTGTCTGGTAAATGTTTGTATTTCTTAATTTTTGCCTTGTATTGCCCATGTAATACAGGGAGTATCCTAGGCTATGTTTTTGCATACTTGTATAAGGAAATTATTTTCAATAAGTGAAGTATGTGATTTTTTTTTAAAAAGTGGCTTTGTCACTGTTCTAAATGCATGTTTTAGTTGAAAATAAATCGAAATCTGTATCCATCTTCTTAGCATCTATAGCATCCCAGCCATTTAGTATGATATGGACCCCTATCGATAATTCGTGTGTGGGTTAAAGGCATTGGCTAACTTTGTGAGTAGCTGATTTAAAAATTCTCAAACTAAGATGAAACATGTGTATGAGTACTTGTATTTGTACTCAAAAACCCTGAAACCAACCACAATTTGGAATGAAAAAGTGTGAGTTAGACACAAACAGCGATTTTATTATCCTTCGTCTCACGAGACAATCACTAAGAGGACCACTTTGCTTGAATTTGAAAATGCCGTTATGTGCCTCCCGCCGCGTGATACGCCAATACACACAGTACGGTAAGGTGAGTCATACGCGCATGCGCACTCCTTATGTCTATTCTGTGCAACCGACCCTCGTATATTTTTCAAACATTGGTTCACATTTTTTATATTTAAAAATACTTCCTGTGGATATTTTACTTTGAAACTTTCAGACTGGTATTTTTACACTATAACCCTTATGTTTATCTTATTTTCAAGTAACAAAACAAGATTTTTTAAAAATCATAACAATGTTAACCAATGTCTTCAAGCAAAAAGAATTAGCAACATTTTCCCTACTTTGTCTCCACCCATGTCTCTATCTCTGTGTCTCTCTTTTCATCTGTAAACACATGGTATCATGATGTTTTCTGCTTTTATAATAAACTGATAGAATGACATGGAGACAGACTAATTACCTACCTGACCCTAACCCTGTAACCCACAGGAAACATGATAGAGTAAGATGTAACTTGAGGTGCGTTCTTATTAGCTCGAGCTTGAGAAATATGCTATTTCTGATCCTGTGAATTAGCCCGATCAGAGAATACTGCAGAATAGCCAGCTAATGTTCTGAATTAGCCGGCTATTCAGCTCGAAATGTAAGCCCACATCATCTTGGACTCATTTGCTAAACAGCAGAATAGCAGGCTATTGTCGACGCAGTTCATCAGTTCAAGCTTCAGGAGCTGCTTTATCCATTCCATCATGCCCAGGTGTGCCAACATCGAGCTATAGCCTGAGCTTTATTGCAATACACAAAGGTATTGACTTGAGCTGATATGGACACCATTGCATGCTTCAGCAGAGTTTGTGCTAATACCCCTGATCCCCACAAATAGCTGGCTAATAATAAGCTTGAGCTGATTCTGAAGGCTCACCTTTGGAGAGCATAGGAATTAGTTCATGAACTCTGAGATCAAGTTTCTTCAGGTCATTGCTGTGTTGTCAAAGACAGCAGGATCTCATCCTTTAACAGGGTCAGAAGTCAATGCAAGCCCTGTCATGATTCCTGAGGAAAACCACTGCATCCATGTGGTTGAGAAGCAGTAAGTTTTCCTTAGATGGAAGGAATAATTTACAATGCAAATGTCGATTGTTGAAAGGGTGGATGCAAGTAAAAGGCATGTGGTGGAGCATGCACAATTTGTGTTTATTTTGCTTCAGATTTACTAACAAATTTTCAACCAAAAAAAAGTTTTTTTATGGATTTCAGTTCAGTTCAATAAAAAAGTACCTTATTGAGCAAGACAGTAATAGAGGATTTCTTTAGAACTTGGCTAGTTTTTCCATGGTTAGGATAAGGGTATAAAAACACCTTGTCACCCCCCCCCCCCCCACCCCAGCTCAGACAATTAACTTAGGCCAAATGAAATTGGGGGATGAATATAGACTTAGATTTTACCTTGCATTAAAAGTAAAATTGTGACCATCTTTTGTACCTGCACACAGAGTATTTGCAGCTGCCTGTAACTGCCTCACTGAGCTGCTGACTTCAAAATTTATCAATCCTTGCAACAGCTTACTTTTTCAACTTTTAGGGTACAATGGGTAATTCTTCATAATAACTTTATTACAACGTATTTCTAATAAGATAAACTGAAACTTTCTTTCAATTGTAGACCTTTAAGAGATAATTTCCAATTTTTTTTTTGTCATTCTGTGTTCAGGACACTTCAACTTTTTTTAGCATTGCTCTTCTGTGGATCAGGTCACACACATCACTGGGTAGACTAATTGTAAAGGCTTGTTCAGATATGAAGGGGAAACGGAAGGGGTTTTTTAATCATATTTTTGTGTATAAAATGAATAGCAATGGCGCAACAAAGGATTGCGCTTGAAATGTCTCATTCACTTGGAAAACCCCCTTTGAAAACCCCATGGTTTCTCCCCTCATATTTGAATGGGTATCATATGGTGGCCCTGAAGTACACTCGACAACAGGTCATGTGTGACGTGAATTTCGCATCCCAGGTCCTGAACTTCCCATCCCAGGTCATGAAATTCATGACTCGTGGCGCGAAATTCACGACTTGCGATGCGAAATTCATGACCTGTGGCGCAAACTTTGCATCCCAGTCGTGAAATTCACAACCCGCGATGCGAAATTCATGACCCGTGGCGCGAACTTTGCATCCCAGTCGTGAAATTCACGACCCGTTGCGCGAAATTCATGACCTGGGATGCGAAGTTCAGGACCTGGGATGCAAAATTCACGTTGCACATGACCTGTTGTGGAGCGTACTTCAGGGCCACCATGGTATCAGACACTAATTCACCTGTCAGTGTGGAGCTATTCCCATCTCAGACCCCAACCCTTCACCTCTCACTGATCCTTTTGTGGGTCAGGTCACACCCATCATCAGACAGACCACTGGTAAGGGTCAGACAGTTCAAATGGAGCCTCTAACAAGGCTGAGAGTGACATCATGCTGACATGAAACCTGTCTAATCATACATCACCAGGTGATAGCTGTCATAACAGGGAATTTTATAACTTACTTTGCATTCTTATGGAGGGGATGCTGAGGTGAAAGATAAACTGGAGTACTGGGAGTTTCTAAAAAAAAATCCCCTAGTTTGTTTTTTCTTGGTTTGTATTTCATATGAAAGTTCATTTATTTAACTCCTAAAATGCTTGTATATTTATAATTTAATTTTGAAAGTTGTTTACTTTTTTGATGTTGCCCCACGTCAAAAAATTAACACATGTGTAGAACCAATGAGACTTCCGTTAATGCAACATATACATACGAAGCGCTGTGCACCGCTGTATGGGAAGCTGTCGGCATGAGTGCCCGTAATGTAGCGTAGTAACTAAAGTAACGGTTGATATGTGATCAATTGAATTATTTTGCTGAAAAATCACTGTGAACAGAGACTCCAACCCCGAGATTCTCCCGCCGAGACCCCCTAGCAAATGGGAGACCTTGACTCAATGTGCCCACATCACCAGGCAAAATTCCTTGCGGCCAGAGGCTACTTTTAGGGTTATAGAAGCTCTCTGATGCAATTTTAGGCTTATTTTTTAATATATGACAACACTAACTGAGATTCAGATTCATTTTATTCAAAAAGGTGGTTGGGCGGGAGAAAAAAGGAGAAACATAGCTAGGGCGGGAGAGCAGGAGATTTTGTGAAAATGGACTCAAAGCAGGAGATCTCTGCATGAATCATGAGCGGAATACCAGATGATTATGCAAGTCGGACAATATGAGACTATTTTTAATTAGTTTCATGCTAATTTTCTTTTTGCTACCACTACTGTCCATTACCTTTAATATGTGTGTGCTGTTTGCAGGGTAGCCTATGTGACTTCATTATCATTAATAAGAAACTTCAAGAATTGCACATACCCATACGTCCTACATACCAGTCTCTCAGGCCACATGTCATTGTTTGTTTTGCTTTTTTGTTTGCATGCTGCAGAAAATCTGAATAGATGCTGCCATAATGGATCAGTTTTGTATCATAATTTATGATTGCTAGCTTTCACTCCAACAGTACGTACAAAAACTTTTTTTAAATACTTGTTACTTGTTTCACTTCCTAGATTACTGGAGTGATGTTTGACTTCAGGCTTTCTGTTTAAAAATTGTCTTTCTGGATTTACACAGTGTTGATGATAAAGGTGAAAATGATTGAATTTTTTTGGTGGTCATTTTAAAAAGCTAAGTATATTTAGTGATGTATAAAGAGAAAGCTATAGAATGAAGCCTGAGCAGATTAAAAATTAGAGGAACATAAAGGTGGTGGGGTTGTTAGATAAGGGCTGAAAAGGGATGCCTACAATTCAGTCATTGTGTACCTGTTTGGCTCAACTAAAAAAATGAAATAAGTTCTGTGGGCTCTTCAAGGCTATCACTAGTTTGCACCTGCACAAACCCTGGTCAGTCAAAACAGAATATAGAGGTCTGAGTAGAAGACTAAAAGTGTTCAGTGAGGATTGTAGCTCTAGCAACTCTTGACAATGGCTACAGCCAGTAGGCACTTTGGCTAGGCTTCTCTCAGCACAGAATGCAGTTAAATAAAGTGTCAATTAGGGTCTGTGCCTGCAGACTAAGCTACCACAGTGTATGTGTACTGATCCAGAGCATGTTTTATAGTGTGTAGTGTGCCTTTTGTACTGCACACAATACCTTTCAAGGATCGGTGAACACACACCTGTTTTGTTTGCAGACAGTGGGCACTCCTGATTGGTCCAAAGTTATGTGATGTCTCACAATTGGCTGCTACTGTAGATCTCCCCAGATTGCACCTTACTGGTAATAAAAAAAATGAGAGAGGGAGGGGGGGGAGGGAAAGAAAAGAGAGGGAGGAAAAGTGGGAGATAGAGAGAGAGAGAGAGAGAGAGAGAGAGAGAGAAGATGGGAGAGAGAAAGATAGAGAGGGAGAAGGAGGTAAGTAGGTAGAGAGGGTAGGAGATATTTGAAGTATTTATATCTAGAGAAAAGTATCAAGACAGAAATTGTATAATTGTTGTGTAAATCTATATGTCCTGTTCACTTTCCATATATCAGATTTGGATTTCATATTTTGATATCTTTGTAAAATTAAGCATGAGTGGCAAAAAGAAATGGTGTCAAAATCATTTCCAAGTTGTTGTTTTTCCCCTTTTCACCCTCTTTAAATTCAGTCTGTGTTTTCTTTTCCTTTTTTTGCCTTATTTGGGGGGTGGGCTTCAGAAAGCTACGTCATAGTTGGTCCCAGTCCAACAGCATTTGTTAGCATTGTCATAGGAAAGCTGAACCAAGACAGGTTTAAAGAGTTGACTCCCGGTTCGAGGACTTTATGGCGCCGAATGTATGGAGACAAGGATTGTTTTATCCAGGGTCAAATATAATCTTGGCACACATGTAGCACTATGTCATGAATTACATGTCAAGAATGACATCACACTAGCTTGCATTCATACCAAATCACAACAAACTAAATACCTTTTATAAAAAGAGGTTTGAGATCAATCTGCTGAAAAGAACATTTACTTGCAGTGCAACCTTTCACAGACTCTTACCTCACTTCAGACACTCACCAGACTTGCTTCAGTATTCTTCTCATTGTTTATTTAGCCATAATCGGATTGTTTAGCCAAACCATTATGTGAACATTTTGTTGAAAGAAAAAATAGCCACAAATGTATAAAACATTGTTATTTTTGCACATATGCTGCAAAATATTCTCTGTGCTTTATGTTAGATTCTACACCTTATCTTTACTTTGTCATCTCCCTCTCTAATTCTACTCCTAGTCATATTCCTCCCTGTGAAGCCCCCAAACTGAACTTGGTTGAACCAGGAAAGCTTTGTTAAGCTTTATTGACAAGTGAATAAAGGAATAAAAATAAAACTAAAATTACTATACTGAGAGCCAGAAGGATATTTATGTAAGAAGCCATGAATGGCTGACTATGAAAAAGTGAACAGGAAGAAAAGTTCATCCTTATGGCTCTCAAAAGATGAAATGTGAAAGAACAAAAGGGAAAACCCTTCAATTCCTGTAAACAAATTTGGTCGTATACATTTTGAAACTTCTTTAGTTTTAAGGCTTTATTCAGTGTTCATTTTCTAAACACTTAGTCAGATGCCATCATCATCGTCATTACTATCGTCGTCATCACCATCATTGTCATCTTCATTCTCATCACTATTACTGTCATCATCATAATCATCATCATCATTATTTAAAATTCAGCAATTCAGCAGTCCTGGCTGCAAATGAATTTTCAGTAAACCATTACCATTAGAGTTATCATCATTGATATTGCCATCATCCCTTTTTTTCTTTCCATTGTTTGGAGAGGTTTTTCACTGATTGAAAGAGCTATATGTTTGTGCTTTTTTCAGACATTTCATGTCGTCGGCTTCCCGGTAAATGGCCACTAAATGATAATGGCCTTTTACCGGGAAGCTGATGATGTATTATCAGTAATATTATCATCAATCATAGAAACACCTCTCAGTTTACAACCAACCTTTGTTTTTCTCTTGCAGATATACCGGTCATATGACAGTGTAAACTTCCATCTTCTTGCCACCTTACCTCCTGGTGATTACATCACAACCTGTGCTACTAGTATTGACCATCATACCACTGTCTTCCTATCACATTCTAACAACATCTACATTGCCAAGACAGGTAAGAAGTTCTTGTCTCAGTCTTAGACAAGCATTCTCTAAAGCCCACTGCACACCAGACGATCTGTCTGCGATCCGATTTTGGAAAAATTTGTTATAGCATTTGATATGAACATTCAAACATGTAAAATCTTAATTAACAAAGTTCTGAATAGTCATATGAATACTAAAATCGAAATCCCGGACTATTGGGAGCCTCCCTGTAGGAATAAAAGTGAACTCGATTCCGAATCGTAGTGAGTCATAGCTATCTTGCGATCAGCTGTGATTTGAAGCCAATTTGGCCTTTACTCCAACCACAAGGTTTGCAGTTAAACAAAATTTTGATTTTATTATTCTTATCATTATTCCAAACTTCAAATAAGATGATTTTACTTGTTTAAACTTTCATATTTAATGCAAAATGCCATTTGTTCGAATTCAGGTCACATTCAGATCGTATAGTGTGTGGTGGGCTGCTCGACTTACTGCATTTGGCATCTCCAGACTACAGTATGCATGATTCCTTGGAACAACAATTTGTCAAACACGCTTTTCCAATTTTGTTCCTCTTCAGCTTGATGGAAGATTGGAAAGAAATAATCATTGTGGTTTGTTTAGCCCCAGATTTATTGAGAAAATTTTGATGATAGTGTACTAATTTTTTTTTTGCTGATATTCAAAGGTGCCTATATGAAATAACAATTTAGATAGGTATGGTCAGTTGTAGTAGATCAGTCAGTCATCATTGAACTTTCTCATCTGAAATATCAAAAACTTTATTCACAGCTGTCTGAAGATTATGAAATAAAAGACTTATCTAGAAAAAAGATTGGATACTATTTTTTGTTCTGTTGCTCATACATGTAGGCCCCTATGAAATAACAATTTAGATAGACGTGGTCACATGTAGTACATCAGTCAGTC
Organism: Echinometra lucunter; assembly: GCA_029962745.1. Classification (NCBI taxonomy): domain Eukaryota; kingdom Metazoa; phylum Echinodermata; class Echinoidea; order Camarodonta; family Echinometridae; genus Echinometra; species Echinometra lucunter. Next base: position 9,606,899 of record CM057165.1, on the reverse strand, counting down.
ATCTGTGAAATTTCTTGTCTAAAATGTCAAAAACCTTTCTGTGGCACCTGCTGTATCGTCATGAAACCTAAGACCGTGTATTACAAGTGCTTTATAAGTTCATGGTCAATCTTTGTGTGAAAATCTGAATAAGGACTTGTGCGATCAACCTTGGACTCATGGTTTAGACCGGTCTCCGGGAAGGAATTTGAACAAAATTTTGACATGTCCAGGAGACTGGGCAGGATTTCTTTGGTTGGGAGCTGGTTGTTTGCTGATAGATCAGAAGTACTTTAAACTATTACCAGACTTGTTCACATGAACCGTGATTTCAGCAGTCCAGTATGTATGTATTTATAAAAGAACCCTTTCACATGGCAAACCTATTCAGATATTTGTTGTAGCTGCCTAGGTGATGATAGACATTCACATTGGAGATGTAATCCTGGTTTAGCTTGGATCAGATTAGAGTCTGGTCCATAATGTTATATGCATTTTACTATAAAATGTTTTAAAACACCCAATTAACAGGGGTTACACTTTATATCGACAACTCCTGGTGTGAAACAATAGGTCTGTAGTTTGTTTGATATATGGTCAGTTGATCTCTCATCCTTCCCTCTTTTTCCTTCCTTCAGTCTAAACTCTTCCCACTTAAACTGTTACATCCTAAGCATCTCTCTACCTCATGTCTTTTCTCTTTCTTCTCTTTAGTCTTTCTCTCTCTCTCTCCTATCTTATTTGATGAAACTTATGACAAGTTCTTTTATGCTATAAACTTTTACCATCACCATGGATGTCCTACACTGCTCCCCTCTTGTATCTTATCTTTTTGTTTCTTTTTGTAGTCTTACCTTTTCTCTCTCTCTCTCTCTCCCCTTGTCTGTGTTTCCCCATCTGTTTTTATTTCTTTTTCACTTCTCTTTCTCTCTCTCTTTTTCTCTTTCTCTCACACTCTCTTCTTTGTTTTGTTCTAAGAATCTTTTAAGGGCTGTGTACTTTTCACAAATATTTTTCCTTTAACTCACCATTTTTACTTACTACAAGTCACCAGTCGTTTTCAACCAAAGAAGCAAATAGCAGGCAGTAAGTGAAATATTCTTGTCAAACTTTATGACATGTCCTCTACACCAGGATAAGACCCACATGATTTTGAACTGCCTATCATTTCAGTCTAGTGAAACTTGAACCTGGAAAAGGTCAGTGAAATATTCAAGATTGAAAAGAATCATATTAATTCCAGCTTTGTTTGCACTTGGCCATTGTATTGAAGTAAAAATAGCATACAGTGATAATTATGGGTGCATTAAAAAATATATGAATGGATTGATATGATTGATTGATGACTTGACCTCTTTTGAATACAGTCAGTGATGGTTTTATGTTTTTCATCTGCATGATATTTGCTTGATAGTACTTTTTTTATTTACTTCATTTTATGCCAGTGTAATTGAGCCTTCATCCACTCACTGGAGCTAATTGTTAATCAAAACTTGGAGTCAGGTTTTGAATTTCTATTTCAATCTGAACCAAATTTTCAAGCATTTTGCTTGTTTGTCATTCATACAGTTTGAATATTTTCTTCTTACGTTACAAGTGTAGTGAAAACTTCTGTATCATTTTCCTGAGCACTATTTCTAAATTCTGACCCCTTCATTATGGAGCTTTACCCACCAATGTTTATTTCTTCTTATGTTACAAGTGTAGTGAAAACTTCTATATCATTTTCCTGAGCACTATTTCTAAATTCTGACCTCTCCATTATGGAGCTTTACCCACCAATGTTTATTTCTTTATCTTTTTTTATTCTCTCTGTAGATTTGCTGTCATATCGCCAGATGATAAATGACCTTATTTATGTCTTACTGGTCACATGTCAAGTACAGTAGCTGGAGTTAACTGCAATTTAGAATGACTTTGAACTTTTTCTCTAGTTTTATTAGAACTCAAATTACCTATAGGCCTATCCTCTGGTGTATTTTAGAGTGGGAGGGTGTACAATCAACTAATGTTTTCATTGAAGCCCCATCTAAAGCCCCATTTGGTACAAACATTCTTCCTTTTTGCTTGTCAGATTTTTCATCCTAATGTCCACTCAACACCCCCCCCCCCCCCGCCCCTTCTTTAAAGTGATTACACAATGGTAAACAAAATTTTGATATATGATTGAGAATAGAATTCTAAGAAGAATGACATTAAAAATATGATGATTTTCAATCGAAATCTGTGCAGTTTGGCTAATTTTCTCATAAAAAGTTATGAGCTGACCAAAAAATTTGAGTATGAGGTATGACGTCAAAGTGGGTATCCAGCTTCGCGCATTGCAGTTGTGCTGCGCGCTAGACTGTACAATATGTATTATACCTTGCGCGCATTTTGCTAGAAGTGCGCGACAAGGTACCCACTTTGATGTCATTTTGACGTCAAAGTGGGTACCCAGTTGAAACTGGCTCACAGCTGAGGGGTGAAAAAATATCCTGAAATCTTACCACATTTGGGGGTTTCCTTGGCAACACGACTTTTAAAAAAACTTTAGGCAAATGATTTTCTAATAAAATCATGCTCTTTTAAATGAACTTACTTTGTTTCAGCATTGGGTACCCCCTTTAACTATGTACCTTTGAAAAGCATCTTATTTCATCTATTCTCAGAGGATTACATCTCCAGGATGATGAATCCCTGGACAGAATGACATGAATGACATTATATTTATCATGAATAATAACTAAGGAAATTGGGGGAAATTTGATTGTCTGGACACCTGATTAAGTCATAATGATTGTTTTAATTAGATGGGTGCTCTTCTATTCTTAGCTGTGTAATCCAATTAAGTTGTAGAACCGATCCTCATGGTGTGTTAGCAAAGGTGCATGTGAAAGTACAATATATTCACAGTTATCAAGGATTCTGATGAAACTTTGTACTTTTACCACAATAGTTACATCATTGGCATGGCGACCATACCTAACTTCTAACTGTGCATAGTTTCCAAGGGATTCCAGTTGATATTTGTAACACTTGATCATAATGAAGTCGTCGCCCGGCTCGCAAATGGGCGGTTAACTCGAACAAGTGCTATGTGAAATGTACAGTGTCATGCTCGAGTTAACGCCCTTCTGCCAGTCGGGCAGTTCGCGTTGTGCTTGACTTATCCCATTGACTCCTGAACTCCCTCCTTCCCATAGGATTAATACAGGTGTCATTTCAGTTCCAATAGGCTACAGGTTAACTCCTTTCTGTCAGCCAGGCAATGAAGTATTAAGGCCCAGAAGGGCCATTGGCTTTAACCGGTTCTTCATCTTTGATGATACTCCTGTTACCACACAGTGAACCAAGCTGTGCAGAGTGCACAAAATTCGCCCGTTGTAGCCGTTTTGTAGCCGTTTTGATATGTACAATTTCCTATTGAGAAATCTAATTGCACAAAATTCGCCGTTTTGTAGCCGTCTTCAAAGGGGCCGCAAAACGGTTACAAAACAGCTAGTTGCTCACTGTGTCAGTAACACTCTGAACCTACTTTAGCAACGACTACCTTTGTCAAACCCCCTGCATCCGTAGATAGTTTCTCATTGAACTTTATACCATACCTGTACACTATACATGTATAAGGACAAATTCTGGTAATAAATACTTCCTTTCTTGTCTCTTGTGAGTTGTTTTATTTGCAGTTTTCACTGTTCTCTTATATTCTCCTGTAGGCATCCCTGATCGAATTGTAAAAGCCACAGACAGCATCATTGTTCATCAACCATCTATCCTATTCATTGACCACCTTGGTGATGTTTATGCTGGAGGTGTCAGTGAGAATGGTCAACAAACATGGATCCAATCTATTGATGTCACTGCACTTATCAATGTTAGTTGTAATTGATGTCAGTTAAAAGACGTTACTTTAAAAAAAAAAAGAAAATGGCATCGTCCATCAGCCATTTATTTTATCCATTGAGCATCTTGATGATGTCTCATCCAGTAGTCTTTATGAGAGAGGTTTTGATCAAGGTGGACATACTGATTATTTCCATTGTGTTTGATTTTCAGCGTGGTTTTTTTTTTTCATTGTTATCCCTTCTGATTAGAGATTATGAGCATGAACACTTCACCATATGGCTGCAGTATTTTTAACCAGATGTTATTAATCAAAAGGGTGTAGTATAAAACACATGAAAAACAAATCAAAACAGATGATTAATAGGATTGTAAAAAAAAAAATCAAAAGTCAAATAAACAGTCTTCATATTCAACTGCTGTTAACATAAAACTTTTCTCTTCTTGGTAAAAAAAGAGATCTGTTTATAATCCATTTTCCATCACACTTTCACGAGGATAAATTTATCAAATGATTTTATTATCAGCTTCTTATGAGGAGTGATATGAATGAATGAATGAATAAATGAATGATTATCAACAGATAGGTACTATAAACTAACATTTTTGGAATTGGAAAAGAATTTTGAGTTATGCTTTTAAAGCAATTCAGTTCTCTTTTAACCCATTGCGGGTAGTCCTTGTAATAACCTGTAGGATATAATTTGAATTTGGAATGCACACCTTTTCCGTAGACTGCAGCCAAATTATCTTGGTCTTAGTACTCAATGGGTTAAGCTTATATGATAATGATAGAGTTTAGTAAGCCAGCAGGGTGATGTCTGGATATTGTAATTTTATTACTTCTACACGGGGACTCAAATTATTAAAAAGCCTGTACTTGTAATGTATCATGAGTTCTCTTTGGTTTAATTTTCATATACTTTTATGTCCCCCTATTGGTTTTTGTGTTTTCACCCAATTTCTAATTTTCTCTCCCGTCGTAATCTTTGTCCCCCCCCCCCCTGCACCTGTTATATAAGCACTGATTTCTGGCCTTGTTTTGTTGAGTGATGGCGCTACTATCCATGCATGAAGACAGGTGTGATATTCCTTCCCATCATCCACCTGTAACTCACCCACAGAGCGATGATAACCACCCACTTCCTCCTCACCATGCCGCACTGCCAGCACTTCATTTGATTAAACCTACATTGCCACACTGCCAATGCATCGTACCATTGAAAATTATTCTAGCCAAACTATTAGAGTGCTTGTGCTTCGACACTTTACCTGCCCCTATGCTTGCTTTTTTTTTTTTTTTTTAGTAATGCATCGCCTTTGGGAACCAGGTGGTCCTTCCATGAAAGGGAACCAAAATCCTGGGGGGGGGGGGGAAATCAATTTTAATGAGAAGATAGAGAGAAGCAATTTTAAAAGTTCTATCAAAATCGTTTACAAAATGACAAAGTTATGAACTTAGAAAGTCTTGATATACTGTCTATGGCTATCCTCAAATTGGTGATTTTTGCTTCAAAATGGCAGGTTTTTGTGGACAACTCTTAATATGTTTTGTACACAAAATTTCATGTTTTCTCCATTATCTCTCAAGGTGCAGCCTGTCCCCTTCTTAGCTCAAGATATATCTTGGGAAAATGTATTTAACACAACATATGTTGAGTTCACGAAGAGACAAGTAGCATCTTTAGAGCTAATGGAGAGAATATGAAATTTTGTGTACAAAACATGAAATTTTGTGTACAAAACATATTCAAAGTTGCCCACAAAAACCTGCCATTCTAAAAGCAACATTGCCAATTTGAAAGACTTTTCAAACTTTCATAACTTTCTCATTTTGATGGAACTTTTTAAAAATTGCTTTTCTTTATCCTCTCTTTTCATTGAAATTGATTTTTCCCCAGGGCTTTGGTTCCCTTTAAGCCTTTAGGGGAGAGAAAATTCAGCAGGCAGTGGATTATGCTACTATAGGCTATGTACATGTATGCTTTAAATCATCCCTCATCTGAGTGATATGCGACGGAGGTTCCATTTTGACACTTTGGACAAAATTCATAATTTTTAGCTCCGTAAACTTGTATGTACATGTAGATATCTCCTAAGCTACTACTCTATAAGGTCTGTAATATACACTAATGGGGTGTTGCAAGAAGGTTGCAATCAATTGCAAATAATTGCTAATTTAGAAACAACCATTCTGACTGGCTCAGCGTCTGCCCTTTAAGAAGACATGCATGCAACAATGATTTTGATTGGCCAGTGACAATCAGTTGCAACTTGCAATCGATTGCAACTTTCTTGCAACACCCCTTTAGTCACACCAAGACCAACACCAGACCAAACAAGCATTTACCTTGCCCCCATTGACTGAGAATCGGTCGGTCTAATGAGCCATTTCGTAGTTAACTCATGTCCCGATGACCCCCGATATCCACAGATATTGTAAACATGCAGAATTCCTTTTCTGTGCTTTTTGAATAGTCACTCCCGAAAGTGACAGAGGTGCCTCATGAATAAATTTTATTTCCCCTTTTGAAAAGAAAACTTCCACTTGGGTATCATGAAATGCACCATGGGTGCATAATTATGAATTTTAATAGCACATATCAAGTATTGGTGTCCGTCAGTTTTAGAATTTGTCCCTAATGAACTTTGTCTGCTCATGCTCACTGTGAGATTGACTAAAAAACTGGCTTATTAACTTTGGAGTTGGTTTAGACACTGTGAGAGCTGGTTTGATGTTAGTGAACTGAATTGCAGGCACCATGTAACGTTCATATTGTAGCCTTAATTACCCGATCAATTTAAAGTACAGACATGCTAGTTTAATTTGTATAATTTCACTTTGCTTCAAATTTTTCCTTGATGCTTGTTTGTTCCAAGTATTTGGCTGCAAGATGCAAACAAATTAATCTTGTTCCTTCCCCCTTCATTAATTTTTGTCACTGCAAATTACGCACAGTGCACTGTTTCTATTGAGCTTTCATAATATGTAATGCCAAAGGTCACAGGATTTTCCACTGCCTAAAGTTTTTTTCAAAGTTGTGTTGCACAGAAAAACCCAAAATATGGTAAGATTTCAGCCTATTTTTGGCCCCTCAGCTGTGTCCCAGTTTCAATTGGGTACCCACAAGGACGTCATTGTGGTTACTTTGTCGCGCAATTCTAGCAAAATGCGCGCAAGGTATAGAACATATTGTACAGTCTAGCGCGCGCCACAACTGCAATGCGCGAAGGAGGGTAACCACATCTACATCATACCTCATACTCAAATTTTTAGGTCAACCCTTGACTAATCACAAATAATTTGCCAAAATGCATTGATTTCAATTGAAATTTTTAATGTTATTGTTCTTATTCATTTTACTGTAAACTGTGCTTAACTAATTTGGTAGTGATTTACAGGTATAGTTATCATCAGGGCTGGATCCAGACTTTTTCGGGGGGGGGGGGGGGGGGGCAGTCGGCTATAAAAAAGAGTCCTCGGCATTTTCAGGTGTATTTTACCCCCCAAATTTTCACTGATAAGTAGATATGAAGGTTTCAAGAGGGGGGCCGTGGCCGATTCGGCCCCCCCCCCCCCCGGATGTCAAAGGGGGGGGGGGAGGTGCAGCCTATTCAGCCTCCCCTTGGATGCACCCCTGATCATTGCCAGTCGCTTAGTATCCCGCTTCATATTCTCTATTTTGCTTTCTCTAAGATATATCTCATTGTGGAGGTAACTGTTGGCATAGCTAGAATCGCATGTAATAATTCCACCTGTTTCATTACTAACCACTCAGAAGCTCAGCCAAATACTCATCCATAACATTTCATTGTGGTTCAAGAATAGTACGTATCTAGAGTAGGGTTGGATCCAGCATTTTTCAAAAGGGGGGGGGGGAGGTGGCATTTTGAGGTGTTTGTTTTATCTGAAAATTTGCTGACAAGCAAATCAGGTGTTTATTTTACCCCCAAAATTTGCTGATAAGCAACAAAAAAAAGACAATAAAAAAGGGGTCCTTGGTTTCAAAAGGGGGTGCGCCCCCCGTGAACGGCCCCTGTAAAGTAGTTTTAACAGCGAAACAGAGTGTCATGAAAAGACGTGTCTGGGACGCAAGCAATACATACTATTAGTTACCCCCTGCTCGTTCACGAAATACGGGCAAATATCTACGGTCTGGTGCCATATTACATGAGGCTGGAGGCCGAATGAAATATGGCACCAGACAGTAGATATTTCCTGTATTTTGTGAGAACAAGCAGGGAGTAATTTTTAAAATCTTTTTAAGTGTAGATCTAAGATCTACATGAATATTGTAGTGTAGGTGGGGAAGATAAGATGAAAATCTAATTCATTTTTCAGAAACTTTGGTCTATTCACCACTTTTGATTTCTTTAAAACTAAAATGGAAAAGATGATAAAAAGATCAGCTGCGTGCACGCATGCATGGAACAAGATCAAATGCATCTAATACTGCACTGTCACAAGACTAAGACTGACAGCAGAACAGAAATAAGACTGAACAAAATAGTGCCTTTTTATATTTTAAATGAAAAATTAATCCTCTAGTGATTGGCTAAAAGAACTTCATGTGATCATTTGTTCTATCAGCTATTTGACATGCATGGCACTATACATGACTACATGTTTACTACTTGGAAAATGACATCACTTTTATGACAATATTTTCAAAATTGTACACTACAGGTATCTTGGAAATGATGTCACAACTATACTTAGAATGCTAGTATTAAGCAGGTGTACAAGAGCTTGAATGCTGCCATGGGCAACTCCCGTGATGTTGCGGCTAAATACATTTCACAAATTTTTCAAATATACTCTTCCATAAATTTTAGTTTCTGGTTAAACTATGGGCCTTGGTGCCTCGAATACTATTTTGGAGTCACTTCTTGCCCACAGTGTTATAACCAGAGACTCTCAAGACAGAATGGCTAAGAATTTGGAATTGGTTCAGGATGGTTAGGTGAGGATGGTTTGGTGATCTAACTGAGGTATGGAAACAGATATATAGATGCTGTCTCATATATATTTAATTCTTCTGTCATGGATATGATCAGAATCAAATATAAGGCTTGTAAAGATATGAAGGGGAACCGCCGGGGGGGGGGGGGGGGGGGGGAGGGGGGGTTAAGCGTATTTTTTGTGTACAAAATGAATGGCAATGACACAACAACGGATTGGGCTTAAAATGTCTTGCTCTCATTCACTTGCGCGTTATAAAATGCGCTTTGAAAAACACCCTCGGAAGAACTACTGCGGTTTCTCCCCTCAAGTGCGAGGACTCAGCTTTGAGTCGGTCAAGGGAGGCGTACACCATCATGCTCTATTATTTATGATTGACATTAATTTTTCGATATTCAAGTATGGTTTGGTGAGAAATCTTAATTCTATTTAAATTTAATCAGTTTTACTTCAAATTTATGTTCTGGTAATTTACTTTTAGACCGAATACAGTGCGCTTAGAAACACCAGTATTAAGCACCTTACAAATATTATGTATTATTATTATTATTATATTTGAATAGGCCTTTAATGGTTTGGGAATGGGAATGATGTACATATTTTATCACAAAAGTCTCTATATCTGTTGTGAAATATTGAAAGGAAATTGAATATGGCTGGACAGTAAGTACAGTACTGATTACTGGTACTAAGATTTTGAGGCATATGAGGTACATATTAATGTGTGAAGTACATACATGAATCATGTACATGAAATAAGAGACATGTGCAGCACATGTGTATTTCCAACCTATCAGGTGGTCTTGAAATCCTGTGCTCGAGAAAGAATGCCATGTAATGCAGGACAAAATTGTTATATTCCACCATCCAACTATTCCCTATCATTGTTTTGGAATCATCCTCCCAGAATGCATTGCCCTCTATCTGGTACGGCCGTGAGTTTAACTGAAAGACTTGAAAATGAAGGGGAACGTAACAAGCCACATCTGACGGACGGCTGTTGCCGATTCGGAAGTTATTACTCATTTCAAATTGGCCGCCGACGACAGGCAGTGATTGGAAACTGATACTCTGCATAGCTTTAACTTGGCACACATCCATAGACATTGTGTTACAAGATGGCTTGCTATTAAAGGCCTATTGACAAGTGGCTTAAAATTAAAGTGTAGCAATCATAAAAAGACATTTTGCTTTGTATATTAGAGGTTCCATGTCACTGTACTATATTCAAAATATGAGCTTCAAATATTACTTCTTTACAAGGATATATTAATTGTGAAGCACGAATTTAAGAACCAGCGAATATGATCTTGGGTCGCTCAGCGCAAAAGATTTAATCACACGAAAATAACAGCATTTAGGATATTGCAAGTTCAAGTGTATTCTGAAACAACAAAAAAGGGACAGATGGGTGGACCCATGATTGTGGATTGAGGCATTTACGAAATCAAATAGCTATTTGATTCCGCACATTAGAGTAAAGTCCCTAGTTTTCCGTGATACGGAAAATGGAAAAATTCCACGGAATTCGGGAAGAACAAAGAAATCACAGAATTTCACGGAAAACACTATTTTTCAGGCCGAAAATTTGAATCACAGAAAATACAGTGAAAAACATAAAAAAAACAAAGCAAAATCCAATAAAGCATAACCGTGCATCAGCGGAAAATATGGATCAAACCTGTTCGCAGTGTTAAGCTTAAGTTGCATCTGCATATACTGCAGTGCGATAGCATGATTAGGGTAACTTACCATACGTTTTTAAAAAGATTTTTACTATTTACAATTGCTTTGTCGTATGTTTTGTACATGTCACCGAAGAACACAGAATTTAAAGTTTAGAACACCAAAGAACACGGAATTTGCATTTTAGAAAACAGAAAACTGGGGACTTTACTTTATAGTCTCATGTTATCTTTCAATTGCTTTGCACTCCTGAACCTTTACCATTAGAATGCCGAGTAAAGTTTGGGGGTTTATTTCATATACATGTAACTGTACACAAATTATTTTTTCAGCATACTTCAAGCCATCAGATGATCACATTTACATCACTTTGTCGTGTTATGTAATCTGTCATGAATCATATGCCCTAAATGGCCATTGTGGGATCCAGTTTACCCAACACTTTATGAAAAAACTACACCAAATATACGGATATTCACATCTCAAATCCAACACTTCATGGATTAGAGAAATGTATTTCACACTATGTTAAATGCTACCTTTCAGGAATTTAGGGTCTATCATTCACAAAGGGGTAGTATACCTTGATGATATGATATGAATGTGATCACCTGATTGTTTGAAGTAAGCCATTTTATCAGGTGATTATACACTTTAAGGGCTTATGGACTAGTTCCCTCAAGCTCTTATTTTCCATTATGGTTAGCAATTAATGGTCTAGCCCACGTAGACATTATTTTATAGAATGACTTTCTATTAAAGGCGTAGTAACTATCAATAAGAGTTGAATACCTAATTCCCATTAAAATCTATGTCACAATAGCCAAATTTAACAAGCCTTTGTTACTCAAGCCCTTGTGATAGCCAATCAGTATGCAACTTGTAATTAATACTAGTGATGGAATTTTCCACCTTGTCACATATCTAGACAACTTTCCTTCTCTTTGATTTCTGTTCTCTCACTCTCATTTACAGCAAACTCTAATAATACCCCCAAACAAAGTTTGAAGGGGGGGGTATAAGAATCGGCATATGGTTGGTCGGTTCGTTGCAAATATTGCGGATCAAACTACTTCCTCAGTTTTTGAGCAATGCGCATGAAATGAGGCATTCACATTGGTCTTGGGCTGAAAATGTGCAAGGCATATTTTTTGAAGGTGTCAGAAACTGCGTTGCCATGGTAACAGCATATAATGGCGATAAATGGGATATTTGCGGATCGAACTACTTCCTCATTTTGTAAAGCAATGCTCAGGAAATTTGGCACACAGATTGGGGCGGAGGTATGAATCACCTTCAGTGATTTTTGTAGTTTCTCCGTAAGTCCTTAAATTTGTAAATATGCAATTCATGTGAATAATTTTTTATTTGTAGCCACCTTGACACTTGGAAAATCTAATCTTTTTATAATCTCCCTAAATCTAATCTAATCAAATCTATAAAACACACTCTAAAAACAACCAAGTCAGATTTGACTAGATTACCGGATCAGCTGGGCACTTGCACTATTTCTAGTCAAAATGACCAGAATTCTAGTCAATTTAATGTAGAGCCAACCATATTCTAGTTAAATTTGACTCGGATTCTATTGAAAATGACTTGGTTTCTGGTCATTTTGAAAGGGCTTATGTCGAAAGGGTGCGTGCGCGGAGCGGGATGGGAGAGGGGAGGGAATGGGGATGGCCGCATCCTTTCGAGAGAAGCCCCCCTGGTTGTCTCGAAAGGGTGGGTTGCGTGTGGGGAGTGAAATTAAGAGCACCCATTCGTGGAAACCGGGGGAGCTTGTCTCGAAAGAGTGTGTTTGAGTAGTCTGATATATACCAGCTGTTTTTTTGTTAATGTAAGTATTACCCAAAAAAAAGGTAGGAAAGGAGACAGGCGGTTGGCTATCACCTGAGGGGGGGGGGGATGTCCAACGATCCCCAAAATATATTAGGGAAAGAATTCCCCTTTTCTGTCTGCTAGAATATTATGGTGGGATGCATAAAACGGGAGAAATGTATGCCCAACTCCCCCCCCCCCCCCCAAAAAAAAAAAAAAAAAAACCTAGGAAAAGAAAAAAAAGGGAATAGGCATTTTGTTCATGAGTATTCTTACACTCAAGAATGCAGAAGCAATCTTTATGCACCCGCACACACACACATACGCGCACACACACACACATACGCGCACACACATACACTTGCAAATATCTTCCTTCAGTTTCTTACTGTCGCAAATTAAAGAATGCACATTTCTTTAATTCTGCCTTATCTTTAAAGGACAGATAAGGCAGAATAGAAAGTCATATTTCCATTACCGTATTTTCCGGCGTATACGCCGCAGCGGCGCATAGGCCGCACCCCAATTTTGACAACTCATTTGGGAGAAAATAAAAATGCAGGGGAAAGGAAAATCACAAGAGAACTTGCCCCAGAAAATACATAGAAAGGAAAGTAAATGCTGAGATTTTTTACTGCATTGATTTTTTTAAGACGGTAATTCAAAGATGTCTTTGCATTCTTGTCAGTAAAAACTTATTAAGAGGAAGAAAATCGGAGGTAATAAAACAGCACACACGTTCATTACTGTAGGCCCGGCTTTTGCGGTATGTGCACGTAACTTTCCCCTACTCGAAAAGCTCAAATACGAGTGGGACAATCAGCCGTCCATTCAGTTCTAAACTCGTGGCAATCATAAACAGAATGGAAAAAAAAAAATTCTACACCTCAAAAAATCAAGTAAGCATATCTTACTTGGATTGATTTTTCCTCAAAACTGGTTTTTAAGAGATTTGTGAAAATATAATATATAATGTCGTTATATTGCACACTTATTTGTGTACAAAATCCCATAGGCAAATGTATCGATAACTTACGAATTATCAATAATATGGAGTTCGTTGCACTTTGTCAATGTATGTTGCAATGTATATTTGGTGAGCTCTGATCCCAAGAGCAGTTTCCCATCTGATATAACGCATAGTACATGCACATTGTCGTCAAATATACCATAAAATGTACATCCATAGATAGAATTTCTCTCGTGCACTATATCTCACCTCGGCCTACGGCCTCGGTGACATATAATCCACTTGAGAAATTCTAAAGCTATCGATGCACATAATTATATTATATTGGATGGCTCTGAATAGGATACCAGAGAATTCTACGAATTAGGGCCAATATTGGACTAATCGAAGATGAGTGCAATATTAGCCCTAACGAGTGGAATATTCCTGGTATTCCATGAAATAAAGCCATCCAGTATAATTATTATTATCTATACCCTACAAGAAAGGGATTTAAAATTCAATAAAAGTCATTTCAGCAACTAAAAAGGGCCCCCATCATACATTTTTTTTTATTACACAAGTTTGACTTACTTCTTTATGACGTCATCAAAGTGTTGTTTGTGTATTGCGTGTATTGCGTCTCCGCGCATTGTAATCTTTATTGCGCATGTTTGTTTCATTGCGCGCATGCGAAGAGACCATGCAATATAGCATAATATTACACAGCAAATTTTGTACATGAGCCTGTGAGAAATTTGGCGTTTTATACAATATGCTCTGATATTGCACAGACAAATCATACAGAACAAAAAATATGTGTTTTTAATGCACCGTAAAAATGTCCTATATAGATAATGATATGGTATATTCAACCCCAGAGCATGCACTATATGTATATTATTTGAATTCAACATGGAGGGAGGGACAACAACATGTACACTTCAAGCAATCAAGCAATCACAACCAAATCAGACAATTTTTTTTTTTTGTGTGTGTGTGTGTGCATGTGTGTGCGGGTGCAGAAGATTGCTTCTGCGTTCTTGAGTGTAAGATACTCATAAACAAAATGCCTATTCACTTTTCTTGGGGGGGGGCACACATTTCTCCCATTTTATGCAATCCACCATAATATTCTAGCATACAGAAAAGGGGGAATTCTTTCCCACATGTATATTTTGGGGGATCCTTGGACACCCCATCAGGTGATAGCCTGCTTACATTAACAAAAAAACTGCTGGTACATCAGACTACTCAACACACCCTTTTGAGACAAGCCCTCCCCCCCCCCCCCCCCCCGGTTTCCACGAATGGGTGCGTTAATTTCACTCCCTACACGCAAACAACTCTTTCGAGACAACCGGGGGGGGGGGCACTTCTCTCGAAAGGGTGCGACCATCCCCGTTCCCATCGTGCTCCGCGCACGCACCCTTTCAACATAAGCCTTTTGAAAGAAATAGTGCAATTGCGTAGCTGATCTGATAATCTAGTCAAGTCTGACTAGATTGTTTTTAGAGTGCATGTTATACATATGTTATTTTCTGTAATACAAAAAAGGATCATTGATGTTACTTTTCATGGCATTTGGTATTATGAAAGTGGAGACACTTTTCAGAAAAATTTGTTTATTTGAAAGGGTATACATGAAGCCTACCATGTTCTTGTAAAGTTTGGTAATAAGCAAATAGTACGGTGGGTGAAAAGGGGAATTATAAAATCTAATCTTCATAAATGAATGTTTTCAAACTCTAAAATCTTACGAAGCAGAATTTATTTGAATGCCATTTGGACATTGTGTGGGTAAGGGATTATATTGCACTGACCACTGTATGAAGCCTTTAAAGGTAGAAGCCCACATTTGCACAACATTTTTTCAGAATTTCAAGAGAAATAAGCCACTATCAATATTAAACGATGTAGATATTTATGTAATATTATGTTATCAAATTTGCAACAGTATTCCAAAGAATAAGTGAAAAATGAATGGTTTTACTCTTAAAGCGTCAGGAAAACGCCTTTACAGAACAAAGAAAATAAAAGAAAATTTTATTGAATATTTCCTTCTCAACCCTAAACAGGAATGTACTGGGATCTAAAACTTTACGAGTGTTTTTCTGTGGCTTAAAGCAATCTTAAGTAAAACTTTTGTGCAGATTGGGTGCCACTTGCAAATGTGGGCTACTACCTTTAAATAACCATAGTCCATGGGGATCTACAAATGTACTTTCCATGCTTAGGGCTGCAATCAAGCACAGCTGATACGTTTTAGCAACCACCATCACACATCAGTCAAACATGCCTCATGTTTCCCAGAAATAGCCGTGAACTTTCAACAAAACGTGTCATTAATAGTCACTCTACATTGCATGGTTAAAATCGTAATATCCTTTATACAGTCATTGACCTTAAAGACATGCTTTCAGGCACTAATATCACTGCTCATGCTTATTAAAGTTAATGCATCTCTCTTCCAAATTCTTGAAAGTAAATTAAAGTCTGTCCCAAACATTTTTGAAAAATATCTTTTATCCAAAGTGTAAGAGGCACTTGCAAAATCTTTACATTACTGTAGGTTAAAGTGCAATCACAATTCACAAGTTATGGAATATTATGAATTTTGGCAATTTCCTAAAAACTGGTAACTGTTGCTGATGCCTAGTTTCTCAATCCTGCCAGAGTTACAATGTGTAAATATTGTAATGCATAGAAGATCTTAAATGTGGTTGAAGTTGTTAGGGACAAAGTGAATGGACAAAATTGTATCCCTTACAAATGTACACCTTGCAGTGTATGTCCATAAATTGCATCAGAAAAGGGAAAATGTGTTGATTAAAAATATGTAGACAAAATGAAGTGATATCAAAAGAACCTTAAATTATTATTTATTTAAAGATATTTCATCTGGTTGAAAGGAATGGATAAAAGTTATATGCCATGAAGGACACTGCACCCAATGACACACAAAGCTGTATGATTACATTTGAATGTAAAGATAAACTGAGATCATAATGTAATATGTTAGATAAGCTTAGAAATCTAGTATTGCAAACTACTGGTTTATTAAAGTCATTCATATTATTACCTGAATGAGGCATTTAGGAGACAAGATATAAGCACGTATTTTGTCTATCTAATTGATTCACTCAACAAAAAATACGTCACAGTGGTTCAGCCAGGGTTCAGCTGTATGACTAGGGTAATAATATTCATACACCCCTCCTCCGCGAAACTTGTCATTTTCCTATTGCACCTCTGTACTAAATTATCGGTCCATAATGTCCATATTCCACCTTTCTTGTATAAGTGCGTATTTAGCAAAGTACAAACGCGCAGTATTGTGTACGCGATAGAGGTGTTAAAAACAATGGATACGCGAGGTAACCATTTACGTCACAATGGCTTAGCCAGGATTACATACCTCCCTGAATAAGCTGAAATCAGACGGACAGGCAATTAGCAGACATGTTTGTAATTGCTACAAAATGATAGGCTTGAATTTTGCATCATCCTATAACTGTAGGTAATAATAATTATATTGACTGGCTCTACTCTTGGGGAATATAAAAAATGTTGCCCTTAAAAATCCATATTGCCCTCGTCTTCGACTCGGGACAACATGATTCATTTTGCAGGCAACACTTTCGATATTCCCCTCAAGGCCAGTCAATATAATATAAATATTGTTATTTCAGGAGGCATCTCATATTGTTCAAGCACCCATCACCATCCAACACATCACAGCTACCAGGTTCATTCTATGGCAAGAGAATAACCAGGACGATCACAGAGATGATCACACAGATGATGATGACACAGATGATGATGACATAGATGATGATGAAGATGACATGCAGGACAAGAATGTCCTCAACAAGACTGTAGTTGGACAGGAGATAGTCGGAAGGTATGTCTTATCTTGAGCATGTCCTATGCTACCTGTATTTTGTCCCATATGTGACCAGACACATCTGAGATTTTAGCATATCTGATAATAGTATTAAACATGGAAGCCCTGCTCAAAGGCGGTGGAATGTAGGGCTTGGACAATGAAAGTGGAGGGGCACCTATTGTTTGGCAGACAAAAAGTGCCCCTGCACTTCCTCTGCTTCTGTAGCTTAAGTGCTATATATTATGAAGCAGTATGGTTCTTTTGACTTTGATCTTATATCCTGTATGTTGTATGATTATGTCATATGAAACTTGGTTACCTCTAGGGCACCAAAGAACAACAACCAAAAAAAAAACATTAAATAGATTTGATTTGATTTATCATATGCATTTGTCTGGTATGTGTGTGAGTGTGTGTATACATGTATTTATATGTATAAACTAAATCGTGAAATGTGTGACAACGTAGCCCACAAAACCTGATAATAAGCTTACATGTATTTCTAACAGAGTCCAAAGTACTCCGGTATTATCGTAGATAGATCAGACTTCATCGATTTCCTGTAGCCCTTGCACTTGATCGTCTTCCAATTTTTATAAAGGGTACAATATCATCCCTCTCCCTGCCCACCCTGTATAGCTTTTAAGATTCAATGTGTTTTTCTGTTTTTATTTGATTATTTAATTTGAACACCTGTAAAATGGCGCCTGGCTGGAATGCTTCCTCGAGAGTGGAGAAGGTGCACACATTGTATGCAGGCAAGCCTGAATGCGATGACCGGGGTAATAATATTACTGTAAAGCACTTTGACACTTCTCAGAGAGACGTATTAGGAGCTATGTAAATGCAGAATATTGCCTGACGAAGTCTAGCAGCTTGCAGACGAAACGTCGCTTTCCTACTACGTTTGCTACATCGTGAGACAACTGGTTATTTCTTCTACTCAATCCTTCACCACGATGAACCTCTTCCACATCATGCAGAATATTATTATTAATATGATTTTAATTCATCAACATCAGCGCGGTTTCATATTTTGATGTCATCCCATGATCACCTGCACTATAAAGAAGATTCCCAAAATATGTTTTCCTGCCGTAATCTTCAGGGACTTTATTAGCCAGATTGTTCATCTCAACAAATATTTTTTAAAGCCAAGATTATTCATGTTACTAACTTGCCAGATTTTTTCCATGCATATAGCTTTGTCTTCATGTACACTCCCTTCTATTATCATCGACCTCAGTTGATTTTGCATCTTTTCTATATGACTCCTTTCTCAATTAAAGGCATTAGTTAACATTGTTATGATTTTAAAAAAAAATTATTTTGCTACTTGAAAATGGGATAAGCAGAAGTGTTATGTGTAAAAATTCCAGTTTTGAAAGTTTCAGAGTATAATATCCACGGGAAGTATTTTTAAATATTAGAAATGTGTACCAATGTTTGAAAAATATATGAGGGTCGGTTGCACAGACCAAACGTAAGGAGTGCGCATACACACATGACTCAACGGACTGCACTGTGTATATTGACGTATCACGCGGCGGAAGGCAGGTAACGGTATTTTTTAATTCGTGCAAACAGTCCTCTTAGTTCATTGTCTCTCGAGACGAAAGCTAATAAAATCGTGGTTTGCGTCTAACTTACAGCTTTTCATTCCAAATTATGGTTGGTTTCAGGGTTTTTGAGTACAAATACAAGTACTCATACACATGTTTCCTCTTAGTTTGAGAATTTTTTAAATCAGCTACTCACAAAGTTAGCCAATGCCTTTAATATGATTATCATCCACAGAAGAACTGAAAAGATATTTTGAATATCATTTGTGCAGTATTTTGACTACTCCCTCCCTCCCCCCCCCCCAAAAAAAAAGTGTTAAGTGGCACAAATGTGGGCCAACATTGAAACCAAAGCCTGATATTCAGGTGGCAACCTTGCTCTGAAAGGTAAAGTTATTCTCATATGACAGAATTGATGTTTTTCATGCTGAGGATATCAATCATCAATGGATGTAATCCAATCCATTATACATCAGGAAGATCAACAAACTGTTATGAGTAGCTGTGCAAATCATTCTAACATATCACCAGCCAGAAGAAGGACACATTAGAGAGAAGGGAGGATAGATGAAGAATTGGGTCAAGAATTGCTTGTTCCTAATCCTCTTCAAGACTGAATGGAAAGATCCGACCTTGTCAGACCTTGACAGGCTTGTCCTTGAAGATAGAGGTAGGAAGGGATTTGTGTGTCCTTCCTTAACCCAGTTTAGGGCACAGGGATTCCAGCTATTGCAAGAAACAATTCCCTTTATCTAGTCTTTTCTCTTCTATACTCTGCTTGGTGCATTGCCATTATCCCACTGAGGAAAAATTGATGGCATAAATATTGGAAATAGACTTAGCTGGAAAAAATGCAAATTTGCCAAACCATGAAATATAGAATAGCAAAACACCCACAACTATTAATTGTAGTTAGGACTGGGTGTGAATTTGATGTGTTTTTCTTCTGTATGTAAAGATTCTGTGAAAAATACTCTATGCTTCATGATGTATGGAGCAAAAGAGTATGATCATAGAAAACTTTGATGCAGGGTCTTTTGTTGAGGCTACTTTTATCCTAACACTAACTTAATGGGAGATGAAGAATGTGGTAGATGACATTAGTAATCAAAGAAAAATGTTCAGAATTAATATTTCAAAAAGATTAGGAAATCAATTGGAAAATGTATACCCCCCCCCCCCCCCCGAAAGAGAGAAAGAGAGAGAGAGAGAGAGAGAGAGATATTCAAGAACTCTGTTGTACCAATTACCCCTTTACTTCACTGGGATGGAGAGTGTCAAATGTAGATTAAATGCTTGCCAACCAGGACAATAGTGCTATGGTTGGGAATTGAAACTTGTACCAGGTGTTTTATGTGTTATTTTCTGCTAGACCTCAGTAGCCATTTAAGTGAATAGTACTAAGCATGAGATTCGGGGCTGCGTTTCATGAAAGCGTCATAAGTCTAAGTTCATGGACATCCCATTGAAACGTGTATTAACTCTACAACACACGTTTCAATGGGATGTCCAAGAAGTTAGACTTATGACGGTTTCATGAAACGGCCCCCAGACCCTCAAGCTCACAACTGCAACTCAAGTGAATAAACTACTATAATGGCACTCAAACAATTCTTTTCATATTTTTAAACTATTGTGTTTTCAGTCTTTACCGAGATATGAAGAATTTCTAGCCTGATCGATACATTCTACATGCTTCATATATTTACAACTCAATACTGTTTAGGACTTCAAGATGTTCCCAAAATGCAGCTCATTTCAGATATATTTTGGGGATAAGTCCACTTTACTGGTGCCATGTGAACCTAGCCTTCCATTTCTTCTATACATGTAGGTGTCTGTGACAGGGGCTGTCACATTTCAGATATATTTGGTGATAAATCCACTTTACTGGTGCCTTATAAACATAGCCTTCCATCTCTTCTATACATGTAGGTATCTGTGACAGAGGCTGTCACATTTCAGATATATTTTGGTGATAAATCCACTTTACTGGTGCCATATAAACATAGCCTTCCATCTCTTCTATGTAGGTGTCTGTGACAGGGGCTGTCACATTTCAGATATAATTTGGGAATAACTCCGCTTTACTAGTGCCATGTGAACCTAGCCTTCCATCATGTCCTCTATACATGTAGGTGTCTATGACAGGGGCTGTCGGAAGGCTCGATCACGTCAATTACCCTCTTCCCTAAAGACTTTATCAAACGCTCTCAACCAAATCTCCGGAGGCGTAAATAAGCGCACCTTATCAAAGATCAAGCGGCAATGACAGACACTAGCTTCCATTCTCTACCATTTCTTCCTCACCTCTGTCTTATTTGATTTTCTTTCTCGGTCTTTGTCTTTTTCCATACACCTCCGTATCATTAGATTTCTCTGTAATTTTTGTCTTTTGCAATGCTTTTCTGTTTGCCTCTCCTTTTGAGATGCTGCTTTATCCAGTTTTTCTGTATGTTTGAATCTCTTTCTACCTTCTTACCTCTAATAAATGAAGTTCAAATGATTATAAGGAAAAATAATTAAGTTTGAATATGCCTGCCTGCTTTTCTGTTGCCTCTCCTTTTGAGATGCTGCTTTATCCAGTTTTTCTGTATGTTTGAATCTCTTTCTACCTTCTTACCTCTAATAAATGAAGTTCAAATGATTATAAGGAAAAATAATTAAGTTTGAATATGCCTGCCTGCTTTTCTGTTTGCCTCTCTTTTTGAGATGCTGCTTTATCCATTTTTTCTGTAGGTTTGAATCTCTTTCTACCTTCTTACCTCTAATAAATGAAGTTCAAATGATTATAAGGAAAAATAATTAAGTTTAAATGTGCCTCCTCGCGCATCTCTCTTTCATTCTCTATCCCTATCTCCTGTCTCTCCCCCCCCCCCCCCCCCTCCGATTTCCCCTGCCCCATCATTTGTCTTATCACCTTTGTCCTCTAAATCTGAATTAAATGTTAGAATACTAATACCAGCATTTTCTTCATGATGATTTATTTGTCATCCAATAGTTTTTAAGCTTCAGAGACATCTGTTCATGACCCCTTTTTTCAAGTGAAATAAAAAGGAACAATTTGATAATCTTTATATAATTTCTGAAGTATTGAAATGTTTTTTGACATTTTCAGAGAAAATTGGATAGGCTGCATGTCACTTTAGACTGGCCAATATTGAAAATTTATTCCAGCCATTTGTGCCTGAATTCAAAGAGGCATTACTCCCTTTGTTGATCTTCCATTCTTTTTTTCTTCATTGTTAAATCACCCCTTTCTGTTTACTAGGCCACACATTAGCCCTTCTTGCTCTTAAAGCACCACTTGATGATCAGCATACTGCTTTTTATTTGTTCAAGTCGTCCATAGTGTATGTCTGCTGGGGACTGATGGGAAATGACTCGCAATGTGTATAAACATGAAGGCTGTCGACAACCTGTCAATCAGTTTGAAGTCTCATCATATAATGATAGATAGCTCTCCACTTCTGATGCTATTTAAATGAATTGGTGAAGAAGGCTTTCTCCCATGGGGAGAAGGACGGCTTGCAAACATTGGAAATACTTGTTCAGGACAGTAGTTAAAGGTACATTCTCATTAGCCTAAATTCGCTTTAGCTTGAATCTTCTTAAAATTTCATTTTCAATTTTCATCATTTAATGATAGATAGCTCTCCACTTCTGATGCTATTTAAATGAATTGGTGAAGAAGGCTTGCTCCCATGGGGAAATGGATGGCTTGTAAACATGTGGAAACGTTGTTCAGGACAGTAGTTGAAGGTATATTCTCATTAGCCCACAATATAGCTTTAGGTTAGAGCTTCTTAAGAAATCAGTTTGAATTTTGATCATTTAATGATAAAAAGCTATCCACTTGTGATGCTATTTAAATGAATTGGTGAAGAAGGCTTTCTCCCATGGGAAGATGATGGCTTGCAAACTATGGGAATCCTTGTTTAGGACAGTTGTTTAGGTGCATCTCTGGTATTCTGCACAAACTTTAACTTGAAATTAGACCAATCAGAGCTTCTTTAGAAAAAAAAAGTCTAAGTTGAAGCTCTCCCTCCCTCCCTCCCTCTCTCTCTCTCTCTCTCTCTCTCTCTCTCTCTCTCTCTCTCTCTCTCTCTTTCTTTGCCTGAGTAGAACAGTACTCCTGCACTCAGGGAACTGGCTCAACTTTTGGAGAATATTACAAGGTGCATCTTCACCAAGTTAGCCCATTAGTTTGCTGAGACTGATCTGGTTCTGTCATGAATAAACCTTTGCGTAGGATAAGAGCTTGAAGTACAAGTGCAAGGGTGAAATAGGCCACTATTTGCGTCTTTACTGTTTGTCTGAGCTAGTTTCATTCTGGCCACTTCCTCAAATCAACTCCTATTCGGCTGGCTATTTTGAAAATTTAAAATGAAGGCATTTCCAAACATGAATATGTAGACAAGTTTGAAAGTAAGAATTGAAAGTCATTTTTTTTATCATGAATGGCAATTTTTAGCCATTGTACTGTAATTTAACAACCAGCAATAAAACTTTTTACTTATAAAAACTACCCCAAAGTTATATTCATCACTATTTTGAGTGTATTTCAACTTGCAACATCTTTGAACAGAACTCTTTGAAGTTGCCATTTTGTTTATATTAAATAAACCACAAAAAAGTGAAACAAACAGTAAAATAGGAGATTTGCCTCATTTGGAAAATTACGTCTATTCAAGCAGGACTTAATCATAGTAGGTTTTGATCATACATTTGGTTCTTATATACAACAGGGTTAACCCATTTGTGACAGAGGGTCCACATTTTGTGGTTTGGTGTAATAACTTTTGATGCAAAGCCCTAAAAATCATACCAAATACATGAGCAGAAAGAGCAACAAATTCTACACATACTGTGCCCATTTTTGTTGCATCAATATTTGTTGTTTGATGCTGAAATCTTTTAAAGGAAAATAAGCATTAAAATCCTTAAATTGGCAATGCGATGAAAATGTTAAATTAACCGTTTTTCCCTGCAAATTGGCAACTTTATGACTTCTTATCATACACTCTGTGGTTGTGTGTCAATTTATATTTATTTCAGATACATGATGTTTTATAAGAAAAATGTAGCAATAAAAGAAAAATGTTGGTGTTGCCAATTTGAAGAATAAAAGCTGATCAAATTAGGCTTTAAATAAATTCCTGTCACAAATGGGTTAACAATCCATCATGTTCTGTGCATTTAACTCCTAATATGCATGTCAGACGAGCAAAAGTAAATGGGTGTAAAGGTGATCAGATATATTCAAGCAAAATTGACTAATTTCTAACTGTAAATCTTTACAGGAAAATGATTTCTGAAAGTCATATTCTTTCAGTTTGGGATTATCCTTGTTTCAGCCTTCACAGTTTTTGTTTGAGCTGAGCCAAGAAGTGCCGGTATAAAGTACCGTAAACTGGGGTGGCTTTGGACAAATTTTAACTATTTCTATCAATATCTTCATTATGAACAGAGGAATTCTAGGGGTAATGTGGGGGTTGGCAAGTACCAATAAAGAGGAAATCGTGTTATATAGAATTCCCTGCGGTTTATTTTATTTCATGATTATTTTTTTGGTCAAAGTTTGTCCAAAGTGACCCCGGAGTTTGGGGTGACTTTGGACAACCATAAAAATCCCCTTGCATAATCACCTGTACAGCTAAGTGTCTAAAGTAAACCTCCTTATGGGGGAACTATGGACTACAATACCGTTTTTTTTTAATCTTAACAACTCCAATTTGTTCAATTTTTTTCAACAGCCACCAAATAATGACTTACAAGTACGTACGTTTTGTGGTGGTATTTTGGCTACACATATAAGAACTTTCATTTTAAAGAGGCATTAATAGACACTTGGTTGCACACTTTTTTTTCAAGATTTTGTAATCAAATTTGATATTTTGAATTCTTATTAGCCTAAATATTCAAAATAGTAAATGAACAAATTTGAAAAAGGGTAGTTAAGCAGGGCAATGCATGAATTTTCTATGGACCTGCTACTTGCGATTAGCACGGTTAGTAGTTGACTATGTGGTTAGCTTTGGACTACAATACAGTTTTTTTTTTAAAATCCTAACAACTCCAATCTGTCCAATTTTTTTCAACAGCCACCAAATAATGACTTACAAATACAACTTGTACATGTACATACGTTTTGTGGTGGTATTTTAGCTGCAAAATTTTGCTAACAATAAACATGTAAGAACTTTCATTTTAAAGGGGCATTAACAGACACTTGGTTGCATACCTTTTTTCAAGATTTTGTAATTAAATTTGATATTTTGAATTCTTATATGCCTAAATATCCAAAGTAGTAAATGAACAAATTTCAAAACGTGTTGTTAAACAGGGCACTGCATGAATAGTTACGTAGCTGTCGAACATTTGGTACTCCTTTGATGTCCAAAGTCACCCTGTACGTGAAGCCAAATCATGGGGTGAAATTGGACATGACCTATTTTCAGATTTGCAAGGGTGGTCAGGTATCAAGACTATACAGGTGGGTTCATGATCCCTTTATGTTCACTTTCCAACCAGTAGGCTTGAGCTTCCATTCTTCTGTATTTCTGGAGTACCAAAAGTTTGACAGCCATAAAAATTAAGCATTTTATGGACCCTGCAAAGAAAAGTACAAAAACAATATAAGGCAATGAAATATACAAGAGCACAATGGTCATTCATAATATTCACACATTCCCCTAAAATAACATACAGAAAAAATACTGGAAATACCACAAGGAAAAGAATGTAAAATGAAACAATACTTTTTTCTGTTGTTTCCAAAGTCACCCCTATGTCCAAAGTCACCCCAGTTTACGGTACTCTGAATTAAAATGATTTTCATCAAGAGGTTATTTGAATGGGTTTTTTTTTATGTGCTTCGATTTTACACGTTTCTTTGGGAGTCTGATTAAGTCTTGTATTTAAAACATACACAGATGATTGTTAGCACCTGAATAGAGCTAACACATTATATTGAAAAACCAAATGGCATTTAGGAGAAATCCTGAATTCTCGTAACTCTTGCATAAAGAGATTTTAAGTTTAGTCATTCTTGCTTAACAACATATTAATATAAAGAGAAAAACACTTTGAACAATGCTTTGGGTTTCCTTAGTCCCTCTTATTTTTTTGTCCCCCCCCCCCCCAAATCCCTGTACTCATTTAGATATACAGGACAATTTTGTCTTTTCTTTTCGTGATCAAAGTTTCTGGTATATCTCCCTGTAATTCATAAATAAGGATGAAGGACAGAGTGTATCATATTATTAATGGTGCTTCCTATTACTAGCTCCATGTAGATTCACTACTTGAACAGGATATGAGTTCATATTGTATTACCATCTGAGGGATACTTGCTGTGGAATGATAAATATCAAAGGTAATACATCAAGAATAATTTGTAATACATTTATTAGGTCATGGCATTATAAAGTACATATATGTACTGCAAAGAAGCAATAATACAAATATTTGAACTATTAAAGGTAGTAGCCCACATTTGCAAGTGGCACCCAATCTGCACAAAAGTTTTACTTCAGATTGCTTTAAAACACAGAAAAACACTCAAAGTTTTAGATCCCAGTACATTCCTGTTTAGGATTGAGAAGGAAATATTCAACACAAATTTTCTTTTATTTTCTTTGTTTTGTAAAGGCATCTTCCTAACGCTTTAAGAGTAAAACCATTTATTTTTCACTTCTTCTTTGGAATATTGTTGTAAATTTGATAACATGATAGTTTTTGAATGAATGTCTGTCATTTGAAATTGAAATTGGCTTATTTCTCTTCAAATTCTGAAACAGTGTTGGGGCAATTGTGGTCTACTACCTTTTGATAGACAAAATCATCATTATTTTCTGAGTCATATTGTCAAGAAAAAGCTATGTATAATGAGATGCATCACTTTATGCATGCATGCATTAATGCCCTGCCCTAGTCCTCTGCCATTTTAACATGGCATTCCCGAAATTCATGAATTATTTGGGTATTTTTATCACAATTGATTATCTCTTTTATGCCTTCTGCAGCACATTCTGCCCATGCATTTGTGCATTATTCAGTATGTAAGGCACTTCCCTCCAAAATCATCAATAAACCCTCTCCATTTAATATATTTCATGTCAAATTAGCAGTAAATGAAGTATTCTAGTAGAAATTGCACTCTTGAAACTAATAATTAATGACAAGTTTCTCTAACATAGGGCTCAGAAGAAGGTAAGTCCTTTACCTTTCTGTTAAAGATGACTGAAGCCCGTTTTGTGTGTCTCCTGTTTCTTCGCCTGTTTCAGTGGAAACACTCTGTCCCTCGGATAGGACGTTAAACAGAGGCCTGTGTAGAGGAGAATCACCACCTTTGCATGTTAAGAACCCACTGCACTTTTTGAATAAGAGTATAGGGAAACCCCAGTGTAGTGGTACACCTGCACTCAGATTTTATCAGGGAGAAGAGACCCAAAGGTCAAGTTCCCTTAATCCTCTCCCAGACCTATGTGATGCTAAATAATTATAATGATAATACATGTATTAATAATAACTCTTATTGCGGCATAAGGGTGAATCCTTTTGTCTCGGCCTATTGTTCGGATTCACTTTTACGCACGCTCGATTTGCCTTAACACTCTCCTGCCCTATTGTGACGAAATAAACCCATTCATTGGATTCGCCCTATTGTAGGTTTAATATGATGTTATGATAATATGATAATGCTTATGATAATGATAATGATATGATAGTGATAATGATAATGATATATATTGTTTTTAATGTATATATGTTTTATTTAGTAATTTTCTCCCTCTCAAATAATTACTTTGATTAATTAAACTTAAATTAGTTTTCATAACTTTTATTATCATATCATTATCCAATTAGGGGGTCTACATCACACAAGCCTGTGCTTTTAGTACATCCCTCCACATGTTGTTTTGGTCACCTTTCTATGCCATATTCATTGTTTTGCAGTGTTTGTACTTGTATATATTGCTGTAATTTCATTGTAAATGTGGAATCTGAATAAATCAAATCAAATGATAATGAAAATGGTAATAATGATATGATGATAATGATAATTAATGAGAAAATATGTATCTGTTCTTTACTGTATCATTGCAGGTGGTTTTCGCCTCTTAATAACAAACATGAGAGCATTGTCAGGGGGGACTATGGTTGCCATGGCTACATCTCTTGAACCAAGTCTTCATGCCAACATGAGAACACCTGATATAGCTGAGGGTGTCCGTAAGTAGAGATCAAATACCAGTGTGTCTATTTTTCCTTTTTATTACCAATTATTGACTAAAAGAAGATTTATCTTACATTGTTGTTGTTGATTTTGTAATCACCATCATTATCATGACTGACTTCTTGACTTAATTGCACAGGATGGAGGACACCCTTGCGCTCCTCTGGGTGGTTCTCCTCCATTCACATCTGTCAGGAGCTTGATGTTCAACAGCCTTCAGACTTAACCTAGTCTTGGCACACTTGATCTTTCCACCTTAGAGGGGGGCATCATATCATCATTATCATTATTATCATTATTGCTATCATCATCATTATTATATTATCATCATCATTGTCATTACCATTATTATCCTTATCATTATAATAACCATCACTGTTGTTATTATATTTTAATTACTATCACCATCATTGTCATATAGCAGCAATTAGTCCTGCTTCTCTAGTTCAGGTAACTAGTTAGTTATTGGTTTATCTTTCCATTGGGCTCAACCCTCCCGAAGTGTCACAAGAAGGGGTGTTGGAGGGGTGTGACAGCCCCATCAAGCATTTTCTGGTGGCAATTCAACATTTGTAGGTTATCACAATTCTAAATGTTGATGACCATTTTAGCCGAAATTCACAAAGGTGGATTAATTTAGACCATGGTCTATGCAAATTTTATGGCATAAGTGCACTTGACTTAGCACGTACAAGAAAGGTTCAGTAATGAATGTGTGTTGGGAGGGGGGGTCAAATGACACTAAATTCACGCTAGTTGCCATGGTTTGGACCACGATTTATGTCAATTATTTGAATGACACGGTCTAACCGTGGATGCTAATTCATGCTAGTTGCCGTGAATTATGCATTTCAACTAGCTGAATTTAGCATCCTTTGCCAAACACACCCCGTTCATTATTGGACCTTTCTTGGTGTTTGCGCTAAAGTAAGTGCACTTTACATATACCACAAAATTTGCATAAACCATGGTCTAAATTGAAACCACCTTTTTGAATTTTGGCCATTAAGTTTATTTTTGTTGTTTTGATTTTTGCTTTTGTTTCTATTGCTGTAAAAAAAAAATATTCAGAAAGGTCTCTTGACACAGCTGAAAATCTCCACTGCATCGTGTCAGTGAACTCTACCATTCAAAAAGAATTTTTATAGCAGAATAAATCATATTTAATGAAACCATTGGCTTGACAAATTGCCATATGGGCCAAAGGGGATGTAAGTACCATAAAACATTCACACTACTTCAATCTTCTCAAGTGACATTTTAGAGATGAAGTGGTGAATAAATTCATTTGAATTCATTTCAATTAAAATTTCATTTCACACTCCAGTGAAAGGACTCATTTTAGATGACAGGTTTTTATCTTTTTCAAAACTTAACTAAAAGTTTGACCTTCCTTCATCCATCTCTAACTACTAAATACAAAAACCTGTACATCTTGAAAATAACAAATTAAGTAAAATAAAACAGAACAAAACAAAAACATTTTAACAACATTTTGACATTCTGCCAAGGGGCTTACAATGTGTTGTGCTTACTGTCGTATAATACAATAGTGCTTATATCTTAGCTCATCTCATTACATTTATGAATTCATTAAATCTTGAAAGTTCTAAAAGAACTGTCATTTAATCTTGTGTGTGCAGGGGAGGGGAGCTGTGTGTACATGCACAAGTAAATAGACAAATTAGGTTCCGAAATTTGACTAAATGAGAAAGTGACTTCACTTTTTAAACTTTTATTGCATTGTTAAGGCTATGATTTACAAGGTTAAACACATAAATATGTCTTCTAAATCTACAGAAACAAAAAAAGGTTTACCACCCAGATCCTAATTACCCATAGAGTACTATAACCCAATTCTACCAATAATACCCCCTATCTTCCACTCTCTCTCTCTCTCTCTCTCTCTCTCTCTCTCTCTCTTGTTATCTCTTCCATTTGTCTTACTATCTTCACCCGTTTTGTTTCAATATAACTAGGCTGTCTTTATGGGTCTGTTTCTCTTTCTTAACTCTTCTAGAGTCTAGACACGTCTGCATTTCCTTGCTGTAGTTTAGAAACATATCAGATTAGGTTAAGACAAATTATCAACCCATATGGAACAAGATCAGACTTAAGAAATATGTTTCATTCAATCCCTCCTATCATTACTCTCATGCTTGTTATTTTATTGTTACTATCATTTTCCTCTTCCTGTTTTTCTCTGCTTGCTTGCCCTCTCTATATTCACTTTTTAAATCTTTTATGATATATTTCTATGTTGATGTGATCATGTAGATGACCTACTTCTCAAAGAGTCACCATGTCAACATGTCATGATCCCCTCACCCCAGTGTTGCTAAGCACCAACAGTGTACATGGATGTTGGGGATACTTTCACCTTCCAAGTCTCTGCAAGCTATGTTGGACAAAGTGAGTTTTGATAATATGCTTTTTACTGCACCTGTTTTTCACAGTGTTTATTTTTCCCCATTTTGGTGACCTTTTGAAATTGTTTATTATTGTTTATTGTCATATGTCAAATATTTTCAGCCTTGAGCTTCAGTAGGGTAACAAAAGGGCACATGTTTGTTGTTCATTCCACTGGGTTGGGGCACAAAATCACATGATGTCCATGTATCAACAGTTCATTTCACAATGAAGATTCATATGTGTCAATAGCCCTGTTCATATACCCAGCTATCCATAAGATAGGCACTAATGTTACACCTATTTTACAAATATGCTTTGGACTGCTGCGGATACGAACGGTTTCCCACCAAATATTGGCAGTATTTGGCTTCCTCCTATTTTAACGCTTATTTTGCGCCTATTTGACACCTATTTTACCCTTGGAGACCTAGTAATAATTACCGTATTTGCAGATACCTGGTGTATATAAACAGGATCAGCAAACAGGTGCAACAATTACGGCTTGTGAAGTGGAGCGTAGCGTCTTGTTGATGGGTTTGACCTTAGCCTAATGTGCATTGTACGCTTCATAACCAAGATGCAATGCGGGACTTGCCAATAGAAAAAATACCACATATTGCTGATGCGAATATGAATGGGGATGAAAGGGAGAATACCGCAATAATACAGTAATATTACCATATTTTGCCTATACATGACGATGTCCATAGGAAATTGCTTACCAACGTGCATCGGTGGTATTGCGGTATCAATTGGGTGATATGAACGGGGCTAATATGAGGTAGGTCTCCACCATCTCCTACATAGTTTGGTTTGGTTTGGTTTTGGTTTGGTTTGGTTTGTCTTACCTGACTGCTAAGAAAGCATGAATGCTTGTAAATAAGCAAACATAGGACCAATAGCTTTAAATTCTCTCTGAGGGACCTGGTAATGAAGATTAATGCCTTACCAAGGGCACTAGCCAATCGACTTGGTTTCCTATATCCTATATTTATTGTGCAAAAGTTTCATGTCATGATGAATTCCTGGTATTCCAGTAGGTAAGAATTCTGAAAGCATACTTCCCCATCTGGCTTCAATACAACACAAGATGGCAGTGTTGCGCTTTTTGTCAAAGAATACTTTGGGAGAACAAGCTTTCATCTATTCTACATCTCTCTCTCTCTCTTTCTCTTCCTCTCTCTCTCTCTCTCTCTCTCTCACTTCCTTGCACTATCAGCTACCCTCTCAGTGTTCAAACAATTTAAACCACCAACATGTTCAATCTAAATGTAATTTTTCAGATATATCCCAATTAAATTCATCCACAATTATGAAATTAGTTATCTGTATATGCAAATTTATTGTACACAAGGAATGATAAGGGCCCAAAATTTTCAAGTTACATTCCAGTTCATCAACATGGTGAAGATGATCATTACCATTAATAAATTGATATGGTGACTTTTATTGATAGTTCGGTCAGTAATGAGAAAGCTATGATGTCTGTACAGGTTACCAATCCATCTCTTATACATGTCAAGACATCACGTACATACAATAGATATGGCATGGAAACAGCTGTCATCACCGTACGACACAGAGTACACAATAAAGTAAGTTACTTACGAGATAAGCCTATAGTTAAGCAAAGGGCATAATACTGTTTATGGAGTAAACATATGATTGTGAAGTTGACATCATTAAGACTTATATGACATACCTTTTTATGTATATAACTGTTAGGATGCCTCTTTTCAGTTTTATTTGTCATGAATACTTATGCTACAAAGCATTTCATAGCAATTTAGTCCTTTGAATGCTATTGTGATGTGCTCAAGATGTTGTTTTTTATCCAAATAAACTATTAGATTCAGTTATATACCAGGTCCAGTGTTTTCCACACTTTTTAAAAATACCATTTCTTCGGGTGCCCAGCAGAAGGGAACGAGCGCCACTTGATCGTCAAAAGGGAAGGAAAAGACAAATGCGGTCAAATATTTGAGATATTCTAAGAAATCTATGAATGATTTCTCAAGAATATTCCAGAATAGATCTGGTATAAATTCTTGAAGTAATTATTCATAGATTTCTTAAAACATTTAATATTTGACGTTATGTCTCTTCATTCCCTTTAGCCGGTCAGAGGCACTTGTTCCCTTCTGCCGGGCAACCGACAATTTAAAGTGTGGAGTATCATCTGAAGAAAAGGGAATATTTGTATTAACCATCTTGAAATGGTTTGTGACTAATTTGATATACTTCAATTGGTTCTTTGTGATATTCTCTTGCTTTGAAAGAGTTCAAAGATTGCTGAAGTACAGAAAGCAGAGCTTGTTCTACAATGTATGAATATCATGAGGAAAAAAATATATATGTTGTGGAAGTTGTAACCAAGAGAGTACAGCATTAACAAACTTAATTCTCATTTTGGACAGGGTATTTCATCAATCCTGATCAATATTCCATCAGCATCTCTTCAGTGTAACTCAGTCTGCTTCACATTGACCATACACTGTACCTGCCCACCAACCAAGAGACTTCATTTTGTGTATGATCCACCAGTCACTGTACAAGACTTCCTCTAGGTTCACCAAAGAATAGGAAGAACCAGTCTCTACTCACCACTCTAGATGTAAGATTTCCGCGATGCAGAAAATGAAAAAGTTTCCCAGAATTCAGGAAGAACACGGAATTCACGGAATTTCATGGAAAACGCGATTTTTTAGGCCAAAAAATTGAATTATGAAAATACAGCGAAAACAAAAAAAGAAAAGCAAAATCCATAAAACAAAAGCTGCATCAGCAGAAATTCTCAATCAAACATGATCGCAGTGTTAGTAGAATGTGTTTGCGAAGCTTCAGTTATATCTGCATGTATACTGCAATGTGTATATATTGTTGGCTTCCCGGAAAAAGGCCACTAATGCGCACATATGCGAAATGTACGTTTTCGAGAAAAACGCGAATTAAGTTTTGACCTTGGTTTTTAGCAGCTAGTGTATTATTTTTCCGTCCTAACTCTCAAACTTTCTGACAGTAAGATTTTTCCCTCAATGATATTTCATTGCTTTTATTAAAACACTCTAAAGATGTTCTAATCCTTGCATTTTATCCTGAACGGCTTTCTTCGGGGCACAAAAATGCGCAAGTATGTAATCCAGTTCCCGGAGAGAAGGCCGCTAACACGAAGCAGTCTATGCACGTAAGCACGTTGAGCGAAGAATTAGTGTCTTTCTTCCGGGAACAAAAAATGCCGCAGTAGTTCCCAGAAAAAGGACGCTATTGCAAATCAGTCTATGCGCGTAAGCACTTTGAGTGAGGAGGAATTCACGTACTTGCGTAATTTGTTTTTTGGCTTATTACGTCATAATGAGGTCAAATTGAGGTTCGAGAATGGTACCAGAAAAAAAGCTTATGACATGCTTTTTCCATTTCTACAATAAAAAAAATGGCAGGAAAAATGAGAAAAGGTCGATAACGGTCTTTTACCGGGAAGCTGACGATATGAAGGTAACTTAGATATTTACTATTGCAATTGCTTTTTCACTGAAAAACACAGAATTTGCATTTAAGAAAATGGAGAACTGGGGTCGACTTAAATGTCAGTTAATAAAATCTTTGATCCTCAAAAAAAAAGCTATGTTGTAATATGTTTTCACCAACAAAAAAATAACAGAGCAATATGTTTTATTTTATGATCTATTGACAAGCTTCTTATGAATACTAGTAATGAATATTTTGCTTTTATTTTTCTTCTGTACAGACAAGTCCATGTTATTTTGTCCAATACATTACAGGCTGCATTTAATATTCTAGTATATCTGACCATTGTAGCAAAATAAAAGCCCTAATTGAGCTTCAGTAAGACTCAGCAGAGGATAAGATGATAAATTCTATAAAGTTAGTTGATGTTTATAAGTCAACAACACTTGGTAATACATGGGACGCAAAATAACTTAATACCTTGAACCTACTCATTCATGCTACAAATAATCAAATGGATTGGATAGTGTAGATAAGTGTACTATTTATTATAAGATTTTTTATGACTGTTTGTCAATAGGTCAATTATAGACCACCATCTAGGTTGGGTATATCTGTTCCACTGACCAGCAATATATACAATGCAGACCCTAGTCAGCCAAGACTTAATGACCACTATGAAATATCAAAGGTATGTATGCTAGATGTCATGCTTACGGTATTGATTATTTTTATTTCATTGCAGGATGTTTAAAACATTTGATATTTCATCCACAGTGTGTGATGGGATGAGGGGGCCAATTATCTCTTTTAGATACAAGATTTTTTTTTTTTTTTTAAGATTGCCATATATATGCAAATTAATTACATGGTCAGTTTATTTTTATTTGAATGCAAATGAATACCCACTTCAAATGATTTTCAAACAGTAGAATTCTCTTTAGAGCTGAAATGTAATTTGTAGCTTTCATTGAGATATGTGTATACATACTTGCTTCTTGAAGAACACAGAGGGAATTTTGATGCATTATTGTGATTTATAAGTTAGATGTAGTTATAGAAGAGTAAGTTTGATTCTTGCAGTGATGAGAAATCTGACTTCATGTGCAACATATATTTCATTTATCCATCTATTCCCATGTTTTCAATCTGTGTAGATATTATTTCAAATGACTTGACTAAATTTCCTCATTTCAGGCTAGTGGTTTGTACAAGCAATGTGCAGGTAAACAGTCTAGAGAGGAATGCCAGTGTACTGATGAGATGAAACTATCATCATTAGAACTCTTCACAGACTGCAAAGAAAAGGTCAGAATAACACTAGTAGTTACAGTGATACTAACATTTCTCAGCACTTCTGCCCTACTTTGGCAAAAGGAAGCAAGTGACAAAAGTGACATTTTCTGTAAAAGAGCAAAATGTGCCTGTCATTTATACTGACATCAATGGAATATCGTCATGTCTTAACCTAACACATCTCTTGATCAGCAAGATGACTGTTTACGCATAAAAATTGGCGTAAAGAAAAGCAGCTTACATTAATGAAAAAACATCAATAACTCAGATTTGGTTGATATGTCACTTACTTCCTTTTGCCACAGTAAGCAAACTTATATACAGTGGTTTATTGGAAAAGGAAATCTAAATTTCCCAATCAATTACTGAAGGAATGATTATATTATGTCCTGATAAATCTCTATAATTTGCGTTTTTTTTAAAATTCATGCTCTTTTATACAATTCTAAACATGTTATGATATTGCTGTGCATTAATGATTATGAAAGGTAGAAATAATTTAGCAGTGCCAAAAGTAGTTTGCACCCTCCAGTAATTGGATCAAATATATGACATTGCATCCCAACAGAAAAGGGTTCAGTCACTCCTGTATGTCTATCATAATTGAGAATCTGTATCCTCATCTTGTGGTAAGTAAAAGCGGTGTAAAAAGGACCAAGTCTAGATTGTATCTTACATACTTACAATTATAGCACATACTGAGTCCATCTATTCTCTTTCATTTCTTTGAGGAAGGTTAATCATTCACCTACACTGAAAATCTGTTACCTTTATCTAGTGATGATTGAGAAGGACAAAGAGGACCAAGTCTTGACCATACCTTACATTCTTACAACCATATTACAAGCAATGAATTCAAATACTCCATACAGGTCTTTTGTATCACCTAAACAGAGAATCTCTACCCTCATCTAGTGATTGGTGAGAGGGGCAAAGAGGACCAAATCTTAGCCATACCTTACATTCTTACAACCATATTACAAGCAATAAATTCATATACTCCATACAGGTCTATTGTATCACCTAAGCAGAGAATCTCTACTCTCATCTAGTGATTAGTGAGAGGGCAAAGAGGACCAAGTCTTAGCCATACCTTACATTCTTAGAATCATATCACCAGCAATGAATTCATATACTCTCTTTCACTTATACAGGTTTATCGTATCACCTACACAGAGAATCTCTGCCCTCATCTAGTGATTAGTGAAAGGGGTAAAGAGGACCAGGACCTGGGGGGCATTTCATGAACAGTCTTGACAGTGATCTTCATTGCATAATTTGCTCTCAGCCAATCAGATGCAAGGATTTTCAGTAGCTTATAACAGTTGTCAGTGAAAATCACTGACAAAACTCTTCATGAAACACTCCCCAGATGTACATTACATTCTTACTATCATAAGACAAGCAATGAGTTCATATATTCTCTTTCACTCATAAAGGTCTATTGTATCACCTACACACTGTACACAGAGAACCTTTACATTCATCTAGTGATTAGTGAGAGGGGCAAAGAGGACCAAGTCTTATATCCATATGCTCTCTTTCACTGGTACAGGTCTATCGTATCACCTACACCGAGGATCTCTACCCTCATCTAGTGATTAGTGAGAGAGGTAAAGAGGACCAGGACTTGGATATACCTTATATTCTTACTATCAAGGAGGTCAATGACAGAGAAGACTTTGTAATTGAAGGTCAGGAAATCATTCTTTTTTCCTTTAATATCATTTTTTTTTTTTAAAGGAAAAGTGAAATGATAGAAAATTGCTTCACTTACATGTGCCTTAAGAATATGTCATGATAATGCATTCCCAAGTGAATTTTTTCGTGGCCCTACACAGATTGTTTTTCAGAATGGTATTTCATGTGAGAATAAGTGTTAAGTTCTTTATACACATCCAATTTTGTTTACCTGTGACAGTTTCGACGACGGGCTGTCATCTTCTTCAGACGGCGACTGATTGGCGAATGATGATTTTTGCGCCAATTAGAGAGGCTTCTGATAAGAGAACCCCCCTCAATATGAACCGGGATGGGGGGCATACCAACTGGCTGACATCTATGATGGCGCTATCACCCAAGCTTCACACCTGGGTGATTTCTAATTGGCGCCAAATCATCATTCGCCAATTAGTCGCCGTCTGAAGAAGATGACAGCCCGTCGTTGAAACTGTCACAGGTAAATAAAATTCTTGGATGTGTATAAAGAACTTAACACTTATCTAATTCACCATCCTGATGAACTTATTTCG
>CM057165.1:9512427-9569059 GCA_029962745.1 Echinometra lucunter | reverse complement strand
TGGCTCAACTTTTGGAGAATATTACAAGGTGCATCTTCACCAAGTTAGCCCATTAGTTTGCTGAGACTGATCTGGTTCTGTCATGAATAAACCTTTGCGTAGGATAAGAGCTTGAAGTACAAGTTGCAAGGGTGAAATAGGCCACTATTTGCGTCTTTACTGTTTGTCTGAGCTAGTTTCATTCTGGCCACTTCCTCAAATCAACTCCTAATCGGCTGGCTATTTTGAAAATTTAAAATGAAGGCATTTCCAAACATGAATATGTAGACAAGTTTGAAAGTAAGAATTGAAAGTCATTTTTTTTATCATGAATGGCAATTTTTAGCCATTGTACTGTAATTTAACAACCAGCAATAAAACTTTTTACTTATAAAAACTACCCCAAAGTTATATTCATCACTATTTTGAGTGTATTTCAACTTGCAACATCTTTGAACAGAACTCTTTGAAGTTGCCATTTTGTTTATATTAAATAAACCACAAAAAAGTGAAACAAACAGTAAATAGGAGATTTGCCTCATTTGGAAAATTACGTTTATTCAAGCAGGACTTAATCATAGTAGGTTTTGATCATACATTTGGTTCTTATATACAACAGGGTTAACCCATTTGTGACAGAGGGTCCACATTTTGTGGTTTGGTGTAATAACTTTTGATGCAAAGCCCTAAAAATCATACCAAATACATGAGCAGAAAGAGCAACAAATTCTACACATACTGTGCCCATTTTTGTTGCATCAATATTTGTTGTTTGATGCTGAAATCTTTTTAAAGGAAAATAAGCATTAAAATCCTTAAATTGGCAATGCGATGAAAATGTTAAAATTACCGTTTTTCCCTGCAAATTGGCAACTTTATGACTTCTTATCATACACTCTGTGGTTGTGTGTCAATTTATATTTATTTCAGATACATGATGTTTTATAAGAAAAATGTAGCAATAAAAGAAAAATGTTGGTGTTGCCAATTTGAAGAATAAAAGCTGATCAAATTAGGCTTTAAATAAATTCCTGTCACAAATGGGTTAACAATCCATCATGTTCTGTGCATTTAACTCCTAATATGCATGTCAGACGAGCAAAAGTAAATGGGTGTAAAGGTGATCAGATATATTCAAAATTGACTAATTTCTAACTGTAAATCTTTACAGGAAAATGATTTCTGAAAGTCATATTCTTTCAGTTTGGGATTATCCTTGTTTCAGCCTTCACAGTTTTTGTTTGAGCTGAGCCAAGAAGTGCCGGTATAAAGTACCGTAAACTGGGGTGGCTTTGGACAAATTTTAACTATTTCTATCAATATCTTCATTATGAACAGAGGAATTCTAGGGGTAATGTGGGGGTTGGCAAGTACCAATAAAGAGGAAATCGTGTTATATAGAATTCCCTGCGGTTTATTTTATTTCATGATTATTTTTTTGGTCAAAGTTTGTCCAAAGTGACCCCAAACTCCGGGGTCACTTTGGACAACCATAAAAATCCCCTTGCATAATCACCTGTACAGCTAAGTGTCTAAAGTAAACCTCCTTATGGGGGAACTATGGACTACAATACCGTTTTTTTTTAATCTTAACAACTCCAATTTGTTCAATTTTTTTCAACAGCCACCAAATAATGACTTACAAGTACATACGTTTTGTGGTGGTATTTTGGCTACACATATAAGAACTTTCATTTTAAAGAGGCATTAATAGACACTTGGTTGCACACTTTTTTTTCAAGATTTTGTAATCAAATTTGATATTTTGAATTCTTATTAGCCTAAATATTCAAAATAGTAAATGAACAAATTTGAAAAAGGGTAGTTAAGCAGGGCAATGCATGAATTTTCTATGGACCTGCTACTTGCGATTAGCACGGTTAGTAGTTGACTATGTGGTTAGCTTTGGACTACAATACAGTTTTTTTTTTAAAATCCTAACAACTCCAATCTGTCCAATTTTTTCAACAGCTACCAAATAATGACTTACAAATACAACTTGTACATGTACATACGTTTTGTGGTGGTATTTTAGCTGCAAAATTTTGCTAACAATAAACATGTAAGAACTTTCATTTTAAAGGGGCATTAACAGACACTTGGTTGCATACCTTTTTTCAAGATTTTGTAATTAAATTTGATATTTTGAATTCTTATATGCCTAAATATCCAAAATAGTAAATGAACAAATTTCAAAACGTGTTGTTAAACAGGGCACTGCATGAATAGTTACGTAGCTGTCGAACATTTGGTACTCCTTTGATGTCCAAAGTCACCCTGTACGTGAAGCCAAATCATGGGGTGAAATTGGACATGACCTATTTTCAGATTTGCAAGGGTGGTCAGGTATCAAGACTATACAGGTGGGTTCATGATCCCTTTATGTTCACTTTCCAACCAGTAGGCTTGAGCTTCCATTCTTCTGTATTTCTGGAGTACCAAAAGTTTGACAGCCATAAAAATTAAGCATTTTATGGACCCTGCAAAGAAAAGTACAAAAACAATATAAGGCAATGAAATATACAAGAGCACAATGGTCATTCATAATATTCACACATTCCCCTAAAATAACATACAGAAAAAATACTGGAAATACCACAAGGAAAAGAATGTAAAATGAAACAATACTTTTTTTCTGTTGTTTCCAAAGTCACCCCTATGTCCAAAGTCACCCCAGTTTACGGTACTCTGAATTAAAATGATTTTCATCAAGAGGTTATTTGAATGGGTTTTTTTTTATGTGCTTCGATTTTACACGTTTCTTTGGGAGTCTGATTAAGTCTTGTATTTAAACATACACAGATGATTGTTAGCACCTGAATAGAGCTAACACATTATATTGAAAAACCAAATGGCATTTAGGAGAAATCCTGAATTCTCGTAACTCTTGCATAAAGAGATTTTAAGTTTAGTCATTCTTGCTTAACAACATATTAATATAAAGAGAAAAACACTTTGAACAATGCTTTGGGTTTCCTTAGTCCCTCTTATTTTTTTGTCCCCCCCCCCCCCAAATCCCTGTACTCATTTAGATATACAGGACAATTTTGTCTTTTCTTTTCGTGATCAAAGTTTCTGGTATATCTCCCTGTAATTCATAAATAAGGATGAAGGACAGAGTGTATCATATTATTAATGGTGCTTCCTATTACTAGCTCCATGTAGATTCACTACTTGAACAGGATATGAGTTCATATTGTATTACCATCTGAGGGATACTTGCTGTGGAATGATAAATATCAAAGGTAATACATCAAGAATAATTTGTAATACATTTATTAGGTCATGGCATTATAAAGTACATATATGTACTGCAAAGAAGCAATAATACAAATATTTGAACTATTAAAGGTAGTAGCCCACATTTGCAAGTGGCACCCAATCTGCACAAAAGTTTTACTTCAGATTGCTTTAAAACACAGAAAAACACTCAAAGTTTTAGATCCCAGTACATTCCTGTTTAGGATTGAGAAGGAAATATTCAACACAAATTTTCTTTTATTTTCTTTGTTTTGTAAAGGCATCTTCCTAACGCTTTAAGAGTAAAACCATTTATTTTTCACTTCTTCTTTGGAATATTGTTGTAAATTTGATAACATGATAGTTTTGAATGAATGTCTGTCATTTGAAATTGAAATTGGCTTATTTCTCTTCAAATTCTGAAACAGTGTTGGGGCAATTGTGGTCTACTACCTTTTGATAGACAAAATCATCATTATTTTCTGAGTCATATTGTCAAGAAAAAGCTATGTATAATGAGATGCATCACTTTATGCATGCATGCATTAATGCCCTGCCCTAGTCCTCTGCCATTTTAACATGGCATTCCCGAAATTCATGAATTATTTGGGTATTTTTATCACAATTGATTATCTCTTTTATGCCTTCTGCAGCACATTCTGCCCATGCATTTGTGCATTATTCAGTATGTAAGGCACTTCCCTCCAAAATCATCAATAAACCCTCTTCCATTTAATATATTTCATGTCAAATTAGCAGTTAAATGAAGTATTCTAGTAGAAATTGCACTCTTGAAACTAATAATTAATGACAAGTTTCTCTAACATAGGGCTCAGAAGAAGGTAAGTCCTTTACCTTTCTGTTAAAGATGAACTGAAGCCCGTTTTGTGTGTCTCCTGTTTCTTCGCCTGTTTCAGTGGAAAACACTCTGTCCCTCGGATAGGACGTTAAACAGAGGCCTGTGTAGAGGAGAATCACCACCTTTGCATGTTAAGAACCCACTGCACTTTTTGAATAAGAGTATAGGGAAACCCCAGTGTAGTGGTACACCTGCACTCAGATTTTATCAGGGAGAAGAGACCCAAAGGTCAAGTTCCCTTAATCCTCTCCCAGACCTATGTGATGCTAAATAATTATAATGATAATACATGTATTAATAATAACTCTTATTGCGGCATAAGGGTGAATCCTTTTGTCTCGGCCTATTGTTCGGATTCACTTTTACGCACGCTCGATTTGCCTTAACACTCTCCTGCCCTATTGTGACGAAATAAACCCATTCATTGGATTCGCCCTATTGTAGGTTTAATATGATGTTATGATAATAATGATAATGCTTATGATAATGATAATGATAATGATAGTGATAATGATAATGATATATATTGTTTTTAATGTATATATGTTTTATTTAGTAATTTTCTCCCTCTCAAATAATTACTTTGATTAATTAAACTTAAATTAGTTTTCATAACTTTTATTATCATATCATTATCCAATTAGGGGGTCTACATCACACAAGCTGTGCTTTTTAGTACATCCCTCCACATGTTGTTTTGTCACCTTTCTATGCCATATTCATTGTTTTTGCAGTGTTTGTACTTGTATATATTGCTGTAATTTCATTGTAAATGTGGAATCTGAATAAATCAAATCAAATGATAATGAAAATGGTAATAATGATAATGATGATAATGATAATTAATGAGAAAATATGTATCTGTTCTTTACTGTATCATTGCAGTGGTTTTCGCCTCTTAATAACAAACATGAGAGCATTGTCAGGGGGGACTATGGTTGCCATGGCTACATCTCTTGAACCAAGTCTTCATGCCAACATGAGAACACCTGATATAGCTGAGGGTGTCCGTAAGTAGAGATCAAATACCAGTGTGTCTATTTTCCTTTTTATTACCAATTATTGACTAAAAGAAGATTTATCTTACATTGTTGTTGTTGATTTTGTAATCACCATCATTATCATGACTGACTTCTTGACTTAATTGCACAGGATGGAGGACACCCTTGCGCTCCTCTGGGTGGTTCTCCTCCATTCACATCTGTCAGGAGCTTGATGTTCAACAGCCTTCAGACTTAACCTAGTCTTGGCACACTTGATCTTTCCACCTTAGAGGGGGGCATCATATCATCATTATCATTATTATCATTATTGCTATCATCATCATTATTATTATTATCATCATCATTGTCATTACCATTATTATCCTTATCATTATAATAACCATCACTGTTGTTATTATTATTTTAATCACTATCACCATCATTATTATTATTATCATCATCATTGTCATTACCATTATTATCCTTATCATTATAATAACCACCACTGTTGTTATTATTATTTTAATCACTATCACCATCATTGTCATAACAGCAATTAGTCCTGCTTCTCTAGTTCAGGTAACTAAGTTAGTTATTGGTTTATCTTTCCATTGGGCTCAACCCTCCCGAAGTGTCACAAGAAGGGGTGTTGGAGGGGTGTGACAGCCCCATCAAGCATTTTCTGGTGGCAATTCAACATTTGTAGGTTATCAGCAATTCTAAAATGTTGATGACCATTTTAGCCGAAATTCACAAAGGTGGATTAAATTTAGACCATGGTCTATGCAAATTTTATGGCATAAGTGCACTTGACTTAGCACGTACAAGAAAGGTTCAGTAATGAATGTGTGTTGGGAGGGGGGTCAAATGGCACTAAATTCACGCTAGTTGCCACGGTTTGGACCACGATTTATGTCAATTAATTTGAATGACACGGTCTAACCGTGGATGCTAAATTCATGCTAGTTGCCGTGAATCATGCATTGCAACTAGCATGAATTTAGCATCCTTTGCCAAACACAACCGTTCATTATTGGACCTTTTTTGGTGTTTGCGCTAAAGTAAGTGCACTTTACATATACCACAAATTTGCATAAACCATGGTCTAAATTGAAACCACCTTTTTGAATTTTGACCTTTAAGTTTATTTTTGTTGTTTTGATTTTTGCTTTTGTTTCTATTGCTGTAAAAAAAAAATTTCAGAAAGGTCTCTTGACACAGCTGAATATCTCCACTGCAACGTGTCAGTGAACTCTACAATTCAAAAAGAATTTTTTTTGCACAATAAATCATATTTAATGAAACCATTGGCTTGACAAATTGCCATATGGGCCAAAGGGGATGTAAGTACCATAAAACATCCACACTACTTCAAATCTTCTCAAGTGACGTTTTAGA
Organism: Echinometra lucunter; assembly: GCA_029962745.1. NCBI lineage: Eukaryota > Metazoa > Echinodermata > Echinoidea > Camarodonta > Echinometridae > Echinometra > Echinometra lucunter. The sequence goes on along the minus strand of CM057165.1, from coordinate 9,562,600 downwards.
GATGAAGTGGTGAATAAATTCATTTGAATTAATTTGAATTCATTTCATTAAAATTTCATTTCATTTCATTTCACTTCACAACATTAATGTAATAATGTATAGTGAACCAGACACACTCCAGTGAAAGAACTCATTTTAGATGACAGGTTTTTATCTTTTTCAAAACTTAACTGAAAAGTTTGACCTTCCTTCATCCATCTCTAACTACTAAATACAAAAACCTATACATCTTGAAAATAAATTAAGTAAAATAAAACAGAACAAAGCAAAAACATTTTAACAACATTTTGACATTCTGCCAAGGGGCTGACAATGTGTTGTGCTTACTGCTGGTATAATACAATAATGGTTCTATCTTAGCTCATCTCATTACATTTATGAATTCATTAAATCTTGAAAAGATCTAAAAGAACTGTCATTTAATCTTGTGTGTGCAGGGGAGGGGGGCTGTGTGTGTGTGTACATGCACAAGTAAATAGACAAATTAGGTTCCGAAATTTGACTGAATGAGAAAGTGACTTCACTTTTTAAACTTTTATTGCATTGTTAGGGCTATGATTTACAAGGTTAAAAACATAAATATGTCTTCTAAATCTACAGAACAAAAAAAGGTTTACCACCCAAGATCCTAATTACCCATTGGAGTACTATAACCCAATTCTACCAATAATGCCCCCTATCTTCCTCTCTCTCTCTCTCTCTCTCTCTCTCTCTCTCTCTCTCTCTCTCTCTCTCTCTCTCTCTCTCTCTCTCTCTCTCTCTTGTTATCTCTTCCATTTGTTTTACTATCTTCACCCGTTTTGTTTCAATATAACTAGGCTGTCTTTATGGGTCTGTTTCTCTTTCTTAACTCTTCTAGAGTCTAGACACATCTGCATTTTCCTTGCTGTAGTTAGGAACATATCAGATTAGGTTAAGACAAATTATCAACCCAATATGGAACAAGATCAGACTTAAGAAATATGTTTCATTCAATCCCTCCTATCATTACTCTCATGCTTGTTATTTTCTTGTTACTATCATTTTCCTCTTCCTGTGTTTCTCTGCTTGCTTGCCTCTCTATATTCACTTTGTAAATCTTTTATGATATATTTCTATGTTGATGTGATCATGTAGATGACCTACTTCTCAAAGAGTCACCATGTCAACATGTCCTGATCCCTCACCCCAGTGTTGCTAAGCAACCAACAGTGTACATGGATGTTGGGGATACTTTCACCTTCCAAGTCTCTGCAAGCTATGTTGGACAAAGTGAGTTTTGATAATATGCTTTTTACTGCACTGTTTTTCACAGTGTTTATTTTTCCCCATTTTGGTGACCTTTTGAAATTGTTTATTAATGTTTATTGTCAAATGTCAAATATTTTCAGCCTTGAGCTTCAGCAGGGTAACAAAAGGGCATATGTTTGTTGGTCATTCCACTGGGTTGGGGCACAAAACCACATGATGTCCATGTATCAACAGGTTCATTTCACAATGAAGATTCATATGTGTCAATAGCCCTGTTCATATTACCCACCTATCCATAAGATAGGCACAGATGTTACACCTATTTTACAAATATGCTTTGGACTGCTGCTGATATGAACAGTTCCCACCAAATATTGCAGTATTTTGCTTCCTCCTATATTACGCTTATTTTGCGCCTATTTGACACCTATTTTACCCTTGGAGACCTAGTAATATTACCGTATTTGCAGATACCTGGTGTATATAAACAGCATCAGCAAACAGGTGCAACAATTACGGCTTGTGAAGTGGAGCGTAGCGTCTTGTTGATGGGTTTGACCCTTAGCCTAATGTGCATTGTGCGCTTCATAACCAGGATGCAATGCGGGACTTGCCAATAGAAAAAAATACCACATATTGCTGATGCGAATATGAACGGGGGTGAAAGGGAGAATACCACAATAATACAGTAATATTACCATATTTTGCCTATGATATGAACGATATCCATAGGAAATTGCTTACCAATGTGCATCAGTGATATTGCGGTATCAATTGGGTGATATGAACAGGGCTAATATGAGGTAGGTCTCCACCGTCTCCTACCATAGTTTGGTTTGGTTTGGTTTGGTTTGTTTTACCTGACTGCTAAGAAAGCATGAATGCTTGTAAATAAGCAAACATAGGACCAATAGCTTTAAATTCTCTCTGAGGGACCTGGTAATGAAGATTAATGCCTTACCAAGGGCACTAGCCAATCGACTTGGTTTCCTATATCCTATATTTATTGTGCAAAAGTTTCATGTCATGATGAATTCTGGTATTCCAGTAGTTAAGAATTCTGAAAAGCACTTCCCCATCTGGCTTCAATAACAACACAAGATGGCAGTGTTGCGCTTTTTGTCAAAGAATACTTTGGGAGAACAAGCTTTCATCATATTCTACATCTCTCTCTCTCTCTCTCTCTCTCTCTCTCTCTCTCTCACTTCCTTGCACTATTCAGCATACCCTCTCAGTGTTCAAAACAATTTAAACCACCAACATGTTCAATCTAAATGGAATTTTTTCAGATATATCCTAATTAAATTCATCCACAATTATGAAATTAGTTATCTGTATATGCACATTTATTGTACACAAGGAATGATAAGGGCCAAAATTTTCAAGTTACATTCCACTTCATCAAACACGGTGAAGATGATCATTACCAGTAATAAATTGATAAGGTGACTTTTTTTGATAGTTCGGCAGTATGAGAAAGCTATGATGTCTGTACAGGTTACCAATCCATCTCTTATGCATGTCAAGACATCACGTACATACAATAGATATGGCATGGAAACAGCTGTCATCAACGTACGACACAGAGTACACAATAAAGTAAGTTACTTAACGAGATAAGCCTATAGTTAAGCAAAGGGCAATACTGTTTATGGAGTAAACAATATGATTGTGAAATTGATCTCATCATTAAGACTTATATGACATACCTTTTTATGTATGTAACTGTTAGGATGCCTCTTTTCAGTTTTGTTTTGTCATGAATATTTATGCTACAAGCATTTCGTAGCAATTCAGTCATTTGAATGCTATTGTGAATGTGCTCTAGATGTTGTTTTTTATCCAAATAAACTATTAGATTCAGTTATTTACCAGGTCAAGTGTTTTGCCACACTTTTTAAAAATACCATTTCGTCGGTTGCCCAGCAGAAGGGAATGAGTGCCTTTGACCGTCAAAAGGGAAAGAAAAGACAAATGCGGTCAAATATTGAGATATTCTAAGAAATCTATGAATGATTTCTTCAAGAATATTCCAGAATAGATCTGGTATAAATTCTTGAAGTAATTATTCATAGATTTCTTAAACATTTCAATATTTGACCTTATGTCTCTTCATTCCCTTTAGCTGGTCAAAGGCACTCGTTCCCTTCTGCCGGGCAACCGACAATGTAAAGTGTGGAGTATCATCTGAAGAAAAGGGAATATTTGTATTAACCATCTTGAAATGGTTTGTGACTAATTTGATATACTTCAACTGGTTCTTTGTGATATTCTCTTGCTTTGAAAGAGTTCAAAGATTGCTGAAGTACAGAAAGCAGCGCTTGTTCTACAATGTTATGAATATCATGAGGAAAAAAATATATATGTAGTGGAAGTTGTAACCAAGAGAGTACAGCATTAACAAACTTAATTCTCATTTTGGACAGGGTGTTTCATCAATCCTGATCAATATTCCATCAGCATCTCTTCAGTGTAACTCAGTCTGCTTCACGTTGATCGTACACTGTACCTGCCCACCAACCAAGAGACTTCATTTTGTGTATGATCCACCAGTCACTGTACAAGACTTCCTCTATGGTTCACCAAAGAATAGGAAGAACCAGTCTCTACTCACCTCTCTAGATGTAAGTTAAAGTCTCCAGATTTCCGCGATGCAGAAAACGGAAAAGTTTCACAGAATTCAGGAAGAACACGGAATTCACGGAATTTCATGGAAAACGCGATTTTTTAGGCCAAAAAATTTGAATTACGAAAAATACAGCGAAAAACAAAAAAAGAAAAGCAAAATCCAATAAAACAAAAGCATGCATCAGCGGAAATTCTCAATCAAACCTGATCGCAGTGTTAGTAGAATGTGTTTGCGAAGCTTCAGTTACATCTGCATGTATACTGCAGTGCGTATATATCGTCGGCTTCCCGGAAAAAGACCACTAATGCGCACGTACGCGAAATGTACGTTTTCGAGAAAAACGCAAATTAAGTTTTGACCTTATTTTGAGCTTTTAGCAGCTAGTGTATTATTTTTCCGTCCTAACTCTCAAACTTTCTGACAGAGCAAGATTTTTCCTTCAATGATATTTCGTGCTTTTATTTAAAATACTCTAAAGGTTTTCTAATCATTTGCATTTTATCCTTAACGGCTTTCTTCGGGGAACAAAAATGCGCAAGTATGTAAATCCAGTTCGCGGAGAAAGGCCGCTAACGCGAAGCAGGCTATGCATGTAAGCAAGTTGAGCGAAGAATTAGTGTCTTTCTTCCAGGAACAAAAAATGCACAGTAGTTCCCAGAAAAAGGACGCTATTGCGAATCAGTCTATGCGCATAAGCACGTTGAGTGAGGAGGAATTCACGTACTTGCGTGCGTAATTTTGTTTTTTGGCTTATTACGTCATAATGAGGTCAAATTGAGGTTCGAGAACGGTACCAGAAAAAAAGCTTATGACATGCTTTTTCCATTTCTGCATTTAAAAAAAATGGCAGGAAAATTGAGAAAAGGTTGATAACGGCCTTTTACCAGGAAGCTGACGATATGAAGGTAACTTAGATATTTACTACTTGCAATTGCTTTTTTTACCGAAAAACACAGAATTTGCATTTAAGAAAACGGAGAACTGGGGTCGACTTTAATGTCAGTTAATAAAATCTTTGATCCTCAAAAAAAAAAAAAGCTATATTGTAATATGTTTTCACCAACAAAAAAATAACAGCACCAATATGTTTTATTTTATGATCTATTGACAAGCGTCCTATGAATACTAGTAATGAATATTTTGCTTTTATTTTTCTTCTGTACAGACAAGTCCATGTTATTTTGTCAAATACATTACAGGCTGCATTTAATATTCTAGTATATCTGACCATTGTAGCAAAATAAAAGCCCTAATTGAGCTTCAGTAAGACTTGGCAGAGGGTAAGATGTTAAATTCTATAAAGTCAGTTGATGTTTATAAGTCAACAACACTTGGTAATACATAGGACACAAAATAACTTAATACCTTGAACCTACTCTTTCATGCTACAAATAATCAAATGGATTGGATAGCGTAGATAAGTGTACTATTTATTATAAGATTTTTTTATGACTGTTTGTCAATAGGTCAATTATAGACCACCATCTAGGTTTGGTATATCTGTTCCACTGACCAGCAATATCTACAATGCAGACCCTAGTCAGCCAAGACTTAATGACCACTATGAAGTATCAAAGGTATGTATGCTAGATGTCACGCTTACCGTATTGATTATTTTCATTTCACTGCAGGATGTTTTAAAACATTGAATATTTCATTCGCAATACATGTATGTGATGTGATGAGAAAGCCAATTCTCTATTTCAGACTCAAGATTAATTTTGTTTCATGATTATGATATATATGCACATTGATTAAATGGTCAGCATATTTTTATTTGAATATGAATACATACCCCCTTCACATAATTCTTTAAAAGTGTGAATTCTCTTTAAAGCTGAAATTTTATTTGTAGCTTTTGTTATAATATATGTATGGATACTTGTTTCTTGAAAAGGACATTCATGGAAATTTTGATGCATTTTTATTAATGTGATATATAAGTCATTATACATGATTAAGTTAGATTCTTGCATGAGAAATCTGACTTCATGTGCAACATATATTTCATTTATATATCTATTCCCGTGTTTTCAATCCGTGTAGATATTATTTCAAATGACTTAACTGAATTTCCTCATTTCAGGCTAGTGGTTTGTACAAGCAATGTGCAGGTAAACAGTCTAGAGAGGAATGCCAGTGTACTGATGAGATGAGACTGTCTTCATTAGAACTCTTCACAGATTGCAGAGAAAAGGTCAGAATAACAGTAATAGTTCTCCTTCTTCTTCTGTTAACTCTGCCTCCTTCACTCCTCAAGATGAGAGGGGTGTGTGTGTGTCACAAAAAAACATGAAGTGCTGAGTGTTCTATTTACATATGGAGCGAGTAAAAATCTTCTAGTCTGGATTGAGTTTAGCCACCGCATTTTGTCAGTGTTTGGCGAAATGCTAGGGAGTTCCAAGCTGGGGGGGGGGGGGGGGGGGGGGGCACTCAGTATATAATGCGTGGTGGGTATGTGCCGGGGAGAAGACCCCCATTTTTACACTCAAATTTCCGTTCCAAAGCATCGCATTTTCATCTTATTGAGAAAAAGAACAAAGAAAGCCGTTCCAAAGCATAACATTTTCTTCTTATCGAGAAAAAAGAAGAAAGAAATCCGTTCCAAAGCTTCGCATATTTTTCGTTACGCCATTCCGGCCGCATTGATCCGCTACATTGAGCTGCATTTTTGGTGAAAAGCAGCCCGCAGAGCACTGTCCGACCATCGCCTCTGCGCGGGCTAGCTGCATGCACGTATGCCCATTCCATAGGGATACATACGCACTCACACGCAGGCGAACTGTTCCAAAGACCCCAATTTTCACAAACATTTGTAGTTCCGAAGCCCGTTCCGAAGACCCTCCTTTTCACAATAAGCCCGTTCCAAAGCCCCCGTTTTTTGTCTCGCCTGCGGCACATACCTACCACTTTTGGGGTCGAGTGCCCCCCCCCCCCCCCCCCCCCCCCCCCCGGGTTCCAAGTACGTAAGGTCCTCGGGAAGAATGACTGTCTGTCTTGCTCAGTTCTGGACCTAGGGAGCTGGTACCCATCAGAGTGAACTGTCCTTGAACAATTACAGTGATACTAACACTTCTCAGCACTTTTGACCTACTTTGGCAACAGGAAGCAAGTGACAAAAGTGACATTTTCTGTAAAAGAGCAAAATGTGCCTGTCATTTGTACTGACGTCAATGGAATATCGTCATGGCTTACCTATTAAACACATCTCTTGATCAGCAAGATGACTGTTTACGCATAAAAATTGGCCTAAAAGAAGAGCACCTTACATTAATGAAAAAACATCAATAACTCAGATTTGGTTGGTATGTCACTTGCTTCCTTTTGCCACAGTAGGCAAACTTATATACAGTGGTTTATTGGAAAAGGAAATCTAAATTTCCCAATCAATTACTGAAGAAATGATTATGTCCTGATAAATCTATATGATTTGTGTTTTTAAAAAAAGTCATGCTCTTTTATACAATACTAAACATGTTATGATATTGCTGTGCATTAATGATTATGAAAGGTAGAAATAGTTTAGCAGTGCCAACAGTAGTTTGCACCCAGGAGTAATTGGATCAAATATATGACATTACATCCCAACAGAAAAGGGTTCAGTCACTCCTGTACGTCTATCATAATTGAGAATCTGTATCCTCATCTTGTGATAAGTAAAAGCGGTGTAAAAAGGACCAAGTCTAGATTGTATCTTACATACTTACAATTATAGCTGCTGCACATGCTGGTATGCTGAGTCCATCTATTCTCTTTCATTTCTTTGAGAAAGGTTAATCATTCACCTACACTGAGAATCTGTTACCTTTATCTAGTGATAGGTGAGAAGGGCAAAGAGGACCAAGTCTTGACCATACCTTACATTCTTACAACCATATTACAAGCAATGAATTCATATACCTCCATACAGGTCTATTGTATCACCTAAACAGAGAATCTCTACCCTCATCTAGTGATTGGTGAGAGGGGCAAAGAGGACCAAATCTTAGCCATACCTTACATTCTTACAACCATATTACAAGCAATAAATTCATATACTCCATACAGGTCTATTGTATCACCTAAGCAGAGAATCTCTACTCTCATCTAGTGATTAGTGAGAGGGGCAAAGAGGACCAAATCTTAGCCATACCTTACATTCTTAGAATCATATCACCAGCAATGAATTCATATACTCCATACAGGTCTATTGTATCACCTAAACAGAGAATCTCTACCCTCATCTAGTGATTGGTGAGAGGGGCAAAGAGGACCAAGTCTTAGCCGTACCTTACATTCTCACAATCATATCACCAGCAATGAATTCATATACGCTGTCAGTCATACAGGTTTATCATATCACCTACACAGAGAATCTCTACCCTCATTTAGTTTTTATGAGAGAGGTAATGAGGACCAGGATTTAGATGTACTTTCTTACAAACATATCACAAGCAATGAATCCATATACTCTCTTTCACTCATACAGGTCTATCGTATCACCTATACAGAGAATGTTTACCCTCATCTAGTGATTAGTGAAAGGGGTAAAGAGGACCAGGACCTGGGGAGCATTTCATGAAGAGTCTTGTCAGTGATTTTCACTGACTAATTTGCTCTCAGCCAATCAGATGCAAGGATTTTCAGTAGCTTATAACAGTTATCGGTGAAAATCACTGACAAAACTCTTAATGAAACACTCCCCAGATGTACATGTACCTTACATTCTTACATTCATAACACAAGCAATGAGTTCATATATTCTCTTTCACTCATAAAGATCTATTGTATCACCTACACAGAGAATCTTTACCCTCAACTAGTGATTAGTGACAAGGGCAAATACATATAGGACCAAATCTTAGCCATACATTTATACCCATATGCTCTCTTTCACTCATACAGGTTTATTGTATCACCTGCACAGAGAATCTTTACCCTCATCTAGTGATTAGTGAGAGGGGCAAAGAGGACCAAGTCTTATATCCATATGCTCTCTTTCACTGGTACAGGTCTATCGTATCACCTACACAGAGAATCTTTACCCTCATCTAGTGATTAGTGAGAGAGGTAAAGAGGACCAGGACTTGGATATACCTTATATTCTTACTATCAAGGAGGTCAATGACAGAGAAGACTTTGTAATTGAAGGTCAGGAAATCATTTTTTTTTTCTTTAATATCATTTTTTTTTTAAAGGAAAAGTGAAATGATAGAAAATTGCTTCACTTACCTTAAGAATATGTCATGATAATGCATTCCCAAGTGAATTTTTTTCGTAGCCCTACACAGATTGTTTTTCAGAATGGTGTTTCATGTGAGATTAAGTGTTAAGTTCTTTATACACATCCAAGAATTTTGTTTACCTGTGACAGTTTCGACGACGGGCTGTCATCTTCTTCAGACGGCGACTAATTGGCGAATGATGATTTTGGCGCAAATTAGAGAGGCTTCTGGATTAAGAGAACCCCCTCAATATGAACCGGGATGGGGGGCATACCAACTGTCTGACATCTATGATGGCGCTATCACCCGAGCTTCACACCTGGGTGATTTATAATTGGCGCCAAAATCATCATTCGCCAATTAGTCGCCGTGCAATTTTTTAGTAGACTTGCAATTTTTCATATTTTTTTATTGCCCTCCATTAAGGGTGGTTTTAGTCGCATATTTAAGCTTCTTGACTGTGATGTAGGGAAATGTTTCCATTCTAAAAGAATACTGACCAAATTAAGTCCTTTGAAAATCATTGTGCAGAAGTGTTAAATAAAGCTCATCATTTCGTCTTCTTCTTCCTCTTTTTTTTTTTTTTTTTTCATTTTCTTTTCTTCTTTTTTTTTCTTTTTTGGATACAGCTGCTAAGATAGAATACATGTCTGAGATTGCAAAGATCGTAGGAATCCCTGTAAGTCATCTTCACAGCCCTAATCAACTTGTCATCAAATTCTTGGTAAGCACAAACCTTTTGTTTCTATCGCGGTTTCTTTCAAGGCAGCATTATTATCAATAGTAATAATGAACGAAAGACATTGGAAAGCTAGTCTATAAGATAACATATATATTCCCAACCTCAAGCTGTGCAGCCTGCTTTTTAAAATAGTAAGTAACCCCACTTGCTTCATATGCTTGATATTTTCTTGGTTAACCAGGGTAAAAATACCTTTTTTTCCTATGAGAGCCATTCTCTGAAAAAAATAGCTCCCATCGACAACTTTACAGGAGCTAGCTCTAGGCCCAGTGGAGCTGTGTTGAATTGCTGGTACCCCAATATTTTCCCTATATGTTAATTCTGCTACTTTGAGGTCACAGTTCATGAATTCATTGCTTATTTTCTTTGGAACAGAGGCGAGGGCGACTGAAGAAAACGGTCATCCCAAAGAGTTGGGGTTTAAGGATTTTAGGGGGCTATTTAAGCTCCTCCGAGGGCGAAAAATACCTGTCGCCCCCAAGTATTTTTACCCTGGTGTTAACACCAAGGCTATTGGAACCAGTTGCCCCTGTATAAAGCCTATGGGAATAAGAGAATTCAGTAGCCACCAGATTTCAGTTGCTTATATATGTAGGTGACTTTATTTACTTTGTGTACATGTACATGTACTGTAAATGCAGAAATATTAGCGGAACACTAATTTTTGTGGATTTCACGCTATTTTCAGCAAGCACAAATTCTAGAACTTGCGAAAATATTAGCACGATTTCATGTGCACTGAAATATCAAATCAAATCTCGCACTTTTGGGAGTGAGCAATTGTGCAGCATGAATTTAAGAACGTGCGAATATGTTCTTGGGGCACTCAGCTCGAAAATTTAATCACTCAGTATAACTGTGTTTACAGTATGTTCATATCAGAGTAAGATCTAACACTGTACTCTAGCTTTATGCTGTAAGCTACATGGCTAAATTATTTTACACTTTTCATGATTAGATCAGTATATTGTTGTATTATTCCTTGTTAATTACTTATCTGTACAATTTCCATCCATTATTCCTTGTTATTTACTTATCTGTACAATTTCCATCCACTGCTGAATTATATATGATCAGAGTTAAATCAGATATAAACCTATGGTATAGCTTTACACCACCACAAGTTAAACAACTGCTTCATTTCAGACTGTTATTACAGTTTAATGATAGTTTTATGTCAGAATTACATGTAGATCAGACTTGAACATGTATTACTCCTTCACACAGTGGACAATACATGTGAATAATTTCACATCGATTCCATACTAGATTGATGCATGTCCACATCCTATAATTATCAAACATAAACCTTTATTACTTGCTTTAATTTGTAGGCTGCACAGCAGTTATATTCTTGTCAGGCTGATCATTAGAGTTAGATCAGATATATTCTGTAAACACTGTTATTTTTGCATGATTAAATTGTCGTGCTGTGCGACCCAAGAACATATTCACAGGTTCTTACATTTGGGCTGCACAATTACTCACTCGCAAAAGTGCATCATTTGATTTGATATTTCAGTGCATATAAAATCTTGCTAAAATTTTAGTGAGCTCTAGAATTCGCGCTTGCCAAAAATAGCACGAAGTCTACGAAAATAATGTACCGCAAATATTTCTGCTTTTATAGTTCACCTGCACTTCATATTTACTATGCAAACTGCACATGTCAAACTGTTATTTGTAGTTTCAGCCCCAGCCCTGTGGAATTCTCTGCCTTTGTCTATTAGGAATGTAACTTCTCTTAATGATTTTAAAAGAGTTTTAAAAACATATCTTTTCCAGCAATAGTGTAATGTAATTTATTGTTTGTGCTTGTCTTCTTAAATAATTATGTAACCCTACTTTTTTTCTTTCTAGTGTAAAGCGCATAGAGAATTAAGGTTTAATTATTATGCGCTAAATAAATCGAAAGTTATTATTATTATTATTATTATTATTTATAGTTATGTGATATGTTTGCATCAGTATACTTAGATCAGATTGAAACATGTACATGTATTACTGTTTTTAATTTGCAGTCAACACAGCTGTATCATTTCAGACTGACAGTTATTGATGGTTTCTCATACTGTACACTGGAGGATGAGTTTCAGGTCAGCTAGATAATCATCACTATCATGCATGTGTATCCACACAATTTAATTAATTCATAATCTTAGACTCAGATGTTGTTTATATACAGTTTATTTTCTTATGTCAAATTCTAAAGCTATTTCATGATTTTTCTTTTTTCCCTTTTTCACTTTATAAACATTTTCAGCTGACAATGGTTATTTCAATACACATTAATTTTTTATTTTGAAGCGTGAATTTAAATGTAAATGTAAATGTAAATTGCAGTATCTTATTGAGCCATTCGTTGTTCATTTGTTTATTTCAATTTTTGTTCCTTGATTAGTTTCTTATCAACTCGCATGTATTCATTACTTTTGTGTAGCCTTATTTGTAAACTTTGTATGTATCAGTCTCCGACTGTTTTTACAAGGTCTTTTTTATCCAATAAACCGAAATGAAATGAAATGAAATGAAAACTAACAATATCATAAGGCCAAACACATATGCATCTCCTCCCCCACACCTCTGCCAAAACATGGCCAATACATACAATTCACACATAACCAGTCTGTAGTGGCTCTGTTAAAAACTCATTTGTCCATATAAGTAGATGACTGGTACATTGGTTCGTGATGGTAAAAAAAAAATAAATAAATTATTCTTTCTTTATCATCTTTTTAAAGAAGTGAGCATGATGGGAAACCTCTCATTCTTGTCTTTATTAATATGTCATCTAAAATTCATGATTTACGGATCATGGACCCCCCGGGGGGGGGGGGCACTCACATATATTGGTGGTACGGGGACGTGCCGCTTTGACGACCCCCTTTTTCAGACCTCAATTTCCATTCCAAAGCATAGCATTTTCTTCTTATTGAGCAAAAAATAAGAAAGAAATCCGTACCAAAGCATAGCAAGTTTTTTGTCATGACGAAAACCCATCGTTTAATGCTGAAACCCCGATTTGATTTTTACAACTTCTAGACACCTGAGATTGCAGTAAGCCTAAATAAACAAAAGCACTGAACAACTTAATCACCTTGCCAGAGAAACGATCGACCTTTACAGTTTGATAAGAGAGAGAGAGAGAGAGAGAGAGAGAGGGAGGGAGAAAGAGAAACATGCTGGGGCTACACATGCCTAGTGCACGCGTGACAGGCTAGTTTATGGAGTTGAAAATGTTGCTAGAATCGCAATTTCTGGGTCATTTTGCTTCGTTTGAAGTTTAATTTTGCTTTTCATCTAAATTATGAGTGACTTTTGGACATGGCAGTATCTTAAAACAGGTGAAAGATATATTTCCTACTTCACATTTCCTTTCAGGCAGTGCGGTGTTAAGAGTTTGTTAACATTATTACGTAAGATGAGGAGTGCAGGCGTAATCCAAAACCACCACCTCTCGTGCGAAGATACTGATAAGACTTTTAACATGCCTTTTTGATAGCGGGTAGCTATACCCCACCTAAGATGCATAGGATCATGTGCTAAAGTGGTGGGGTCTATTTTAAACGAGGGATTTTTGTAATGTTTTGCCATTACGACCGCGTTGATCGTTACAATGAGCTTCATTTTTGGTGAAAAGCAACCCGCACAGTGCCACGCATAGGCCAGCCAGCGCTGTCCGACCATTGCCTCTGCGCGAGCGCCGTGCGGCCGGGCTAGCTGCATGCATGTATGCCCGTTCCATAGGGATACATACGCACTCACACGCAGGCGAACCAGTCCAAAGACCCCCATTTTCACAAACATTGGTGGTTCTGAAGCCCGATCCAAAGACTCTCCTTGTCACAACAAGCCCGTTCCAAAGCCCCCGTTTTTTTTTCTCGTCTGCGGCACATTCCCACCACTTTTTGGTCGAGAGCCCCCCCCCCCCCTCCAGTCATAGACAAGTGTCGTGCCACTCGAAATGTGCAAATATTTCCACACCGTAAAATATTCCACATTAACAGTATTCTACTAGTTGTATGCAGATCAAGTCTATGATCATCTTTGCTTATATGGTTTTAATTTGCATTTGTTTTTATATTCCTGACAGGTGTATGTAGATCGAGCACCTCTCCCTGGCTTGTCACAGATGATCATCTTTGCTACAGTTAGTGTTCTCATGGGAGGAGTCGTCTTTTTTATCTATCTCAGCTATATCAGGAAATCTCAGATACATCGTACTCGATCCATGATGGCGCTTTTCGGAAGAACTCCCAGATCATAGTTCTCTTTATTTAAGACAAGAGTAATGTGGTTTTCCTCAGTTTTGTAGACTTAGCAGAAGAACAGATGATCCAAGATTTGGTGGTTTCTCAAATAACCGTATTGATCATTATTATCAGAAGCATATAATACTTTGTCTGCTACTTCCTAAGCACCAAAATGATAGTGAATCAGATTTCATGCTCTAACTCTAGAAGTCTAGTCACACATTATTGTCCCCATCATTTGCAGTTTCACACTTAACTCTGCAAAACTTAAACTTTGTGGTCATGACGAAAACCCATCGTTTAAAACTGAAACCCCCGATTTGATTTTTGCAACTTCTAGACACCTGAGATTGCAGTAAGCCTAAATAAACAAAAGCGCTGAACAACTTAATCACCTTGTCAGAGAAACGACCGACCTTCACAGTTTGATAAGAGAGCGAGAGAGAGAGAGAGAGAGAGATATGGAGAAAGAGAAAATGCTGGGGCTACACATGCGTAGTGCACGCGCGACGGGCTAGTTTATGGAGTTGAAAATGTTGCTAGAATCGCAATTTCTGGGTCATTTTGCTTCATTTGAAGTTTAATTTTGGTATTCATCTAAATTATGAGTGACTTTTGGACATGGAAATATCTTAAAACAGGTGAAAGACATACTTCCTACTTCACATTTCCTTTCAGGTAGTGCGGTGTGAAGAGTTTATTAACATTATTACATAAAATGAGGAGTGCAGGCGTAATCCAAAACCACCACCTCACGTGGGAAGATGCTAGTACTGATAAGACTTTTAACGTGCCTTTTGGATAGCGAGTAGCTATACCCACCTAAAATGCATGGGATCATGTGCTAAAGTGGTGGGGTCTACTTTGAACGAGGGATTTTCATAATGGTGAAGCATTTTACCCTGGTGTCATGTCTGTGTTATGATGATTTCCATAATTATTATCATTATTGTGAAGAAATTTTACTATTCATACATGAGAATCACACTTTTGGAAATTGATATTCCTTATAATTTGGTGCATTATATTTCAAAATGATTACTATTGTTAATAATGTGAATGTAACAGTTGTCAGATATATGTGATTTGTGCAATTTCAAGGTTTTGCATGCTATATTGTCTGTCCCGTGTTTATAATAAGCTAAGAGAAGATACTATGTAAAAAATATATCTAACATTGTATCATTTTAACCAAATGTAATGGATAGAATATAAAGTGTTACTCCCCTAGTATACAGCCTTTAAGTTATATTTTTAGTCAAAGTAGCGTATAATATTCTCTTCAGATTTTCATAAGTCCTTAGTGAAATGAAGTTGGGGTAATAATATCCAAGTCCTTTGGAAGCGCATGGAGACGTTATATCATAATGTGATATGCGCAATACAAGAACTGTATATCATTATTAACAGTATTTATGAAGTGCTAAAGCAAGTTTTATATGGTTTTGATGCATTTCCTGTAATATATCCTAATTAGGATTTCTGATTCAGTTCAGTTATGCTTCACTAGCATAGAATTATTGAAATACATTCCGTTTTGTATTGTCATTGTGTGAATTACATGTACACTGTATGTGAGATCTCTTTTTCTGCTTTCATTAATTGAACATGGTAAGATGAATTATGATGTTTGTGAGTTAAAATTGATATCATTTTGTTGATGCGCATTGTGCTGCTTAAGCCATTCTTGCCTTCAAAATGAAAACCACCACCATTGTAAGTGTTAAAAGAATGATGTTTTAATTTCACTTTGTGCTTTCTTGCCTATTTAGATATTTGTTATTAAGTAATGGGCAAAAATTGCTTGTAAAAAGAGTTTAAAATTGTATGAAAAGTACACATATCCTTATGCATTGATCAATCAAGAGCTATGCTCTTTTTTATAAAAATTTTCATAAGTTTGAATTTAAGAACAGTTTAGTAGCTACATTTTCCCCTTTGTTTCTTCTACGTGCAATTATTTGGATTTTAAACGTTTGGAAATAATAATAGTGTTAATAGTTTGAGAGGTTTATGATGTTGAGATACATCATGTACAATGAATAAGAGAGTTAAGTCCATATATTAAGCAAATAATCACCGTTGGTGAAGATGATGGTCAAACTGTCACTTCCGAGGCGATCTGGATGTAGCTATCTTTCAGAAGCGAAGCTGAGGAAAGATTGCGTGTACATCTACATGTAGATCACCGAGGAAGTGATAGTTTGTCTCATTGCCTGAAACCAGAAAGTGATTATTTGCTTTATATTCCACATCTGAAACCATTTAACTGTAAATAAGGAAAATAATATGTTCTTTTTGTCACAACATCAGTGTTTAAAATGTATGGGAAAGTTAACTGCATTTGCACACTCCTGTATTAGCACGTATTGTGACAGTGCATAGTACGCGAGCAGCTTTCTTGGCCTCGGCCGCTCAACAAGTAGTCAGCTAATTGTGGCGTCACAAAAGAAGCGAAGATGATTTGATGGCAAAAAATGATGGCAAAACTTGATGGCAAAATCATCACAGGGGTAACGCACTTTTAATTCGTGCGTACCCCAAAATATTGATAACACATTGTGACTCTATATAAAGCTATTGACTGAAGTGATCAGCGAAAGACAAAAACTACCATCACTGCAAGGTCACGCACTTTTTTATTGGGTGATAATGATGGCGAAACTACACTTAATCACGTAATTCACTTATGACCAATTCTACAGCAACATTCTTGGTATGTGGAATATATTGCACACTATATTTTCTGATGAGGATGATGAGATTTTGATAGGAATATAAGTTGTATAATTTTTTTTTGTCAGATGTGGAATATCAAAGCTAATTTACAGAGCTCCTGAATGAAAGTAGAAATAGAAAATCATACAAGGGGAAAGGAAAAGGGAAAGAATACTCAGTTGACTATATCGATTTTTTATTGATGACAATTAATAGTACATGAAATAAATGGGATTTTGATGTTTAAAGGCATTGGTTAACATTGTTATGATTTTTAAAAAATCTTGTTTTGTTACTTGAAAATGGGATAAACATAAGGGTTATAGTGTAAAAATACCAGCCTGAAAGTTTCAAAGTATAATATCCGCAGGAAGTATTTTTAAATATCAAGAATGTGAACCAATGTTTGAAAAATATACGAGGGTCGGTTGCACAGAATAGACATAAGGAGTGCGCATGCGCGTATGACTCACCTTACCGTACTGTGTGTATTGGTGTATCACGCGGCGGGAGGCACATAATGGCATTTTCAAATTCAAGCAAAGTAGTCCTCTTAGTGATTGTCTCGTGAGACGAAGGATAATAAAATTGCCGTTTGCGTCTAACTTACACTTTTTCATTCCAAATTATGGTTGGTTTCAGGGTTTTTGAGTACAAATACAAGTACTCATACACATGTTTCATCTTAGTTTGAGAATTTTTTAAATCAGCTACTCACAAAGTTAGCCAATGCCTTTAATGTAAAGCAGGTAGTAATGGTAGTGAAAATAATTTTAGAAAAGATATTGAGAGAGAGAAAATCTGGCCAAGAATGCCAAGCGCAAAAGAAAAATTTAGGCACATGCAATGATACAGAAAGAAAGAGGGGGGGGGGAGGGGAGAGAGAAGGGTTTCAAAATGAGAGGATGTATGAAAAAAAAAAATCAAAAAATATGAACTTGGCCCATATAGGAATTCATATGGAAGGGAAGGTTATAAATGAAATGATTGCTCATTGAATTCATATATCTCCCTCATATTCATGGTACTGAGGATATCATATCACTTGAATAGTTTCAGTGGGCTTCTTAGATAAATAATATGAAAACAAGAAATTATCACTGAATGATAACTCTTTAGTTTGAGTGGTAAAAATAGAGTCTGCACTTTTAGACTATCTACCTTATAAAGCATCCACTGATCCTTCAGCTGTGTGCAGGATGCAGGAATCCCAGGTCACAGATCAATGTAAACAATGGGAGAGCCCAAAGAATGGGTCTATATACACTGTCGGACAAAGTCTGATGTTGATATGTCACATGCTGTTGCAGATCTGCAGGTTTCTGTAAGTATTTCTAACTCATCTTTGTAATCTTACTGTTCGAATATTCTTTTCCGGATATCCCTGAATATTATCGTTCAGTGTTGTATGTTATGACTTATGAGTCAAACTCACTTCAAGTTAAACATTCAGTGAGTGTAAAGTCATGCACATAATAGCCCTCAAACTGTTACATGTATGACAGAAAGCCCTATACATGTCTGCGCTGCTGCGCACATAAGATATAGCCTATAATTTAGTCTTAAAAGTCTCTTGTATTCTAATCTTCTAATGCACAGTTTCTTGTCTCTGCAGACAACGCGACGATGCAGTGCAGTCTCAGTTGGTATACACTTGCGTAGCCAAATCTTGCAAGGTAAATATTAGCTGGGATCACATGGACCCGAATATGGGATGATATGGTGGGCATATACTGTTGTACTAGTTAGAAGTAAATACCACTATAGACTTAATGGAAGTAGGAATGAATTCACAATCATGTTCATCAGTTACCAAATTCACGGTCCTTTACAATGGCTGTGCACTAATTTGTTTTATTAGGGAAAAATTATGTCTAAATGATAATGCTTCCTTCTTTGTCAAATAATACCGTGTTTACACAGTGACTCGGCTCGGGGGTTCAACATACGACCCGTGCTCAACATGGCAATTTTATGTTGTGTAAATGTGATCAGTGTGATCCGCGAGCCGTGTCGAACACCGCTTTTTGATCCGCCAGAATCGTAGGTTTCAACCCACGAGCCAAGTCAAACTCGTCTATTTTTTTCGTGTGTAAATAGAAAGCCGTGTCGAACCCTCGTGACCAAACAAACACAGAATAGCCGCATCTGGTATCGCGTGAGATAGCTCTCTTGTCCTTGCTATGCCCCTGCCTTCGCTTGTTTTCCCTAGGTGAAAAATACTCTTTTTAGGGATCGTGAAATTCTACTCTTGCTCGTAAAATTGTTTGTATGGTATATCACTGTTTGGTATGATCCTTGTGCTACTTATTCTTCTATATATTTAATGTAGTGATGTCACCACAGCAGTTTTATAACTAACGTAACCCAGCCTCACTTTCGTTGTTCAGTGTTTAACGTATTTTGTTGTGAACGTTGTGGAAAATAATGTAGTTGGAGGCAAATTTCCCGCATTTGTGACGTTAATTCTACTTCCGTTCGTGATCCCCGGGCCATGTCGAACTCGCCTTTTTCGTTTCAGTATGAACACGATCACAGTTGCCCTCTTCGCAGCGTTCGACCTTGCTTGAGGATTCAACACTCGAGCCGAGTCACTGTGTAAACACGGTATAAATCTTATCTATTCTAACCCCAGTATATATTGGTACTCTTTTTGGTGTTACTCTGTCTCAGATAACATTATACATGTACCAGATTCTTGTATAACCCTTGACTTGGTACTGTGGTATTTGAGTCCCATTGGTGACACACACTCACCCAAATTCTAAAATATGGGATTTTAGAAACTGTCATCTTGTGAATTTGTGCATATTTTGAACACATTTTATGGCATATGATTTGAAATGGAAAATTTTTTATTTATTTGGGTTTTGCCTCAATAGGCTGATGGCCTATGCTGTTCGCTTCCACATTTCATTTCACTATACAGTATTGTTCTTTTAATGCCATTGTTTTTAATGAAATGTGGAAAAAATGAACCTATGCATATATGCAGATATAATGATTTTTTTACTTCAATTCATCTTGACTAGAAATCAGGCACTATGGGTAAAAGGGTTGCAATCATTGGTGCTGGGGCTAGTGGACTAGCTGCCATTAAATGCTGTCTGGATGAAGGTCTGGAGCCAGTATGCTTTGAGAAAGCAGATGACATCGGAGGACTTTGGTACTATCGGGAGAACAGAGAGGACCAAGCCTGTGTCTTTGAGTCTACTGTCATCAACACCAGCAAAGAAGTCATGTGCTTTAGGTCAGTTAAGCACTGGTCAGACATCAACTACATGTATAACAGTTATTGCAGTGTTTTTCCAATGCTCCCCACTTTTTTGTAGAAAATGAATGGGAATTTGTTGCTGTAGGTCTGGGGAGCGTTTCATGAAGAGTCTTGTCAGTGATTTTCACTGACAAATTTGCTCTCAGCCAATCAGATGCAAGGATTTTCACTAGCTTATAAAACAGTTGTCAGTGAAAATCACTTAAAAGACTCTTCATGAAATGCTCCTCAGACCTCAAGGATTTGTGCTAATGCCCCCCTCCCCTCCCCTATCACTTTGTGGAATCACTCTATCACCAACTTTCTTAGAGCAGAGACCTCCATAATGATTACAAATTAGCAGTATCCTGATCATCTATTGTTCGTGTATGACCTATTTATTGTCACTGAGGTTAAATTATTTTATATGTAGTGCATCATTGGTATTATCTTTCAGGTCCGACCAGGCCTTTAAAGCCTTCCATTTGTCAAGGTTCCATAGTTCTTGTCATCACTGCGGTAACCCTTAAAGGAAGGAGATCCCTTCTGCAAAATCTTTGAAAATCCATACAACTTGGCAGGAGTTTAGGATATGCCCTTCTGATACTGTTTATTTAATCTTATAGTCATACAAAAATGAAAATCTGGCTACCATCCTTGAATAAGCAAGTCGGATCAGCTCACCAGCAGAAGCGAAGCCAGCTAGCTAGCTAGCTCAGCCGCACGCAGCTTGCGGCCACCACACGTACCGCATAATAGCAGCGCTGTACTGTATGTAATGTAAATCCTTCTGTTGTGCGCTATCCCGAAAAAAAATCCGCTGAAATTTTTGGTCCGAAATAAGTACAGAGTTATCAAAAATGTTAAATTATTCAGTTGATTAGCCATGTACAATCCATTTTTCTTTCACAGAAGTTTTTAATAATCATTCTCTTTGAACACATATTCACACATCTTAATATTTTAGAGCTGCAAATGGGATCTCCTACCTTTAAATGTCATATGGGATATGCAATGAAATTAACCTTTGAATAAGACCCACATGGATCAAAGAGATTACTTCCAGTTTACCCTGTCCACCTGTTCGTTTCCTTTCCTTGATATTATTCTGAAAACCGAATTCTATTTATTCCCATGCAAATGCTAAACCTCTAGCCATCCTTCAGAAGATAAAAGTGCCTTCTCATTTCATCCCATCCTCTAGTAACCTTGCCGTGTCCTCCACTGTTCACCATTATTTTCCACCATGAATAAGCACACACATTAAATGTTGAGACTCTGTCAGTAAGGGCACACATTGAAAAAATGTAATTTACCTTGTTTTCTCTGGTTACGTTCATTTCCAGTGACTTCCCCATTCCTGAAGACTTCCCTAACTTCATGCACAACAAGCTTGTATTGAAATACTATCATCTCTTTTGTGACCGTTTCAATCTTCGCAAGTACATCCGCTTTCACACCAAAGTGGAATCAGCTGTCTTTGCAGATGACTACAAGGAAACAGGAAGATGGAAAGTTACAACAACTCCTCAAGATACTGGCAAATCAGTCACCGACATCTATGATGCTGTACTTGTATGCACAGGACATCACTGCACTCCGCACTGCCCAGATTTTGAGGGTGAGGATGAGAAGTACATGGTGCTTGAATTATTTATGAATTGAAGCAGAATGCCTCTTTATTCATTAGGTATGCTAGAATTTTGGTATGAGACATATTTTCTCCTGACTCCCGCCTGAGTTAGCTTGGTCTTAGTGCTCAATGGGTTAAGATTTAATTTACTAGGTGAACACTTTTATCTTAATGAATATGTTGCTAAATTCTGGTAAAAGAATATTCTAGGGACTGTGTTATTGGTAATAAAAGTGGCAGGATTACACATGCTTCTAGAATACTTGTTCTATCATATTGATTTTCTTGTGCATGAAACACAGAATGTACGTCCCTGCAGCTTTTCAATGCAACACTACTGTAGACCAATTCACCTTGAGCCTCGCAAGGTCATGAGACCAACATTTCTGTCTTGTGGGATGTTATGTCTCTTGCAACCCCAGATAACTCTTCAAGACCTAGAAGGCCAGCACTGCCAGTCTCATGGACTCTTAGTCTTGTTGACTGTCAAATTTCACAATCTCTGAGTTGAGACATAGATCCATATCCCACTCCTGACACCAGTAATAGAGATACAAAAGTGGGTAATACTATAAGTAATATTGATAAAAACAAAAACATACAAGTTACATTCTGTAATTTCTTTCTATGTTTTGAAACAAAATTATAATTGGTGCAAGGACATGTATGTTTTTGTTTGTATTCGCTTATTTGTTGTTCCTGTTTATGTCCGCTGTAATTTATATGTACTTATAATGCTATGTATTGATGTATTTATTCTATGCCATGTAAATGTAAAAAATTTCCATTTTCTTTTAATATGGACAATAAATGAACCTTACCTTACCCTACCTTACCTTAATCACAGGTATTAGTAACTCTGTTATGATCATGGTATGAACACTTCATTTACATCTGATGTAGATGGCAGACATACACCTGCATGTTCCTGTATTTTTATTAATATATCACTGAATAATAATATGACTTTTTATGTTTGAATTCTCTTTGTTTCCAGGCTTGAAAGAATTCAAAGGTCAAGTCCTTCACACACATGAGTACTTGACACCTGGAGGATTTGAGAATAAACGCATCATAATCATCGGAGTGGGTAACTCTGGCTGTGATGCTGCTGTGGAATTAAGCAGGCCAGCTTCCCAGGTTAGTTAGGCTCGCATAGAAGTTTGAATTCTAGTCCACAATTGGAAGCTACATGAAATTTACAGGTTATGAACAGAAGGCCTGATGTACATAAGAATGTTTTTGTTTGAATAGACCACAATGTTCTCCCATGGTAGCAAACTTAATTTTCAAGAATATATGAGAAGGATGAAACCTTTGTCATTCCAAAGTATAAGCATGATATTTGCATTCATGAGCTAGATTTGTCAGCAAAGTCATAGAAATGGTTACGAATGAAATGATTTCAAGTTACCGAAACACAGTAATTTTCCTTTAGAAACATATCACTGATGTCCAGTGCCATACTTAGTACATTGGAAAATATGTTTTTGAACTTTATGTATTCATTGTGTTTCCCTCTTTTATTAGGTGTACTTGAGTACACGTCGAGGAATGTGGGTCATCCATCGTCTGGCAAATGGAAATATCTTTTTCCCTCAGAGAATGCTGGATGTTCTTCCTGACTCACTGAAGGAAAGAGCATTCAGGGCTGCTTTAGAGTGAGTAGCAAACCTTTGTGTATTTCAGTGAGACTTATACTTAGAGTCCCCAGTTTTCCGCGTTACGGAAAATGGAAAAATTTCACAGAATTCAATGAGAACATTGAATTCACAGAATTTCATGGAAAATGCCATTTTTGAGGCAAAAAAATTGGAATTGCAAAAAATACAGTGAAAAATCATAAAAAAACAAAACAAAATCCAATAAGACAAAAACCGTTCGTCATTGGAAAATCTGTTTGCAGTGTTGAACGTTTGTTCGCCAAGCTTTATCTGCATACTGCAGTGTGTGTATATTAGGGTAACTTCTAAGATTTTTATAATTTACAATTGCTTTATCTTGTTTTGTACATGCCACCTAAGAACACGGAATTTGAAGTTTAGAATAATGGAGAACATGGAATTTGTATTGTAGAAAACAGAAAACTGGGGACTTTACTTACACTGATTAGTAGGGCCTGATATCAGCTTTCGGGAGCTTTGGCAAACATGACGCGGATGTTAATTTGGCGTGTCGTGTGCAAAATTTTGTGCTGCGCATGCTCAAATCCCCCAAACTCCCCATCCTGCTGAAATCGAGAAGGGTTCTCAGCCAATATAACGTCAGTTCTGGATGTAGGACACAGCTGGGTAGCCAGCATTAGTGCGTATGTAACACAGTGGTAATGCGCACAGCCAGCCTGTCATCAGTGCAGCCTAAGCGCTGCCATCAGAGATCTTATCTGGTGTGCGCACGTCTAGCCTGGCCATGTCTGCATATCACTAAAAGAGCGAAAGATCTAAAACACTGTATGACGCGGCCGCATTTCTTTTTGCTGCTGTGTCTTAAAGGGACGTCCCCGTCGTGTTTGCGAAAGCTCCCTATTAAAAAGTTTTATGTCTTTAGATCCATTATTGGTTATACATGGAACCTTTTGGGGTTCTTGAAAATATAAAGAACCCTAGTTTATAGAAGCCCTTTTCTGTAGAGTTCTAAATACAGGAAAAATGAAGGAAAACAAGGGTTCTAAGTGGCACATTTTTCTAAGAGTATTCTCTCTTTCACTTATTCCTATTGATATCCCTCTGCTCCTTAGAACAGTTTACTAGGTCCATGGCACATGATAAATGTTTTGTTTTGTTGTGTGGGGCTTTTTTTCATGTTGTTTTATTTCATTTTATTTCAGATATTGCAGCAGTGATGTTTTTCATTGATTTATATACTTTTGCTGATACTGCAGATGCTATTTTTCCCTGAAACGATTCTGTTTTTCTGTGTTTAGAAGTCGAGTCGATCATAAGTTCCTTGGCATCAAACCAGACCACTCACCAATGGCTCATTATCCTACAGTCAATGACTTTCTCCCCAACTGCATTGTAAATGGTTCAGTCATCATCAAACCTGATGTGAAGCACTTCACGCCAACAGGTGTTGTGTTCCAAGACGGAACCTCTGAAGACCTTGATGTTGTCATCCTTGGAACTGGGTATGTCTTTCGATTCCCTTTTCTTGAAGATTCTGTGATAAAAGTAGAGGAGAACCACCTGCCGCTCTACAAGTATGTATTCCCCCCAAATCTTCAACATCCGACTATTGCTTTCCTAGGATACATCCAACCTATAGGTGCCATCAATCCTATATCAGAGATCCAAGGTAGATGGGCTACAAGAGTGTTCAAGGGTCTTGCAAAGCTCCCGACATCAGATGAAATGAAAGCAGATATGATGAGCAAACAAGAAGCTATGGCCAAACGTTATATCAACTCTCAACGTCACACGATCCAAGTAGATTTCATTAAGTATATGGATGATGTCGCTGTGGAGTTTGGTGTGAAACCAGATTTCTGGAAGATGTTATTCACAGACCCTGTCCTTGCTGTGAAGTGTGTCTGTGGTCCATTCACACCGTATCAATATCGTCTTGTTGGTCCAGGTCAATGGAGTGGTGCCCGTAATGCTATCATGACCATTCTTGACCGCGTCAATAAACCTCTACAGTCTAGGAAGTTAAAGGATACTAAGAATAGCAGCTTCTTCAATAGCTGGATAATTTATGGCATTGTGCTGTTTG
Organism: Echinometra lucunter; assembly: GCA_029962745.1. NCBI lineage: Eukaryota > Metazoa > Echinodermata > Echinoidea > Camarodonta > Echinometridae > Echinometra > Echinometra lucunter. The sequence continues at coordinate 9,537,227 of CM057165.1, read as the reverse complement.
TTGCCCTCTACTTATTTTGGTTTTGAATTAGGTCCGGAGATGGAATTATGTGAGAAGCCTGTGATGCATCCTTTATTCACTCTTTTTATGCATCTGTCCACCGAAGGTGGGTGCCGGAGGCATTTTGTTTTTGGGTTGTCCGTCTGTACGTGTACATCCGTCTGTACATCCTCCGTCCGTCCGTCTGTCTGTCTGTCCGTCCGTCCCGTTTTTTGTTCTAGCAATAACTTAAGAACCATTTGACGGATCAACTGCAAACTTGGCTAATGTATGCATATGGGAGGGACAATGATCTGATTAGATTTTGGGGTTACGAGGTCAATGGTCATAGATGTCATTATATACAGAAAAATTGCTTGTCCTCGCAATAACTTAAGAACCATTTGACAGATCAACTTCAAATGTTGCTGACACAGTTTCATTTAAATACAACCATTTTTTCCAGTTTTGTACTCTAAATGTATCCTAATACATTTCCCATAATTAAGAGTGATATATTTCTGATCTGGCAAAGGCGGAGGCATAAATTTTGACCATGCACGGTCGAAGATTCATGTAGTATTTTTTAAAGTCTGGTGGAAGTCTGAAATACTTTACTGTATTCTATGATAGATAGAAGAAAAGAAAATTAAAATATGCTATGTGCTTCATTATACACTTGCCAAAATATTATCAATCATTTTCTGTAGCTAAATGTATCTGCTTTGCCACCAAATCTTGTAAAGTGCAGATTTTCTCTTTTATTTGTTTATTTTCAATTCAGTTTAATAGTCTAAAATAAATTTTGACAAAGCAGCAAGTTCTCCAGCTTTATAAATGTACCACCATTTTGGAGATGAGGTGAAAAGTTTTTGAGTTCTGATAAAAAAAGAAAAGTCCAGGTCATTTTATGGGAAAAATAATTGATTTCAAGGTTTTTATATATTTTAGTGTTGTATATAATGTATAAGCACTTATTGGTTAGCACTTTGAAATATTCAGTGTGTTCATATCAGGGCAAATTGCCTGAACTATTACATTTTCTCCAATATGCCCAAATGCATACTGGAGAAACTGCTGTATAAGTTGTATCTATCTATTTTGATGATCTTTTTCGCTGTCATTAGTGTATTGATTTGAAAGATATAAACCGATATGTGAGGAAAATGGAATATGTATAATGTAAGCAGATATTCATTATTCATTAAAATTATATCTCTAGCAACATTTCTAAATACCTGTTTAAAGGCATATGATAACTGACTGTTTTATTCAATTTCAATATAGAGGCTTAACATATATTTTGTAGCAGTTAATTCATTGACATTGGCTATGGAAAATTTTATGCTAGCCTACTTTGATTATAAAAGGGAGAGGTTGAAAGTAGCACAATTCTTTTTCTTTTTGCAATAATTTGTCAGAAGTAGCCAGTAAATGGATACTAAATGTATATTTTCATTTTTGCTGTCAATTATAAAGCGCGTTTAGATTTCATCCTGAGTTGAAATTTGCTATATAAAAGCATTGTATTATTATCATTATTATTATCATTATTATTTTTATTATTATTATCATTATTATTATTATTATCATCATTATTATCATTATTATTATTATCATCATTATTATTATTATTATCATCATTATTATTATTATTATCATCATTATTATTATTATTATCATTATTATTATTATTATCATTATTATTATTATTATCATTATTATTATCATCATTATTATTATTATTATCATCATTATTATTATTACCGTTATTACTATTATTTCCTTTTTCCATAACTTGATGTTCTGTTGGTACCGGTATATTAAACACCAACAAGACTTCTTCCAGAAATCTAGGGTTATCTGTTTCTCTGTTCTATCAAACAAGTCCACTTCTCATTGTTCACTTCTCTTTCTACTTCAAGACCTTCCGTAGGATGTGAACTGTCCCAAGCAAGCTTGCCTTCTGTATCGTTTCAAAGGACACCTTGACTCCTAGATCAGCCAGGAAGCTCCTAAGGCTCCGATGACTATTGGTACTACCTTCGCCTTCACCTTCCATATCCTTTCAGCTCCCATGCCAGGTCGTTATACTTCTCTATCTTTTCCTCCTCTTTACGCCAAGCTCTGCAGTCTCCTTGAATCACAATATCTATGATGAGACATTCCCTTTTCTTCTTCTTTAGAGAACGATGTCTGGTCGTCTAGCTTCAATAACCTTGACTGTCTGGATATTAAAATCCCATAAGAGTTTTACATCCAAGTCCTTTGGAAGCGCATAGAGACGTTATATCATAATGTGATATGCGCTATACAAGAACTGTATATTATTATTATTATTATTATTATCATTGTTCTCTGCAATAGGCTCTGCCCGATGTTCGTACCATTTTGCTGTCTGAGCTGATAAACTCCATAACATCATTGACTTTTTGAGTTTCTATCATGTTTCTATCATATTATTATTATTATTATTATTATTATCATCATTATTATTAACTGAATATTTGGTTTAGTTTTAGTTTTGTGTAAAGCAAATTCAAGATTCAAATCAATCAAACAAAAGGTGTTCATGGAATAAATTCCAATCGACCTCATTTCACTGTGTCCTATTTGTTGCTATTTAATGCCATGTAAACATCTCAGGTATGTCTCATTTACCAAAGCAAAATATCACTTTAATAAACAAATATGTTTAATAAACAAATATGTATCATTTTGCTCCATGGTGTAATGTGTGTATTTGTCACTTCACTGATGTTGAATCACTATCTAAGTCGAGATGTGGGATTTCATTTCAATTCAATTCAATTTCATTTATTTTCATCAACGTGGAACACATATATACAAATAAAAGATGGAATATAAAAACAGCAAATATCATTAAAATCAAGCATAAAATACAAAGAAATTTAAGTCGAATAAATATTACATGGAAAAAGGTACATTCGTAAAAGCCAATAAGGCTTGACAGTTGGATGTACCAGCAGATGCATTACAATCAATAATATACATAGAAAGACAATAGCAATATAATGAAATGAAGTAGAAAAAAAAAAACAGGGTACCAAAATTTATACATCATACAGAGAGAGAAGATATTTCTTATAAAGACTTTTAAATGAGTTATTAAATTGAACAAATTGCGAAAAGGAAGGCAATTAATTCCGAATTTTAGGGCCTACAAAATGAAGAGAAGTATTTAATAATTGAGAAGAAACATTGAAATTGTGACTTGTTAAACTTATTAGCACTCCTTGTGTGATAGCTGTGAACATTCCTGTTAAGCGAAAATAAATGTTCAAGGTTGGAAGGCAAGGAATCAGAAAAATACCGGTGCATCAATGAAGCAATTTGTAATTTATTGATGTCATAAATATGTAAAGATTTAATAGAATATTGAAATTCTTTCTCAAAAATATTTTCATTTCCATGAAATATTCAAAAGGGAAACAGACCTATACAGAAAGGAAAGTATGAACAATTCCATACATGAATGTATTTTATCTTATTTTTTCTTCTTTTTCCCCAGCACAACTTGAACTTGTTCGAAATACTGGATTATATATTCAAGCACTAATATCTTATATTTCAATAGAGAAAAGGTTTTCACATTGATGAGTTCCTGTGTAAACAAACCAACAGAAAAGTACAAGTCTCAAACCAGACACATTTGAGGTTCTAGCTTCAAATCCTCAAGATCTTTCAAAGTTGATATGCAAAGATTGCTCTCAGTTCTGGTTTTTTTTTTTGTTGTTGTTGTTGCAAATTCAGTTCATATTGATTCGGTCTGTTGTTTTATATATATATATATATATATATATATATATATATATATATATATATATATGCATCATAAGAATTAGGATTAGTTATGTAATATGGCCAAGAGAGATAAGTGAGGGAAACAAGAAAAGAGAGAAGGTGAAATAGAAGAAAAATATGTTTGAAAGAAAAAAAAGAGAAAAAATAAATGAGATGGCAAGTGTTCTGAGAAAGCTAAAAATTGGAGTGAGACAGGAGATAAAGATGCAGAGAAGGAATATTGTTAGGAATGCAAGACTGAACAGATGAAATGAAAGATAAAGAAGAGATAGTGAGGAGAGCTAATTGAGGAAGAGAGAGATAATGGAGGGAAGTGAGTGAGAGCTATATTAGACCTATATTAGACCTCTTTGGTTTGGGTGTTTTTTTGTTGTTCAGTTTTATGTTAATGTCCATTTCAACCATATCTTGAGGGCTCAAGTATGCCTAACAATACCGGTAGTTTAATTATGTGCTGACACAGCAATACACCAGACAAATTGCTTAACCTATAATTCATCTTTTCTTTTCCTTTTGGAAGTCCCCCCCCCCCCCCCCATTTTTATGAGTGACATATGTTACAATGTTTCAAAACTTTATAGGTATATCACCATATATGTACATATGTATAACACCCCACTTTCCCTCGTCATATCTTGTGGACATGCAGTTCTGATAAGCTTTTTCTTAAAGATAATGCACAAGGCTGTTTTCTTTTCTATCTTGTTGACCATTGGTCAATAGGGTGACCAGTGCTGGACTTTTAATAGCACTATAGTGGGTAGGGTTAATGCTATAACTAATTCAGTTAAAATTATGCAAATGTCTGATTACCTCATAAGCCAAGGATAAGTAAAGAAACAATATGTACCGACAATAGCAGGCATGGCAAAAAATTTGAGGGAGCTACTGGGGGCTTGGAGGAACCTCCAGTGATGTATATTAGAATCTATATGAAATTAAAATTGCACCTTTATTGTCCAAAATTTGGGGGGGACTTGAGCCCCAAAGTTCCCCCCCCCCCCCGGCACAACTTTAGAGGGCCTGTGTTCAATTTTTGGAAAGGGTGTGGCATGCATAGGCCTACCCTACGTATGAAGTTTTGATATGACTATGAGAGAGAGCAGTATACTTTCAAAATAATTTTTTTTTTGGGGGGGGGTTCATTTTTTTTTATTCCTTTTGTATACTTACATTAAAAAAAAAAAAAAAAATTGTACTCATTGTTTTGGTCATTTGGTCTAGTTTGATCTCTGGTTTGCTATTCTAAATTCCACACTCCACTGGAATACAATTAGCCCCACCCATCACATGGTGTGGTCAGTTATTATCTTGATTCATTCTTCCTTCACTCATGATGATCAAGGGCCCAAGGGAGATAGATAAGAGCTAGTGGCCGCGCCGTATGGGGTGCCAAGTGTTCCCTTCACTATTCGGTCAAGAATTACACCATTTTGTGACAAAAGTGATTCAAAACTCAATTTTGTTACAAAATTCATAATCTGTAATCCATTTTGTTACAAAATGAAATGCAACAGGCAATTCTGTAACAAAATCTCTCACATCAATTTTATTTTGTAACAAAATCTGATTCTGTTACAAAATAAAAGTGATCTGAGATATAGTACTTCGTAACAAAATTACCAGTTACACTTCATTTTGTAACAAAATGGATTTTGTCTTCCTTATTTTGTAACGAAATAAGATTCTTGGCGCCCCATAGCGCTCTGGCCGTGGAGCTAGCCCACGTCTTCTATTTCTGTACTGGTATACCCAGTTGTTGGGTGTCCGGACAGGTTGTGTATCCGGACAGTCGATTTTAAACAACCAATTGAAAAAGTTCACAAGCAAATCTCTTAAATATTTTAGCACAAAACGTTAGACAATATTACAGAGAACAAATATTGATGATGATTTGAACAAATCAATGCATAGTTTTGTTTAATCCAAAGACAAAAAAGAAGGCTTCATTTTTGTTACGTGTCCGGACACCCACCCCCCCCCCCCCCCACCCCCCATCCTACGTATGCAGAGATAGTTTCTGGAAATCAAGTTAGTCATATCTTTGTCCGCCAACTACGGAGATGACTCTAATCTTGCTAAACCGTTTCACGAAGAGCATGCTAGCTAAATATCTCGTGAATCGATGAGGAAATGTGACAACACATAGTCTTGATCACAATCACACATATATTTTGTAAACAAGAAATTATCAGAACTGCAATTATTTGAGTGATCTGGTGAGGTCAAAGCTTAGAAATAGTAGCAGGGGGTTATAGATACAAGATATTTTCAAAGAAGGCAGATTACACCAAAGAAAAACTTATAAGATTCTGTTTTTAGTAATTAAGTTCACTGTCGTTTTGAACGTAAGATGGGTACCCCCGGGACGCGAATTTTTTTTCCCTACGACATTTTCGCTCCTTGCGCGTGCGCACATGGTCATTTTCCGAGAGCTCATAAATATTCATATGTACGTCCCTAGACCAATAAATCAGGTCATTCTCCGTACGCGCGACTTCATAAATCAGGATCGCGCGCTGGCGCGGGTTTTGTGCACAAATTAAATGATGTGTTGGAAGCGTTAAGCCCCCGTAATTATTGTATAGCTTAATGTAATGTAGGAAATGTTGTTATGAATAATATTGGAGTTTGTCTGTGTAAATGAAGCCCTTTTTGAATGATCAGCTCGAGTGTACAGGCTGAATGGTGTCATGTGCATTTAGGCCCCTTTGCACAATAAATAAGGGCGTGTTTGTTGAAGTAATAATGGACTAGGAACAAGGAAACCATCCATAAACTGATACAATGATTGAGTTATTGGTTGTTGTAGATAGTTAGCTGTTACCATTTATAGTTCCTTTCAGAAAGGTGTATTAATTAGGTCTACTAGTATACCAGTGTATAAGGATCAACAAGAGGTGTATATAGTGTATATACTGTGCTTAGTATATTGTATTGCAATAAAGCATTAAATGTGATAGGGGCACAAGGGCATAATTCATGCGTAAACATATAACATTGCTATGTGATTATGCACCAAGCTCTCATAAAGCTAACATTTATTTAGTTAGGCTGTCCAAGGATTATTAATAAAGCAGACTGAGTAACGTTATGGTTATGTAAATTAGGCTTTGGTATACGTTGACTGGATATGATTATTTTAATCATTTTACGTCAATATTAATGTATTTGCTAAAAGCTTCATTAAGGATCAGTTGAAGGTCTAACATATATTTCTGATTTATATCATGCATATCATACATGTTGGAAATTGATGCATGTATAGTCAATGCGGTTACTACCATCCTCATTACCTATAGACCAATTTCACAACGCAAGAGGGCAGCAGACTGTTCGACACAGTTCGACATACTGCGGTGGGCGCTCCAACTTTTGTAGTACACAAGTCAATAGCGCGTTATGTACATATTCGTTCGATCTTTTGTCTATTTTGACCAGTATATGCAGATTTATTTTAATATTTGCAATGAGAAATTATCAGGGAAGTTCAGGTCGCAGCTGTGCGGTGCTCAAATGCCACAAGAATTAGAGAAAGTTTAAAAATTGGAAGCTAACTGAGTGCGAAATTCACTCGCTTTTGACTCATGAAGCCTGTTTGTGTGAGAAGCCGTATTCCCTACACAGGTTTCCGTAAGCAATGTGAAGGAATTCGTCGCCAGTGCGTAAAAACATCAACAGAAAGGACTTTGAAGTCAAGAAACATTATCATTATGTACTTTGGCGTAAAATTTAATGAGTGAAAACATGACTTTGTAAACAGGGTAAGATTTAGGGCTCCCGTTTACTACGGCTTCTATGCTGCAATCGAACTTTTGCTGACAAAACTAAGTTGAAAAACCATCGAAAGTACAAAAATACATCATACCTTCATCCGTCAGATATGACCATTGTCTTACCTCATCTATCCATGTATCCATGCTTTATTTTATTGATCTAGAATAAAGTAAATGGAACAATATCGGGGCATATCTCATATCTTACATTCATTTTGTACACAGAGCCAATCGCGGTCAGCGCGCTTGCCCACCGCAGCAATGGCGTCGCCGATAGAGGGCCAAAAACATAAACCGGAGGTGAAATTAGTCTATATAGTGCAAGTGTTCATCGGTTATGCAAATTGTTATAATGTGTTTATTATTGTTGATTCATTGCTGATTACAGAGAATCATTGATGATTAGTGGAACGGAATAAAGAACCAGAAACGTCAAGAGGTCATAGGTTAAAGGTCATATCATTATTATCTCGTAACAGGGCAGAGGCATTAATTCTGACTGCTCCAGTCGAGAATCTATCTAGTTCCATAAAACATTTGTATATTTATATATTAATTGTATATCATAATTGTTATTCTGGTGAAAGTGGTTTTAGCTCATATATATGCAAATGACGATCTACATGTCAGATTTTGTTGTCACAATATCAACCTTATTTTATGTTGACCACGATAAGAACATGTAACCTGGATTTTATTATATTCTCTTGGCTGATTCATAAAAGGTGGTTTTAAAAAAGTGTAGATTACAAATAACAATGAAAATAAATGTTTCAATCATTTCATCAATAATTCAGTGGTTTGATTAAAAAAATACAAAGAGGGCGAGAGAAATAGAGAGAGAGAGGGGGGGGGGGGAGCCAGGGGAGTGGGAAGACACGACGAGTGGAAAGGAATGTGACAGAAATTTGAAAACAAGATTAATCCTATTTGAGGTTGGTGTTCGTAATTCTACTTTTCAACCATCTTAGGGTGAGTAAACCAATCATCATACTTTACAAATTCTGCCTCATATCACTGTGATACTTTAAAAAATATTCAACGTTGAGTTAATGTTTGCACGCGCACTTGTAATCTCATCACAGACAGAATTAGATCTAGAGAGGAGCAAAGCGCGCATTAATGGCATTATGACGTAGCCTACCTACGAATATTTTGTGAGGTCGAGAATGACCATGTGCGCATACGTTGATCAATGGCACAATGATGTACATATGAATATTTATGAAGTCGTGGAGAATGACCATGTGCGCACGCGCAAGGAGCGAAAATGTCGTAGGAAAAAAAATTTCGCCCCCGGGACACTAGATTTACAAAATAAACCCTTACGTTCATGATCGGAAAAAGGAGGCAAATTGAATATTTATCCATCGTCACGTCTTGACCAAAACGTTGATATGCATAATTTTGGCAAATCACAAGCTAAAATATGTGTCTTAAAAAGTATTTTGTTTAAAAATCCACGATATAAATTATCTTTGAATAAATATGGGTCTGAAATCTACAGACTATCCCTCTGACTATGCCTTGCCTGACGTGGCAGAATTGCGTTTTTTTGAGAGATGTTACAATCACGGGAGAAACCCCTTAGGAAACCTTTTTTTTTGCAGATCGTTTCATATGAAACATGAAATATAATATTTATACATGAGCAAGGATGAATTACTGATTGCAGGAACCCTTAGAAAAGATAGATTTTAATTATTTTTTTTACATCTATAGATCTAGCTTCCATTTTGGCCAGCCATATTCTACCAAATTAGTGACATGTGATGGCGCTGCATATCAACGAAAAAAGATATGACAGGGTCAGAGGCGTCATAATGTTCTTAGTCGGGATGTTGGCGTTGATCTTGGCAAATACGGCTTTGTGAAACACGTAGCAGACAACTAGCCAACTAGCGGCGATCTTAGCTGAGAAGTTGACTTATGACGGTTTCGTGAAACGGGCCCCAGCTGGGTTTCGATAATTGTTAACTTAGACAATACGCATACGGTACGATACGGTACGGGGCAGCGCAGGCCTGCAGACCAAAATAAGAGGTTCGTGTTTTTGCGTTTTTACATTAAAATCACATTTGTATTATCTGTATAATAACTCAGCAGAATTAATTTACCGTAATTGATGCATGTATCTGAAGTACGATTAGGGGAATATTATACCAGCTGGTCTGAAAAGTCTAGATCTAGATCTAGAAGTCTAACTGGTTGTGTTAGTTAACGTAGCTCGTAGGGTTTTAATTCGCACCACTGTTCCAACATGACAATAGTTTGTGTAATGGTGATTGCAAGTTAATAAGACCCCGACGAGTCTGAGTCTGAACTTCATCTGAGTTTCGGAGTCGGTGTTGAATTCGAATGTTCCCAGCGATTCCTTGATTTTAAACTTTTCCCCCATTCTGTGAATTTGATGAAAATCAGAGTTACATTTTTCAATTACGGAGGGGTGTAAACTCTTTGGTATTACCAGAATAGGTTGGCTTACCCATTAGCTGACACATAGCTGACACGTAGCTGACACTTGTAAGGGGGAGCTACCAAAATTCTTACGTCACTTTCTAAGTTAAAATCTTAACTTCACAGTCATCTTTTGTTGACATAATTGAAAGAATAATGACCAAATGAAAATTAAAATGTGTCTGCAAATGACCTTCAACAGTAAAATTCTTTTAGAGTGTTTAACCAGAGCAGATTTTTTGATACTGATTTCTCATACTAAAAGTACAGATGCATTTGGGAAGCCTTTGATTGGATAATCATAGTGCCACTTTTACCTTCTTCCTATGCTGCAAACTTTCATGTTAAGTTGAATTTTAGCTGATAGCTATTTTTATGATGACATGTTATCTTTTAGTTAAATGATGCTCTATTTTGCTTCACATGAAATATATACATATATGTTGCTTTGGAATGATTAGTGTCGACAAGGGTTGGATTGGAACTACATTTGCTCAAAAAATTCTGATGCTACTGGCCCATTTGATCGATGAAATACTTTCCAATCAGCCCTTGGAGCATCAACTAGCCAATTTTCAAATCAAGCAGGGATGTCACTTTACAGACAAAAGTAGGAATTCCTACTTTAGCAATATATTTTGTCCATAGAAAACCCCTTTTTTGTGTACAAAAGGGCCCATTTTAGATGATTTTCCTACTTTTTTTATCAATTCTGAGTGGCATCCCTTCAAGGCAAATTTCAAATGACAGCAGGGACAATTACTCCACCCCCCCCCCTACTTGTACCCTCCCCCTTGGGAAGTCCACATTTGATGCCAGTGAAGGTACCAGTGCAATAAACAGCAGAATTAAACATGACTTCAGGTATGAAATTTACTGTAATACCCTTCTCGAAACCTTTGTTATGAACAGATCAGTGATCAGACACTATGGGTAAAAGGGTTGCAATCATTGGTGCTGGGGCTAGTGGACTAGCTGCCATTAAATGCTGTCTGGATGAAGGTCTGGAGCCAGTATGCTTTGAGAAAGCAGATGACATCGGAGGACTTTGGTACTATCGGGAGAATAGAGAAGACCAAGCATGTGTCTTTCAGTCAACAGTCATCAACACCAGCAAAGAAGTCATGTGCTTTAGGTGGGTCAATGAAGTAATTAAGTAGGTTAGCACAAGAGTTCGTATACTCTAAGCTTAGACCTTAGCTCATTGTTTGAAACTAAACTTATGAGCTATGTGGACACACTCACTTTGAAAATTAAAAGTGTTGAAGTGTAAACTTATGTGCAAACTTATGGTTAAAATGAAAACTGCAAACAACAGGGGACCCTCATGAAAGGTTATAATATGTTTAGCAGACCCCAATACTTTAAACTGGAATATCACAGTGTGGAAATTTTTGTGTGGCACAACACTTGCACGAAAATAAACCACGCAAAACATTGTGCTTATTTTGCATGTGAATACAGTTATCCTAACTGTCCATGCAAATTAAATATGCGTGATTGTGTTCAGCTCGGCTATCAGGCTATTGGGTTGTTCGCTGAAAGGTCCAGGAGGTCAATTAACATGTAATCATAGGTTTTTTATTCTGGTTATCACCATACTTCAAGAACTTTTTGAATCATGAAGTTAACTGAATGTAAAACTTAGAAGTAATAATACCTTCGTTTAAAATGTTGATATGTGAAGTTGTTTTCCATACCAGCTAGTACATTTAGCTTTATCCACATAAATGATTCAGACATAAGAATTTTCTACACTCATTGCCTTATCAAATACTACCCTTATCAAGTATTACAAATGTAAGAACCACACCATATCTGAATGCTTAAGAATCCAATGAGATTGGTGTATGTTTACACATAATTGAACCTTGTGCTGATTAATTAGTTTTACTTGTTGAGTTTGATTTGATTTTAGTATGACATCCAATATCCAACATCCAATATCCGTTGACCCTGGCCCCAGTTTTATTTTCATTGCTTTAGTAGTGTTCGAGGGGCTAAAAGTCAGCAGACATTTCAGGTTTCAGAAAATAAACAAACCATGCGTGCGTACATACACGTAGGCCTATACTTGATAATACGTATTACTGGATGTAAATTAAGTTTCTTAGAAGTTATTTTACTTATACCAGTTGACTAAAATGGTATAATGAACTTTAAAATGACTTTATGAATCAATGAATAGGTTAGATTTTTTTTTTAAATGGTAGCCATGTATATGGAACCCTAAAAATGATGATTTACAGCATTGGTTAGTGGTTCTATGTTATGATTCATAATGAATGAATATGCAATAGGCCAGTGTAAAAGGACTTTCTTCTTCAAAGGACTTTTTACCGGTACATTTTCTTGTCATTGCTTTAGTAGTGTTCGAGGGGCTAAAAGTCAGCAGACATTTCAGGTTTCAGAAGATAAACAAACCATACGTGCGTACATACACGTAGGCCTATACTTGATAATACATGTACGTATTACTGGATGTAAATTAAGTTTCTTAGAAGTTATTTTACTTATACCAGTTGACTAAAATGGTATAATGAACTTTAAAATGACTTTATGAATCAATGAATAGGTTAGATTTTTTTTTTTAATGGTAGCCATATATATGGAACCCTAAAAATGAAGATTTACAGAATTGGTTAGTGGTTCTATGTTATGATTTATAATGAATGAATATGCAGTAGGCCAGTGTAAAAGGACTTTCTTCTTCAAAGGACTTTTTACATTTTCTGGTGAATAATTAAGAATTTCATGCAGTTATGTATAAATTTACTGTCAACAATCACTTTCTATATTTTCCATGTTTACATCCAGTGACTTTCCCATTCCCGAAGACTTCCCGAACTTCATGCACAACAAGCTTGTATTGAAGTATTACCAGCTCTTTTGTGACCGTTTCAATCTTCGCAAGTATATCCATTTTCACACCAAAGTGGAATCAGCCGTCTTTGCAGATGACTACAAGGAAACAGGAAGATGGAAAGTTACAACAACTCCTCAAGATACTGGCAAATCAGTCACAGAGATCTATGATGCTGTACTTGTATGCACAGGACATCACTGTACTCCATACGTTCCAGAATTTGAAGGTGAGGAGGCATGTGAAAAAAGTTTATCCTTGAAGAAGTGAACAAGAATGTATTATGTATTTAATTTGAGGAACAGAAACCTATTTAGGCTATATCTGTATACGCATTTTCTTTGAAATTTGAGGGACAACAGTAAAGATATTTCGACTACCATTACATGCATTACCAAAGTCCTAGACATGACATTTTGTATACATCATGATTTATGAAATTTAATCTTCATTGATACAAGGGTTTTTTTTTCATAGTCATGATTATCAGATAGTTTTCTTGAAGGAGGATATGTATTTTCATTGCAACACCCACACACGATGAAGCAGTAATTATTTCAAGACCATGGTTGCAATTACACGGTTCTTACTGCTTGTGTATGTGAAATTTTTGGTGTATTAATCTTTCCCAGCAGATCTACCTCATGTCAAAAAAAGATTGTCCTGGATAAAGACATATGATTGGAGAAGTTAAAGTGACAGTAGAGCAGGGTAAAAAATACTTTTGTCCCACGAGAGCTTTTCTCTGAAAAAAAAAAATAGCTCCCATGGACAACTTTATTGGAGCTTTTTCTTGGCCCAAGGGAGCTATGTTGAATTGTTGATATCCCAATTTTCAGCGCTGATGCATAAGATGCAGGCAAAAGTTGCTACCTTCATTTTGTTTCCCACTATGCATTGGGTGATTTCAAGTTTGGTGTTGGTGTTAGAAACACAATTTAGATTGCTTTCCATAGCTCCAACACCTAATCTGATTTTACAAAAGTAGTCCAAATGACATTATTGACTGCTCAACTCCAAGTGACAGTTGTCCCAAGACCAGTTTTATCTTTAATTTGGAGCTGCGTTGATGTAAAAATCAACCCAACACTAACACCAAAAGGTAAACACCAAACTTGAAATCACCAATTGTGTTTTTACTTTCATATGCTCGCTGAAATGAGGTACAACTGAAAGAAATGTTAATTCTGCTGCTCCAAGATCACAATTTGTGAATTTATTGCTTATTTTTGGAGCTGAGGCGAGGGCAACTCTGAAGGGGATATCACCAGTCACCCCTGGGTATTTCTTACCGTGCAGTAAAGCCATATATGATTATGGTGATTATAATTGAATGCTAAGAAAGCAAGTACTATGTGCTGGCAAGTAAGCATCCAAGGGGACATAGAACTATAAGTCTTATGCAAAGGACATGAACTAGGGCATTGGCACATGAAATTGGTTTCAAACCTGGGACCTAGTGGTTCCAAGACCACTGTTCTACCACTAAGCCATCATGCCTCTTTTTTTTTTTTTATACTGTCGTTCTAACATCATGTTCAGGATTGAAAGACTTCAAAGGTCAAGTGCTGCACACTCATGAATACTTAACACCTCAAGGATTTGAGAATAAACGAATCATGATCATTGGAGTGGGCAACTCTGGATGTGATGCTGCTGTCGAGCTTAGCAGATTTGCGTCTCAGGTTAGTTCTGTTTATCATCACATGTCAAATAATAAATGTCTATTGATAAATGGATAAAACTCAGTAGTTATAAGAAGAAATTCATCATGATAATCTGAGGGGGCAACTCTGGCTGTGACACTGCTGTTGTTGAGCTTAGCAGGTTTGCATCCCAGGCCAGTTTTTGTCTCGAACTGTGTAATGGAGTGAGACTATAGGCATCACTTTTTACGGCATTGGCATTGTCGACAATCATGCTGTAATCACAATAAGTATTTAAGGATGTGAGGTACATATAGAAACAGCAAATTCATACCAGGCACACCTCTTGAAGGCACATGTCAAGTTTGAAAATGTGTTGGATCTGACCAAGATGAAAGGTCAATGAATTTTCTGTAGATTGTACTGTACTCACAATAACTTCCTATGGATTTGAGATAGAATCACCAAATTCATACCACAGGTAAATCTCTTGAAGGTCCAGGTCAAGTTTGAAATGCATTGGATCTGACCAAGGTCAAAGGTCAAGAGGTCAATGAACTTTCTGCAGAATGCATTGTAATGGCAATAACTTCCTATGGATTTGAGGTAGAATCACCAAATTCATACCACAGGTACATCTCTTGAAGGTGCAGGTCATGTTTGAAATGGTTCTAATCCAAGGAAAAAAATAATTATTTTTTTTCCAGGGCTACTTTTCGAGCCCACCGGCCCAAATTTTCTACATTGTATTACAGTTAGCATTAGACCCTATGAGAATTTCACGGGCTCTTTTTTTAGTTTTCCAGGGCTCTTTTTGGCATTTCGGGGGCGAATTCGCCCTCAGCCCCTATGTATTTTTTTCCCTAATCTGACCAATGTCATAGCTCAAAAGGTCAATGAACTTTCTGATAAGCACTGTTATCACATTGAATATTTGATAGTGAGGTAGTGAGGAGTAGGATTTGGAAAACATGAAAAACATGAACAAAAAAACACTGAATAGGAAAAAAACATGGACAAATAAATATATAATGACGCATGACACATCAATCTGAAATGAATTTTTGTGGTTAACAATTTTGATGCCCAAACAGAATTACCATCAATATGTCTGTTTTAATTGAAATCCATTTTCCCCAACAGAAAAGGCTGTGTATTTTAAAATGGAAAATTCACCCGTAAACACACATCCGGTAACGTGAAGAGAATTAATGTTTAACTCAGAATGTATTGTATCATGCAGCAAATAGTATTCTTTTTGTGTTTTTGCTTTTTCTCTTTAGGTATACCTCAGTACACGGCGAGGCACATGGATTATTCATCGTCTGGGAGAGGGAGGAATGCCTGTTGATATCTATGCTATTCGCAGAATTTTTGACATTCTTCCCGTTTCGATCAAAGAGAAAGGAATGAGGGATGCTTTAGAGTGAGTAGTAATACAAATTGATTGCCGTGATTTTGTGTTTGCATAAAGTGATAGACATATTTAGCTTTGTAGTCTAGATGTGAAACAAATGTGGGAAATATTTTGTTTCAGCAGAAAATGCAAGGATTGCAACCAACCAGCAGTATATCAATGGTCTTTACAAATGGCTTGTTATCACTATAACGCAGTGATTCAGGTACTCGTGTATTCATTTCTTAGATGGCCAAATTAGACAGTGTCCGAATGCATACTTTCTTCCTATATCAACTCATTTTATTCCCAATCTTTATATTCAAATATCTCATCCCTTTCTAGGTTTTAATGGAGACGTTATGTTTGTCTGTTGTTCCGCTTTCATATTATCCTGATATCTAGCGAACATTTTGAGACATGAGCCTCAAACTTGGTTTTATCAAGTGTATCATGATGTGTTGATGAACTGCTTTGATTTT
This sequence comes from Echinometra lucunter, assembly GCA_029962745.1. Taxonomy (NCBI): domain Eukaryota; kingdom Metazoa; phylum Echinodermata; class Echinoidea; order Camarodonta; family Echinometridae; genus Echinometra; species Echinometra lucunter. Next base: position 9,520,803 of record CM057165.1, on the reverse strand, counting down.
GGGATAAATATAGTAGGTTAAAGATCATAGGTTAAAGATCAAAAGTCACAGAGCTCAGTTTCCATAATGTTTTAAGGACTGTCTGGTGCAGTGACTTTTAAAGGTGAATATGTAACAATATGGAGACATACTGATGTAATTCATGGTATCTGCTGGTCAAGTGTTACTGAGGCCACAAATGTCATATAGGCAGATTCATATTGGAGAAGCTGTCCTTTTTCTTGTCTGTAGTGTTTTGCTCATGTGATCTAGTCAATTTAATCATGTGTGTTTGTGTAAAACCAAGAGGGTCGTTCTAAAACGATTATTATTTTCTCGCCGTTCTTTAGAAAACGAGTCAATCACAAGTTCCTTGGAGTACAACCCAACCACTCTCCATTGGCCCAGCACCCAACAGTTAATGACTTCCTCCCCAACTGCATCATGAATGGATCGATTGTTGTCAAACCTGATGTGAAGCACTTCACGCCAACAGGTGTTGTGTTCCAAGACGGAACCTCTGAAGACCTTGATGTTGTCATCCTTGGAACGGGCTATGTCTTCCGATTCCCTTTTCTCGAAGATTCAGTGATGAAAGTAGAGAAAAACCACTTGCCGCTCTACAAGTATGTATTCCCTCCAAATCTTCAACATCCGACCATTGCTTTCCTAGGATATATCCAACCCTTAGGTGCCATCAATCCTATCTCAGAGCTCCAGGCTAGATGGGCCACAAGAGTGTTCAAGGGTGTTACAAAGCTCCCCACATCGGACCAAATGAAAGCAGATATGATGAGCAAACAAGAAGCTATGGCTAAACGTTACGTCAACTCTCAACGTCATACCATCCAAGTAGATTTCATCAATTACATGGATGATGTCGCTGTTGAGTTTGGAGTGAAGCCGGATTTCTGGAAGATGTTACTCACAGACCCTGTCCTAGCTGTGAAGTGCGTCTGTGGTCCTTACACACCATATCAGTACCGGCTTGTAGGACCGGGTCAGTGGAGTGGAGCCCGTAAAGCCATCATTGACATCTGGAACAGGATAAACAAGCCTCTCCAAACCAGGAAGGTACAGGATACTGTGAGTGGCAGCTTCTTCAATAGCTGGATGATTTATGTTATTCTCATAGCTGTTGCTCTCTACTTCTTTTGGTTTTGATTATTCAGACTGTTTGCTAACAGTAATATACTTTTATGCGGCAGTAAGTTGTCATACATGAAGAATTATTGAATATTTCATATATACAATAGCTTAGAGTCCCCAGTTTTCCGCGATACGGAAAACGGAAAAATTTCACGGAATTCGTGAAGAACACGGAATTCACGGAATTTCACGGAAAATGCGATTTTCAGGTTTAAAAATCTGAATTACAAAGAATTGAGTTAAAATCATGAAAATCAAAGCAAAATCCAATAAAGCAAAATCGTGCATCAGTGGAAAATCTGGCGATCAAACCTGTTCGCACTATTTAGCATGTGTTTGATCTGAATACTACAGAGCGAATATATTAAAGAAACTTTCATTTTTCTAAGATTTCCACTATTTACAATTGCTTTATCATATGTTTCGTACATGTCACCGAAGAACACGGAATTTGAAGTTTAGAACACCGAAGAACACGGAATTTGCATTTTAGAAAACGGAAAACTGGGGACTCTACAATAGCTTTAAAAAGAAAACGAAGATCCACCATGAATGATATACATATGTATATCATTCAAAATCTGAACATTAAAGCATTACAATTGAATAGAGAGAAAGAGAAGAAGATAGGCATCAACAGAAAGAAAGAGAAAGAGCGATTAATTTATCAAGAGTCTTTTTGCCACAACATTTGAAATATTCAAGTTTGTATGATGGGCAATATGACTAGGATGTAATTGCCTATTGATTTGTAATTGAATTCTTTCCTTGATACTGAATGCCATGCATACAAAAGATGCAGATACAGACAGCCTTGTATGTAAGGCAAACATAAAAGTCCAAAGTGAATTGATAATGGAGTGGAAAAGAGAAAAATGATAGAGGAAATATCATGTAAAGTGAAAACAAATATTGTAAATTGAAATTCTAGATTGGACTATTGTGTGCAACTGTAAGACCTTTTCTTAACACAAATGTAAATGTAATTGGGTAGTTTGGGGGATATTTTGCAGTCAATTTCAACACCGTGATCACTTATGCTGCTGTATGTGTATTCGGGGCGGGGGAACAAAACTTATTTTCTGTTCCATGATATTCACCAAACATCTTTTTAACCTGTATTGTATGGAATTATGAATATGATGTATTGATAAATTTGTGTTGTTCAATATATATGCACTTAAGTTGTTTCTTATTTAATTTTGAATTGATTCTTGCCAGTTAATTATGCTTGTTTTCATTCCATCCACAAACATGATGAATTCTGTACAACATATTTTATGCTTTATGAAACAGTAATGCTTCCATTGCAAAAGATGACAAGATAGCATTGTTCACATATGTGTCACAATAAATCATGGCAGTTTACTAAGTGTTTGTTTTTACATTATGTTTCTTTAGTAACAGAAAGGTAAATGTGTAGGACATTTTTTGCGCATTCATTTACACATGAAGCAAAATGTAGCATATGTGATCTAATCTTTATTCTTCGTACAGTAGATTGTGAATTTAGGAGTGTACTGAATGCTGCATGTATATTAAATTTAGTAGAATCATGACCGTTTAGCAGCTGTAGTGGGAAATTTCCGTTAAATGATCTTTTGGTAATTTTTTTAAATGTTCTTTTGTCATGATGTACATGTATAACATGTTTGCAATTTTGTTAGGTGTGACTGTGTGGTATGCTTAGCAGTATTGCCTTTTTTTAGTTTTGAAGATAGAAATGGAGAATTGACAGTACTACTATCATATTCATGGATGATGTTTTTGAAAATGTTTTAGGAGATATTTTTATGCCTCCGCCCACGGTAGGTGGTTGCCGGAGGCATTATGTTTTTGGGTCGTCCGTCCGTCCCGTTTTTGTTGAATGTTCTCATGATAACTTAAGAACCGTTTGACGGATCAACTTCAAACTTGGCTCATGTATGCATATGGGAGGGACATTGATCTGATTAGATTTTGGAGTCTCAATGTCAAAGGTCAAGGTCAGAGGTACTAATACACATAAAAATTGCTCGTTCTCGCAATAACTTAAGAATCATTTGATAGATTGGCTTCAAACGTGGCTTAAGTATGCACATGGAAAGGACAATGATCTGATTAGATTTTGGGGTCCAAAGGTCAAAGGTCATAGAGGTCATTATGTACATAGAAATGGTTCGTTTTCACCATAACTCAACTACCATTTGACCGATCAACCTCAAACTTAGCACATGTATTCATATGGGAGAGAATGATCTGAGTAGATTTGGGGGTCTCACGGTCAAAGGTCAAAGGTCATAGAGGTCATTATGTACATAGAAATGGGTTGTTCTTGTGATAATTCAACAACCATTTGATGGATCAACTTCAAACTTGATTCATGTATGCATATGGGAGGGACAATGATCTACATATGTAATTAGATTTTGGGGTCTCAAGATCAAAGGTCAGAGGTTGTACAGGTCATTATGTACAAAGAAATAGTCCTTTCTCGCGATAACTCAACAACTATGTGTCGGAGCAGCTTCATACTTGGCTCATGTATGCATATGGGAGGGACAATGATGTGATTAGATTTTTGGGTCTCAAGGTCAAAGGTCATAGAGGTCATTATATACATGACAATTGCTTGTTCTTGCGATAACTCAACTCTTTGACGGTTCATCTCCAAACTTGGCTCATGTATGCATATGGAAGTCTCATAATTGTCTCATTAGATTTGGGGGTCACAAGGTCAAAGATGTCATTTTATACATGAAAATAAAAAAATCAACATAAATGTGCCATATAAACTTACATCTTACCAGTGGTCTGACTGCCCTGAATTTTAAGTAATTTTTTATGAACTGTAAATATGTAAAGTTTTGAATTTCATGATCATTTTTAGCATGCTGAAGTTAGAGCCTTATTGTAAATCACATACACAAGCATACACAAATGCTAATATGAAAATTCAAATTGTTATATTGATAAAAAGTGCAATCTTATTGTTTGTTAATAATTTGCATAATCATATGATGATGGATATACTAGTACATATCGCTAGCCCATTGTTATTTCTAAGCATTCATGTTTACTGACATGTATTACACTACATGTATTATGTATTTATTTATATATATATATATATATATATATATATATATATATATATATATATATATATATACATATATATATACATATACATGATACATGATACAAAAGAATAGATCAGTTTATCAGATAGATATATATTTGTACTAATTGAATAACTTGAATTTCAAATGTGAATATATGTATCATGCAATGAATTACAGATCTGAATTAATGATGTGTGTAACTCATGGCAATGTTGCATTAAAATGACCAAAGATATAATTTTATGCAATTGCTTTCATAGTGTTTTTTTTTTTTAACTGGTTCTTTTTTTTATTTAGTGAGAGTGCTGTTGTAATAGTTGTCACAGAAGAAATGACCTTAATGCTACTCATAAGAAATTCACATACAGTATGACTCACTAAAAAGGAAACCCTGATTCAACTCTGAATTAGTCAGTACATACATGTATGTTCATTTGCATTGTAGCTCGTCATGTGTTCTTTAATAAGACACCTTGAACCATAAATTCTGGCTGGAAAGCTGAACTGTAGCATTTTTCCTGAAGCATGTCAAATTAACCTCTGCCCAAGTTGTAATGAAATAGCAGGGTCGAGTTGAATGGTCCCTATTCTATTTAAATGCACTCGTCCTAAATGAAAGTAACGCTTGAGCACCCCCGGGTGAGCACCATTCATACTTCAGGCTAGGGTAAAGGCAATTCTGTCATGCTTTCTAAAATTAGCCAGTGGTAAATCTTTCGTGATTGAATTTTGGTTGAGCAGGCTATCAAATTGAAGAAGACATCAGCTATTTTACCTTTATAATACAGTTCTTAATTTCACTTTGAGCTTTGTTTTAACATATTTGGGCATGAACATATACTTTCTACATATTCAACATATTTACATATTCAAAACAAATTATAAATAACTATTTTCAGCAATGCTTAGAAATTAATCCCAGATTTTTAAAGAGCAGTTGCATCATTTCTCAGGGGAAGTGATGGAAATCGACTTAAAGAAATACTATATTTCACCCTACCCCAGGGACTCTACCTCATTTTACATTGATCCAAATTTAGGGTAAAAGCTGAAATAACTTTCAGCCCATATGTCTGTCACACTTTTGCATGCCTTATTTTGGGTGCCTTATTTTGCAATTTTGGCCAAAATAGAGCAAACATTGCAACTTTCATGTGAGTAACCCCTTGACCAAATTTTGTGGATAATTGAAATTTACTATCACCTTCGGGGGGGGGGGGGGTGTGTAACATAAAGAGATACAATCAATCTTACGATCAATTGTAACTCTACATGGTTTGCCATAGACTTACGATTGATATCAATCGTAAGATTGATTGTATTTTTTATGTTACACCCCCCTAGAAAAAAAAACACCAATGTGTTTATAATGTACATCTTAGTGCAGTATTATCACAAAGGATGCAAACAGCCCAAAAGCGAAGCTTGTATTGGTGATACAGGGGGCTGTTTCATATCTGCTCGTAAAGTTACGCATGACTTTACAAACGACTGGAATATGAAGTGCTGCATGGGATGCGCAGAGTTTTTCCTGACAATTTAACAAAGTGTGACTGCCTTTCCCATCATCTCAACTAAATTGTAAAAAAATATACTTCACAAAAAAAGGTTTGTAAACAATGGTAATATTAATCTACGTCTGCATATTTTACTTGTTGCAATTTATAATTTCTGAGAATCCCACTTGGCTTCGCATATTCCAGTCTTAAAGTGATTACACAATGGTAAAATATTTTTTGATATGTGATCGAGAATAGAATTCTAAGAAGAATAACATTAAAAATTTGATGATTTTCAATCGAAATCAATGCATTTTGCCTAATTTTCTCATGAAAAATCAAGAGTTGACCAAAAAATTTGAGTATGAGGTATGACGTAAAAGTGGGTACCCAACTTCGCGCATTGCAGTTGAGCTGCGCGCTAGACTGTACAATATGTATTATACCTTGCGCGCATTTTGCTAGAAGTACGCGACAAGGTACCCACTTTGACGTCATTTTGACGTCAAAGTGGGTACCCAGTTGAAATTGGGTCACAGCTGAGGGGTCAAAAATATCCTGAAATCATGCCACATTCGAGGGTTTCCTTGGCAACACGACTTTTAAAAAAACTTTAGGCAGATGATTTCCTGCTAATAAAATCATGCTCTTTTAAATGAACTAACATTGTTTCGGCATTGGGTACCCCCTTTAAAAGAATTCATAATTTATAATAAAAGAATTGTAGGAGGCCGAGTTGGTTACACTTAAAAATAATAACTACATGTACATAATACTATATAGGCATCAAACATCCCATTTTCAGTCCTAGTATACAAACCGAACTACCTATAGGAATATTTTGAAAGAGAGAGAGAGAGATACATGTATATATTGAGAAGATGCCTTTTATATACACAAAAAAATAAACATTTCTCCGTATTTTCTCTATCTTATTAATGTAAGGTTCAGTTACCTCTTAACTTTTACTTTCAACTTGATATTGTCCTCATGGATTCCGGATCTTGCGATAAATACCCCTCCCCCGATTTTCCGACCTGGTAACTAATTACTTTTTGTGACGATTCTCTGGTGCCGCCGTTAAAACGCAAAAACACGTGCGCCGCTCGGCAGCAAGCCCCCTTCCCCCCTTCGGTCAAAACCTGGATCCGCCTATGCAATCGCCAGCAAAAGTCTTATCAGACCGACATTTGCATGACGAAGATGAATGATTTTTATATTTTCTCCACATCTATTGAAAATATTGAGTAAATTTTTTAAAATCATATTTTCTTGTTTTTGAGAAAGGCCTAAAAATTTGTGTGCATAATTAATGAATTCAGAAGGCATCGATATGATACCAACGTTTCTTACAAAAGGTTTATTAGAGTTAACAACTTCATGGCCTTGATTTGAGGAAATTGAAAATGTTGTTGAATCCGAAGCATTATCTTAAGAACAGTATATACCATAAAGCTTATTCTTAGTAAAGTCCTACACCCTGTCAAAGAGCAAATTTCGGTCTGACACAATTTTCCGCTTTTGATTTAATAACGATCAAAATATGTCAAAAGATTTATTCCTTTAAACCAAGTACATGTAATCTGCAGGCTTTACATAATTTTGTATTATCCGTACTTTGGACCTGAAATTACAGCGTAACGAGGAACAACAATAGCCTGTAGACTGACAAAAACTTTGAAAGAAAGCATGAAAAAATTGGCAGGCTTTATGTTTTTTTTTTTAAAAGGGGGGAATCACACAGTTGTGCAGTTTCTTGTTGTCATAACTGTACTCGTGGTATTTCTTTTTCTTTTTTATGTTATCCCTTTGTTACTGTCAGACCGTGTTCGCTAGTCAACTGTGTATGCAGTTAATCATCTACGTAGCCTCCTGGATGCGACTATGTTTGTTGAATAACCCTTGATGTTATTAGTGTTGCTTCATAGCATGTATTTTATGTGTCGTATGTGATACGCAGTGTTCAAAGGTTCCCGGAACTACCCCTACGAGTCTCCGCCAAGCACATTAGGAAAACTATGGACACGTGAAACGTAAAGTCTGCCAAATGTTCATGATGTTGGTTCTGATATATTCCAACTTCACCATGCATTTCTTTGGAAGCTCACAGTGGATAATGTTGAGTGTCGATGGAACATTACTTTCAAAATGTGGTTGACTCATATTATTAACACTGTACACATTTAGAAAAATATGCAAGTTAGAAACTTTTTGGTCCTATATTTAGAACCTCCACAAAGGGATTCTATAAAGGGTTCTTTTATAGAATAAAGAACCCCAAAGGTTAATTCCTCATACAATCGCTATTATGGTTCTAAATAAGGAAGTTATGTCTTACATTTTCAGATGAAAGAATAATCAGACTGACGTTTCCTAAATGGAATAATTCAAGGAAAAACCATACTTTTGACAGCCACAGCGGGTCAGCAGTACATGCGTGCTAATGTTCACTCTGAGCTTACATCTTGGATACCTCTTTGAATTATATTTTGACGTGCCAATCAAGCAAAACAGGAAACAGAATAACGAGTAGTCATCGTGTAAGCGGGATGCCAAAACATACACCTTAATAGGAGTGTAAGTGGTTCAAGAAAAGAACCAGAAGTTAACTTTTTTTGACGCGGAGGTAGTCAGATGTGAATGAA
>CM057165.1:9499927-9507427 GCA_029962745.1 Echinometra lucunter | reverse complement strand
ACGGAGAGATTCTCAGTGATACCTTCTCGCACGACTGGAGTCCCACGATGTGTTGTAAGAGAGCGAGATCTTGATCTTTACATCGATCACTTCTCAGAATGGTGGATTGCTGCCTACATCAGATGGTATTTCATTGGAAAGAGAGTCGTCTGTACACCATATATACCAATAACTACCACTAAGAATGACACCAATGTGTTGTACCTGTGTATCACAGATGACAACAATGGACATCCGAAGGTTTGTGACGGAGATTGTAAGGCCTTCTGTTTTCTATTACTCATTTAATGATGATGATGATGATGATGATAATAATAATGATGATGATGATGATGATGATGATGATGATAATAATAATAATAATAATAATAATAATAATAATAATAATAATAATTACAATGAAATAATAATAATTGGATTTTATTTACCTAGGGTAGCCACATCAGTAATACTACTGCTCTTCCTGCGGGACCTGCTATTATTATTACCCTAGCAAAGCCAGGAGAGTATAACCTTTTCTCACTTCCTTTTATATGGATACAATTTGTTTAAATGAAAGAATGACCATTTCGTTATTTTCTAAGATAGCCAGCCTGAAAAAAAAAATATTAGAGTGGAAATCAAAGTAAATTCATTGATTTCTTGGAGTTAGATAATGATACTATTGACACTTGAGACAAAATATTACTGATCATGAATGCTTGAACATTTCAAAAGGTGCTCGATAAAGCAATTGAAATTTACTTAGGCCCTTTTTTTTTTAGTCTTCGTGTTTTTCGCAAAGAAAGATCTAAAGTAGCATATACAGATTAATGGTATAAAACATTTAACATTGTTTAAAGCCTACTAATTATCCATACAGAGTTCCTATTGTTTTTGTTTGGTGTGAAATGTTAAATGAATATGCAGTACGGACCGAGTGCTTATAGCAGCTGCATCTAATGCATCCTGAGAACGAAAGACTTACTAATAACAGTCGTATTATTATTCATTATGGATCAAATCATTAGTTGCAGTTCAATGATATTTGAATTATCACTTTATTTTTTTTTCAGTGGTGTAATCATAAACCCAATAATTACTTTAACTTATCATGATATCTAAACGGAGCACAATAACCAAAATAATGTTTGTTTTCTATTCTTGATAGGTCATAGATGAGTATAAGCCTACTTACTGCCAAACACAGTTCTACGTAAAATGGCGATATGGTGATCTCATCATCACCTATTACAAAGACAACGTAGAGATGTTCACTAGGGTAAATTCTATATATGTCATTATATGGTGAATTTGTCATAATGATGTATAGCCAGAATAAAAACAGTTTTTATTCATCATGTTCATATTTCCACAACTTTATTAATAACTTTTCTCCTCAAGAAGACGGATAAGTTGGGTGTGTACTAAAATATAGGTTGCAAAAATGTGAGAAAAACTGCTTTACATACAGATGTGTGTATGTACAGGTTTATGTAAATCTTTAGACCTGACTATACCGAACGATATATCTTATATAAAAAAAACTGGCTTACAAATTAGTCAGTGATACACCAATATCCTGGTGTCTTGGGCAAAAGTCATTGCAATGAACATGATATTCGACAGTGAGGGAACCATGACTTAACACAGTAATGTAGGCCTATATTTTTCCCAGTAAACAGAGAATCAAAGATTAGGAGGAATGTTACCGCATAAGGACCACCGAATTGATATTTTATTTGATTTCCGTAAATCAACACGACTGCAATGCAATATTACATCACATCTCAAAATTACTGTAAAAAAATACGATCGCCCTTTACATTATTGGCTGACGTAGACCCCCCCCCCCCGGGGGGGGGGGCACTGCCATTGCAACATGGACACCATGCTCGTACACACAAACGAGTAAAAAGGGTTGTTTTTCACGGACGGGCGATGTATCAAAAATTGCAAAAATTGCAAAAATCAGGAAAAAGGGTATATACTTTTACAACAGCATGATTTGAAAATACTTGTTTGGGGTGGGAAAAACATGACAAAATACTTGTTTAGGGCGTTCTGAGGTCAAAGGATAATTACTTGCTTAGGGTCCATTTTGAAAGTCCATGTGTACGAGCATGGTGTCCACCTTGTTATGGCAGTGCCCCCCCCCCCCCGGATGTAGACAGACATACACATTATATATAAATGGCACAACTCATATTTTTGTGAATTTTCAGAGAATACCCGAAGAGACTTTCTACTACTTGACTGATCATACGGAACCATTTGATTTGGACACGAGGGGAAATGCAGGAGATAGAGTTTTCATCAAGTATTCTCTGAAGCAAAGCATAACCAAAGATATCTACTTCAAAATCGATCTAAAAGGTGCGTTAAGACTGGTTTTATAGATCGTAAAGCGAGTTGCACATCGTGTCTAATATAATTTTATGAGACATTTGTGGTGTTGTACCATTTTTGTAGTTCTCTATATTAGATCGATATCTGTATGTATGCACTTTCTGATCAGATCCTCAAGACGCGAGTCACGTGGCCATCGCGGCAAGCTTAAGAGTGCTAGGAGAAAACATGCCAGGAAATCTTGGCAGGACCGACCTTCTTGGTAAATCCTTGTATTTCTGCCTTGAATTCCAAATTGTTCATCAATAATCACAGGGTGCGCATGGGTGTGTGGTGTGTGCGGGGTGTGTGTGTGTGTGTGTGTGCGTAATGTGTATGGGGTGGGGTAATCGAACCCAAACAAAACTTTCAAATTTGTAAAATTGTGTCGTATTGATTGATATCACAAAAATGAACATTATTATCATTATCAGTATGAATTAATCATTAACTTGAATCAATTTATTTCGTAATTGGTTATCGTTATTATTTGGATATTAGCTTATTTGAGCACAATATGATTTCATTTCTCCTTATTCGATTGGTATCTCTTAATTATTCTTCTTGATCTGATAACCAAGAGAATATTGTGACTAGTGCAGCAAGTGTGACAGAAGTAAATATCTCAGAATCTCTCGGCAGGATAAACCTTTATGGTAAAATCTTTGTATTTCCACCTTCTCATAGAGTTATCAAAGCTTACGGTAAAACTTGTGCTCAAATTGCTAAAAACAAGAAGATACAGATACAGGAAGATAATATCCTCTCATATTTTGAATTGTAAGTAAAATCATTCTCATTGTCATAGGTGACACTGTCATATTATGTCACCGCACACTATACGATCCGACTGCGACCCGATTTTCGAACAAAATTGAATTTTGCATTAAATATGAAAGTTTAAAAGAGTAAAATTATCTTATTTTAAGTTCGGAATAATGATAGTAATACTAAAATTGAAATTTTGGTTAACTGCAAGCCTTGTGGTCCGTGCAAAGGCCAAATCGACTTCAAATCATAGCCGATCGCAAGATTGCTACGTCAACACGATTCGGAATTTAATTCGCTTTCATTCCAACAGGGAGGCTCCCAATAGCTCCGAATTTCGATTTTAGTATTCATACGACTATTCGGAACTTTGGTCATTAAGATTTCACATGTTTGGATGTTCATATCAAATGCTGTAGCATATTTTTTCCAAATCTGATCGCAGACGGATCGTAGACCTATAGTTTGCGGTGGGCTTTAGGTCTATTTGTATGGCATGCATGTAATGTATATATATCCAACGGTTCAAACAAACTACATCAACAGCTTTACACTGAATTTAATTTTATTTGTAATCAATGTTTCATATATGAAGAAAAAAAAAGAATACAACAACTTAATATTTGGGGTACCATATTGAGTATAATAACCGAAAACACTGATAAAAGTGCCACGGCTAGTTAGCAGTTAGTTCTCTCTAAATATGAACTGAATCCTGTAACTCTTTCCATTCGTAGGTGGCGATGGAAAAGGTGGACAGCATGGGGTTCCATCGAGTCCTGGGACTGCTAAAGATTTCTATTTCCCAAGAGAAAAATAGTAAGTTTGTTTTTTGTTTGATCTTCATTTGATTTAAACTCATCCGTCTTTTCAAAAGGGTTGATGGTAACGAATTTTGTTTTTTGAAACATCTACATTAAATATGGATGTAATTTTGTAAGGATGACAATATTCAGCTCTGTATTTTCATTTTTCTTCTTCCAGTCCAGCAGATGAAGAGGACGTATTAGATGCACAAATCCTGATTCTCTCTAAGCATCTCGAACCAAGACAATTCCGTGATATCCAAGTTGCTTTGGGTATTGATTACGCTACTGCTGAAGGTATCAGGCAACGGACGACAGATTCCTCTGAACAATACTTTCATCTTCTACAAGCATGGAAATCCCAATCACCTAGGACAAGGGTGAGAGATTTGAAAGATGCTCTCGTCAGAGCTAAAGCTGGAGGTCTTGTAAACCTGTTGTAAATACAAGGAACCTGTATGTGCTGAAATGTTGAACTTACTTATGGATACTTATGGGTACTTATGGAAGCTTCTGATAGCTGGCCTTGGCCTCTGTATTCATTTCCAGGTTCTGTCGTCGTTTTAGGTTGGCAGGATCATCACACAGCACAAGAGTGAGAGATTTGAAAGATGCTCTTGTCAAAGCTAAAGCCGGAGGTCTTGTAAAGAGGCTGTAGATTCAAGGCACATTAGCTGAAAAGGTCAGGTTTTACTAACTTAAGATCACGTAAGATCACATTCAGTGGAATAACTACTAGAGGAAAGTGATGAGAAAATTAAAGGAGGAAAATGATGAAAACATGAGAGCTACTTTTCATTTGGTTTCAATCACCTATCTATCATGCTTCTTTTTTCTTCTCTGATTAAAGTACAGATTTCTACAGCTGACGGTAACCTTGTAGCTGCTTTCCGTGGCAACATGATCACACTAAACATGCCACATTAATTTTAGAAAGCATATTGGTGTTAACTCCAAAGTGTAATGTAATCTTTGCTGCAACTTGAATTAAACTTGAACGAACTATCAAAACTTTGTATATACAGAGCAAGAATACGTTACTGTTATTAGGTTTTAAATGACAATTTATGAATAAATCGAGTCTGGTTTCCTATTTTGATGAAATCAAAATTGCACAACCTATAGAGTTGTTTCTTACGATACATGTTTTTTTTTTTTCTTGCTATTTTTAAAAATGTGTACTACCATCTAAATCATATTTTCTAATATTATTGACACTTCGACTGAACGTATCATCGAGAAACTTTTAAAAGAAAATACATAGATGTAAAAAAAAACAAAAAACGTACATTGTGCTTTTCTTTGTGATCCTAATTGACCTACAGTATATGTATAAAAGTCGCAACATAATGCCAAGTTTCTTTCAAAATGTTCAGGTGTCAGTTGCGTTGCTATTTATGAACATTGTACAATAGCATACAATTTTAATGAGTTTGTTGGAATGTCCATGAAGGATTTTCTTTTAAAATCGGATTATACAAATACAAATATAAGTAACAGTACAGCTATATGCAACTGCAGATTTTCATTATGTTGTATACATAGTGTACAGGAAATATTTTCACATTTTTCATATTTTTCGTGGGGTTTTGTTTTCTCTCTCTTTTCTACTCTCTCTTTTTTTTTTAGTGTACATTACTAGGTGTGCAATATAAGAAATAAAACAGATAAACAGAATTTTTATTTCATAGAACATATTATTCGCTGGTAATCATTTTGATAGGAATGCAGATATTATGATCTTCCGTAATTCCACACTAAATAAATAGGGGGATCTATTCTACAGTGTAATTGCATATCGAATTAGATTGTGCATAATTCTCAATAAGGTTTCTGCAATTTACTGATCATGCATTGAGAACGGCATTCACCGAGGGATCATCGCCCCCTTAGTATTTAGAACAGGTTCCATTTTGGTGCTGTAAAAGACAACGACCCCTGTCAAAACTTGTCATCGTTAACTAAAAACGTCCCTCCCCAAGGATATATAACACCATGAAATTCGTAGTTCGAATATTATCACTTTAAGAACTCTCAGTAAGATGAGAACGCATTTGTATTTTATTAATCATATAGCAAATGCGGTTGACCACCATCTTCACACCCTTGGTATATTTTTGGACCTCTCCAAGGCCTTCGACACCATTGATCATGAAATCTTATTGTCAAATTATCACATTATGGAATTAGGGGAAAGGCCCTTGGATTGGTACAGAAGTTATCTTACAGGAAGAAAACAGTTCGTCTCCATAAATGGTTCAAACTCAGATTATAACGACATACATGTGGAGTACCTCATGGTTCACTTCTTGGACCATTATTGTTTATTTTGTATATTAATGACTTCCAGAATTCGTCTAATGCCTTGTCACCAGTGTCTTCTTATCTCACAAAGATCCTGATACCCTTATAAATATTGTTAACACTGAACTTGGATGTACATATGAATAGATTTGTTGCAACAAACTCTCTTTAAATGTTGCTAAAACTCAATGCATGCTTTTTAGTAACTCAATCCTAACTTTACCCAGGAATATCATTCTTAATAATACCTTGATAGACTTTGCTGATTCTACCAAATTTCTTGGCCTATCTATAGACAACAAACTTTCGTGGAAACAACACATCACGAACTATTTTTATTCTGTAAGATAACTTCTGTACCAGAAATGTTGGTGTCATAAATAAACTAAAAACTTTTTTCCCCTCCAATGTATTACTCAGTTTGTACAATACTCTTATCCTCCCCTATTTGAATTATGGTATATTAGCTTGGGGCAGTTCTTCTCGAAATTAATTGGACAGATTATTGCTTATACAAAAAAGGGTAGTGAGAATAATATGTCTTGAAAACAGCTAGCTCACTCAAATCAGTTGTTCCTTTCAAATAAAGGTCGGAAAATAGAAGATTTGTACAATCTTCGCCTGGGCTGTTTCAATGTTTCAACTAAATAAAGGAGAGTTACCAAAGTCATTAAGTTATTTTTTTCTCAAAATGAGAGTTTTCATACTATCCCACAATACTATCGTCATCTTTTCCACCTCCCTTATGGTAGAACTTTTACAAACAGAGAACTACAATTTATAATGGATCAAATTTCTGGAATTCCTTGAGGAATCTTTCAAGCAGTCACCAAGTTATTTTCGTTTAAACATAAACTTAAGGCTAGGCAAATAGCCAGTTATGATGTTAAAACATGATTTTACTGCAGAAGGCTATTTTCTTGTCTGTGTCTGTGCTACTTCGTAGTTTTTGTCCCGTTTAGTGTGGTCTCATATCGTCTGTCTTGTTTGTATTTGTTTGCTTTTTTTTTTTTTTTTTTTTTTGGGGGGGGGGGGGGGGGTAAAGACTGTTGCATCATTATTTGTGGGAACCTTAATTACAAGCATTGCTTTCCAGGTTCCGCCACAATGCAGCATGCATTTATGTATTCATTTACTAACATTTAAAACATTATGAACTAACGCTATATATAGTGAATCTTAATCGTTGATATTTATGCTTGCATTGATTTTGTGAAGTGAACATTTCTGTCAATAATTGCTGCTATTGTGGAAA